>OZ008367.1:237189837-237882846 GCA_963931995.1 Phaonia tiefii
AATATAAAATATAAAATATAAAATATAAAATATAAAATATAAAATATAAAATATAAAATATAAAATATAAAATATAAAATATAAAATATAAAATATAAAATATAAAATATAAAATATAAAATATAAAATATAAAATATAAAATATAAAATATAAAATATAAAATATAAAATATAAAATATAAAATATAAAATATAAAATATAAAATATAAAATATAAAATATAAAATATAAAATATAAAATATAAAATATAAAATATAAAATATAAAATATAAAATATAAAATATAAAATATAAAATATAAAATATAAAATATAAAATATAAAATATAAAATATAAAATATAAAATATAAAATATAAAATATAAAATATAAAATATAAAATATAAAATATAAAATATAAAATATAAAATATAAAATATAAAATATAAAATATAAAATATAAAATATAAAATATAAAATATAAAATATAAAATATAAAATATAAAATATAAAATATAAAATATAAAATATAAAATATAAAATATAAAATATAAAATATAAAATATAAAATATAAAATATAAAATATAAAATATAAAATATAAAATATAAAATATAAAATATAAAATATAAAATATAAAATATAAATTTTAACTTTCGATATCTCGGCAATTATGTGTAATTTTCTGTTCCCGACGAAGAACAAAGAAAAACAAGGATTTATTCTCTCGATAATTAAGCGAGGTATTTAAAAATGGTTTTTATTTCTTCCATTACTAATTATTGTAGTATTAAAAGCACAAAAAAACTATCAAAAGTGTTTAAAGTCATGGAAAATTTCATGAAACAAGTAATGATATCAGAGCCGTGGGGGCCATTTGACGGATATTTTATTTCATACTTGCGCAGTGCAACACGAAAAAATATAACCATATACGGACACCACTATGTGATAAAAGACCAAAAAAAAAGACCCCTGTCTCCCAGTTTTGCCCAAAGACCTCCAAGTTTTTTTTATGGGCCCCCAAAGAAGTGGGGCTTCGGTGTCATTTTTGCTAAAAAGTGATCATTTTCTCAAGCTCATATCTTGCAAACCGTTCGGAATTTTGATTTACTCTCTGAGGCAAAGTTGTAGCTCATATAAACAGATAAAATCAAAAAAAAACTTCATCTTCAGGGTCAAAATCGCGAAAAACTTTAAAAAATGAAAAGCGTTTTTTTATTTTCCGGTTTTACGAACATATTTACTTTATGAAAAATGCGGCAATTTTCTTTGGCCTGGTAGCGCTTACGGCGCTGATTAAAACCCGAAAGTTTTTGATGTGTTAACATCTATACGCGCACCTCTAGGGCAGTAAACTATAAATTTAATACATACGCAAGTGTTAGGTTTGTTAGAGTAAATCATCGTTTGTGTGTTCGTTGCTTGGCAGTCGGTATAGAAAGTGATTATTGGGCGATTTTCATATAATTTTCCCACGCGATTTTCTCCGGAAATTCATAGTCGATTTTATTAATTTTTGGATTAAAAAGCTAGTGCGGGTTTCGACGAAGAGTTTAGGCCAAAAATTAAGGCGATCCGAATTTACGAATGTGTTCATAGAAATCGAACAGGTACCGTGTAGCAAAAAGGTGTTAACACATCGCCCGTGAGTTCGAACACTCATTGTTTTTTTAAGGAGGCCGATCCAACTTCTTGAGATGTAGGTCTTTACAGCTTGAGTATATAATCGCTTATATCTCACCCATTTCTTATCCGATCTGGTTGAGATGGGTATCATTGAGAAGAAATCTGTATATAAATATGTTAATTTTTATTAACTCATTGGGGCAAATTAAAAAAAAGATTTTTTAACCTCACTTTTTTAATAAAAATCTGGTTTTCTCAAAAAACAGCCCTAGTAAACTTATTTCTTCCTAGACTCAGTAAAAGACAGCACTTCAAGCTTTTTTTAAGGTATAATACTCCGCATTAACCCTTCCAAGACAGGAGATAGTGTGGTTTTTCTAACAAAAGTACTTTCTGGGAGCCAAAATTTCGCTTAAAAACAATTTAAGTGTAAGCAAATAAGCGATTTCTTAAAAAAAATGTTGATTTCCAAACCTGTAAACGTAAATAATTGTCAGTGAGGAGGCCGAGTGTGTGAGTGCGCTGTACCTTCACTGATAGTAAGTGCATTCTAATTGAATATATAATTGTAGTTTTGTGGACTGTATTTGCGTCGCTAAGAAAAAAAAAAGCTTGAGTCAAATAATTTCTCCGTGACGAGAAATTATTTGGCCATTTTTCTTTGCATAAACAAATAAATGAGTTAGCGTTTGTTGGAGTATTGAATTGCGGCGGTGTAATTCTTACCTTCAAGTAATTAAGTTAACACCAATTCAATTTCTTTTCAAAACGTTATAAAACGTACAGTATTTTATTAAAGTAAAATGTGATAAAGAGAAGTGCGACTGGTTGATACCGGAGCGGCTGAGTGTAAAAAGACGGCTGGCTTGAGCTTTATGCACTTAACCAAAAGTCGGCTTACAACTCGTCGAAAAGTGTAATTCACAGTAGTTTACAGTTCGTTCTAGAGATGAAACTTTTCGGGATTTCATTTTAGTTTCGATTATACGTAATACAAATAATAAATAATAAAAAAAAAACGTTTAATATTATTAAGTCTAATGCAAGTTTAGACATGCTCCCGGCTCAGAGCTAGCGCCTGGTGGTTTGGGATGATGTTGCCGCGCACAACACGCTGGCGAGTGACCGGATTGCCTCCGAGATGATGCCCTGATCTGGCGCCACTACTCTCGTCTTCTCGGTGGGCCTCGGCTTCGGCTTCTTCTTCGGTTGTGGTTGGCTTCGTCTTACTACCCTCGATGTGACGGCTCCCTTAACTCGAGGATGACCAGGGTGCAGAAGAGTGTGGTGAGGCCCATCGCACTTCCGGCATCTGTTCCTGGATTGACATGCGTCCACCACATGGATTTTAGCCAAACAATTCACGCAATACCGATAGCGCCGAACGACAACCTTCCTCTCGGTGGGGTTCATATTGGGGAACTTCCTGCAATACCGGATCGAGTGCGAGTTGGTGCATAGCGAGCACGTGTAATTGTCGGAATCGCGGCGTGTTCTCTGGCTCACTACGCTGAGCTCGCGAATTGGGCTTAATCGGTTGGGTCTAAAGGGATTAAATAAAATAAAAATAAAAACAAAAGAGAATAAATGGGATTAGTGACGGTTTCGAGATAGCGTTAAATGAAATTATGAGGTAAAACATTATAATTCAGTAGGATCATTATCATGTGTGTACGGCAAATAGCATAACTTTACTATGGGCCGAGTTATGATCTAACATCTACTACCCGCACGTTATCGTCTGAACCTTTGTGAGCATTGTGAATGCGGCCGATGCACCATTCGCTAGGTGGTGATATATCATCCATCACAATCACCAAATCTTCAACTTTGAGATTTGGAATGGAATTTTTCCATTTATATCGTTTATGAAGGGATTTGAGATAATCTTCTTTCCATTTTATAGCCAGCTGCTGGTGAAAAACTTTGAGTTTTGTCCATCGATTGGATAATGATATATTCGAGAGTGGTATTTCTGGCATAGCCATGATGGGAGCACCTCTTAGAAAATGTCCAGATGTTATAGCGGTTAAATCCATCGGATTTTCGGACACTGCGGAGATTGGGCGGGAGTTAAACACTCCCTCTATCCGCGCCAGCACTGTAGCTATTTCCTCAAAGGTAAATTTATGGGAGCCAGCGAGTCTCTTGAAGTGAAACATGAAACTTTTGACTGCGGCCTCCCAGAGACCGCCCATGTGTGGAGCATGTGGTGGAATGAAGGTTCACTCAAACCCTTGTATTGCGTATTTGTCGGCGAATTCACTCGATGCGGATTTTAGAAATTTGTTGAATTCTTTAAAAAGCGCTCTACTAGCACCCACAAAATTGCGGCCATTATCGGATAATACCCGACGGGGGAGTCCCCGCCTCCCAACAAATCGAGAGAAAGCATCCTGGAATTTCTCGGAGGATAAGTCTGAGCAGACGTCCAAATGAATGGCCTTTGTTGAGAAGCATATGAAAACGCATACATACGCATACAAACGGTGGATTTCGTAAACTAGAGCTCTTGAGTTCAAACGGACCCGCAAAGTCAATGCCAGTGACATGAAAGGGAGGTGAAAGTGTACACCTATCGAGTGGTAAGGGTGCCATTAGTTGCGAACATGGCCTTTGCCTAAATACGATACAAATTTTGCATTTGCGTATGATAGATTTGATTCGAGGCTTGAGTCGAGATATAAAAAACTCAGTTTGAACCATTCTACACATTTGGTTGCATTCTGCGTGAAGGCGAAAATTGTGTAAATACGCAAGATATAGAGCTGACAATCGAGAATTCTCGGGGAGAATAATGGTATATCGCTCGTTATATGGAAGCGATGAGTCAGAGAGTCGACCGTTCACGCGCTGAACTTTGTATTCATCCAAAATTGAGTTGAGCGGTTTCAGCGGACTTTTGTCTGATATTAATTCTGAGCTTAACAGAGCCGTATATTCTTCATCATAATAATATTTCTGTGCCAGAGTAATGAGACGTGTTTTTACGAACAACATTTCACTTTGAGATATGGAAATGTTTGCGAATACGGTATTTGTTTTATACCCGAAATGATTGCAGTAAAAAAAGCGGAACACGTAAGACACAACACTCTCAAAGCTCTGGGATATGAAGAGAATCTGGCTAATATATCTGCTTGCTCTGATGAGGCTTGCTGACTTTGAACTTTTACAGGTGGTTGTGGAGTAGCTAGGGGATTTGACTTTGGCCAAATAGATTGTGGGGTTGTAAGCCACTTGGGCCCATTCCACCACATAGTATTATAAGTGAGATCTTGTGGTCTGCAACAGCGAGTACCAACGTCAGCTGGATTGTCGTCTGTAAGAACATGTCTCAATGTTGCGTGGGATACAAGTGAATGAATTTGGGCCGTACGACTCGCAACATACGTTTCCCATGAGCATAGTGGTTTCGACAGCCATCCGAGCACGATGGCAGAGTCAGTCCACAATATGGTATCGTTTATGTTGAACTTCATAGTTGTGGCGACATAATTGACCAGTTTTGCAAGCAAAACTGCACCGTTGAGCTCAAGTCTGGGCAAACAAACGGTGTTAAGTGGAGCAACTTTACTTTTCGCCACCAATAAATTACAATGTCTTACGAAAGTAGAGGACTGACACGCTACGTAGACGCATGCGCAATAAGCTGCCTTTGACGCGTCTGCAAATCCATAGATTTGGACCAGATCCGAAGGTGTGTGTGAATCCACCTTGGCAATACAATTTTATCGATTTGTGGTAATTCGGATCGAATATTTTTCCACCGTGCACTGGCTTCTTCGCTTAGAGTTTCATCCCAATCCGTGACCTCAAGCCAGAGGTGTTGCATAAAAATTTTGGCCTTTATCACAATGGGTGTTATCCAACCAGCTGGATCGAATAGCTGTGCCACGATTGAGAGGACTTGTCTTTTCATTGCGATGTCCGACGAGGTGATGGAAGTGATACATAAAGGTATCAGCTAACGCATTCCACTTAATTCCCAACGTTTTAGTGGAGCTAGTATCATGGAAACGCATAAATTGAGAATCATATAAGTCCTCGACTGGCAAATGATCTAAGAGTTGAGTATCATTTGCCGTAACCTTTTTAAGAGGAAATCCAGCTGACTTAAGAACAGATATAAGCTCTAGTTGTGCCTCACGAGTTTCCTTAATTGATAAGCCACCAGAGAGTATATCGTCCACATATGTCTCGTTTTTCAACATAGATGCAGCTTTCGGATAATCTGCTTCAGTATCTGAAGCCAACTGCAGGAGTGTACGGATCGCCAGGAACGGCGCGCAGTTTACACCGAACGTAACCGTGCTCAATTGATAATCTTTAATGGGGCCCATTTCACCTGGTTGGTATACTATCCTCTGGAACGGCCTATCACTTGGGTGTATCAAAATTTGGCGGTACATTTTCTGGATGTCACCACTGAATACATATTTGTACCTTCTCCAATTGAGGATGGTACCAAGCAAATCTGTCTGTAGTGTGGGACCAGTGTACAATAAGTCATTTAAAGAAAACCCTGACTTAGATTTACGAGAGGCATTAAACACAACCCTTACCTTAGTGGTTTTGTGTTCGGGTCGAACCACTGCATGATGCGGAAGGTAAAAGGAGTTGAATTATCGACGGAGGAAGTGTCTTTCATGTGATTAAGAGAAATGTATTCATCTAATACAGCGTTATACTGGGCATTCAAATCTGGGTCTTTCAACAAAGTCTTCTCCATCCGCGCATATTGTCCAATAGCGATAAATCTGGAGGAGCCGAGGAAAACTGAATCAGGAAACTCTCTCCTAAATGGTAGTCTTACAACATATCTACCATTAGACTTTCGGACCGTAGTTTCCTTATAAAATTTTTCGCAATATTGGTCTTCTTCCGAGGCTGAGTCGAAAGTTGGAACTTCCTCTTGTTCCCAAAATTTCCGCAACACGTCGCCGATTTGGCATTCGTCAGAGGCAACGACATTTGTGGTGAACGAGTGAATCTGTTCAGCTACAACTGGGCCACTGAGCACGCAGCCAAATATCGTATTATAAGCGGATGTTGTACCGGAAGTGTTCTTTTTTATCCCTTCAATATTGATAAAATGCTCTGAGTCGTTCCCTAGTATGAGATCTACTTGCGCAGATGTATTGAACTGCGGATCTGCCAAGTCAATCTTCTGAAATTCGTGTTGAGTCCGATACTGCGGGAAGGCGTTTCGTTAATTTGGGGAGAACTATCGCATTAATAGAGAAGTGGGTATCGTATCTGCGCGAGTAAATGACGATGTCACACTCTTTACTTGCCTTTTGAGTCTGGCCACCGATACCAATAATGTCAAACCGGGCATTATGTGTGGATAATTGTAATCGATTTCTAATCGTCTCCGATACAAACGTTCGCTGGGACCCTGGGTCAATTAGGGCTCTAGCTGTAAATAACTCTCCTCTATGATCTATATCAATTAGTGCTGTTAGTAAGAGAATTGTATCATTACTAGCTGAAAAAGTAGCTTGCACTTGAGCATTACGAGATTCATTATTTGTGTGCTCTGATTGGGATTGCGGTTTTGAATTGTGTTTCGAACTTGATGTAGGCTGCTCATTTGCAAACCTTTTACCGGTGGCAGATTCCATTGAATTATCTTGTTGTGTCAAGTGCAGAAGAGAATGGTGCTTCTTCTTACAGTAAATGCACGTTTTTGTACTCTTGCAGTTATTTTTGATGCGACCGTGTGATAGGCAATTATTACAAATTTAGTTCTTGAACGCGAAATCAATTCGTTCTTGAACTGTATATCCGGGAAATGCAGGACAAGTGCAAATAGTGTGGTCTAATTCACAAATAATGCACATTGGCTTTGCATTCCCTTGAGAAGACTATGTCTGCGTTCGAGTAGGATTATGTTGATCTCTTATAGATCTGATGCTCAAAATACGTTCCACTACTTCATACCTGTTGACGAGGAATTCGTCCATTTGTGACCATTTTGGCAATTCGCGGTGAGATCTAAGAGACTGTTCCCAAAGTGAAAGGGTATCATCGGGCAATTTTGTCGAAATCAAATAAATCAGTATCGGATCCCAATCTGCTACACTCACATTTAATGTTTTGAAAGTACTAAGACAATCATTTACCGTGGCTTGAATATCCTGCAGGGATTTACTATTTTCGACAGTGGCCGTTGGGATATTAAATACAATTTTAAGCTGTTTGTCCACCAGAACGCGTTTATTCTCATATCTGGATTTTAGTGCATCCCACGCAAGGTCAAAGTTATTGTCACAAAGCGTGTATCTTTTCAATATTTGACCTGATTCACCTTTTGTCTAATAAGTGATAAAGCTTCTGAACGGGAGTAAGTTTGGGATGGTTTAAGTAGACCGCTGTGAACATGTCACGGAATGACGGCCATGCCTCATAACCTCCATCGAAAAGTTCAGTATCACACGGGGGTACTTTTATACACACTGAAGTTTCCATTGGATTATTTTGTGAAGTCACAGGGAACGTGTCATAGCCGAAGGGAGACCGAACCTATCAGATTCTTTATGAGTTGTATTACCTCATGTGAGTTTCAACAAATCTAAGATGTCTGACCTAGTGGCATAATATGTATCCATGCTAGCATTGTAGGTCACCATGGCCTATTCCTTTACGATCCTGGAGTTGGCATGACTTGGACTCAACATGCGACACTCGTCGGAATACACCATTTTCCTGCGTTTTTCCTCCAAATCATCCAATCTTACCTCCAGTAGAGATTCCGTTTGATCGTGTACGTCAACATTCTCAAAGTTCGAGCAGAACATAATCATCGTATCACAATCAAATGTGAATCTATCGCCAGCGGTAGGAACTTCAAGAACGCCTTTGTCTGTTATGTCCAGACTTTCATTTCGTTCTTGTGCCATTGTAATGCTTTAACTTAACGTGCTTGGAATGAACGAGTTTGAACTTGTGTCCTAATTTGTTTTAGGAACAACACAATGAGCAAATTGAGAAAGTTCTTTTCCAAGAATTGCTATTGAATTCGAAATGGAACAGAGTCCAAAATATGAATTGAAGGGACAGAGTGTATACATTCACTAGGGAATGACCGAGTTGGGAGTTGTGTCCTAATTTGTTTTAGGAACAACACAATGCATATATTGAGAAAAAAATCTGCCAAATCCAGCCAAGAAAAAAAATTTTAGCCTTGAAATGTTGTCCTAATTTACCTTAGGAGCAACACAATGACTATTTGAGAGAACAATACTATAGAGTCCGATATTTTCAAATGAATCGAATGGCTCCGATTTTTAAATGAATTGAAATGGCGAGTGTACAAAGTGTACTTAATAACGACGCGTTCCAAATATCAACTACAATTCGTCGTTGAATAATGGCAGAGAAAGTTCCTACAAGGTTATCAACCGTTCGCTGACAACTTTGTCCCAGAATTTAAGCAAAGCCACCTACAGTTCGTCGATGGCCTTGCGCCTTAGCAGCTGTGGAAAGAGTTTATGGGTTAATGCTGTAAATTGTGATAAAATGGGTATATGTTATTGTAACTAAGTGTCAAGTAATGCATTAAACACATAGACGACAGCAAGCTGCACGACGACTGACTTCAAATGTCGTTGGCGACATTTGTCGTTGTGTAGCCACCTTTTTAAATATTTTGAAAACGGCAGCTTCAGCGTAAACAGCTGATATTGTGATGCCAATATGACGTTTATTAGACACACAAACAAACGATTTATGTTCTACAAAATAATTTATTGAAAAGAGTATTTGTTTTTGTAATTTCTTTACACGAAGTACATGCATATATTTTATTTTCATTTTAGTTTGTTTATTAATGAGTGGATTAGAATACATTCCGAAGAGGCAGGAAATATTTAAAAGGCGAAGCCATATTTTGGCATACCCCCGGACGAAGACCGGCTACACAAGAAATCTTTATATAGCGAAATTATATTTTAGCATACCAAGAAGAAATAAAAATACATTCCGTTTTTCACTGAATATGTGTGGTTTTTTTTACAAAACGTGAAAAATTGAACGCGAGCTTGGTTTTGTGCACCTTGAACGCGCATAGTACAACAATACTTTTTTCCGGGCAGAAAATTTTACAATTCAGAATTATTTGTTTCAACTACGCTATCCACCAAAAACAATTCGAAAGCCGGCTGATAAAACCTTTAATAAATCCCAAAATGTTTGACACAAATTTTCAGTTTTTAGTTAAACGCCTTTAATCTCCAAATTATTACAACTACTTTAGTGCATTTCCAACACTGTATCTGATATTGTCGCCTTTCAAAATAGAAATTAGTTTATATTGGCGACAACTGCAACGGTCGTTGTGCCGTCGTGCTGCTGTGACGCCGTCAAAGTAATCATTTTCATATAAACGTGTGTGTTTTAATTTTGACAGGTTGTCGCTCGTAGCTTGCTGTCGTCTATGTGTTTAATGCATAAGGCTAATCTTACTTGAGCACTAATGTAGGCGCCAATAAGTACAAA
This sequence comes from Phaonia tiefii, assembly GCA_963931995.1. NCBI lineage: Eukaryota > Metazoa > Arthropoda > Insecta > Diptera > Muscidae > Phaonia > Phaonia tiefii. The sequence goes on from OZ008367.1 coordinate 237,199,946, forward strand.
ACATATTTCCTGTTGCGCACGAACTGAAGGGGTTCGAGACGTTTGTGTTGTGTTGGTTGTCTGTGTTCACATCCAAATTCTGTCAAATTGTTGCAAATTGTCACTGGATCCTGTTTGTTTACTCCAAAAGTCCCGTAATTGAGAGCGAGAGAACACAATTTTTGACAGTTCGTTGTTAGAGAGTTCGCAAATTTTGGTCGGATAAATTTTCGCAGAACAAAGAAAATCACAAAATAAATTAGCAGCGACGCAAGTAAATAACCTTGTAGTTTTTCGTTAATTTGTCTGGCTTATCATAGGAATTTGGAACTTAAACGAAAAAATGGATTCACATGAATTTACGTTTAAATTTATTGAATTTTCTTTTTTGCTGTTAAATTTATCACGATATCATTTGCTTCTTATTTTTTTTTTTTTGTTTTTCTGGCTGCACCGTACCGCATTAAACGTTTAACCTTTGCTTTGAATTTTTTGAGCAATTCTTATGATTTTTTGTATTCTTTTTTATATTGGATCTTCCTTTGTTCAGCTTGTGTTATTATTATCAAGAACAAGAGGCGTGGGTATCGACAATTTCCTTTGCTTGCGTTCGGGGCAAATGAAAACTTAAACTTAAACGAAAAAAAAAATTATGTGCAGTGTGATTCCACAAATTGTGGTGAGCCGACGACGTCGTCAGTATTCAACTGTGGCAGCTTTGCCAATTTTTACTGGATGTCGCTTGCTTAATTTGTTCCCAAATTTACATGAAGAGAGTAAAATCGTTCTTAGTTTCTCAAACTAGAATCTTGCAAATTATTACCAAGAGAGTAAAAAAAACACAACTAATTTCAACCGGCGAACGAGATTGCCAAACCACGAAACTATATATATTTGGAAATTTTTCATGAAAATTAACAATAAAACTTGACAAAGGTTGTCTAATTTGAAAAACATTTCCGAAAACTGTTTATGTTTTGGTTTATTTACTCACCATATGCATTTGTATGTATGCACGTATGTATTTATTATCGCTATTTATTTTGTGTTCACTTTGTATTGGAAAGCCACGAAAAATACACCAAATATTAATGTTGTAGTTGTAGTTGTATTTTAAAAAGTTGACAAAGGTTGTCTAATTTGAAAAACTTTTCCGAAAACTGTTTATGTTTTGGTTTATTTACTCACCACATGCGTTTGTATGTATGTACGTATGTATATATTATCGCTATTTAGTTTGTGTTCACTTTGTATTGGAAAGCCACGAAAAATACACCAAAATGTTGTAGTTGTAGTTGTATTTTAAAGAGTTGACGGGTCATAGGCTCAAGAGGAAAATACCAATAAGAAACCGCACAAATCAAAATAAAAAAGATTACTTTGGTTTTCCTTTCTAACTTATTCTTTCCGATACTGAAATCAAATATTTTATGTTCAAATTTCGTTGTTGGGTTTATCTTATATTATTTTATTTTAAATTTTGTTGTTTCATTTTTAAATTTTGTTGTTTTATTTTAAATTTTGTTGTTATATTTTAAATTTTGTCTTTTTATTTAAAATTTCTCCACCTTTTCTTCTTTCCCGGCTTTTTTCCTCCCGATAAGAAATCAAAGTATTTTATTTATTGCAAATTCCGTTGTTGTTTTCGTTTTATCTTTTTTTTTTTTTGCTTTTTGCACCTTTTTTTCCAGTCAATTTTGGCGTTTTTTTTATATTGTACTGCACCCCGTACCGTTGAATAAACCAAAGAGAGATATGAAACACCGAGTTGTTGTTTTATTTTAAATTTTGTTGTTTTATTTTAAATTTTGTTGTTATATTTTAAGTTTTGTCTCTTATTTTAAATTTCTCCACTTTTTCTTCTTTCCCGGCTTTTTTCCTCACGATAACGAAATCAAAGTATTTTATTTATTGCAAATTCCGTTGCTGTTTTCGTTTTATCTTTTGCACCTTTTATTCCAGTCATTTATTCCAGCGTTTTTTTATATTGTACCGGACCCCGTACCGATGAACAAACCAAAGAGAGATATGACAAGATATGAAACACCGATAAAAATACAAAAAGGAAAACCAATCGTACGCGATAACTACTGATGAGCGACTAACCGACATCCACATAGACGCATGCCGCGCTGTACAATTGGCTGTGTGTGGTTGTGGTATAGAGAGTCGTTATCATGGTAAAATAAGTAAGGTAAACTCGTTAGAACAGCTGATTTCTTGCTTGGGTGTCTCTCCTATGTCAAATTCACATGTATTTTGTTTTTGTACCGTTTTGTTTACTTTTACAGTAGATACACACATGAAGATAATTTGACAGATTATGGACACCAAACAAAAACAAAAAGCCTGTGTTTGTTGTAACAATTCCTAGTGCGTTTACCTTACTTATTTTACCATGGTCGTTATGTTCGATCGTTTGGTTGTGTATGATCGTGGTAGAGAGGGTCGTTATATGTTCGATCGTTTGTTTGTGTATAAACCAACTGAATGTGTGTATGCAACTGATTGTTTACGTTGGTGTTGAGTAGTTTAAGATGGAAGAGGAGAACATTTACAGCCTAGCTCCGAATGTCGAAAGGGATGCGAAGCGAAGCGAATCAAAGCACTCACTTTTTCGTTTATTTTGCGCTCCATATCTACGATTTCTTCTTTCTCTTTGCTTATGTATCGAAGCGAAAGTCATTCAACAATTGTCAAACAAAAATGGTGCCAGATCTACAATTCTAAAAAAAGTGCAAAATTTACAAGAAAAAATCGCTATATTCGAAAAAAATACAGCTCTATGCGACTTCAAATTGTCAGCTGGAAATAATTGACAACTTATGTAAATGTAAATAAACAAACACGAATAAAATTAGTAAATACATTTACGGGTTGTTTTGTGTGTGTTTTTTTTATATGTGAAAATGATGTTTCCATACACAATCGCTGTGCATTTTTTGGAGGAGAGCAGTGTGGAATCAAAGCAAGACTTTTTGTTGCTGAAATACATATGTATATGTTAATAAAATATAGATAATTTTTTATAAAATACTTACCATTTATCCATTTTATGTCTTCGTTCTCTTTACAAAAATAAACAATGCGAAAGCTAAAACACAAGTGACTGTTTTTGACATTTGTGTTTACGCAAATGACATAAAAAAAAGTTACGGAGCGCAACTTTGTACTGAAATGCTCACTTCGTTTTCATTCTTTTTTCATTTTCTTTTGATTTGTCATTCTCATACTTTTACAGAGCGCAACAGGATATATTTTCGCTTATACGACGAAAGACCGTAAGTATTCGAATACGTAGCTAGGCTGTTATAGTGTGTTATGGTGTGTGTTGACTGAGCGATGTGCAAAGAATAGTAATTGTCACAATTCTTTAAGATTCGCTTTTGAACTTGCCAATTGTGTTTACACATCCAAATTTGTTTGGACAATTCTTTTTTTATTGCTCAGACATTCGTATAAATCTGAGACATATGCAAACTATTCGTGTGAAATTTTTACGAATGAGTAAATGAAAAGAAATGTGAAATTATTCTGCAGCAGCCATTACTAAAAATTTACGAATGAGAAGAACAAAACGAATTGCCGAGTACGGACAAGTTTTTTCCTCGTTCCAGTCTTCTTACCTCTCTCTCCATCAAACTCAACAATTGTGACAATTATAATTGTCAATGGAAAATTAGACTATGCTAGTATACGAAGTAAACGAGGAGAATTTATTCTCACTGCTACTAAAGTAGTGTGGTTTTATTGAGTGTATACATGCACACATGTTCGATTGACGTTGCATTGAGATAAGAGGGTTGAAACCCATATATGTAGCTTTAAATAGCGGTACAAATGTATTTATAGATATATATGTATTTCTATATATATATTTGGTCTGAACCGTTGGCTTTATATTCCGATTTTCCCTAGCTGATTTTAGGCCCAACTTTTAGCATAAATTTGTCCGCTAATTTTCGCTTAACCGGCACGGTGATTTTTGAGACATATATGTATGTGTAATAATGCAACTTACCGGGATTCTTGCAGTTAGTACTCTTTGGCGGTTTTATATTACCTCATTGTTGCCAGTTGTTGATTTGGCTCTTCTCGCTGGTTTCGCTCAGAGGTTCGATAGGACCATGAATATATAATTGCAGTTTTGTGGACTGTATTTGCGTCGCTAAGAGAAAAAAAAAGCTTGAGTCAAATAATTTCTCCGTGGCGAGAAATTATTTGGCCATTTATTTTAGCACAAACAAATAGTAAATGAGTTAGCGTTTGTTGGGGTATTGAATTGTGGCGGTGTAATTCTAACCTTCAAATAATTAAGTTAACACCAATTCAATTTCCTTTCAAAACGTTATAAAACGTACAGTATTTTATTAAGGTAAAATGTGATAAAGAGAAATGCGACTGGTTCATACCGGAATGGCTGAGTGTAAAAAGACGACTGGCTTGAGCTTCATGCACTTAACCAAAAGTCGGCTTACAACTCGTCGAAAAAGTTTAATTCACAGTAGTTTACAGTTCGTTCTAGAGATGAAACTTTTCGGGATTTCATTTTAGTTTCGATTATACGTAATACAAATAATAAATAATAAAAAAACGATTAATATTATTAAGTCTAATGCAAGTTTAGACACTAATAAAAATTCTCAAGCTGGTGGGTGAGTTCCCGTGCCCAAACTATCAAACAACTACCTGGAAGCAAACGTCTGCATTGAATTCACATAAAAACAACCCAAAATATAAAAAAAATACCTGGAAACACATTGTAGCTCTTGTCATAAAGGTGAAATTGCGAACATATAAAATCTAAAAAACTTCTATCAAAAAATACCTGGAAGCAAACATCTGCATTGAATTCACATAAAAACAACCCAAAATATAAAAAAATACCTGGAAACGCATTGGAGCTCTTGTCATAAAGATGAAATTGTGAACATATAAAATCAAAAAAACTTCTATCAAAAAACTACCCGGAAGCAAATATCTGCATTGATTTCACAAGGGACGCAGCACACAATATAAAAGCGACACGACACTCACATCGAGGCATTACACAGCGCACAAATAATAATTCTCCGTGGCGAGAAATTATTTGGCCATTTATTTTAGCATAAAAAAATAAATGAGTTAGCGTTTGTTGGGGTATTGAATTGTGGCGCTGTAATTCTAACCTTCAAATAATTAAGTGAACACCAATTCAATTACTTTTCAGAACGTTATAAAACGTACAGTATTTTATTAAGGTAAAATGTGATAAAGAGAAGTGCGACTGGTTGATACCGGAATGGCTGAGTGTAAAAAGACGACTGGCTTGAGCTTCATGCACTTAACCATAAGTCGGCTTACAACTCGTCGAAAAAGTTTAATTCGCTGTAGTTTACAGTTCGTTCTAGAGATGAAACTTTTCGGGATTTCATATTAGTTTCGATTATACGTAATACAAATAATAAATAATAAAAAAACGATTAATATTATTAAGTCTAATGCAAGTTTAGACACTAATAAAAATTCTCAAGCTGGTGGGTGAGTTCCCGTGCCCAAACTATCAAACAACTACCTGGAAGCAAACATCTGCATTGAATTCACATAAAAACAACCCAAAATATAAAAAAAATACCTGGAAACACATTGTAGCTCTTGTCATAAAGATGAAATTGTGAACATATAAAATCAAAAAAAACTTCTATCAAAAAAATACCTGGAAGCAAACATCTGCATTAATTCACATAAAAACAACCCAAAATATAAAAAAATACCTGGAAACACATTGGAGCTCTTGTCATAATGATGAAATTGTGAACATATAAAATCAAAAAAACTTTTATCAAAAAACTACCTGGAAGCAAATATCTGCATTGAATTCACAAGGGACGCAGCACATAATATAAAAGCGACACGACGCTCACATCGAGGCATTACACAGCGCGACGTCAGCGAGAGCCGAGCGGTGGAAGTTATAAAGTGAAAGTAAAAAAAGTGAAAGTGCTACAGCATAATTCGTACACAACATTGGCAACTGACAATTTTAATATGCAGAGTGAAAATATTGATTTATTTTGCTACGTTTGCGGTCACCAAATCAGAAAAAATAGTTCTACAACATTGCAAAAGGAAAATAATCTTTTAACTAGTGCATTCAAGAAAGCATATAAGTTGTTTTTAGACGAAGAAGACTTTACCGGTGAAAATTGCACACCTAATACAGTGTGTCGCCAGTGTTATAACAATCTCATGGCATGGTTGAGTGGAGGCAAACATAGTATGAAGTATTGTAAGCCGGTAAACTGGATTTATCTTCCAGGTGATCATGATGAAACCAGTTGCTATGCATGCGTAAATTACACATGTGGTCTAAATCGATATGCTGAGAGGAACAAAAGTTATAAAGTAACTGTAAAAGCCACACTACCAGTGCTTGCACCTGAAAATTTTGTATCACCAAGGCCGCCAACTCCAGATCGTAGTACAGAATGTACAGGAATGACTAGAGCAAGTGGTGTTACTTATGAATATCCATTTGATACCGATTATGAGCCCCAACAGGGAAGAGATGGACCACAACTAATGACACAAATGGAAATGGATTTCATTGTGGCCATATTGGGACTAACGCAGCGACTTGCCATATTTTTGACAGCGTTTTTAAAGCAAAGAAAACTCATACATGGTAATGTGAACTCTACGGCGTACCGCAAACGGCAAGCTGAATTTCAGAGCTTCTACACTCTAAATGATGACAATTCGTTCGCTTACTGCAACGATGTAAAAGCTTTGGTGGTAAAAATGGGAATAAACTACATCGCTAGTGAGTGGAGATTATTTATTGATGGTTCTGTTTCAAGCTTGAAAGCAGTGTTGTTGTATGTGTCGAACCGAAAACCTTCCATTCCTCTAGCAATGGGTACTAACATGAAAGAAAGCTATGCAACATTGAAAGATATAATGGAAAAAATCAAATACTGCGAAAATAAATGGAAGATTTGCTGTGATTTGAAGGTCATCATCATTTTGCAAGGGATCATCGATAAGGGCGGCTTTCCAAAATTCTTTTGTTTTCTCTGTAATTGGGATTCGCGCTCACCTCTGAATCAATACCAACGTAATTCGTGGAGACCAAGAGGAAGTGTGGAGGAGCAAATGAAACAACATAAACCGAGGAAAGCACCTTTAACAGACAATACTCAAGACATCTTGCTGCCACCGCTCCACATAAAATTGGGAATTGTTAAAAAATTCATCGAAGTGGCCGTTGTAAATTGCCCAAACGCATTCGACTATTTGAAAAGCGTTTTCCCAAAGCGTAGCGATGACAAAATTAAAAACGGTATTGTAGTAAATTTAAAACGAATTTTTGTTCACCTCATTGTACTATTTTCACCTTGTTAATGTTTTATTTTCTGTCTTTATTTTTTGTCTTTATTTAACAGGCGTACTTAATGGCCCTGACATTAGAAAGCTATTCAAGAGCAACTTTAAATCATTGCTTCATGATCATCATTCAATGGCATGGATTTAACGGGTTTTCAACAGAGACGCTACAAAAGTAAATCGATAGGGACAGCAAACGACGCCATATTTTTCCCCGCTCTTTTGACATTTCTCTTCAGTAAGGTTTTCCATTTTATCATGGCAAGATATACGAGCCAACAACGAGTCGAAATTATTAAAATTTACTACCCAAATTTGGAGTCAGTGGCCTCAACTTTAAGAGCGCTACGTCCAATTTATGGTTGTCATAATCGTCCTAGCAGATCAATAATTGAGCGTCTAGTGGAAAAATTTGAACCACTGGCACAGTACAAAATTTTCCAGTGCCAGTGAGACGAAGAAGTGCCCGTAGTGTCGAGAATATTGCTGCCGCTGAGGCTTCAGTTCAAGAAAGCCCAAATGTGTCTCTCACACGTCATTCTCAAGCGTTGGGCATCTCTGTGACGTCGTTGTGGCGAATTTTGCAAAAAGATCTTGGCCTACATCCTTACAAGATCAAATTGACGCAAGAACTGAAGCCGCTTGACCACCATAAGCGTCGTATGTTCGTGAATTGGGCTGAGCAACAACTTGAAAATGATTCGGATTTTCATCGCAAAATCATCTTCAGCGATGAGGCTCATTTCTGGCTGAATGGCTTCGTCAATAAGCAAAATATGCGTTATTGGTCAGATAGCAATCCACACTTAATCCATGAGTGATCATTGCATCCCGAAAAAATTACGGTTTGGTGCGGTTTATGGGACGGCGTCGTCATTGGGCCGTACTTCTTCCGTTATGATCAAGACCGGCACATTACTGTGAATGCGAATCGCTATTGGAAATCGCTAATTGGATAATATGGACTTGGAGGACATGTGGTTATGCTTGAAAACCGTCGAAAATTGGGTTCAGCGTCTGGACTTCTGAAAGCGTGCCCGTGGAGGCCATGCAAAGAAATCGAGTTCCATACATAATTTCACAGGAATAAAGAATTTCATTGGTATCTAAAACCGGTTTTGTTTTATTTAAAAAAAACTTTGTAGCTCTCTTATTGAAAAACCCGTTACCTTCAGCGTGTATGCACCAGAGTCTTGGGAGGGGATGGAGACGCGGAACCGGAAGCAAGAGAATGGGTGAAAGAAATGCTGTATTATTTTGAGTAAATCGGCACATCGATGACATTAAAGCTGCATTTTCTTCATTTTAATTTTGACGATTTTATCAAACAACTCCCTACCGAATCCGATGAGCAAGGAGAACGGTTTCACCAAACCACAATGCCCATGGACAAACGGTACAAAGGCAAAAAACTCGACGCATTACTTGCAGGGGTAATATCAATTTCATTGATGCATTGTTTTGCACTCCTTTTTTGATTTTTTTTCTAATTCATTTCAGGTATGTTGGTGGAGTCACAAGATCATCCTGTATGATGTTAATGAAGTATCTGAAAAAGAAAAAGGTGATGATGGAGGGCAGTCTGAAAGTAACGTGCCTGTGGACACCATAAGTACTGAATCAGAGTCAGATTCGGACGACGATTTAGATCCACAACTTAAGAGAGTGCGATTTGCAAGTCCAGGGCCATCAACATTATAAACATAATACGAATATTTTTTATATAATTTTTGTAATAGATAGCATAGTATTGTAGTGCCATCCCTCCTGAGACTACTTATCCCTACAACACTGAATCATTATTACTAAATTTACATGCTACTACTCTTTGTTACAACCCTGACTCTAAATGTGGGTTGACATCCACTTAAGGACTAAGATTAATAAAATCAGTAATAGTATAACAATGAAACCTGCAACATGCCTTTTCACTTACGGGAGAAGGCTTTATAGTATCTCAATGTTGAAGTAAAGAAAAAACAAATTAAATTAAAAAATTTTCGGGAAATTTTTCACTTTTGCGGCTAACAAAAACGTGACTTAAGCGCTACCTAAACGGTGTTAAGACTCATTTCTAGGAAGTTCATATGTTCTAGAAAGTTGTTTACTGAGATCTTAGGATCATTCTTGTAGTTGATTGTTTCCTTGAATTTTGAACGGTTTGCTACCTATGGCCATGAACAGGGAAAAAAGGTAAACAAAAATTGAATTTTTTAAAGTTTTTTGCGATTTTGACTTTTTGTTCTTTATGACAAGAGCTACAACTTTGCCTCAGACAGTAAATCAAAATTCCGAACGGTTTGCAAGATATGAGCTTGAGAAAATTATCACTTTTTGGCAAAAGTGACACCGAGGCCCCACTTCTTTGGGGGCCCATAAAAAAAACCTGGAGGACTTTGGGCAAAACTGGGAGACAGGGGTCTTTTTTTTGGTCTTTTATCACGTAGTGGTGTCCGTATATGGTTATTTTGCCATGACTTAAAAAATTACGCACTGTGTAATGATAGAAATAAATAAATAATAATAAAATAAATATATACTTCTTTTATTTATTTTACCAGTTACTTTTTTATTTATTTTATTTTACTTCATTTTATTTTATTTTAATTTCCTTAAAAAAAACTGCTTTCCAATTTCATTTTTATCATTTAAACTTTATTTTTAAACTATGTTGTATTAATTTTAATTTTACTTTTAAAAATACGTTACATACAATCATTAACAATTGATTACAAGTACTACTTTCTTATCCGGTCACGAACAACCCCGAGGGGTCAGAGACCTTACAAAACGAAAATAACATATGTCGCCAACCAGTTCGATCTTTTGCCTTATCTCTCCAGATGCCAATACTAAGTGTACGTAGGGATTCGTCAACCTGATCCTTCCAGCGGAGTCTTGGTCTTCCTATTTTTCGTCTTCCTTCGAGCTCGTCTAGCCAGCGCAATCGTGTTAATTTGATCCGCTTAACTATGTCATTGTCGGGATATAGCTCATGGTTCATGCGTCGCCGATACTCGCCGTTGTGCACTATTGCGCCATAAATTTTTCGGAGTATTTTTCTCTCGAAGAATATTACAGATGTTTCGTCTACTTGCGATAATACCCAGGTTCTGCGCCATAAAGCAAGACAGGTTGTATGAGAGACTGGTATAATTGTACTTTTGCTACTCGAGAGAGGGCTTTATCTCTAAAGTTCTTTCTTAGCCCAAAATAACATATATTCGCAAGCACAATTCTCCGCTTGTTTTTGTTTACGGCAGATCCGAGGTATATAAATTCGTCTACCACCTCGAAATTATAACGGTTATCAACGTTCACGCTTTGGTCTAATCGCGTGGAGGCCCTGCTGGTTGAAACCGTTAATTTTGCCTTGTCCTCATTTTACGTAAGGCCCACTTTTCCTGACTCCTTCACAAATCTCGAAAACACCGCAGTAACTTCTCTAACTGTGCGTCCAATGCTATCTTTTGCTGCCGATGGTTTTATTCATGTTGACAGCAGCTTTTCTCAGAATAATCTCTATTAAGATGTTAAAGAGATCGCACGATAGGACGTCACCTTGTCTGTGGCCTCACTTAGTTTCAAAAGGTTCGGTAAGATCCTTACCAACTTTCACTGCGGATTTGGTGTTCGTCAAGGTCATCCTGCAAAGGCGTATGAGTTATGCAGGAATACCAAGCTCAGACATTGCTTCGTAGAGTTTCCTCCGTATCGGGCTATCGAAGGCCGTCTTATTATCGACAAATAGGTGATAGGTCTTGTTTTTTTTCGTTGGATATTCTCCAAGATTTGGCGCAGAGTGAAAATCTGTTGGGTTGTCGATTTTCCAGGCCTAAAGCCATACAGGTATGGTCCAATCTGGTCAGCGATAATCGTTTTTGTCTTTCACACATTATGCTTGATAGAACCTTATATGCTATGGATAAAAGGCTTATTCCACGGTAGTTGCCACAGAGACTTGGGTCACCTTTTTTAAATATGGGACATAGTACACTGAGACTCCAATCGCTGTGCATGCATTCATCAAACCAAATGTTGCTAATGAGTCTTAAACAGCTCCGCCGGTAATCCATCGGCTCCTGCGGCTTTATTGTTCTTAAGCCGGGCAATAGTTGTTCTGACCTCGTCTTGGTTAGGAGGGGGCAATCGACGTCATCGTTCAACTCTAGATCGATTGTCTCGTCATTGGATATCTCAGGTACCAATAGCGCAGAGAAATGATCTCTCCATATTCCCAACATACTCTGCAAATCTGCGATGAGATTTCCGTCCTTGTCTTTATAGAAGGGGGACCCTGAACCATGTCTATTAGTTCCTTTTTTTGACTTTTTGGTGGAATCTTCGGGCCTCGTTCTTCCTTCTATATGATTAATTTTCTCACTCTCGCGCTTTCTCTACTGCAGTTTCTTACGCCTAAAGAGACGGTTTACCTCCTTTCTTTTCTCCCTATACCGCTCAGTCGCAGCTCGCGTTGCAATTGACTGAAGCATTACCATACGTGCAGCGTTCTTTTCGACAGTTGCTATGCGACACTCTTCATCGTACCAAGTACGGTTGTTGCAGCAGTTTTTATAGAGTCGGAAATGGGTTTCCACTGCGCATCAGGATCGTCATCGGGAGGGGGTGGGTTCTGTGCCAAAAGTTGCGAGAGCTTCTTTGAGTAGGCTGTGGCTACCTCTGGTAATTGCAGCTTTCCGATGTCCAGCTTCCTCTGCGTCTGGTTTCGTACGATTTTCGCTCTACTTAATCTTGTGCGAACCTTTGCTGCTACCAGGTAGTAATCAGAATTTATGTTAGCTCCTCTGATCACTCGTACGTCCATTACACTGGATGAGTGCCTTCCATCATTCCATCAATTACCACGTGATCAATTTGGTTCTTAGTTCTTTGATCAGGGGATACCCAAGTAGCCTTATGGATGTCTTTATGCTGGAATCTTGTACCACTAATGACCATGTTTTTTGCCGCGGCAAAGTCAATCAGTCTCATACCGTTGTCGGAACTGTCAGCATGTAGACTGAAATTGCCAATTGTTGGATTAAACACATTCTCCCTTCCTACTTTGGCATTAAAATCTCCTAGTACAATCTAAACGTTTCCTCTAGGAGCTCATAGAATATGTCTTTGGCATCATCATCTTTCTCTTCTTTCGGGGCATGCACTCAAATTAGGGAAATATAAAAATATTTCAGGATTATACAGGATTGAACCTAGAGACTAGATGTCGCAGTCGTTTGCCAACTACAAATCCGCAATCAAATTCATGTTTTTTTTCATGGCAACTGTAGTATATATCGCAGTTTCTTTTTCTTGTGCAATTTGCAATTATAAGTAACACACATACTAAATCCTGTACTATAATTATAAGATTTTAAGTCTTGTTGTGCAGGATTTTATAAATAAATAAATAAATTTAAATTATGGGAAAGTCGCATGTAAACTATTATATTTTATGGACTACCGAATTGTTGATATCATGTAAGAATTATGATGTGCTTTAGGCAAAAACATAACTCATGTCTAATGGGAACCGATGGTTCTCTGGAGATGAAAATAAGCTTTTGAAAATTGTTTCTTGTGTATTTTGCTTGCGGTATTTTTCTAGCATTTATACAGGGAAATTCCCAATTCAAATGTGTTTTCGAATTTGAATTTTATGATCGATTTCGTTAGTTTTTAGTTAATGTACGAGAAATTCATAGTACAAGCTTACAAGGTCAGCAATATTTTGCTAATCGAAAAATGGTTGGGGTTTGTTGGCGATTTTGGATTGTAATTTTTTAGAGTTTCATCATTTGGGTAGGTTTGATTAAATTTTAGCATCGTGCTTAAGGTTCCCCTACGATATAATAAACAGAACTAATGCGTTATATTACACGAAAAACCCCACTTAAGAATTTTCAAATCAACATCAATGTTTAAGAGCATGCAAAATTACACTGATGTAATTTTTGACATGAAATTTCTAGATCTAGTACATTGTATCGGTTAGAAGCAAGCCTAGTAAGTTGATCGGTACCCCTGAAATGTCGGTATCGCGTCAAAATTTTGAAATAATGGATTTTTACCAATTCTTGAAAAAAAAGGTTTTTTCACTTTTTTCAGCATAACTTCAAGGCACTCCAAATCATGCACTCACAATATTTGGCAAAATGGTAGAAAGCTGAACAACTTTTGTGAACACATTAATACAATCTGAACGTGTCTAGTCACCCTAAATAGCTCATAAAGACCACTTTATATCTTAAAAATGGTAATTTGTATGAACATGCCATTATTACCCGAGAACGACGTGTCCGACTTTTTTCGAAAACGTTTAGAAAAGTTTAGAATTACAATACCTTTAACCATTTTTATACAATTTCTCAATGTAATAAACAGTTTCCAAGTTATAAAAAAAATAATAGTGTAAAAAAATTGTTTTGATTAAAAAATTAAAAGATAAATGTGAAGAAGTAGGAATAAATTCAAACAATTTTAATGTATATGATTTTTGATAATGTATATATTAATACCGATTTTGAATGAATATAAAGATATTTCTTATACTAAAAGTAGTCCATAAAAGTGTTGGGTATACCTATATGATGTATCATTATATTAATGATTATCCCGATTTGCACTGTGTCCAAAAGGTTATATTTTGGATATTTTATGCAAAATGTATCAAAGAATAAGGAACACTTACCAAAAAGCACAAATATACAACATATGTACGAAAAAGTACATATGTTGTACTAAAAAGTACTAACAATTTACCAATTATTACAATGTACCAAAATTTGTTCCAAACAAATTCTCCAAATGAACGAAAATCTAGAACAAACTGTGTAGCAAAAAAATTTACTATAAAGCACCAAAGGGCACAATTCGATATGCACTTGTTACAGATGCTTTTCCAATAAGATTGTGACATACGAAGTAAATAATATGACTCACCACTGGAAAACAGAATAAAAAGTTAAGCTTAAATTACGATTAATGAATCCTATAGTTAACTATAAACGTAGAAATTAGCTCATTGTATAAACTTGTATAAACATTGTATAACAAGTGGTTATAGTGTACCATAAATGTACACAAAGTGTCTGAAAGACAGACACAAAGTGTAACAAGAAGTACATAAAAGTGTACCAAATATAGCAATTAGTTACTAAAACCTGTTTCAAAAAATACATAAGAGTATCAAGTAGTACATAAAAGTGTACCCAATAGAAGGTAAAGTTTCCCAAAAGGGAAAGGTACATAAAAATTTACAAAGTGTATCAGAAAGTACTAATAAAAAAACAAGTTCATAAAAGTGTACCCAATAGTACATAAAATGTACTAACAGTTCTGTAATAGTGTGACGTGTGACGGGTTTAGTAATTGCTACTTATTCGGCTAAACTCGAAACTCGAAGTAAATATGAACATTAAAGATGTAACTGCTCATATAATTCAATTAACAGATGTGCTGCAATCCCATCCAGACAATATCTCTGAAGAGTTTTCATTGATTTTCAAAAAAGAACAATCGATTTGTGAAGAATTTGACATAGAATTAAAACAGCCACAGCTAAATAAAAGGCAAGTTCACAGATCAAATTTACCTTCTGAAAACGCAGAAGAATATTTTAGGAGATCCATTGTCATACCTTATTTGGATTCTATAATATCTTCTCTATAAATTCGGTATTCTTCTACACAAGAGAAAGCAATTTCACTTTCACAACTTCACCCAAAAGACATGAGTAAATTGGAGAAGTCATCGTTTTGAACAGTTCTGTATGGTGATATTCTTCCAAACTTTATATCTGACGCTACCACATGCTATGATATGTGGAAAAATAAAAACATTGCAAACGAAATTACCAATTGCATGAGTTTAATTGAAGAGGCTACGAAGTTTTATCCGGCTGTTTCCGAGGCACTCAAGATTGGCATGACACTTCCTGCAACAACCTGCAGTACTGAAAGATCTTTTAGCACATTACGGCGCGTCAAAACTTGGAATCGATCTACAATGAGTGACGATAGACTAAGTGGATTATGTATGCTTAGTGTACACAAAAAAAGAATAAATAATTGTCCAAATGTTAGCGACAAAGTTGTAGACAAGTTTGGACAACAAAAAAGAAGGCTTGAGTTCCTCTTTTAGAAACAAAGTGAATGACTGTTTGTGTATAGTTGTAAGTTGTAAAATGTAAATGTCTAATTGTAATTTAAAAATTTAAAATAAAAACCATTTTTTCGCGTTTTTTCTTATTATTGAAAGATTTATTTTTTTTCTCCATTTCCCTTTTTTTTCAAAAGCTAGGGGGGTGCACGTGCACCTACTTGCACCCCCCTGCCGGCGCCCATGGGCAGCAGTAGTACGAAAACGGCATGCTCTCACTGTGGTTGGAGAACCATGACTCCAACACATGTAAATTTAAAAATAGCAAATGCCACCATTATGGTAAAGTGGGGCATTTGCAGATTCAAATCTCAAAAAATATAAGTTATGTATCAGTTTCTAAACATAAATTAAAATATTTTGATTTTTCTATTTGTACTGTTTATAATAATAATAGTTCGATGAGTCTTTATACACTGCCAGTAACAATTGAATGCGTATGCTTGGATGCAGTTTGTGATACTGGAGCACCCTGTAATTTGTTACCAAAGTCATTTCTGGACGAGTATAAATAAGAAGGCGTTTGCAAATATGGCAAAACAATTATGTAAGCTATAGTGGAGATAAAATTAAGATTATTGGTGAGTTTGGTGCAAATTTTGAGTATAAAGGTGGGAAGAAAAATATCGTAGTTATTGTTACTGATACAAATAATCGTCCATTGTTAGGAAGAACATTCTTACGTGAGTTTAGTTTTGATCTGGCTCAAGCCAAAACAGTTAATCAAATAATTAATTTAAATGTTGTGGTAGACGAAATAAAGAATCAGTATTTTGAAATGTTCAATAATCTGTTGGGAACGTACAAATGTGCCGAAATTTCTTTGTAAGTTAGCGAAAATATTAAGCCCATTTTTTTTGAAGCCACGTCCGTTGCTACTTGCTTGGAAAGGTAAAGTTGAAAGTCAACTAAAACAATTGATCGTTGATGGTAACTTAGAATAGGTTGATCATTCAGTTGATCATGCTTATAATCAATTAATGTTAATTGAAGAGTCGCACCTCTTGTGTACCTGGAGCACTCACATCGGGACTTTTAAAATGAAGAGATTACCATTTGGTATTAAAACGACAGCGGCCATTTTCATTCACCATAGAGAGCTTGTTAAGGGAAATTCCTGGAGTCGTTGTATGCAAGGATGATATAACTGTCACGGGTAAATATCTAAGTGATCATATCAAGAATTTGAAAAAGGTTCTCAATAAACTGCTGGGCTTAAGCCAAATACTCATAAGAGTACATTTTTTCAACAGCAAATCTCGTATTTAGATTCACCATAGATACGAATGGACTAATTAAAAGCAAAGAGCGAACGTCTGCTATTAGTAATGCACCTAAAATGCACGTCTGCCATAAGTAACACTCCTAAAAATGTTCGCGAGCTAAGAGCTCTAATTTCAATGTGAAATAGATTATCAGTGGTAGTTGCTATATTTGTAAACACATATTTTCTATTGAATATTATTTCTATTGTATAAAATACCAAGCATTTGGAAAACACCTGTATATTTATGAAACATAAACAACATATTTTTAACGACATGTTGATATTTATTAATTTGATTGGTTGTTCCATAATTTGTGTATAAAAGGAGAACCCTTGCTGTATGAGGGACATTGAACTTCGAGCTGTAGAAGTAAGCACTTGTAGCTATAGGCGACAGTGCCTTCAATAAAATACTAGAATACTTAAAATATACTTTCAAGAGTTGGTTTATTCAAATATTGGATGAGACGGTACAACCTGAGACATCAGGTTGTTTCACTGGCGCCCAACCCAATAGAACCCGAAGGAAGTGCAAATACAGCAGAACATTTAACTGAAGAAGCGGATACCGAGGAATATACCTCTGGAGAGGAAGAAGATTATAGTACGGCAAACTTGTCAGTAACACAATTACAAGAGCTACTCGCGACAGTCAGTGCAAGTCAGAAAAAAGGTTCATTTTCGTCCTGTACAGCACGCTTTCATGGACAGCGAGATTCTGCCTTAGTAAATGATTTTCTAACTGCCATCGGCATTTACAAGGATGTGGAGAAAATTTCTGATGAAAAGGCCCTATATGCGCTCCCATTATTATTGTAAGAATATGCTTCTCAATGGTGGAGTAGAGTAAAAGGTACCGTAAGTACCTTCGAGGAAACAAAAACACGACTAAAAGCGTCATTTTCCCCGGCTATACCTGACTGGTGCATTTTGAAGAATATTATGGATAAAAATCAGTTTATGCATGAACCAACGGGCAGTTTTATCAATCAAAAGCGGACACAATTTGGGCAGCTCAAGCCACCAATAGCTGAAGAGAGTCAAATCGATTTGGTATTCGGGTTACTACATCCAAACATGAGAGATCGTATCAAACGGGACTGTTCCAAAACATTTGGAGAGTTATTAAAGACATATCATGAAGAGGAAATTAATCTGCAAGATAGAATCGCATATACAAAATCTAAACCTGGCCAAGGGAGATGCGTATTTTGTAAGGTAAGAGGCCACACTGCGGATAACTGTTATAAAAAGATGAGGCAAGGAGGTAACAAAGAAAAAAATGCTCAACAACAATTGCCAATGGGAAATAAAACCACAATAGCACATACATTTTCCTGTTATGGTTGTGGTGCTCCGGGTGTGTATCGAGCTAACTGCATAGCCTGTGTGGGGGGGGAGATAGTCCAATTGATAGTCCAAATCCAAAATTAGGTCATTCAGGACAGGGAAAACCCAAAGGTGCGTTGGCAAGAGACATAACACCCGAAGTCAGACGAAGAGTATTATGCAAGGACAAACGCAACAGTTTTTTGAATTACTTTCATCCAATGCATATAAACCAATGGATATTGAAAGAGTTGATATTCTTACACCTGGTGCACGTCAACCTCAATCCAATTATGTTCGTCCACAATTTCAAGAAGGAGGAGTCCAAAATATAGAGTCAAATGGTGCTACTCCGCAATCGCCTGTTGATTTAAATCAAGTCAAAGCGATGATAGAAAATACATTAACGAGGTTGCTATCTAATCTAAATATCATACCAAATTCCGGTCGACAGAACACTCATAACTCTTCTAATGGCCGATTTGTCAATAATACTCCGCCATCATTTCCAAATAACCCAAGAAGATATAATAATAACATGCACAACCTTACACATTCCTATCGAGATGATAATTTCCCTATGAGACCTGAAAGAATAACCTCGATAATCCAAAATTGGAATTTAAAATTTGATGGCTCGGAAAAAGGCTTAAGCGTTGAAGAATTTCTGTGTAGAATTAGTTCGTTAACAATGGCGACTTCAGTATAATCTGTAAAAATTTGCCCACTTTGCTTACTGGTAAGGCTATTAATTGGTACTGGCGATACCATAAGCAAGTGCTGTGCTTATGGTATCGCCAGTAGGATTTTCGTTCCAATTTTGAGATTTACGAAAACATTAGAAATCGTAAGATGAAGAATGGTGAGTCGTTCGAAATGTTATACGAATCAATTTCTACTATGCTAGATCGACTAGAAACTCCCATTTCGGAACCTGAATTAGTGGAAATTTTGTCTAAAAATTTGCGTCCTGACATTCGTCACGAACTGCTGTATGTGCCGGTATACTCCGTCGCTTATCTTAGGAAGTTGGTGCAGATGAGAGAAAATCTTCTAATTATTTTAAGAAAATTGTGGCTACCAGAGCGACTCAAAATTTCCTTCCGAAACGTTCTGTAGCAGAGATAGAATTTACAGAAGAAAATGTGGACAAAAGTCTGATTCCCGTTGAAATTTCGGTTGATGCAGTTCGTTACAGCACAGGTGTATCAGTTTGCTGGAATTGTGACGAACAAGGTTATCACTGGCAGGACTGTTTGAGCGACAGAAAAGTTTTCTGCTATGGATGCGGTGAAAAGGATACTTATAAGCCAAATGCCTTCGCTACTCTTCAAAAAAGTTATCGGCCTCAAAAAACTAACAAATTTTCAAATATTACAACACTCGGCGGCACGAGACACAATCGGTGTAAGTCCTCCGAGAACTTTATATCCAATTCGACCATACCATGAACGTTGGCAGGACTATATGACTAAACGAAATGCCATATTTAATGTTTCTTCTCTTACCACTTGCACAGCCACACAATCGAGAAAATCTACAATTAGGCTTAGAGTATATTATAGAAATCGCAAAATGTCGTCTAAATTTATTATTTCGTCTATAATTCACAGTCAGGAAGACAAAAGATTTTATGCAAAAGTTTCATTTTTGAATTTTATAGAATATGGTTTGTTGGATAGCGGTGCGAATGTTTCATGTATCGGTGCAAGCTTTGCTAATACAAACTTCAGTAAATTCTCAAGTTTTACGCCAATGAGATCTTACGTGAAAACAGCTGATGGTACTATGCAGAAAACCCTGGGTGTTCTAAATGTGGATGTAACTTTTCGGCAACAAACCCAGGAATAACTTTTTTAATTGTGCCGTCTATTTCACAACGTTTGATTTGAGGGTTAAACTTCTGGAAGATATTTCATCTAGGGGCAGATATAGTTGATTCTGCCATATATTCGTCAGTACCACAAGGCATTCCTGAAAATGGAGTTATGTCTGATGTATCTGCTACCTGAAAATTATGTTGGGAGGAAAAATAGATTCCCGTTAACCAATACCCAACTGCAGAAGCTAGAAACAATAATAGTTATTTTCCCGAGTTTTGAAAAACAGGGTTTAGGTAGAACTACTTTAAGAAAACACGATATTGATGTTGGTGAAGCGAAGCCCATAAAGCAACGATTTTATCCCGTATCTCCTGCGGTTGAAAAGGTCATGTATAATGAAATAGATAGAATGTTAGCTTTAGGGGTAATAGAAGAGTCCACGTCCGCCTGGAGTTCTCCTATGCGGCTGGTACTAAAGCCAAATAAGGTCCGGCTTTGTTTGGACGCGAGGAAGTTAAATCGCCTGCGTAAAGCTAATATTAGATCTAAATTGGATCTAAAAGATGCATACTGGCTTGACCGATCCAGCAAAAGCCTTAACTGCTTTTACGGTTCCGGGTAGACCAATCTACCAGTTTTTAGTTATGCCTTTTGGCCTTTTCACGGCTCCACAAACGATGTGTCGTCTTATGGATCAACTGATTTCAGCCGATTTAAAGAACTTGGTTTTTGGTTACCTTGATGACCTTATTATTGTTTCAGAAAATTTACCTTCGCATTTAACTACCTTGGCAAGAATAGCTGACGAGTTTCGAAGGGCTAACCTAACCTTGAATATTTCGAAAAGTGCCTTTTGCGTTAACTTACTTACTTACTTATCCGGTCTCGGACAACCCCGGGGGGTCAGGGACCTTACAAAACGAAGATAACATATTTCGCCAACCAGTTCGATCTTTTGCTTTATCTCTCCAGTTGGCAATACCAAGTGTACGCAGGGATTCGTCAACCTGATCCCTCCAGCGGAGTCTTGGTCTTCCTATTTTTCGTCTTCCTTCGAGTTCGGTTTCGAAAAGCCTTCGCGCTGGTTCATCTTCATCCATTCTACTGACATGACCTAGCCAGCGCAATCGCGTTATCTTGATCCGCTTAACTATGTCAATGTCAGGATAAAGCTCATACAGCTCATGATTCATGCGTCGCCGATACTCGCCGTTGTGCACTATAGGGCCATAAATTTTTCGGAGTATTTTTCTCTCGAAGACTCCTACAGATGTTTCGTCTGCTTGCGATAGGACCCAGGATTCTGCGCCATAAAGCAAGACAGGTTGAATGAGAGTCTGGTACAGCTGGACTTTTGTTACTCGAGAGAGGGCTTTATCTCTAAAGTGCTTGCTTAGCCCAAAATAACATCTATTCGCAAGCACAATTCTCCGTTTGATCTCAAGGCTGACGTTGTTGTTTTTGTTCACGGCAGATCCGAGGTATATAAATTCGTCCACTACCTCGAAGTTATAACGGTTATCAACGTTCACGCTTTGGTCTAATCGCGTGGAGGCCCTGTTCGTTGAAACCATTAATTTTGTCTTGTCCTCATTCACCGTCAGACCCACTTTTGCTGACTCCTTCTCAATTCTCGAAAAAACCGCAGTAACTTCTCTAATTGTGCGCCCAATGATATCTATATCATCAGCATACGCGAGCAGCATGTGACTTTTGCTGCTGATGGTTTTATTCATATTGACTGCAGCTTTTCTCATAATGATCTCCATTAAGATGTTAAAGAGATCGCACGATAGGGTGTCGCCTTGCCTGAGGCCTCGCTTAGTTTCGAAAGGTTCGGTAAGATCCTTACCAACTTTCACTGCGGATTTGGTGTTCGTCAAGGTCATCCTGCAAAGGCGTATGAGTTTTGCAGGAATACCAAGCTCAGACATTGCTTCATAGAGTTTCTCCCGTATCGGACTATCGAAGGCTGCTTTATAATCGATAAATAGATGATAGGTGTCGATTTGTTTTTCGTGTGTCTTCTCCAGGATTTGGCGTAGCGTGAAAATCTGGTCAGTTGTCGATTTTCCAGGCCTAAAGCCACACTGGTATGGTCCAATCAGGTCAGCGATAATTGGTTTTAGTCTTTCGCACATTATACTTGATAGAACCTTATATGCTATGGATAAAAGGCTTATTCCACGGTAGTTGGCACAAATACTCGGGTCACCTTTTTTAAATATGGGACATAGTACACTGAGACTCCAATCGCCGGGCATGCATTCATCTAACCAAATTTTGCTAATGAGCTGATGCATGCACCTTATCAGCTCATCGCCGCCAGCCTTAAACAGCTCCGCCGGTAATCCATCGGCTCCTGCGGCTTTGTTGTTCTTAAGCCGGGCAATAGCTGTTCTGACCTCGTCTTGGTTAGGAGGGGGGCAATCGACGTCGTCGTCCATATTGTGATCGATTGTCCCATCGTCATCGGATATCTCAGGTACTAGTAGCGCGGAGAAATGCTCTCTCCATATTCCCAACATGCTCTGCACATCTGCGACGAGATTTCCGTCTTTGTCTTTACAGAAGGGGGGCCCTGAACCATGTCCATTAGTTCCGTTTTTAACTTTTTGGTAGAATTTTCGGGCTTCATTCTTCCTTCTGTATGTCTCAATTTTCTCACTCTCGCGTTTTCTCCACTGCCGTTTCTCACGCCTAAAGAGACGGTTTACCTCCTTTCTCTTCTCCCTATACCGCTCAGTTGCAGCTCGCGTTGCAATTGACTGAAGCATTACCATACGTGCAGCCTTCTTTTCGTCATTTGCTATGCGGCACTCTTCATCGTACCACGGTTTGTTGCGAAGCGGTTTTTCGAAACCAAGTACGGTTGTTGCGGCAGTTTTTATAGAGTCGGAAATGGGTTTCCACTGCGCATCAGGATCGTCATCGGGAGGGGGTGGGTTCTGTGCCAAAAGTTGCGAGAGCTTCCTTGAGTAGGCTGTGGCTACCTCTGGTAATTGCAGCTTTCCGATGTCCAGCTTCCTCTGCATCTGGTTTCGTACGATTTTCGCTCTACTTAATCTTGTGCGAACCTTTGCTGCTACCAGGTAGTGATCAGAATCGATGTTAGCTCCTCTGATCACTCGTACGTCCATTACACTGGATGAGTGCCTTCCATCAATTACCACGTGATCAATTTGGTTCCTAGTTCTTTGATCAGGGGATACCCAAGTAGCCTTGTGGATGTCTTTATGCTGGAATCTTGTGCCACTGATGACCATGTTTTTTGCCGCGGCAAAGTCAATCAGTCTCATACCGTTGTCGGAACTGTCAGCATGAAGACTGAAATTGCCAATAGTTGGATTAAACACATTCTCCCTTCCTACTTTGGCATTAAAATCTCCTAGTACAATCTTAATGTCATGGCCAGGGCAGCGGTCATACGTTTCCTCTAGGAGCTCATAGAATATGTCTTTGGCATCATCATCTTTCTCTTCTGTCGGGGCATGCACACAAATTAGGGAAATATAAAAATATTTCGCTTTTATGCGGTTTGTGGCTATTCGTTCACTCACAGGATTGAACCTAGAGACTAGATGTCGCAGTCTTTTGCCAACTACAAATCCACAACCAAATTCATGTTTTTTTTCATGGCAACTGTAGTATATATCGCAGTTTCTTTTTCTTGTGCAGCCATGTCCTGTCCATCGCATTTCCTGGATAGCGGTAATGTCAGCCTTATAACTTTCGAGGACATCTGCCAGTTGGATACTTGCACCGGATCTATATAGAGTTCTTACATTCCAAGTGCATATCCGTAAATCGTGGTCCTTATAACGTTTGCGGGGGTCGTCAAAAAATAGGGGTTGTTTATGTTTTCTGTTTCGTTTTTGTATTTTCACTGCCATTATGAACGGTGGCGGGAGGCAAACCCAGCCCACCGGGTTTTTGCATTTTACCTACTGCCAGGATATTTGATTGCAGCCGCCCATTATGGATCAGACGCTGACCAGGATGCGATATGTTGAACCTGGATTTTCTTCTTTTAGTTTCTATCCGCCGTTGGCCCGTATGTTTGGCTCATCCGCCTTCTAAGGACAAAAGAATATGCCCGATTGTTTGATGAGCTTCAGTGACATCAGTCACCTACTATACCTGATTTGATGCTCATTTGTTTCGCCTTCTCACTCTAGCTAGCTAACGGAGGTTTCCGAAAAGCCATTGCCCAGGACATACTGCGTGGAAGTAGTGAGCTGCTAACTACCTTGGCGAGAATAGCTGACGAGTTTCGAAGGGCTACCTAACCTTGAATATTTCGAAAAGTGCCTTTTGCGTTACGGAAGTTAAGTATTTGGGATTTATTATAGGGAATGGAGGGATTAAAACGGATCCAGAGAAAGTAGACGCAACTGTTAATTGGCCGGTACCAAAGAATATCAAACTAGTTCCTGGATTTCTTGGACTAGTGGGGTGGTACCGCCGATTTATAAACAATTTCTCTAGCGAAGTCTTTCCAATTACCGAGCTCAAACGATCAAACGAGTTCGATGTTGCCTTGAATTACAGGAATTCGAGGTAATAACCGATCATGCATCCTTAGTTTGGTTGATGAAGCACACTGATCTGACGGGGCGATTGGCTAGATGGATGTTAAAACTGCAATCTTACACCTTTTCTATTAGCCATCGAAAGGGGAAAGATCATATAGTCCCAGATACCCTAAGCAGAATTGTATCTGATGAAATATCAGTAGTTGAGTTAGCGGAACCAGAAATCGATTTGGATTCAATTCATTTCACAGATGTAGAATATATAGAATTAGTAAAGAAAGTTACAGAAAATTCTTGCAAATATCTTGACATTAAAGTGATTGGAAAATACGTTTATATAAGAACTGAACCCTATTCTCGTGATTCAAATCAAGAGCAAAAATCTTGGAAACTGTGGGTACCTTTACGACTAAGAAATGACGTCATCAAACGCGCACACGACTCTTCAGTCACAGTTCATGGAGGCATGGCAAAAACAATTGAATTAATACGACGAATTTTTTATTGGCCAGGAGTTGTTTCCGATGTTCGCGAATATATTCAAAACTGCAGCATATGTAAGGAAACGAAGGCGCCTAACCAAGTCTTGAAACCGGAAATGGGCCAACAGTCAATTTCTTGTACGCCTTTTCAGCGTACCCTAGAAGTA
Organism: Phaonia tiefii; assembly: GCA_963931995.1. NCBI lineage: Eukaryota > Metazoa > Arthropoda > Insecta > Diptera > Muscidae > Phaonia > Phaonia tiefii. Next base: position 237,225,053 of record OZ008367.1, read on the forward strand.
AGCAGGGAAATATCGGCTTACTAATTGTGTTAGATTACCTCACAAAATTCCATTGGTTGTGCCCTTTACGAAAATTTACCTCATTAGCTATTCAAAACTTCCTCCTTACTCACATTTTTCACGTTTATGAAGTCCCTGAGACCATTATAAGTGACAATTGCTCTCGATTTTGCGCAAACGATTTTAATGCTTTCTTGACTAAGCTTTATATCACCCATACGTATATGGCAATATACTCCCACAATCGAATGCGTCGGAAAGGGTTAATAGGTCCATAATTTCTGGAATTCGTGTTTTTTTGAAGAAAGATCAAACGCAGTGGGACGAGAATATAAGATCAATCAGCTGTACTTTGAGAAATTCGTACCATCAAACGATTAAATGTTCACCCTACCATGCATTATTTGGAATAGATATGATCACGAATGGATCTTCATATCAATTTCTGAATAGACTGAAAATGTTAAGTGAATCTATTAATCCCTTAACTAAAGATGACCAATTGGCTATGTTGAGGAAACAATTGTCGAAAAACATTAAGCAGGCTTACGAAACATCAAGAACGGTGTACAACTTGCGTGCCAGACCGATTTCTTTTGCGGTAGGACAAGAAGTTTTTCGCAGAAATTTTTCACAAAGTAGCTCAGAAAAGAAATATAATGCCAAATTAGCTCCAATCTTCATTAAGTCTAAAATTTGTGACAAAATTGGTAATCATTACTACATTCTCGAAGATTCAGATGGCAAACTTGTACGCACGTATCGCGCAAAAGATATACGACCATAATTTACTGTTCCGTCTAATTCTGTAGTCCAAAGGACCAGAATTATCTAGTTTGAAATGTCAATTATGGAAATGATTCCCACATTCAAATACATTCTTTTGGTTGAACGCACATCATTTCAAAATTTGGATCCGCCAATGAGATCTACCGGCTAAACTAAAATTTTACCCCAGTATGTGAATTCGCCGCAAGAAAAGGTTTGTGTCATTGCTGTAGTTTGACATTGATTGTCATATTATAGACAAACTTTTATTTACATCTTTTTGGTCATTTATTAATATTATGGAAAAACCAATTCCATACTTGGTTGCAAGTACAGAAAGAAGATCTGATCAATTTGGTGAACGAAAACATGAATTATTGATATTTTATTGATCGAGACTCGAGAACATCCCATTCCTATTCGAGCTTAAAGGTTAACATTACCTCTCTCCAACTTAAAACCAACCTCTCTTCAGTGGTTTTTCTACATTTTGTCATTCAGTTCATTCGCCACCGGGCTTAGCAAAGTCCGCAAATTCTGATAAATAAAGTCTGGAAATTCTGATAAAAACTGTAATGAAATATAATAGTGAATTAATAAACTGAGTTAATTTATTAAATTTTTTCAAGTGATCTGAATTTGCATCAAACGGGCGATATTTTCGAAAAACTGAGGGTAAATATAATGTATTTCAAGGAAGTCAAATGTGAAAGTGTTGAAAATTATTTAATTTCATAGGGAATAAAACAATTGTTGATGAGTGTTGTGTAATCGATTAAACCTATCTGGTGAATACAGCAAGGCAATCAAATTCAATCAAATTGAATTCTAATTCATTGCCTTACGTTGCCTTACAACCAGTGCACTCGATTTTTTTTGTCTAAAAAGGTACTTGTATTTCGTGAGACCAGGAGGTATAAAAAGCGTTAGAGGCGGGCGAAAAAAGTTACGTCAATAGCAGGGAAACGCACACACGCATCATGCACTATATCGGGACATAGTAGCTGTCTAATGTTGTATCAAAAGTGGCCTAATCTGATATTTTTATTAATTCAAAAGGACTTTTAAAATTTCAATCAGAAGTCATTATACACTAGCAGTTTTACAATAATCAGCACCATACGTCATCCAAACTAAAATCAAGTAAAATAAATTGTCAAATTAAGAACTAACGAAGGCAAATTATTGATCAGGAGCTACGTGTCCACAAACTGCCAGGGCAACGCAACTTCATACACCAATATCAAAATATTTAAAATTCAATTTCTTCCGAAAATTAATGCAAATTGTTGCAGTTGCATCAGGCCACATCCATATCAAAAGCTCCTCATAATTGGTTTTCTTAACCTTGAAGTTTTCTTTATAACTTACTTTAAACTAACCATTCTGGTTAAATTAAGTCGAATATGTTTTCCTAAAAGAAAAGGCTTATATAAAGCCAACCTACATTAGATTCTTTTGCAACTTAATTTACTCTTCTTTTGTTTCTTTGCAAAAAAAATATTGTTTGGGAAAATTATATTCATAATTATGGATGCACAAATGGCATCTACATAAAACAATTTCAGTTTAATTAAAATAATATTTCCCTATACGCATGTTGTTTTCAAGTGGCCGTATTGTAAGACCCTATTAAATCATAATACGTATTTATTGGTAAAGAGAAAAACAAAGAAAATGAAATAAGATACAAGCTGACCAAAAAGTAAAGATAACAGATTAAGCAACCGAACTATGTATGGTTATTTGTAAGTAGTTTTCATATGTAAACAAACATTATTCTTTCTAAATTATCACTCATCACCAAGTTCCATTTATAAGCGTTAAAACATCTTCGGCGAGTTCGAGAGGCCTCTTCGTCCTGCTGCAGAATTATCTTCAAACTTGTGAGTAACGCTGATACATTTAACATGGTTATTTACATACTCTTCGCTAGTAAAAATAGAACAAATACTGAATGATCTACTCTTGATTAAGAGAACCAAACTATCACTGTTAATTAGCTGTACGAGTATGTAACTTAATACAAAAGAGCACGAGTTCCATATTTTTGTTTTGTTTTCTTATTTGTTCTATTTTTACCATTGAGGAAGGTTAGTTTCAATATTTTGTTTTGCTAATTATTAAGTTAAACCATGTAATAATTGCATTCGAGACAAGCTACTGCGTTGTCCAACCTTTTTTTTTGTTTGTTTTTTTTTTTAACTATATCATTTATCAGAGAAGTATATTGATAATTATATTGTTAACCAATCCTTTTCTAAATACATACGTTAAGATCATATTATATGCATTCTTTCAATAGATCTGTTTGAAGTTTTAAATATACGAATAAGAATTGCTAAACATTTTGCTACGTTTTCTTACGCAATGTTTTAAAAAGGATAAGGTACCTTAGATGTGGGGTTTTAGTGAACCGACACCTTCGAAAACCATAGGTAGGGCGGGTCATGAGGTACTAGTCTTCATTACCACCTGGAAGACTGAAATCTGTTGTAATCGGATTTATCGAAACTTAGTGTCATTTTCTTTCGTTTAAATTAGCTTTGCTCCACTTTAGATATTTTAGTTTATTTTCCTTGGAAACTCAAATAATAAATAACGGGAGTTTACTAAATATTTTTATGTTGTAGGGTACATATGTGTAGCCTGAGGAGATAGGTGGACGCGAACCCCCCACCCGGCTGCTTGCTAGTGGCAATCAAAAACTCCCCTTATCCTTCCTAATTCTTCATCAAACTAATTATCCAGTAATTCCAAATAAAATCTGCACATATGAATAACATCGTTATTTTCTTATGATTGAATTCAATCATTAACAAATTTGAAAACCCTGGTGAACATGTAACATTTCCAAGGAAAATTATAAGCGATAATGGTGTGCAGTTTATTTCTGCAGTATTGCAGAAAGTAGCTTTTTGCTTTGATATAGAACACATTATAATGTCAGTATATCATCCGGAAACGAATCCTGTTGAGCGCACAAACAGACGCCTAATGCAATGCAATGATCATCACTCGTGGGATTGGAAATTATCAACCATAAGATTCTCTATGAATACGACTACATGCCAAACTACTAAATACACTGCAGCATTTCTAACTTTTGGAATAGGACTTCGCAGATTGGATGATGTACAACACGACTTGAAATCAATTGTTCAGTCTGAAAACTTTGTCGCTGAAATTACCGCGTATTTGAAAGACATGGTGCATGTATGAAAAGATGTTAAGGAAAATGTTCAAAGGCAGCAAGATCACAACAAAAATATTAGCAATAGGCAACGAAGAAATCAACCAGAATTAAACATTGGAACAAAGGTTTTGGTAACGACACATACTCTCAGCAATTCCGACAAGGGAATTACCGCAAAATTTATACCAAAAATAGATGGACCGTATGTTATAATAGCAAAGCAAGGTTCAACGTCATATGTTATTGCTCAGGAAAATAATATCGGCATACCATTAGGAACCTATCACGCATCAGCATTAACCTCCGTACAGTCAATAACAGAAGAGTCAATAGAGCCTGTTAGGATGGTGAGGCGACGAGGACGACCTAAATTGTAAATAAACGTGCTGATGCCTTGTCGTGGCGCCTGTAGCATCAGAGGGGGAGTGAAACAGATTATCAGTGGTAGTTGCTACATTTGTAAACACATATGTACTATTGAATATTATTTCTATTGTATAAAATACAAACCATTTGGAAAACACCTGTATATTTATAAAACATAAACAATATATTTTTAACCACATGTTGATATTTATTTACTTGTTTAGCATTAATGTTACTTGATTGTTTGTTCCATAATTTGTGTATAAAAGGAGAACCCTTGCTGTATGAGGGACATTGAACTGCGAGCTGTAGAAGTAAGCACTTGTAGCTATAGGCGACAGTGCCTTCAATAAAATACTTAAAATATACTTTCAAGAGTTGTTTTATTGTTTCAAATGTTAAATTACTATTCTAAATTTATTCAAAATTTTGCTGAAATAATGGTTCCATTCTACAATTTATTAAAACAAGGCGTGAAATATCAATGGTCGAGTTCGCGTCAAGTGGTATATATGAAATATTAAAGAAAGACGTAACATCTGAACAAATTCTAGTTCATTTCAATCCCAATTTACCGATTGTGCTAACAACTGATGCAAGCAATACTGCTGTGGCTGTTGTTTTATCCCACATTTGTCCAAAGAATACAATCATGCTTTTGATTCAAGAGCACTATCAAAAACTGAAATTAATTACAGTACATTAGAAAAGGAAGCGTTGGCAATCATTTTCTATGTCATTAAATTAAAACAGTATTTATTAGGACATCGATTCGTTTCGCGAACCGATCACAAACCACGCCTCACTATTTTTGGGGAGCATAAAGGCTTACCTATGATGGCTTCTGCGCGTATGCAGCGCTGGGCATTAATTTTATCTGGCTTCAATTATAGTGTCGAACATGTTAAAGGTTCAGAAGATTGTACTGAAATTAATTATATAAACTTGTTGAAATGGAAAATTATTTGAATTCAGATTTTAAAGATATTGCTAAAGCGACACGTCGTGATCCAGTCTTGTCTAAAGTAGTTATTGCTATTGATAGAGGTCAATTGAATGGTTTAAAAGGTGATGAGTATGCAGCGTTTTGCGAAAAGTCAAGTCAAAGTCAACTTTCTGTTGAATATGGATGTATATTGTGCGGATATCGCACAGTAGTGCCGACGAAATTGCGTGAGCCCATTCTTCAAAATTTACGCTCATCACACTTTGGTATAGTAAAACAAAGGCACTAGCGAGAAGTTATGTTTGGTGGCCGGGAATAAATAAACACATTGAAGATTTAGTTAGAAACTGTAAATCTTGTCAGGCAAGTCCTGAAAAGAGCATTTTAGTTCCATGGGCACCAACTGACTCGGTTGGAGACGTATTCATATCGATTTTGCAAGACCAATTAAGGGTCAATATCTCTTTGTTGTAATATATTCATTTAGCAAATTGATTGAAGTATTTGTGACCAAGGAAATCTCTTCATCATATGTAATTAAGGCCATGAGAAAACTTTTCTGTAGGTATGGTTTAGTGGATGTTGTAGTCAGTGACAACGGGCGCCAGTTCACATCGGGTGAGTTGAAACATTTTTTGTCAAAGAATAAGGTTAGGCACATCCTTACTGCTCCTGGGCATCCACCGGCGAATGGACAAGCCGAAAATTTGGTCAAAACAGCAATGCCATCCATTACAGCAAATTTGAAACAACAAAGGGAATCGAATTTAGACACAATTGTAAATCGATTTTTGATAGACTACCGCAATACTGAGCATTGTAGTACAAATGAGTCACCTGCAAAGTTATTTTTTGACAGAACTTTGAAAACTCGGTTTAGCAGCCTAAAACCGCCACTAGTGAGAGAGAATATTTTAGCTAGTCAAGACAAAAGTATTAAAAATCATAGAGGTAGGCGCAATGTACAGTTAGAAGAGGGTCGAAATGTCATCATACGCGATTACAGATATCCCAATAAACCCAGCTGGTCTCCAGCCACTGACAAAAGGCTAATTGGTACTCAATCTTATTTATGCACACTTATGGGTAGTTTTTCAGTTAGTGGTAATCTTCCTTTCTTAGTTAAATTGTGGTTAAACATCGAATTGTGTTTTTTACCCAATGTTGGTTGGTTAACTTATAGTCAGAACCATATTATTTAGGCAATCAAATTACTGACAGTCAAAGTGAGAAATGAAGATTGTATAAAATACATGTTTCAGATTTGCGTATTTGTACACATACGTCGAGTCTAGATCATTAAATTGTTGTGCCTATATAGTTTTTTACACATTTTTGTTAAAATGTCTTCGATTTTATGCATCTATTTCTCATTTTACATAATTCCATTTTGTTTGTTCCCCTTTGTTGTTTTGGTACTTATCCCAAAACACACGTTTTTTCCAATAAGAATACAAGTGTTGCCATGTTAGTTGACAATATGGCGACTTACATTAACTCACCACTAAAAAACAAAACGCAAAGTTAACCTCTAATTAACTTAGAATTAAGATTAAGTAATCCGATAGTTAACTACCCACTTAAAAACTGGCCATTACGAACACTAATAGAGATATTAAGAGACACTTGGATCAAATACGTGATGTAGGTAGAAGCACCAGTACCAGTAACAACAACAATGATAATGACTTCCAAGATTTTTTTGATACTAACGACGAAATGAAGGCAGTGAACTTTGGTGGCGATGAGCATGGTTCTACAGGTCAAATATGCATTAGAAAATCGTTGAATGAAGAGCCACCGATAAGACAACTAAGGCCTAGAATCGAGGGCAAAGTAGTTAAGATTAACAATAAATCATGATTTTGTAAATATTTGTAATCGTATTTTCTACGAAACTTAATTAAATTAAATTCTACTAAATCTATGTAAATATAGTAATAATAAAATATTTCATATTTCAACAGCTCAAGGAGGAGCGTGTTAGGTATTTAGCCAATATGGCATGTCTATTTAAACCATTAACTTGATAACCCTATATAAGTAGAAAGAGAATAGCGTAAGATAATTGAAGTTAATAAATCAGTCATGAAATGAACTCAATATTAGAAACACGCGTTTCATTAATCTTCGGTGTAATACACTACAATAAGGTACATAAAAGTATATCAAAACTTACAATTATTTACCAAAATATTTACACAAATTGCACCGACAAGTACATACAAGTGTAACAAAAAGTACTTAAAAGTGTACCAAAAGTACCGATAGTGTACAATAAACTTGCAGTGCCCCAAAATTTACATAAGAGTGTACTAATGAGTACATACAAGTGTGAGGTACACGAATGCAAAGTGTACCAAAAAGTACAAAAAGCCTGCCGTCGGTGGTGCAATGGTTAGTGTGCGCGGCTCTTGTACATGAGATCCTGGATTCGACCCTGCTCTGACCACCTTCAAATTTCTTTCGACGGCGGTCACCTCGCATAGTAACGGCGACAATATCGAGTATATAGCCATGAAAAAGCTTCTTAAAATACCGTTCGGAATCGGTGTAAAACTGTTGGTCCCAATCAGTAAGTGAAAACTGCAAAGCGCACAGCCATTTATTTATTTTTTTTAAAATTAAAAACGGCTTAAATTTAAAATCTCCGGCAGTATTTCCTCATAAAAGAAGCGTTAGCCTATCATTACGACCTGGTGAAGATTTTTCGGACTTAGAAATGTACGTTCTTCCTGGCAACCGCTTCCAAAACAGTCCAGTCTTATCAGCATTTAAGACTTGTTTTGCAGAATACCCACCTTCTTCAATGATGGCTTTTGTTTCAAATTTGAATTTATCTGCAGCTACAGTACCTTCACTAGCAAATTCGGCGTTTAATGCAATATTGTGCAAATTTGGACTATTTTTGAAACGATCAAACCAACCTCTGCTTGCTGTAAGTTCTGCAGAAATCTCGGCACTTGATAATGGGCAATTATCTTTAAGATCGAACAAAATACACTTGGCAACCCTTGCTGTGTTTTGACGCATAAATTAAAGTGCTCGTTGTTATTACTAGAAATTTTATATTTTCCTCGGTTTACAGTGTTTTTCCGTAGACAATCCAATTTTACAAGTGTTCTTAAGTGAATGTGGCATTTAGGGTTACCAGACGTACTGTTTTCAGCAGTACGCGTACTTTTTTTTACTAATTGTACTTCTGAATGCATATCAACTAAAGAAGTACGCAAAAGTCCTTTTTTTAGCATCTGTACCTCTTGTTGTACGTTTATTTGTTATGCCAACAATAAATACGAAAATGTTACTTCTTATTCATACCAAAAATGGTATATAAGTATTTACATGGAATACCTAGGATTTTCACAAGCTCTCGTAATTTCGTAATGTTGTACTGGATTGTCGTGCCTAAGTACGGTAGTTGTGAACAACCATTATTGCATTTTTTGTTGTATGTCGTATGTATCCAGCTGACTGCATAAACAACTGATTGAAGAAAAACATTAATAGCCTGTTTCTCGGTCAATGAAAACATACGCGAACGAAAGACAGTGACTCGAATTCGATTCAATTTGGGTTTCTCTATCTCTTAAGTTTTCGTTCTTATGCACTTGTGTCTGTCAATTTGTATGGGTTACGTAATTACTCATTTATGAACTGCCATATCGACATTTTTCACTTGATTACAATTTCCTTAAAAAATACTACTTTATTGTATAAGCTTGACTACAACCCTGCCGATTTGTTGCAAAAACGATGTACAAGTAGACAGTCAAAATTTCTCTTCACTCAAAGGCCAACAAACAAAACGAGTGAAACCCTAGTACTTCTCTACTCTCTCTCTTACTCTCTTCATTGAATATTTCAATACACGAGGAGCTTTTTGATAGTGTTATTGTATATGACTATACAAATTCCAACCATGTTGAAGTCAAACAAAAACGATGTACAAGTAGACAGTCAAAATTTCTCTTCACTCAAATGAGAACAAACAAAACGAATGAAACCCAAGTACTTCTCTACTCTCTCTGTTGCCCAGAAATAAAACACGGTGTGGCGTTCAGCTTCGATTTTAATAACTTTATTGTTGAAAGTATATTAAAATTCCTAATTTAGACATAAACAATTTTAGTAAATATACTAAAGGGAATTTTTATTTTATTTTTTTTACCTTTTGTGGCAATTCCACGACACGTTAATTCTGTTTGGCGTTTTTAGCGAAAAAGAACTTACAATTAAAAGTTTTGTTTTTGCTTTGTTTGACGTTTTAAGCAGGTGTTCTGTGTTGTATCAAAAGGGAGCAGCTGTGATCGCTAAGCTTAAGCGGTTTACACACATAACATCTGTTTAAGAAGGGAGCACCAGCGGTGGTTAAAGTTTAAGCGGTTACACCCCCCCACAGTATGCCGAGAAGTTCGAGGGCTTACTCCTGATTCGTAGCAATGTCGAGAACCGCTAACTTTAGAGTAGGTCTCTCTAAAACGCCTTGTTTTGTGAGTATTTTGGCACTTCGTACTTGGCTGTCGCTAGCTAGTTTCACAGCGATGACTTTACCCCGAAGCCAAACATTACGTGGACTCCCAGGTTCAACAACGACAACAAGATCTCCGACGCTTAGGGGCTTAACCTTTTCATGCCACTTGGTACGACATGTGAGATTTGGTAAATATTCTTTTACCCATTTAGTCCAGAAGTGTTGTGCGTACAGTTGTGAAGTAAGCCATGTTGATCGAAGAATAACTGGGTCTTCAGAGAATTCGGCTAGTGGCTTCATTCCATTTGACGTACCGATGATAAAATGATTTGGGGTCAGAGCCTCTGCTGTTTCATTGTCGATTGGTATGTATGTTAATGGTCTTGAGTTGATAGTGTTTTCAACTTCGGACATCATACTTCGCAGTAACTCATCATTGGGCGAACGTGTGGGCATGATTTTATATAGTACTGATTTAATTGAGCGCACCAGGCGCTCCCATGCACCTCCCTTATGAGGTGAGTACGGTGGATTAAAGTGCCATTTAGTAAACGACGTTGTAAAATGTTTTACCAGTTCGTTTGAATCGATTTCTTTTACGGCGGTGCACAATTCTCGTTCAGCGCCCACGAAATTTGTTCCGTTATCACTAAAGATTTCTCTAGGCGTACCACGACGGGCCATGAAATTTCTAATAGCCATTATGCACGAACTTGTATTGAGCGTATGAACAATCTCAACGTGAATTGCTCGAATGGTAAGACATGTGAATAATGCTCCATATCTTTTCTCTTTATGTCTATTGACTATGACGTATATGGGCCCAAAGAAATCGAGGCCAGTAAATGTAAAAGGAGCTACATAGGACGAAAGTCGTGCTCGAGGTAACTTGGCCATTTGAGGCGTGACAAAGTTTTGCAACTTTTTTATATGCTGCTCGTAATCGTGGTATCTGGTAAAGCTGGCGAAGTTCATTAATGACCGTTTCGTGGTTCGCATGGTGGTATTTTTTATGGTATTGATGTATGATCAATTTAGTAATGTGATCATGTTGGGATAAAATTATAGGCCATTTAAATTCTTCAGGAATACAAGCATTCTCGATTCTACTGTCGATTCGTAGAACTCCGTACTCATCAAGAAAAGGAGACAATTTATATATATGGCTTAATTTGCTAACACTTTTACCTTGTATTAAGTCGTTGATTTCTGTTTTAAAAGAATATTCTTGAGATTGCTTGTATAACGTGCGCTCAGCTTGTTGCAATTCCTGCTGTTGACGGATTCCAGTAGGCACATTTTTTTTATGAATTTTGCTTACTAAATTGTTAGAAAAACGTATAGCATAAGCAACGGCTCTCAGCAACCGGTTCCAGTTTGAGAAACGGGATATGTCGATGAGAGGTTCCACGTTAGTTGTATGAAGCAGATATGGTTTCCTTATTTCGTCTTGTGTCACGTCTAACATTGTATCGGACTTAGGCCATTGTGATTCAGGACGCCCCAAAAACACAGGCCCGTTAAACCATATATAAGACTCAGCAGGATTAGGCAATTTTGTCCACTTTGTCGCCTCATCGGCCACATTTTGCTTGGTGGGGACCCAGTGCCATTCCTACAAAAATTTACTTAAGATCTCAATAAACAAATTTCTAGAACATATAAACTTCCTAGAGATGATTCTTAACACTGTTTAGGTAGCACGCAAAAGTGAAAAATTTGCCGAAAATTTTTTAATTTCATTTTTCTTACCTTTTTCTCCTGTTCAGGTCCATAGGTAGCAAAAAATTAAATATGCCTGGCCAGAACCATGTGTTTGTCCAAGGGTTAACACCGTTTAGGTAGCGCTTAGGTATCACGCGATCATGCACCGACAGCAGCAGCACAGGCAATGCAGTAAGCTCAGCACACGCAACAAGGGACGCAGCACACAATATAAAAGCGACACGCCGCTCACATCGAGGCATTACACAGCGCGACGTCAACGAGAGCTCAGCGGTGAAAGTTATAAAGTGAAAGTGAAAGTAAAAAAAGTGAAAGTGCTACAGTATAATTCGCACACAACATTGGCAACTGACAATTTCAATATGCAGTGTGAAAATATTGATTTATTTTGCTACGTTTGCGGTCATCAAACCAGAAAAAAAACATCTACAAGATTTCAGAAGGAAAAGAATCATTTAACTAGTGAATTCAAAAGAGCATATACATTGTTTTTCGACGAAGTGGACTTGATCGGTGAAAATTACACACCTAATACAGTGTGTCACCAATGTTATAACAATATCATGGCATGGTTGAGTGAAGGCAGAGGTACTATGAAGTATTGTAAGCCGGTAAACTGGATTAATCGCCCAGGTGACCATGATGCAACCAGTTGCTATGCATGCGTAAATTACACATGTCGTCCAAATCGACATTCTGAGAAGAACAAAATTTATAAAGCAACAAAATTTATAAAGCAACAGCAACAGCCACACTACCAGTGCTTGCACCTGAAAATTTTGTATCACCAAGGCCGCCAACTCCAGATCGTACTACAGAATTTACAGCAATGAGTACAGCAAGTGGTGTTACTTATGAAGATCCATTTGATACCGATTATGAGCCCCAACAGGGAAGAGATGGACCACAACTAATAACACAAATGGAAATGGATTTCATTGTGGCCATATTGGGATTATCGCAGCGACTTGCAATATTTTTGACAGCTTTTTTAAAGCAAAGAAAACTCACACATGCTAATGTTAACTCTACGGCGTACCGCAAACGACAAGCTGAATTTCAGATGCTCTACACTCTAAATGAGGACAATTCGTTCGCTTACTGCAACGATATAAAAGCTTTGGTGGTAAAAATGGGAATGAACTACATCGCTAGTGAGTGGAGATTATTTATTGATGGTTCTGTTTCAAGCTTGAAAGCAGTGTTGTTGCATGTGTCGAACCGAAAACCTTCCATTCCGCTGGCAATGGGTATCAACATGAAAGAAAGCTATGAAACATTGAAAGATATAATGGAAAAAATCAAATATTACGAAAATAAATGGAAGATTTTCTGTGATTTGAAGGTCATCAACATTTTGCAAGGGATCATCGATAAGGGCGGCTTCCCAAAATTCTTTTGTTTTCTTTGTAATTGGGATTCACGCTCACCTCTGAATCAATTCCAATGTAACTCGTGGAGGCCAAGAGGAAGTGTGGATGAACAAATACAACAACATAGACTGAAGAATGCACATGGTTCTGGCCAGTCATATTTCATTTTTTGCTACCTATGGACCTGAACAGGAGAAAAAGGTAAAAAAAATGAAATTAAAAAATTTTCGGCAAATTTTTCACTTTTGCGTGCTACCTAAACAGTGTTAAGAATCATCTCTAGGAAGTTTATATGTTCTAGAAATTTGTTTATTGAGATCTTAGGTAAATTTGTGTAGTTGATTGTTTCCTTGAATTTTGAACGGTTTGCTACCTATGGACCTGAACACGGGAAAAAAGGTAAAAAAAAATCGAATTTTTTTAAGTTTTTTGCAATTTTGATCTGGAAGGTGAAGTTTTTTTGATTTTATATTTTCGCAATTTTTGTTCTTTATGACAAGAGCTACAACTTTGCCTCAGAGAGTAAATCGAAATTCTGAACGGTTTGCAAGATATGAGCCTGAGAAAATGATCACATTTTTACGAAAATGATACCGAGGCCCCAAATCTTTGGCGGCCCATAAAAAAAAAGTGCATGACTTTGGGAAAAATTGGGAAACACGGGTCTTTTTTTTTAGTCTTTTATCACGTAGTGGTGTCCGTATATTGTTATTTTGCCATGACTTAAAAAATTACACACAGTGTAATAATAAATAATAACAACAGCTGTTATGTAATGATGTTACTATCAAATGTATACAGTAATAACAATCTCGGTACAAGAAGAACAGCACTAGTAAAGTACGACAATCAGTAAATATACCTTCGATGTTGTACTTGTTGTAAGTCGTAAGTGTCATATACCCAACAACAAAATTCGTACAACTGTTGTGAGAAGGTACGACAAGTACGAGACCTAACCGTGTTACTTTAAAAAATAAAAAATTTGAAAAACTTTCCATTTTTAACCTTAATTCAAACATTTAATTTCATTCATGGCGTAATTGAATTATATTCAATCAAATAAACTGGCTTGGATCAACTCTTTGAAGAATTTTTATCCTTAAAGCTTTTTCTGAAGATATTCCAAAACAAAAATCCGTTGAAGAAACATGGAAAGATATCCTAGAAGTGGGTAATTTCCAAATTTCGGAAATATCTGTAAATTTGTATTTTCAATAATCAGTTTGATGTTTAATTTTTTAAGAAACCAACGAAATAAACCTCTAATTCAAAATTTAGAAAAATTTAAAATTTAGAAACGAATTAACAAACGTTTACATACACTTGTAATTAGTTTGTAAATTTTTTAAAACTGAAAATGGTAAAAACGGAGTAGTTACTAAAGTCCACAAAAACTATAAATATATGTAATTCGATTAAAAAGTTGTAAAATAATATCCTTGATTATTAAATAATTAAAACAAGAAGGTTATATTCAGCATTACAAATTTTAATATATAACACATAACACTCTTTTTACTTTTAAAAATAAAATGTGTGTTCGAAATTAAGTTTATACAAAGAGCAGTCTCTACTTTATAATATACATACTGTTCTTGTCAATTCTCTCCTTAACAAACATATGCATGATCATTTAAGTTACAAAGTCAGTCTGTTGTTTGTAGTCATCTCGCTCAGTTACTGCGCGCATAAATCGTTTCATGAATTATAGCACAAATAAAGTTAAAGTTAAACCAAATTAATAGAGTTTAATTTAATTATACCTAATCAGAACAAAATCTTTAACATAATTTGGTCCTTCGAACCGGATTAATCCGAAATAAATTACTTAAAAAAATAAATAAATATGTAGTTAATGGATAATCATCATTTTAAAATAAACTCACATTTACATATATATGTACACATGTGTATAAAAAATAAATTGGCGGTGTTCCAGACCGATATTCTGCTGTTATCTCTGTTGTAATTCTCTTGCTCTCTTGGCTACACAAAATTCAGACACGCTCATCTTCTATCGCATTCTTATCGCTGGAACATCCACCTCTGCTATTATCACTGACAAACTTCATGCAAGTTATTGATGCCAGCGGTGTTCCCGTCTGATAATTTGCTGTAACCTCTGCTGTAACCTCTCGCTCTCTTGGCTTCGCACAATTCGTGCTCGCTCATCTTCTATCGCATTCTCACCGCTGTAACATCCACCTCTGCTATTATCACTAACAAACTTCAAGCAAGTTATTGCTGCCAGCGGTGTTCTCGCCTGATACTGTGCATCATAATCATTGTCATCGTATTCATCATCTAACTGTGTTTCTTTTGCTACGTTCATCTTATTGCTTTACAGAACCAAGTTTAGAAGGCAAAATTACAAATAAAATAACTTTTATTTCCAATATCTGTAATACGCTTAGTTTCGCTTTCTGTGGTTCAATAATAAATATCTTTAAACACGTATATCGAAATGAGCGAAAATCAAGAAACACTTTTAATCGGGCAGGAGATGACATTTTCGCATATACAATTGGCACTGACGAAATTTATTACACTTTCGAAGGAGGCTTGTACGAAAGCCCAAGTGCAAACGCGATTGTCAATTCTAGGTGCCAACTGGACTAAGTTTCGAAATTGCCATGAAAAACTGATTCGTTCCCGGCTTTCCGAGGAGGTGAAAAAGAATAAATATTTTACTGAGGATACATACGCAGCGTGTGAAGAAGCATACGACAATGCTAGAGCAGCAATGCAGACTTCATTAGAGGAGTTGTGCAGTAATTTACCTGCTGATAACAGCATCATGAATCAATCCATTGGCAGTTCCTCTCATTTACGCTCTTTGCCAAAACTCACCTTGCCCAAGTTTTCAGGGAATTATCATGATTGGAGGCCATTTCATGATTTGTTTACGTCTATGATTCACTCTAGTACCGATTTGTCAGCCGTTGAGAAATTTTATTATCTAAGAAGCAGTCTCAGTGGCGAAGCATTGCAATGTATTTCAAATCTACCTGTGTCGTCTGAAAATTTCGCTCCAGCTTGGAATCTTCTATGTGCACAATACGAAAACACTCGAATGCTCATTAATTCACATTTGGAGGCCATATTCGATCTGCCACGCCTGCAACGGAAATCATCATCCGATTTAAAGAACCTACTTTCTGTGGTCAAGGAGTCACTTGGAGCCTTAGGAGCCTTAGGTTCACCAGTGATAAAATGTGACCATATTATAGTATATATGGTTGTACGACGTTTGGACTCATCATCACATGAAGCTTGGGAGATTAGTCGTAGTTCATCTAAAAGCCCTGCAACATTTTCTGAACTGGAGATATTTTTAAGTGGCCGTATTCAAGCGTTGGAGAGCGTGGAGTCACGTACGGGTTCCTCAAAAGCTCCTAAAAAATCAGTGGCAAACTCACACGTGGCTATGTCTGAAAATCCAAAATGTCCTGTTGAGGTTCCGAATATGTTACCTTCCCGATCAAATAATAATTCTTGTTCTCTTTGCAGCTCCGATCATTATCTTTCGAGCTGTGATATCTATAAACAAAAAACTCTTCAACAGAAACTAGATATTGTAAACTCGAAAGGTCTCTGCTACAATTGCCTTGGTCCTCATGCGGTTGCTCAATGTAAGAATTTGAAGCGCTGCAGATACTGCAATGGGCGTCATCATTCGCGTATTCACGGTCATCGATTTCAACCCGCAGCCTCTAGTTCTACAAATATAATTACGAGCCAAACTAATTTGCTTGCACCAGCTGTTAGCAATCATGCTTCATCAAGTTTAAACTGTCAATCCAAAATATTGCTAGCCACAGCCCTAGTACGTATAAAATCAACAGCTTTAGTTACTGTTCGGGCTTTGCTTGATCAAGGATCAGAAGTTATGCTTATTAGTGAATATTTGGTTCAGAAACTCCACTTGCAAAGACATAAAGGAAGTTTGAACCTTATTGGTGTCGGCGCGATTGAATCTGGCGCGACTAAAGGTTTGGTATATTTTAAGCTATGTCCACATTTTGAGTCAAACTTTGAATGTGACGTATCCGCATATATCCTGCCTAAGCTAACTACTCTCTTACCATCATGCCCTGTTAAGCTTGAGAACACCTCATATCTTAAAGACATTCAGCTGGCGGATCCCAACTTTATGGTTTCTAGCAAAATTGATCTTATAATCGGCGCTGATCTATATGGTTACCTTTTGGAAGGGAAAATTCTGAAAGGTGACGTAAATTCGCCAGTTGCTCAGCTCACATCTCTCGGATGGATATTATCAGGCTCCGTTTTAAAGCAGAAATTCAAAGCAACATCATTCCGTTCAGCTCAAGCATGTCAGTGTCATGTAGATTACGCCCTCGACGAGTTGTTGCAGAGATTTTGGACCCAGGAAGAAGGCTTAACCAAAACATCGATTTTGTCTCCAGAGGAGCAAGCATGCGAGGATCATTTTGAAGCTACTCATCGACGGGATTCAACAGGCAGATACATAGTGAGACTGCCATTTAAAAGTTCACCGACATTGCTTGGAGATTCTCGTAAAGCTTCAGAGCGAATGGTAGCAAAAATGATTCAGAAATCTGAAACAAACCCTCACTTTTTTCGACTCTACTCTGATTTTCTTAAAGAGTACGAGGACTTGGGTCATATGGCTCCTGCAACTTTAGCTTCTCACGCTGCAGAATACTTTCTTTCACATCACGGTGTATTAAGGGAGTCGAGCACAACCACCAAGCTGCGGGTTGTATTTAATGGGTCTTGTAAAACTACTAGCGGTCTATCACTAAACGATATTTTGCATACTGGACCTAAACTGCAGCTAGAGATTCCCGATGTTATATCCAGATGGCGTCAATACCGCTATGCTTTCTCAGCAGATATTGAGAAAATGTTTCGGCAAGTGATGGTTGATTCTCGTGACTGGGCATACCAGCAAATCTTATGGAGACCATCTCTCTCCTCGAGTTTGGTAACCTATCATCTAAAAACAGTCACTTATGGTCTTGGCCCTGCTCCATACCTCTCTAATCGGGTCTTAAAACAATTATCAATTGATGAGGGCGCTAACTATCCTTTGGCAGTTAAAATTCTGCAAAATACCACCTATGTAGATGACGCATTTGGTGGCGCACATTCATTAGACGAAGCTCAAGCTGCTGCAATTCAATTAGATAAACTGTGCATGGTGGGCGGTTTTCGCTTACAAAAATGGTCCACAAATAATTCTAGTGTGATCTGTAGCATTTCCTCGGATCGACGCACGATCAAAGATACTGTTCAACTCCAAGAAAATATACCCGTTTATACATTGGGGATTTGCTGGCACCCAGAAGAAGATTCATTCGTTTTCTCATCACCATTTTCACCAGAAACTACAAACAAATCTACAAAACCTTCTATCTTGTCCAATATAGCGCGTCTTTTTGACCCCCTTGGCTGGATTTCTCCAGTTACGATTCAAGCCAAAATATTGATGCAAGATATTTGGCTCTCCAAAACAAACTGGGACGAAGTAGTCAACGTAGACTTGGCGGAAAGATGGGTGAAATTTATCAGCGACTTAGAAAATATCAACAAGATTTCAATACCTCGATGGATGGGTTTATCAAAAATAAATCTAGGCATTGAAATCCATGGTTTCACGGATGCCTCTGAACATGCAATGGCAGCCGTCATATATATGCGTATCATCTTTGAATTTGACTCCGTATCGGTGCATCTCATTTAGGCTAAAACAAAAGTCGCTCCAACGAAACGGCAAACCATCCCACGCCTGGAGCTCAATTCCGCACTCATTCTCACCAAAAGAGTGGCTCATTTGAAGCCACCCTTAACCTTCAACACGTATCCACACATTTGTGGACGGACTCATCTGTGGCTCTAGCATGGATAAAGGGACATCCCTCATGCTGGAAAGATTATGTTTCCAACCGAGTTCTGAAGATTCAGGATGCTCTACCCCATGCAAACTGGCATCATGTTCCAGGCAAATGTAATCCATCGGATTGTGCATCTCGAGGACTGACAGTTCAGCAGCTCATAGACCATCCCTTGTGGTGGCATGGACCAAATTGGCTTATACAACATTCATCATTTTGGCCAACTCCAAACATAAATGTAGACAACATTGATCTGGAGGAGAGAGAATCTAATCGAGTTGTCAATATTGTGTGCCGCCTACAAGAAAAACCTATATGGGACTTAGTCAGCAAATTCTCAAAACTTTCCCGTTTACTGCAAGTTACTGCCATATGCCGTCGATTTTGCTCAAAAGATAGCAAAAGGTCCATCGTTCAGCAACCATTAAGTCCTACAGAATTAGAGTGTGAGCGTAAGTTTTGGATAAAAATAACTCAAAATGCTTACTTTCAGTCAGAAATTAAAGTTTTACAAAGAGGTCAGCAATTACCAAGTTCTCATCCTCTCAGCAAGTATACGCTATTTATTGATGCATTCGGCATACTTCGAATTGGTGGGCGGCTACGTAACGCCCTTATCGACCCAAACGCGAAACATCCCATTCTCTTGCCATCCAAATCAGCATTCACCAATCTATTAATTGCAGAAGCACACGAGAAGACTCTCCATGGCGGTACCCATGTTATGTGCGTATATCTATGGCAATCGTGTGGCCGTCGGTGGTGCAATGGTTAGTGTGCGCGGCTCTTGTACAAGAGATCCTGGGTTCGAACCCGGCTCTGACCACCTTCAAATTTTCTTTCGGCGGCGGTCACCTCGCATAGTGACGGCGACACTATCGAGTATCTAGCCATGAAAAAGCTTCTCAAAATACCGTTCGGAATCGGTGTAAAACTGTAGGTCCCAATCAGTGAGTGAAAACTGGAAAGCGCACAGCTCAGTGATTGTGAGAAGTTTCTCCCCAGTCCCTTTATGGGATGTAATGGGAAACTATTTATTTATTTTTTTTTATCTATGGCAATCGTACTGGACATTAGGTGGCCGATCAGCCATTAAAGCTTTCAATCGCCGATGTGTACGTTGTGCGAAAATCAGGGGAGTAACGGCTCGACAACTTATGGGCCAACTTCCAAGCGTTCGAACAACTCCAGCAAGACCTTTTCTTCACTCAGGAGTTGATTATGCGGGCCCGTTGCTTATAAAGACTTGGCGTGGTCGCGGAGCAAAGAAATACTATTGCTCTTTTCGTTTGTCTATCAACCTCTGCAGTACATCTAGAAGTCGCTTCAGATTACACAGTCGATGGATTTTTGGCTGCCTTCAAAAGATTCGTGGCTAGACGAGGCACTTGCTGCACGTTAACAAGCGATTGTGGCACCAATTTTGTTGGCGCTGATGCAGAGTTAAAACGTCTCTTTGCTCAGTCTTCTAAGATGTTCTCCGAACTATCAGCAGTTTTGGCTAATGACGGCACTCAATGGAAATTCAACCCCCCATCCGCACCACATTTTGGAGGAAAGTGGGAAGCCTGTGTAAAGTCGGTGAAGTATCACTTACGTAGAATAATTGGTGACACTGTCCTAACCTTTGAGGAGTTATCTACTCTTCTAGCCCAGATCGAGGCAGTTCTTAATTCGAGACCTCTGTGCGCTCTGTCTGATGATCCTTCCGATATCAGCGCAATTACACCTGCCCATTTCTTAATTGGGTCCACACTGAATGCGGTACCAGAGCCATCAGTTCTGGATCTAAAAGTTTCAAGATTATCTCGATTACAACTTATTCGCCAAATGACGGAAAGCTTTTGGAAGCGTTGGTCCTGTGAGTATTTGCAGCGCTTTAAATCCATATCTAAATGGAAGCATCAGGAAAATTCTTTAAAAATCGGTTCCTTAGTCCTCATTGCTGATGAAAGATACCCCCCCACCAAATGGCCTTTGGGTCGCATAGTAGAAGTTCATCCAAGTCCTGATGGACTCATAAGAGTCGCAACAGTGCAGACTGCATCATCAACTCTGAAGCGCTCGGTGGTAAAACTGTGTCCTCTCCCGGTAGATGATATCTCAGATCATCAAAAAACTTCAACATGAAGATTGGAATTACTTATATTGAAGTTGTCCGAATTACTTATGTCGCTATCTATAATATTAAATGATGTTAATTTTCGTCCCCTACGGAAACGAGGCAGGCGGAATGGAGTTTATACAAAGATATACATACTGTTCTTGTCAATTCTCTCCTTAACAAACATATGCATGATCATTTAAGTTACAAAGTCAGTCTGTTGTTTGGAGTCATCTCGCTCAGTTACTTCGCGCATAAATCGTTTCATGAATTATAGCACAAATAAAGTTAAAGTTAAACAAAATTAATAGAGTTTAATTTAATTATATCTAATCAGAACAAAATCTTTAACAATGTGAAACACCTAACTAGTTTTTATTTAAAAACATATTTGTGGTCTCTTAGTTTGTTCGTTTTTTTCCTTAATTTATAAATTGTTACAGTTATGTACTGATTTTGTTTTATTTCTTAACTTAAAATGTTATTTTTCTCTACCAAACTTTATGATTTTTTAATAACAGAAAGTGTACTTTTATTTTCTTAATTGTACTGCCTTTTTTCCTCGATGAACTTTTTTTGTTGATTTTAAATCTGGCATCCCTAGTGGCATTCGAATTGAATGTTATTGTGATTATTCCAAATGATTTCCAGTAATATTCATCGATTTTTAATTTGGTCCTGGAAAATTGCAAGTTTTCCATTTGTTTTCATTTTGTTTAACTTTGCCATTTAGCGTTGTTGTTGGTATTGTTTTCAACCCTTGTCTTTGATCAGTTGCTTTGCTATCAAATTAACTTATTGTTTGAAATGTTAGGGTATACTTTTAGGCACACTCTGAAACTCATTTTACTACCCACATTCTTCTAGCTAGTGCATGATGGCGTGCTTTTATACTAAATATAGAGTGAAGGGAAATTGTGATCAACAGCGATCAACAGTAAGTAAAGCGTGAACGTTAATAAACGCTATAATTTCGAGGTGGTGGACGTATTTATATACCACAGATCTACCGTAAACAAAAACGACAACGTCAGCCTTGAGATTAAGCGGAGAATAGTGCTTGCGAATACATATATGTTATTTTGCGCTAAGCAAGCACTTTATAGATAAAGCACTCTCTCGAGTAGCAAAAGTCCACCTATACAACCTGTCTTGCTTTATTGCGCAGAATCCTGGGTGTTATCGCAAGCAGACGCAACATCTGTAGAAGTCTCCGAGAGGAAAATACTCCGAAAAATGTATGGCCCTATAGTGCAAAACGGCGATTATCGGCGACGCATGAACCATGACCTGTATGAGCTATATCCCGACATTGACATAGTTAACCGTCTAATGCCTAAGAGTGCCTTAAGGCACTCTTCACAAAAGACATACTGATAGAAAATGGATCAACTTTTTTAGTAAGGAAGCTTTTTTTACAGTTGCTAACAGATGTAGCAATATATTTGTAAAAGCTTTTCATGCTCTTAAACGCTCCCCTTTATCAGTTTTTTCCCGCTTTGTGCTAGGCACATGGATTTGCGATAAACTTCATTTATACTGCTCGAATCATAAAAAATGTTTGTTTGATTATCATAACCGAAAATAAACTACGTGTTTCTCAATTCTCAAATGGTCTTGTAATTAATTTCAAATCTTCTCAACGAAACCTAACTTACAGTATTCATTAAAAATTTACTA
This sequence comes from Phaonia tiefii, assembly GCA_963931995.1. Taxonomy (NCBI): domain Eukaryota; kingdom Metazoa; phylum Arthropoda; class Insecta; order Diptera; family Muscidae; genus Phaonia; species Phaonia tiefii. The sequence continues at coordinate 237,247,570 of OZ008367.1, forward strand.
TATTTTTTTGCCACTAAAGCCCCAAGAGTGCCTAAGGTACTTATTTATATTTTGTCGCATGGAAGGTAAACGGTTGTTCGTACTGACTTGCAAATCATTTTTTGAAATCAGAGGCCCAAATTTACCCAAAAAAAATTATTCCCATAATTTTTACACATTATTTTAGAATCCAGCATTAGAGGGTTAAGCGGATCAAAATAACGCGATTGCGGTGGCTGGGCCATGTCAGTAGAAAGGATGGAGACGAAACAGCACAAAGGGTCTTCGAAACCGAACTCGAAGGAAGACGAAAAGTAGGAAGACCAAGACTCCGCGGGAGGGATCAGGTTGACGAATCCCTGCGTACACTTGGTATTGCCAACTGTAGAGATAAGGCAAAGATCGAACTGGCTGCCGAAAGATGTTATCTTCGTTTTGTAAGGTCCCTGACCCCTCGGGGTTGATCGAGACCGGATAAGTAAGTAAGTAAGTATATATTTACACTAATACCCTGGTTTGCATCGCTTCGATTAGCGTCGTTTCGAAGTTGGGTCTTTCTAAAATTGTCTGTAACTTCGAAGTTGCGTCGTTTTTGTTTCGATTTGCGTCGTTAATATGAAAATTTATTGCGGGTACAAAACAAACGGAAAATCTAATTAAGTCCCTTTCGTGAATTTTGTAAATCTTTATAATGAATGAAATTAATTACTTGAATTAAACCAAAAACATACCCTGAATTAAGTCATTAACCGTAAAATTACTTTAAGTCTAAATATGGTACATGAACTGAAATAATTATTCGGTGGCATAAAATCCGCTTCAACCAAACATGTATATAAGTAGTGTAAGAACCAGCATTTTTGTATACCCAGGTGGAAACTCAGCGGTGAACGGAGGTCTCGTGGTTGAAATGAGCGATAACTGCGATCTTATCTTACCTTCACCCGCCACCAGGACCACTTCGCAAGCCGCCTTCAAGCATAAATAAAATAAAATTATTATGTAAGTTATAAAACTTCCAAATATTTATTAACTAGAGCGTCCGCGGCAGTATCCTTGCAAGGCATTCCAGATCCCCTGGTTTCCCCATCTTCACCTGAACCTCAGTTCTACCTAACTCCCCGAGATCTGAAGGAACCTAAGTTCTTGAGATATAACATAAAAGGGTCGCAGCATTTGTCATGGTCCTTCATAGCCTTCTTTGACAGCCAAAAGAATACACTCCATTAAAATTTATATTTCAATCTGTGACCACAATCTCAGCGGGGTGGTGCCACGTTTACGTATTTTGAGAAAACCTGGAACACAATTAAAATAGTTGGAATATTTTAGAAGCCGATCATCGGGGTTTTAGGCCAAAATTACAGTGTTATCACTTCCAATATTACATTTTCGAGTTGTCTACACATTTGACTGACTTTTATCGACCGCGGTCGTTTTTGTTTTCCCCACAAAATATTCCTTAACCAAGTAAACGGGGTTCTGTTAAGATATCGAGAAATGAAAGGGTAAAAGTTGAAAGTAGTTCGAATCACACAAATCGGACACAAATTTTCGCAAACCAGTACCGGGAATCTATTGTTAACAAAATCCTACACAAAATTGTTTTTGCCCCACCATCTCAAGAGAAAAAAACGGAACGTCGAGAAACTGAAACTGGAGCAGAATAATTTGAGACACAGAAGAAGGAAGTGTTTGAGATGAAAAGAAAGAAAAAAAGAGTAACCCTAAAGCTAAATCTCAACCCAAAGCCAAAAAAGGAAATTGCTGAAACTCCGAGAAAACCCATCCAAAAGTCAGTGCAGCGGTACTTTGTGCACCGGTACAGGGCTTCTCTTAGCCGCGCTGACTGCTGAACCTACAACCCCATCGGCACAGAGTATTTCACCAGGTTGCCCGTCACGCGCCGAGTGTACTTACGCAGTGTTTCGACGCAGTGTCATCCATCGCAGCTGGCTTGTGGCGTGCATACTTCTACGCAAAGTGATTTTCAGCGGCGTCGAACAGATGAATATTCAATTTGGTTGAAGTGCTGCTGACCGCAAACCACACACCGCCGACGTCACTGCGACAAGTGCGCAGCAGTTGTTTGACGACAGTTACCGGCAAATGGTTATATATTGCAATAATAATCTTGATAGTTCCCCTAATTTGATGTTGTCCACTAAACCTTCGGATCAAAGCGTGAGTACAGATGAATATTATGTTTAAGATCCAGTGTCACTTCATTTCATCATCTCAAGAACTCCTCATCAGATGTGACAATTGTAATGCCTATTCAAACTGTCAATGGGAAAATTTCGTATTTATTCGTAAAATTTTGAGAGTTTTAATAGTAATTGGGAAGCACTTGGCGAATTCGTATAAAAGTTCAAAATAGATTGGATTTTGAAATTTGTTCATCATTTTGGGATTTTCGGATCAGATTTATTAATTGTAATCCCATTTGACACTGGGAATGAGAATATTCATATTTTATTCAAGAAATTTATGAGAATTTCTGAGAAAAAAAAACTTAGCGAAATCTGATGACTATTAAAAATCGCACAGATGGTGAAATTGTTGAATTTTTTTTTAAATTATGTTTTAAATTTAACAACTACAATCCCTTGGCAATCGTTTCATGAACAAATATTCATATTTTAGAGAAACATTTTAAGAGTTTTAATAATTGCCTGAAAAAGATATCGAATTGTTAATGTAATATTTTATTCATGATTTCAAGACAAGTCTCTTCAGATTTGAAAATTTTAATCCCTTTTGAAACTGTGCATTTAACCGTACAATTTTGAGAATTTTAGTGCTTATTTGGAAATACGTGGCGAAAGCTGATAGCCATGTGAAATCGCGAAGATTATGAGCATTAGATCAACATTTTGATAAATTATCTTACAATACTACAATTACAAGCCCCTGTAAGAGGGTGGACTTAGAAACTTCTGGCTTTCCACTAAAAGTTTGGAAGATTATAGCCCGTTGTTTAAAGCCAAGTGGAGTTTGTTCTAAAGTTGTAAGACCCCTTCCCCAAGCAGTTAACTTTATCCATACACCTCCTAGTTTACTCGCAACCAACGCACAACTATGTCAAACGAGTTCATAGTCACCTTTTTCTCAGAGTTTGACAACACCCCCGTTTCTGAACTCACTGATACATTACTTGAGGTTAATTTACAAGATTTAAACGACCGGTGGATGAATGTCAAAAAGTCGTACAGAATAGTTTGCGTTGAGGCGAATGAGAGCATTACGAAGGACTTCATAGAGTCTGTGAGAGGCAAATATGCCGCCTGTACCAGAAGCTTCCATAAGTGTAAATCCAAAATCTTAGATTTGCGGAAAACGTTGGTAACACCCGTCGCTTCAACTTTGATTGATTCTCAGGAAAGAGTTTTCGGTGGGATAAAATTGCCCCCATGCGATACCGAATTGTTTTTTGGCGGATACGAAGAATGACCCTCGTTTAGGGATATGTCCACTGCCGTGCACATCGATCATCCCAAGCTTGCAGCCGTTCAGAAACTGTACCACCTTCGTCTAAAAGTGCAGACTAAAACTGGAGGAGTGGTGAGAAAATACAAAACTCTGTGGGGATAACTTTTCACTAGCATGGGAAGCTCTAAAGTCGCGTTATGAAAATAAGAGGGTGCTAGTAGACAATCAGTTGAGGATTCTCCTTAATCTCGATTCCATTGCCTGCGAAAGTAATTAAGCACTGCAGGGTATTCAGACCACAACATAAACGATTGTTAAGCTGCTCTTAAGGCACAGGAGATATCCACGGGTGATTGGGATCCCATTCTCATATACCTCTGCTCAACTAAGCTCCCCCACGAAACTTTATCGTTGTGGGAGCAGTCCCTAAATTCACACAAGGACTTACCAAAATGGGCAGAGATGGACCAGTTCTTATCAAACCGATATGAAGTTGTGGAGAGATTAGATAGCATCCAAGGAAGTAAATAAGGCCAAGATAAAACGTTGCATACTGGGGTCAACTCTTTTAAAACTGATAGCACTCCTCAATACTCGTGCAAATTATGCAATGATTAGCATCCATTAAAGAATTGCCCACAATTCCTAGAGCTCAGTCTCACTGATGGAAACCAGTTTGTTTGGCAGAACAAAAACTGTATCAACTGTCTCGGCTATACTCATTTAAGAAAAGACTGTAAAAGCAACTACGTTTGATCACAGTGTAAAAGGACTCCATTTTACACTTTGCTAATGCTCAGATAGCCAAAAATATTGCAAGCCACAACCAGAATTCTAAAATATCTAAAGTTCCTGACGAAGTATCTGGCTCTTCGAGTCAAATTAGAACGTCACACGGGTGAAAAGACGATGCTCACAACCCCAATGGTGACAAATCGACACCGAGGCGACACCTTCAGTGCCCGAGCATTCTTCGACCAAGGATCTGAAAAATCATTTATTTCCAAACGATTGCAACAGCGACTTCTACTACCAGTCGATTCTAAAAGGTTTCAAATTCGCGGAATGGGTGGCCAAGTGGTAGCGACCTCCACTTCTCTCTAAAAAAAATTAACGCTTTTTTCGGAATCTCATGGCCGTCTGATAGATCTCAGCGCTATTGTAGTTCCTAAAATTACTCGGCTCCTTCCCAGTTTCGACGTCCCCAGAAGCGATCTCTCGCTGGATGATACAGTGGAAATTGATTTGGCTGACCCCGATTTTCATTCCCCAGGGCCTATAGATCTGCTGCTCGGAAGTGATCCCAAAACTTCTACTCGACGGTGTAAAGGTTTGCAACTCACTGCTGGCGCAGGCTACGCTGTTTGGATGGGTTAATAGCGGTCCGTTATCTGTAGAAGCAGTTTCAACCTTTTCTCTACAGGCGACTGAGTTATGCGACGATCTGATAAGTCAGCAACTTAAAATGTTTTGGAAACAAGAGGAAGTTTCAACTAAACGGCCCTTCTCCGCTGAAGATGAATACTGCGAAAGATTGTTTGAAAATACAACACAGCGTGGCGCAGACGGTCGGTATATTGTAAAATTTCTTCTGGGACCATCAAGGTCTCAAGCCTTAGTGCAGTATATCAGAATGGATCAATCTCTTAAGAAAAAAACCGAGATCGAAAAAACCTATCATGAACCCAACACGTCTTACGAGGTAGCATCAAAAGGTTCGTATAAATCTTTTTATTTACCTCACCACGCAGTTATAAAGCCGGAGAGCCGAAGTACAAAAGTACGTGTCGTATTCAACGCCTCGAAAAGGACTAATACCGGCAACTCCCTTAATGATGCTCTATACGTCGGGCCCAGCTTTCAACTAGATCTGATGTCGGTGATAGTACGTTGGCGATTACATGGCGATTACTCCCTGTACCTGGAAAAGAATAATTCCCATTGGTGGCACGGACCACATTGACTTGCAAAACCTCCGGCAGAATGGCCTCAACTATTCGTAACAGAGGTAACCTTACTGGAGACGAGAAAAGTTGAAGTTTTTCATACGACTGATGAGATTGACGATGTTTTATGTCTGTTCTCTAGATGGGACCGAGCTATTAGGGTAATTGCTTACCTGTTTCGGTTCTCTCATAACGCCTCCGGAAAGCGTAATATTTCCATCCAACTCACTTGAAATCAGCCGATCCGAATTCATGTATGCGAAAAATAGGCTAATACACATATCTCAAACGTATTTTTCTCGTGAATATGACTCGTTAACAAAATCTAGAACTGTACATGGGAAAGTCGTTAAATCCCTTTATAGACGACTGCGGTCTGATACGAGTTAACGGACGAATCACGAACTCAAATCTTCATATCAATAAGTCTCACCCCATCGTGTTATAGCCTTCATTCATAATTTAGCTATGCACGCGGAAAACAATCTCATGATGCGTACCATACGTGAAGAATATTACATCTCAAGATTGCGATCTGCTATTAGGAAATGTGTTCGTGGCTGCAAAACGTGTATCGTGTACAAGCAGAAAATGCAATCTCAAATTATGGCAGCTCTTCCCTTAGAGAGAAGCACGTTCTCGCTTCCCTTTAATTATTAATATATGTATTAATTAGAGCCCCGAACAATGAATTTTAATTTCGCCAGAACAAATTTACTCTTACTCCGATCCTTTCTACATAATGCAAATTGGAATTATGATAATGGTCTTGTGTGCAAAATTGAAAATTTTTAAAATATCGTGAAGTCTGCGTTTTGTGCTTAATACCTTATCATCCTTCAAGATTGGAATCTGGGCCTGGTTGGTTCACAGAAGAATTAAGTGGTCTACGTTATTTAAGCAACAGAATGAAAAGTAAGAAAAGTAACTATCATATGTTGTGATTCATTATTTTATTTGGCGAAAAAAACGGGGTTTTCAATCAGAGCGCTACAAAAGTTTTTTTAAATAAAACAAACCCGGTTTTAGATAGCAATGAAATTCTTTATTCCTGTGAAAGTACGTTCGATGCCATTATGCATGGAGCTCGATTTCTTTTGCATGGCCACCACGGGCACGCTTGCAGAAGTCCAGACGCTGAACCCGACCGAATCGCACGACCGAGGTGGCCAATCGACTTGGCCATTTCGTGAGATAACACGTTCACCAAACTTGGTTTCCAATAAATTGATTGTGGCATTCGCTGTGTGGGTTGTGGCGCCGTCCTGTTGGAACCACATGTCCTCCAAGTCCATATTATCCAATTGGGGCCAAAAATAACCGGTTATCATTGAACGGTAGCGATTCGCATTCACAGTAATGTGCCGGTCTTGATCATCACGGAAGAAGTACGGCCCAATGACGCCGCCGGCCCATAAACCGCACCAAACCGTAATTTTTTCGGGATTCAGTGATGACTCACGGATTACGTGTGGATTGCTCTCTGACCAATAACGCATATTTTGCTTATTGACGAAGCCATTCAGCCAGAAATGAGCCTCATAGCTGAAGACGATTTTCCGATGAAAATTCGAATCATTTTCAAGTTGTTGCTCAGCCCAATTCACGAGCATACGACGCTTATGGTGTTCAAGCGGCTTCAGTTCTTGCGTCAATTTGATCTTGTAAGGATGTAGGCCACAACGACGTCACAGAGATGCCCAACGCTTGAGAACGACGTGTGAGAGACACATTTGGGCTTTCTTGAACTGAAGCCTCAGCGGCAGCAATATTCTCGACACTACGGGCACTTCTTTGTCTCACTCTTTGCCTGTGGATTCAAATTTTTCCACTAGACGCTCAATTGTAGATCTGGAAGGACGATTATGACGACCATAAATTGGACGTAGTGCTCTTAAAGTTGAGGCCACTGACTGCAAATTTCGGTAGTAAATTTTAATAATTTCGACTCGTTGTTGGCTAGTATATCTTTCCATGATGAAATGGCAAAACTTACTGAAGAGAAATGTCAAAAGAGCGGGAAAAAATATGGCGTCTTTTGCTGTCCCTATCGATTTACTTTTGTAGCGTCTCTGTTGAAAACCACGTTAAATCCATGCCATTGAATGATAATAATCATGCAGCGATGATTCAAAGTTGCTCTTGAATAGCTTTCTAATGTCAGGGCCATTAAGTACGCCTGTTACATGAAGACAAAAAATAAAGACAGAAAAGAAAACATTAACAAAATGAAAATAGTACAATGAGGTGAACAAAAATTCGTTTTAAATTTACTACAATACCGTTTTTAATTTTGTCATCGCTACGCTTTGGGAAAACGCTTTTCAAATAGTCGAATGCGTTTGGGCAATTTACAACGGCCACTTCGATGAATTTTTTAACAATTCCCAATTTTATGTGGTGGCAGCAAGATGTCTTGAGTATTGTCTATTAAAGGTGCATTCCCCAGTTTATGTTGTTTCATTTGGTATTGATTCAGAGGTGAGCGCGAATCCCAATTACAAAGAAAACAAAAGAATTTTGGAAAGTTGCCCTTATCGATGATCCCTTGCAAAATGTTGATGACCTTCAAATCACAGCAAATCTTCCATTTATTTTCGCAGTATTTGATTTTTTTCCATTATATCTTTCAATGTTTCATAGCTTTCTTTCATGTTAATACCCATTGCTAGCGGAATGGGAGGTTTTCGGTTCGACACATGCAACAACACTGCTTTCAAGCTTGAAACAGAACCATCAATAAATAATCTCCACTCACTAGCGATGTAGGTTATTCCCATTTTTACCACCAAAGCTTTTACATCGTTGCAGTAAGCGAACGAATTGTCATCATTTAGAGTGTAGAGGCTCTGAAATTCAGCTTGCCGTTTGCGGTACGCCGTATAGTTCATATTACCCAGTATGAGTTTTCTTTGCTTTAAAAACGCTGTCAAAAATATGGTAAGTCGCAGCGATAGTCCCAATATGGCCACAATGAAATCCATTTCCATTTGTGTCATTAGTTGAGGTCCATCTCTTCCCTGTTGGGGCTCATAATCGGTATCAAATGGATCTTCATAAGGGGCCGTTCAAGTATTACGTAAGCAGATTTATTACAATTATTAACCCCCCCTCCCCCTTGTCTTCAAACGTAAGCAAAGCTCTTAAACCCCCCCCCCCTCCTCAATGCTGACGTAATCATTGGTATTTGCATTTTACTCTCAATGTATTCTGTTTTTTATTTTATTGATTCATGAGTAGCAGTTATATTTCTAGAAATAAGAAAATAGGCTTAGGAAAGAGGACTAATAATAATATTCATTTAAACAAACTTTATTGGCATGGTATTCAACATAGAGTAAGGTACATATAATCGTAATATTACTAATAAAACAAACTTCTTTTAAATTATTGGTTTACATATTAATTCCAGTTAACAGTCTTCAGTCCATGACACCCGAATCCATGATTCTAAATTTTCGATGACATTGGACGTTTGCTGCTCAATGTTGTGTGTCTGCTCACTTTCATCCGATTTTGGAATGCCTACGTCGTTCTCATCGAGCCATTCAACATCTTGGTGCTCTAAATTTTGAATAATGCACATCAGTTCATTAGCATGACAAGCAGCCACTCTTATAGGCCTAACTAACTAATTGATTTGACAATATAAGTTAACTTTAACAAAAACAAAATGCATGTTGTTCTTGCCCTACAACAGTAACAACAGCTACTGCGCTTCCATCATGCTGTCGTAATCACCATCTTGCTGCTCAATGTTGTTTGTCTTGACCCCCCACCACCCATGTCATCAAAAATAACCAAAGCAAAGATCCTCCCGCAACCTATAGTGCTTACGTAATACTTGAACGGCCCCTAAGTAACACCACTTGCTCTAGTCATTCCTGTACATTCTGTACTATGATCTGGAATCGGCGGCTTTGGTGATACAAAATTTTCAGGTGCAAGCACTGGTAGTGTGGCTGTTACAGTTGCTTTATAACTTTTGTTCCTCATAGCAACTGGTTTCATCATGATCACGTGGGAGATTAATCCAGTTTACCGGCTTACAATACTTCATACTATGTTTGCCTCCACTCAACCATGCCATGATATTGTTATAACATTGGTGACACACTGTATTAGGTGTGTAATTTTCTTTGCTTTCTTGAATGCACTAGTTAAATAGTTAAAAGATTATAAATTTCACGGCTGAGCTCTCGTTGACGTCGCGCTGTGTAATGCTTCGATGTGAGCGTCGTGTCGCTTTTATATTGTGTGCTGCGTCCCTTGTGAATTCAATGCAGATGTTTGCTTCCAGGTAGTCTTTTGATAGAAGTTTTTTGATTTTATATGTTCACAATTTCATTTTATGACAAGAGCTACAATGTGTTTCCAGGTATGGTATTTTTTTTATATTTTGGGTTGTTTTTATGTGAATTCAATGCAGATGTTTGCTTCCAGGTAGTTTTTTGATAGAAGTTTTTTTGATTTTATATGTTCACAATTTTATCTTTATGACAAGAGCTGCAATGTGCTTCCAGGTAGTCTTTTATATTTTGGGTTGTTTTTATGTGAATTCAAAGCAGATGTTTCCTACCGGTAGTTGTTTGATAGTTTGGGCACGGGAACTCACCCACCAGCTTGAGAATTTTTATTAGAAAGCACTTACTATCAGTGAGGGTACACTGCACTCACACACTAGGCCTCCTAACTGACAATTATTTACGTTTAAAGGTTTGGAAATCAAAATTTTTTTAAGAAATCGCTTATTTCCTTACACTTCAATTGTTTTTAAGCGATATTTTGGCTCCCAGAAAGTACTTTTGGTAGAAAAACCTCACTATCGCTGGTCTTACAAGGGTTAACGTGGAGTATTATACCATAAAAAAAGCTTGAAGTGTTGTCTTTTACTGAGTCTAGGAAGAAATAAGTTTACTAGGGCTGTTTTTTGAGAAAACCAGATTTTTATTAAAAAAGTGAGGTTAAAAAATCTTTTTTTTTTAATTTGCCCCAATGAGTTAATAAAAATTAACATATTTATATACAGATTTATAGTGTTTTCTCAATGATACAGATCTCAACCAGATCGGATAAGAAATGGGTGCGATATAAGCGATTATATACTCAAGCTGTAAAGGCCTATATCTCAAGAAGTTGGATCGGCCTCCTTAAAAAAAGTTTCGGGTTTAAATCAGCGCTGTAATCCCTACCAGGACAAAGAAAATTAGCGCATTTTTTATAAACTAAATTTGTTCGAACTGTCGATATGAACAAAACCGTTCGTCGCTCATCTACTGAGAGTCAGTAAGTCAAAGCCAACAAAAGGTCCGCATAAAAGGTCTTTATTTTTATTGTTGCATTTGTCTTATGTTGTTGCCTTTGATATTTCGTCACAGGCAAAGCATTAAAGAGGAGGATAGGGCGGTCATTTGTGTGTATATGCGTATGCAGTAATAGCCAGAGGTAAAGTGTCTCGAGTGAACACATGAGCCGAGCGAGCAAACAAAACGGTCGTCGGTTGAGCGAAGATCAAGCCAAAGAAGAACGAAGTTTGAGGGTTTTTTGGCGACAGTTTCAAATCGTGTCAGTGGCCGATTGGTTTTTTTCTGACAACAAGCATGAAGGAGACCAATTATTGCGAGCTCTGCTTTAAACATAACGAGGATCTAAAACAACTAAATTTGAAACATATGGTTAGGGCCAAACCAAAAACAGAACGAGACAACTACAATTAGAATAGTTCGTTCTATAAATAGAACTTTCGAAGTTTTTTTGATTTTATATGAGTAAATCAAAATTCCGAACGGTCTGCAAGATATGAGCTTGAGAAAATGATCACTTTTTTGCAAAATGACACCGAGGTCCCACTTCTTTGGGGGCCCATACAAAAAAAACCTGGAGGACTTTGGGCAAAACTAGGAGACAGGGGTCTTTTTTTTGGTCTTTTATCACATAGTGGTGTCCGTATATGGTTATATTTTTTCGTGTTGCACTGTGCAAGTATGGAATAAAATATCCGTCAAATGGCCCCCACGGCTCTGATGTCATTACTTTTTTCCTGAAATTTTCCATGACTTTAAACACTTTTGAAAGTTTTTTTGTGCTTTTAATACTACAATAATTAGTAATGGAAGAAATAAAAACCATTTTTAAATACCTCGCTTAATTATCGAGAGAATAAATCCTTGTTTCTGTTTGTTCTTCGTCGGGAACAGAAAATTACACATAATTCCCGAGATATCGAAAGTTAAAATTTATAAAGGTTCCTTTAATTTGGAACTTGCTTAAAATTAAAAAATTAGAAATGTTTATGTTTTATAGAACCCGGTTTTAGCATATTCTATACATAGTTGTAAGCGAGAACTGCCATATTCCGGTTTTAGGAATTTTCTCCTCTGCGGCGAACACCAGCTTCGCTGCTTCGGAATAGGGTTTTTCTGTAATAAAGCTTCCAGTGTGTCATATATAGGGGGATTCTCCCCTGTGAAGGGTCCAGCGCCGGCTTCGCTGCTTCGGTATAAACCTCTTGTGTAATAAAGTTTTAAAGTATATAGCGCCGCATGCAAATTTCACACGCACTATTGAAAAGAACATTTTTAATTTGTTTATATCCGCAGAAATTGTAGCATTGACGTAGGTTCATTTAGTCACTTTAAGTTGAGTACGCACACTAAGTGATTGGAGGTTTCCGATTCTCAAGACCCCCTACCTCGTGCCTTTCGTTTCAGTAACCATACTAGGCTGTTTTTAGCCGCTCCTAAATGGACTCATATTTTAAATGCTGTATGCCTCATATATCCGACTGACAACAAAAATTATTTTTGTGTTCATTATTTTTCTCTAATTTTGTTTTTTTTACCAAGTTCTAAGCTCCGTCGTAGGCTGCCAATTAAACGCTATTGACAATGTATTGCTTATTGTTTTGTTGCCGTGAATAATAATAAGTGTTAAACAACATATTTTTAAATGCATTTGTTTTAATATTTAGGCAAATGTTGATTCTTTTCGAGCATGTTTTAGGTGCATATTTTTCAACAATAAATGCATGAAAACCCCATCTCTAGTAATAAATATTTGTTAAGACAAGGAATTGCCAGATTGAAAAATTATGAATTTCAATTGTTTTTGACAAACACAAACGCTCTTCGTAATGAATTTTTTAGTTTTGTTAACTGTTGAAACGTTGCTATACTTTTCAACAGCGCTGGTCACTATTCAGAAAAATATTGTACATACTTACGTAAATGTATGTATTTAAAAGCATAGCGGATCGAACTAAGAGTTACTGCATATCGTCTTTGATATTCTTATTTGTGTTTTGGCAATCTCTTGACGGCAGAGCCTAGAAGCAGCAAACGAAAAGTATTTTTATTTTTTTAATTCCAAAGTGCGCACAACTCGTTTCCCTCCGTGACCAAGTTAAGTTAAAAGTAACCAACAAGTAGTGCAGTGGCTGCAATAACTAATATATTAGTTACACAAAACAATTAGTGAACCAAATACAAATGTGTACCACATATGTATGTATTTAAACAGAGAACATGAACTAAATTACTAACAACTAGAATAAAACAAATAACACTACAAGAACATGCAACTTTAAACAAACACATTAAAATTTAAAAGTTTTTGCATTTCCTCCCTTGTAAATTGTGTAATTTTGAACTATAAAACCTAGAAATAAAACTTATTAATAAATAAATAAAATAAAATTTGTGGAATATAAAAACGAACAAACAGAAACATCTTATTATTTCGAAAGACAATCCTTAGAAATAAACATTGGCCCTTCGCTAGTCGAATAAGTGTCTTTTTAAATAAATGAAAAAGCCCCAAAGGTGGAGGGAAAAAATCTCAACATTGACCATTCATTTTCATACAAGTATTAACAAAACAACAACAACAAATATCAAATATCATAAACTGATAAACAAATCCCGCTGTAATGGATCCCGAAGTGGCATCAACAGTAGCAGCAACAACAAAATTATCAAAAGAGGCAATATCAAACAACACAGCAACATCTAGGACAACAACATCAAGGGAAGAGTAATAAACACAAGAGAAACGCAAGTAGCAACGACACAACAGGTACAGAAACAACCAAACAAACGACAAAGAAAAAACAGTAAGTACCAAATCAACAAAGCACGCAAAAACAAGCAAAGAAAAAAGGGCTACCAAAAACTACCCTGTAACTGATTTTCTTGCCGTTGCGTGCATTCTTCAGTAGAGTTGTTATACACACATTAGAGCTGGTCAATTCTTTTTCGGAAAAGCGCGTAGGCGGAAAATAATCTACGCACGCTTCTAAGCAAATTTTCTGAAGAAGCCATAGGTCTAAAATCGATTTCGAGCTAGCGAATATCAACGTAAAGATCTGAATAGCTTTATCTAATTTTTTAGATCAATAGCTTGTTAAAAAAGTTGTTATAACTCAAAAACAGTTTTAACGTATCTGATTTCTTTGATATCATTAGAAAGCTCACCAAATATTTTTGATAGGCTTTGAATAAAATATAGCACTAAAGTAAAAAGTATAAAATTTTAACTTGATTTATGCAAATAAATATTTTAGCTCTTGTCCACCCAATTCCGTTCGTTAAAAGCTGAGGAGGCAGAATTTTAGTGTCAAATTTTTAATGTTAGTTTTGACAATTCAGCACGTTTGGTTTTAATCGTGGTACAATTACCTATATGGTAGAAGCTGATTCCCATTTTTTCATTAATTTTGTTGGTTCGTATTGTCAAATGTTGTTTTTGTCAGAATTTTGTTGTTTTTGTCTGTATTTTGATTAGTTGAATTTGATATTACGAACGCGTATAACATAAACAAAATGCCGGTGTTTGTGCATGTTTCTACCTGGAATTAGTTGTAGCATGGTTCTAATCAAAGATATAGAAAAATGTCAAGGCACTCCCTCTTTTTGATATGATCGCCTCAACAGTGTATTGAAAAAAATTCTTCATCAATTGCTTCATCAACACTCGAAATGGATAAGTACCCCGATCGAATGTATCATATATGTATGCCATCTCCAGATATTTGTGCTTTTGAAGTCCTACAAGAGTTGAGTGAGCTTAATCTACCAAGCATCCGCGACATATTGACGAATTAGTTTTTTCCTTGAAATCGCGTTATAAATTAAAATAAAATGTTTGGTTACAAGATATTTACTTCGGAAGTGTCGAGAATATTGATTAAAATTTGAAAAAAATAAATATTGATATAATGAATGAAAAATGTGTAGTATTAAAACCTACTGCATTGGTTGATAGATATGAAATCGAAGTAAAAACCAAAAATAAATCAAAAAGTTTGGTAAAAACATACTATTGATTATTTATTATATATTGGCAAATGCAAATGTAATTAATAATCGAACACATGCTTAGGCGGGAAAATCCCAGAAAGTCTGAAAATATTTATGCCTGATCAACATAACAATAGAAAACTGACGATACTAGATTGCACGGCTGATATGAGTGAGCAGATTTCATTCTTACCACCAATAAATCATGATCCACATATTCAGAGTAGCTTCCTGTTTCACTACAGATCTGTTCAAAGATATTGATTATAGGGGTGAACATGGAGAGCCTGTTGTTATGGACAAATACAAAGTTACCAGAAAAAACTCCCGAGAAGCAATGCGGCTGAAGCAGTGTGGAGACTCCCATATATTATAATTTTCTTTTGATGGCAAAAAAATGAGTCCTTGACAATGGATAAAGTGGGCGGATAACATCATACCAATATGGTTAAAGAGCCGGATATAGTTGTGGTGAAAGAGACTCATTCAAAGATATTGGGATACGTAAAAGTCGATGTCGAAGACGTCGGAACTAAACAAAGAGTGCTTAGGGTGTTCTTGAATGCAAAAGGTATATTGCTGGGGGGCTTAATTCGAATATGTTGCAATGGTGAAGCAACAAATACTGCCATCGGTACTGGCATCATGCGACGATTTGAAATCGAGCTGGGTAGACCTTTGCATTGGATTGTACGTGGTTTACACTTAAATGAATTGCCTTTTCGCCATTAATATGTTGCGCTAGAGAATTCGAAAACTAGTGGACCACGGACTGCCAGCAAACAATTATTCCAACAAATTCAAAACCGTGAGATGATGGTATGAAAAAATATTCTTATAGTATTGCTTTACTATAACTTCAATTTATTAAAATTTATTTTAGAACGTAGATGATTTATAGCCTATGTTGTGCCACCTTTATTATGGGATTAGAAGTGGGAACGCGACGTAAAGTATTTGTATCGCATGGTAAAGTATTTGTATCGCATGGCTAATGCGATTTCTGAAGGATACTGCTCAATTGACCTAGCTGATTGTAAGCCTGGACCAATAGCGCACTCTCGTTGGCTAACGAGGGCTAGTAGAATACTACGCTTATATGTATGTAACAACAAGGAACCCGACAAATAACATAATAATGTTGGCAGAGTACGTTGTTAGAGTTTATGTTCCAATTTCTTTCAAAGTCATGTATTTTAGTTCAGTTATATACGGCAGTCCGCTTTACGAAGTTGGTAGGATCGACTCAGATGATGAAAATATATTGTCAGAGCCACCGATTACTTAACATATTCCTTAAAGAAAATTTCAAGGTTGACACTTTACCAATTGCTGACCTAAAGAATTCAAGAAACAGAAAAACTTATTCAAGCGTTAACCACTGCGAATTACTGCATAAAATCGTGAAGCAGTTATTTTTTAAAATTTTTACACTGCAAACAATTGCTGTGATTTTCTTGCATTCGAAAATTTTTTATAAGGAAATTTTTGGCGACATATTTCAAATATATGCATTCGAAAATTCTTTATTAAGAAATTTTTTGGCATCATAAAATTTTCAAACATCATATCATCGGAAAATTCTTACACTGAAAAACTAAACTTGTGATTTTCTTGCATTCGAAAATTGTTTTTAAGACATTTTTCCTGGAAATAATTTAAGTACTATTAATTTTAATTTAATTTTTTTAATATTGTGTTAATTATTTCTTTAATATGCATTAATTTTTTTTATATCTCTCTTAATTTGAATTGATATTGTACTTGTTCCAAATTCATATTTAATGTAATTTATTATTGTATTACAAAATTTTATATTCTTTGTGATATTATTTATGTTTTATGCACTTAGGTCCAATGGAATTTTATGTATCATGCGATTCATTTATATTTGATTGTCAAGCGTTATTCTGTAAAATTCGTAATTCCTGTGCTATGATTATAAGATTGACTCTTGTTGCACAGGATAGACAAATAAATAAATAACGAACTAACTAACTAGTCCCATAAAATTTTCAAATATCAATATCATCGGGTAATGTTTACACTGGAAACAAATTTGCTGTGATGTTCTTTACAAAAATTTTTGTAAGAAATTTTTTGGCGGCATACAATTTTCAAACATCTTGATTCTCTGATTTTTTGGATGTGAAGAAATTTTAAGATTTTTTTTGGCGACACATAAACAATTTCAAACATCAATTTCATTTCGAAAATTTTTTACACTGGAAAACAAAAGTTCTATGATTTTATGCCTTCGAAAATTTTTTAAGAAATTTTTTGTCGACACATAAAAATTTTCCATTATCAATCTAATTTGTTCACTGGGAAAAAATTACCTTAATTTTTGGAATCAGATTTGTTGGAATTTCCGTGCGTCTACATCAACATTTTCAACTGTCAATATACATTCGCAAATTTTATTTATTTCTGTACCATTCTATTCTAAACCCTTTACACTGAAGGAGATATTCCAATTTTCAACTACTTCTGGCAAAAGTAAGTCTCAACTAATTTTTTGACACATTTTTTCGTCCGAGAATATTTTTTTTTACATACATAATGAAGTCAAGGACTTTGTCCGACAAATTCGCCAATTGTTTGAAGGACTTTGAGAAGTTATACTTGGTGTCGAAGACCGAAGAGAGCATCCACGCACTCGAAGTTCTTCGCATAGAGTTAGATTCGCTCTGGGGCCAAGATAAGCGGGCATATCTCGAAAGTCGTGACTATGAATCTAGTGAACATGAAAAATCTATTGCCACATTGTGACATCTACACCTTTCACGGGTAAAACCATGAGTGGCCTTCTTTCAGGTACCTATTCACGGCAATCTACATAAGAAATCCCAAACTACCGCCACCGTTCATAATGGCAGTGAATATACAAAAATGTAAAAGAAAACATAAACAACCCCTATTTGTTGACGACCCCCGCAAACGTTATAAGGACCACGATTTACGGATATGCACTTGGAATGAAAGCAGATGTCCTTGAAAGTTCTAAGGCAGAAATGCGATGGACAGGATATGGCTGCACAAGAAAAAGAAACCGCGGATAATATAATGCAGTTGCCATGAGAAAAAAATTAATGTGAGTCC
Organism: Phaonia tiefii; assembly: GCA_963931995.1. Classification (NCBI taxonomy): domain Eukaryota; kingdom Metazoa; phylum Arthropoda; class Insecta; order Diptera; family Muscidae; genus Phaonia; species Phaonia tiefii. Next base: position 237,265,325 of record OZ008367.1, read on the forward strand.
GTTCACAGGGGAGATGTGTAAACATCTAGTAATGAAAAATTTTTTTTAAGTTGGAAGTACTTATGCTTTTAGTATATTTTTTTAATTAATCAATTAAAAGTATCAAAACTTTCAATATTGTAAATACATAGGAATTTTCTGGTTTTTGTTTGTTTTATTTAACTTATTTGGTTAGTAAATGGGCACACTTCAGTACATATGTACTGCATTAAAAATTACAGTAAGCAGTAAATTTACTGATTACTGAAAAAATGCAGTAAATTTTTACTAATAATGAAATTTAATTTGCATTACCAGTAAAATCATATTGCCGTATTCATAATAATCAGTAATCGGGCATTACTGATTACTGAAAATTCAATGCACCTCATCATAATCATGTAGGCACTTTATAAAAATTGCTGAAAAGAATTTTAGTAATCAGTAAAAATTTACTAGTTAAAGAATTATTTTTACTGAAATTTTAGTAGTACTGCAAAGTGTCCATCTATGGTAAATGCCTTAAGTACAAATAGTTAATATTGGCTTATGGTAACTAAAATAAGATACATATTTAAATTTTTGACTCGATTGTATTTAAAAATCTATGGAAAACTGAATCTATAGTAGTGGAATTGTTAGTTGTGGGGGTTTGTGGAGAATTGCTCATATGCAAGTGGAAAACGTCAAATAAAAATTTTGAGAAAGCTTGCGACTGTGGGTTTGCAAAATTTGTATTAAAATATCCACCCATAATAATTGTCGTGCACCAGCTTCAGTGTAAGGCAACAGTACGTAATGAAGATATGTCATAATCTTAATTTATATTGGAATCTATTAGAAATTTTATTAGAATTAACATTACCTCCATTCAGCTTTGATACACTTTGTGTTGTTTTATGTTTTGAGTTATAATTTTTGTGGTGTTTTGTAAAATATTTTATTATTTTGTATTTGTTGCGGTTGACAAGTTATTAATCAGCTGTTTACTGAAATGTAATGCATGTAGTTATTTTACAGCATAGATAAAGGAAATAAGTAGATACCGCACAGGTGGTGTCAAGTTCTACCACTAGGTGCTGTGTTGTCGTTTTGTAACTCTCACTGAAGTTTCTCATAACTTTCATTGACGTTTGTTCAACACTGTGGGAAATTTGATACATACAAAAAAAGTTCATTTTCCAGGTTGTGTTATTCGAACAACTAACTTCATTTTTTTTATATCATTTTGTTCCCCACTTTCAAGTTAAAATTTTGTTATTTTGATTGTGTCTTTTTGTTTACTGTTATTGTTGGTGTTCGTTTGTGTTGAATTTCAGAGCACCGGACAACAACACAAAAACAAAATCCTTGTTGGTGTTGCCTACCACACCTATTGTTAACACCTGTTCTAAATACATCTTGCAAGGTATATTTTGTTCGGGATCAAACGTTGTAATTATTACATTCAGCTCCATCTAGAAAATATCCCATTGAACAACAAATTTCCCAAGGCATGTGCGATATCTAGTTAATTCCTTTATCTATGGTTTATCTATGGCAATGGTTTTCGAAAATTAGTAGCTACTATTGCACACTAGATGGTGCTTATATGCAGCTTTTAAGTATGACTGACAATCTCAAAGACGAAGAAGACTTATAGTTGACAAGTTTAGTTTTTAGTTTTCCTTATTTTGCTTTGTTTTAGTAAATTTCTTATTAAAAGTGCAAAAAATCTTTTTAAAAGTTATTAAAATTAAATGTTTTTGTATTCATTTTATTTATTTGTTTTCATTTGCCTACGATAACATAATATACGACAATTAAGTAGCGTTCACAATGGCAGCAATAAATTTGTAATCAAGCTTTCTCGTTCCCACTCACAGTATTGCATATAATGCCCTCTCATGTTTTTCGTGAAATTGGAATTCAAATTTGTCATAGAAGTAGGTTCTACTTCTACTTCAAATTGGAATTTGTTCGAATCAGTTTATTCCACTGCCCGCTAGGGGCGCTCTACTTCGAATTTTGTTTTAAAACTTGAAACTATGAATGAAAATGTAAACATTTTGTCTCAAAACAAACATTTTAATAAATAATATTATCTGTAGAATCTGCCAATAACAATAATTTCACATATAATTATATTTTATTATTACCAAGAATACAACACTGTCGCTGGCTTTCGACCAAATCAGCTGATGCAAATGTGAAATGTGTAGTTGTTTGTAGTAAGTGTAGTTCGCGCCAATTTTATTAATAAACAAAAGAAAAAAGTTTAAAAAAGCTGACATTTTCAGGTTTATCGAAACCGTCCAAAGCCATGACATATTATGGAACATAAGTTTCTAAACATTTCTATAGAAAATTTGAAAACATTTCTAAAGAAAAATTTGAAAATTTGAGAAGATTTCTATAGAAAAATTTGAAAAAATTTCTAAGAACAATTTTAAAACTTTTCTAAAGAAAAATTTTAAAACATTTCTATAGAAAAAATTTTAAAACTTTTCGATAGAAAAATTTGAGAACATTTCTATAGAAAAATTTCAGAAAATTTCTATAGAATAATTTTAAAACAATTCTATCGAAAAATTTTAAAAGATTTCTATAAAATTTTACAATTTTTCTATAGAAAAATTTTAAAACATTTCCATAGAAAAATTTTAAAACTTTTCTAAAGAAAAATTTTAAAACTCTTCTTTGAAAAGTTTTGTAAAGAAAAACACTTAATACTTTTTGCTCCGGGTAGTGGTACAAATCTGAGGTTCGTGTCTCACATTTAATTTTTCTATTTTTTACTGTTTGCTTTTTGTTTGTATTGCAATTCTCCATGGTTTTCAATCACCAAATATGTATACTGCTGTATAATGTAAACAATGTTGCCAGTCAGCTGTTTTTTCGAACTTATTCGAACAAATTTGTTGCCTGTTGAATTTGTTGCCATCATTGTGAACGAGCCTTTAGTGAAAATTAGTAGCTACTATTGCACACTAGATGGTGTTGAGTATATTGTATGCAGCGTATGATTACACTAATATACTCATACATAGCTCACACCGATTTGATAACGCTTTACGATTGGTTAACGATTACATCGCACATCTTACTCTAAATTTGTGATTGTATTGTGAAAAAGATTTTTACCCCCAGCGTATAGATGTTTACACATCAAAAAAAATTAATTTGTTTGCGGATTTGTAGTTGGCAAAAGACTACGACATCTACTCTCTAGGTTCAATCTTGTGAGTGAACGTGCAAAACGCAATCCACATAAAAGCGAAATATTTTTATATTTCCCTAATTTGTGTGCATGGCCCTACAGAAGAGACAGATGATGATGCCAAAAATATATTCTATGAGCACCTAGCGGAAACGTTTATTTAGTGGTACAAGATACCAGCATAAAGACAACCGTACTTGGATTTGAAAAACCGCTTCGCAACAAACCATGGTACGATGAAGAGTGTCGCAGTGCAAATGACGAAAATAACGCTGCACGTATGGAAATGTTACGCGAGCTGCGAGGTAAACCGTCTCTTTAGGTGTAAGAAACGGCAGTATAAATAGTGAATGAAGAACGAATTCCGAAAATTCTACCAAAAAGTCAATAATGGACATGGTTCAGGGCCCTCTTTCTGTAAAGACGAGGACAGAAATCTCATCGCAGATGTGCAAAGCATGTTGGGAATATGAAGAGATAATTTTTCCGCGCTACTGGTACCTTAGATATCCAACGCCGATGGGACAATCGAACACAATTTGAACGACAACGTCGATTGCCCCCTCCTAACCAAAACGAGGTCAGAACAGCTATTGCCCGGCTTAGGAACAACAAAGCCGCAGGAGCTGATGAATTACTGGCGGAACTGTTTAAAGCTGGCGGCGATGAGCTGATAAGGTGCTTGCATCAGCTATTAGCAACATTTGGTTAGATGAATTCATGTCATATTTAAAAAAGTTGACCCGAGTCTCTGTGCCAACTACCAAAGTCATACGCCTTTGCAGGATGACCTTGACGAACACCAAATCCGCAGTGAAAGTTGCGGTGTTTTCGAGAATTGAGAAGGAGTCAGCAAAAGTGGGTCTGACATTAAAGGAGGAGAAGACAAACTTAATGCTTGCAAAGAGTAGGGCCTCCACGCGATTAGACCAAAGCGAGAACGTTGAATACCCCGGACCTGCCGTAAACAAAAACAACAATGTCAGCCTTGAGATCAAGCGGAGAATTGTGCTTGCGAATAGTTAATATTTTGGGCGCAAACACTTTAGACCGCCACTTTGGCTGTGGCGTCGTCTGTACATTCGAAATGAATTTTCTTGTAAAATTTTTACAAAGTCGCAATGCGGAGATGATATAAAGGGTTTTTCAACAGAGACGCTACAAAAGTAAATCGATAGGGACAGCAAACGACGCCATATATTTTCCCGCTCTTTTGACATTTCTCTTCAGCAAGGTTTGCCTTTTCATCATGGAAAGATATACGAGCGAAATTTGGAGTCAGTGGCCTCAACTTTAAGAGGCCTCAACAATCAGCGATGAGGCTCATTTCTGGCTGAATGGCTTCGTTAATAAGCAAAATATGCGTTATTGGTCAGACAGCAATCCACACGTAATCCATGAGTCATCACTGCATCCCGAAAAAATTACGGTTTGGTGTGGTTTATGGGCCGGCGGCGTCATTGGGCCGTACTTCTTCCGTGATGATCAAGACCGGCACATTACTGTGAATGCGAATCACAACCGTTGAATGATAACCGAATATTTTTTGTCCGAATTGGATAATATGGACTTGGAGGACATGTGGTTCCAACAGGACGGCGCCACAAGCCACACAGCGAATGCCACAATCAATTTATTGGAAACCAAGTTTGGTGAACGTGTTATCTCACGAAATGGCCCAGTCGATTGGCCGCCTCGGTCGTGCGATTTGACGCCGTTAGATTATTTCCTGTGGGGCGAAGTCTATGGTCTATGCCAACAAACCAGCGACGATTGATGAACTTCGTACGAATACCGAACGTGAAATTGCAGCAGTATCGGCCGATTTATGCTTGAAAACCGTCGAAAATTGGGTTCAGCGTCTGGACTTCTGCAAGCGTGCCCGTGGTGGCCATGCAAAAGAAATTGAGTTCCATACATAATGGCATCGAACGTACTTTCACAGGAATAAAGAATTTCATTGGTATCTAAAACCGGTTTTGTTTTATTTAAAAAAAACTTTTGTAGCGCTCTTATTGAAAAACCCGTTAGAATACATTTTTGTGGAAGTTACTTGTTCTTACAAAAACATTCTTTGTGGTGTAATGTATAGTCCCAATAAAAGAATTAGCTTTGGTAATTTGTTGGATACGATTGAAAGTTTAGCATTACGGTACAGTGATATAACCATTTTCGGCGATTTTAATAACAATATCTTTGAGGAGTCGCGTTTAACATCCATAATGCAGACACTTGGTATGCATTCAGCTAATTCAAATATTCCCACTCACTACAAGAATACAACGGAAACACTAATTGATTTGATATTACTCTATGGTAATATACTACTCTATGATCAACTATCTGCTCCAGTGTTTTCGAAATATGATCTGTGTTTCCTAACATATGATCTACAAATTGATCACACTGTTAGTAGCATAACATTTCGAGATATGAGAAAAATACATTTTTGAGTTTTAGCTCACGAATATAGTTTAGTTCCCTGGGAACAAATTTACTATATGCGTTCAATTGATGACCAAGAACGTTTTCTTCAGGCAAATATTAATAATTTATTTGACAGATGTGTCCCTCTGAAAATGAGGAAATTGTCTTCCCAACAAACCCCTTGGTTTGACAATGAGTTAAAGGCTCTTACCAAAATAAGATATGATGCTTTTTCACGATGGAAGGGATTTAAGATACCCGAGTTACATGATATGTATAAACTGGCAAGGAACACTGTAACCTTACGGATTATTTTAGAGGGAAATTTCAACACGCTTTAAATGCTAGAGATACCTGGAAACATTTGAAATCTATCGGAATAGGAAAGGATAAAATGGATCTTGATGACGACATTAATATTGACCATATGATCAGAGAATTCATTGATATACCTATTAAATAATCCAACCCAGGCTACTATAAACATCTACCAAACAGAACTTATGAAATTTTGAACTTTGAATTTAACCCTGCTGTTAGATTAGAAAAAACTTACGAATCTTAGATTGAGGGACCATTTGGTCCATACTGCAATTTTCATCCAAAATAATAATTTTATCTTATTCTTTGTAACTATTTTGGTTCAAAAATTTCTAAAGCAAGTATTTGACATATCAAAAACATCCGCTAACATATCAAAAACATCTTCTAAATATTTGACATGAATTTACATTCGCTTGGTAATGAAAAAACTTACGAATCTTAGATTGAGGGACCATTTGGTCCATACTGGAATTTTCATCCAAAATAATAATTTTATCTTATCCTTTGTAACTATTTTGGTTCAATAATTTCTAAAGCAAGTATTTGACATATCAAAAACATCTTCTAAATATTTGACATGAATTTACATTCGCTTGGTAATGAAAAAATGTACTATTGACCAAATGGTCCTCTAATCTAAGATTCGTCATTTTGTATTTTTCTCAGTCCTGAATAAAGTTAGAAAATTTAATTTTCGCACACAACATTGTTTTATTAAAAGACCCCATTAGCAGAAAAATTTAGTCAGTATATATCACCGTTCCAAAGTTACAAGGGAAAACAGAAAAAATTTGGACCAAATGGTCCTAATCTAACAGCAGGGTTAAGAACATTGATCGAAATGATATCATACTCTCAATGAAGTCTATTAAGTTCAATGCTGTTGGAACAATTGGTATTGACCCAAGGTTTTTGAAAATACTTTTACCACACGTTTTTCCATATACAACACATATTTTCAACGCAATATTGCTAAATTCTTATTATCCAAAGGCTGTTGCGGTGTTTTCGAGAATTGAGAAGGCGTCAGCAAAAGTGGGTCTGACATTAAAGGAGGAGAAGACAAACTTAATGCTTGCAAAGAGTAGGGCCTCCACGCGATTAGACCAAAGCGTGAACGTTGATAATTTTCGAGGTGGTGCACGAATTTATATACCCCGGACCTGCCGTAAACAAAAACAACAATGTCAGCCTTGAGATCAAGCGGAGAATTGTGCTTGCGAATAGTTAATATTTTGGGCGCAAACACTTTAGACCGCCACTTTGGCGGTGGCGTCGTCTGTACATTCGAAATGAATTTTCTTGTAAAATTTTTACAAAGTCGCAATGCGGAGATGATATAAAGGGTTTTTCAACAGAGACGCTACAAAAGTAAATCGATAGGGACAGCAAACGACGCCATATATTTTCCCGCTCTTTTGACATTTCTCTTCAGCAAGGTTTGCCTTTTCATCATGGAAAGATATACGAGCGAAATTTGGAGTCAGTGGCCTCAACTTTAAGAGGCCTCAACAATCAGCGATGAGGCTCATTTCTGGCTGAATGGCTTCGTTAATAAGCAAAATATGCGTTATTGGTCAGACAGCAATCCACACGTAATCCATGAGTCATCACTGCATCCCGAAAAAATTACGGTTTGGTGTGGTTTATGGGCCGGCGGCGTCATTGGGCCGTACTTCTTCCGTGATGATCAAGACCGGCACATTACTGTGAATGCGAATCGTAACCGTTGAATGATAACCGAATATTTTTTGCCCGAATTGGATAATATGGACTTGGAGGACATGTGGTTCCAACAGGACGGCGCCACAAGCCACACAGCGAATGCCACAATCAATTTATTGGAAACCAAGTTTGGTGAACGTGTTATCTCACGAAATGGCCCAGTCGATTGGCCGCCTCGGTCGTGCGATTTGACGCCGTTAGATTATTTCCTGTGGGGCGAAGTCTATGGTCTATGCCAACAAACCAGCGACGATTGATGAACTTCGTACGAATATCGAACGTGAAATTGCAGCAGTATCGGCCGATTTATGCTTGAAAACCGTCGAAAATTGGGTTCAGCGTCTGGACTTCTGCAAGCGTGCCCGTGGTGGCCATGCAAAAGAAATTGAGTTCCATACATAATGGCATCGAACGTACTTTCACAGGAATAAAGAATTTCATTGGTATCTAAAACCGGGTTTGTTTTATTTAAAAAAAACTTTTGTAGCGCTCTTATTGAAAAACCCGTTAGAATACATTTTTGTGGAAGTTACTTGTTCTTACAAAAAACATTCTTTGTGGTGTAATGTATAGTCCCAATAAAAGAATTAGCTTTGATAATTTGTTGGATACGATTGAAAGTTTAGCATTACGGTACAGTGATATAACCATTTTCGGCGATTTTAATAACAATATCTTTGAGGAGTCGCGTTTAACATCCATAATGCAGACACTTGGTATGCATTCAGCTAATTCAAATATTCCCACTCACTACAAGAATACAACGGAAACACTAATTGATTTGATATTACTCTATGGTAATATACTACTCTATGATCAACTATCTGCTCCAGTGTTTTCGAAATATGATCTGTGTTTCCTAACATATGATCTACAAATTGATCACACTGTTAGTAGCATAACATTTCGAGATATGAGAAAAATACATTTTTGAGTTTTAGCTCACGAATATAGTTTAGTTCCCTGGGAACAAATTTACTATATGCGTTCAATTGATGACCAAGAACGTTTTCTTCAGGCAAATATTAATAATTTATTTGACAGATGTGTCCCTCTGAAAATGAGGAAATTGTCTTCCCAACAAACCCCTTGGTTTGACAATGAGTTAAAGGCTCTTACCAAAATAAGATATGATGCTTTTTCGCGATGGAAGGGATTTAAGATACCCGAGTTACATGATATGTATAAACTGGCAAGGAACACTGTAACCTTACGGATTATTTTAGAGGGAAATTTCAAAACGCTTTAAATGCTAGAGATACCTGGAAACATTTGAAATCTATCGGAACAGGAAAGGATAAAATGGATCTTGATGACGACATTAATATTGACCATATGATCAGAGAATTCATTGATATACCTATTAAATAATCCAACCCAGGCTACTATAAACATCTACCAAACAGAACTAATGAAATTTTGAACTTTGAATTTAAGAACATTGATCGAAATGATATCATACTCTCAATGAAGTCTATTAAGTTCAATGCTGTTGGAACAATTGGTATTGACCCAAGGTTTTTGAAAATACTTTTACCACACGTTTTTCCATATATAACACGCAATATTGCTAAATTCTTATTATCCAAAGGCTGTGATCATACCGATACGGAAAGCTGATGGTACTTATAGACCAATATCAATTCTATCATATCTATCCAAAGTTTTGAAGAAAGTAATGAACAGGAAAATTTTAAACTTCATTAAGAATAACTCGTTCCCTAACTGAACTGATTTGGACAACAACATAGTATCTTTTCTTGTGTTGCTTGACCACTCAAAAGCCTTTAGTACTGTGGATCACAAAATCCTGTATCTTAAGCTGCAAAAGTTTTTTAATTTTTCTGAAAAGGCGATAATGTTGATAAGATCGTACTTGTCAATGAGATCGCAATTAGTCTCAGTGGAAGATCACTTGTCCTCACCACTATACAACTTGCGTGGAATTCCCCAAGGCTCCATATTGGGACCTCTTCTGTACTCATTATATAGTAATGATATTCCTCACCAGGAGAAATTTTGCAAAATTCATATGTATGCTGACGATGTTCAGCTTTATTTAAGTTCTCCTATCAGCAGGTTGTCTGAAAATGTTGGAAAATGGGATAATGACGTAAGAAACGTAGGTTATTGGGCTAAGGCATAACACATTCATTGTTGCCACTAATTTGAATATAATATTGTTAGACTCGAACATTGACATTTTTAAGTCGGCTAAGGACCTTGGCGTTATTTTCAACAATCGACTAAAATGGAATGATCATGTAGGAACAGCTATCGGGAAAACGTATGGGCTTTTGAGGAATGTTTATGTTTGTCAAAAGTTTACGCCCCTGAATATAAAAATGCTATTGGCCAAATCATATCTGATTCCTAAACTTTTGTATTCGAGTGAACTTTTCTGTAATTGCAGTAGAGAATCTATGGCTAGACTTCGTGTTGCGTTCAATAGTATTGTAAGATACGTTTTTGGTTTGAGAAGAAGAGATCATGTATCTGTTTTAGCAAAGGAAATCTTTGGTGTATCTTTCGAAAATTATCTTAAAATAAGGACATTAATATTTTTGCACAAGATTATTTACACCCAAGAACCACGATATTTGATACAGCTAATGTATATTAGACGTATATCTGGCCTTCACTATTTTGTTAATACAATTCGTAATTTCGTCTTCCCTAATAATATTCAAATAATCAGCAACGATAGGCAATTTAAGACAAATATCTATAAACATTTTCAGGAATTATAATTTTACTTTGAGTTTTGGTTTTAGCTTGGTTTTGTTTTTTCTATTCATAATGTCATTATGTTCGTTAATAAAATTGTAATCTGAAACTACTAAAAAATAAATAAATGGTTTCCCATTACATCTCATGAAGGGACTGGGGAGAACTTCTCACAATCACTGAGCTGTGCGCTTTCCAGTTTTCACTCACTGATTGGGACCTACGGTTTTACACCGATTCCGAACGGTAATTTGAGAAGCTTTTTCATGGCTAGATACTCGATAGTGTCGCCGTCACTATGCGAGGTGACCGCCGCCGAAAGAAATTTTTTTTGAAGGTGGTCAGAGCCGGGTTCGAACCCAGGATCCCATGTACAAGAGCCGCGCACACTAACCATTGCACCACCGACGCACCAACTACTAATGTATTTAAATGTAATTAATCCCCAAAATGTTTGATGTTATTTTGTTACTTTTTTTTATGTAATTTAAATTAAGTTAGCTGTAAGCTTAATTAAATGAAATTATTGTTTTGATATTCTGTTAATTTGGACATCTTTTATAACATTTATCTTATTTTTATTTCTAACGAAACTAAATCATGTCTCAAAAAACGGTCATGTATTTAATATAAGACTATATCTTTTATGCGGGAATAACAACAATAAAGAAAGAAAGAAAGATAAAGCCCTCTCTGAAGTAACAAAAGTCCAGCTGTGCCAGACTCTTATAGAACCTGTCTTGCTTTATGGCGCAGAATCCTGGGTCTTATCGCAAGCATACGAAACTTCTGAAGGAGTCTTCGGGAGAAGAATACTCCAAAAATGTATGGCCCTATAGAAAGCCGAGTATCGGCGGATCAAAATAAGGAGACAAGGCAAAAGATCGAACTGGTTGGCGAAATATGTTATCTTCGTTTTGTAATGTCCCTGAACCCCCGGGGCTGTTCCAGACCGGATAAGTAAGTAAGTAAGTAAGTGAACAGCTGCATACCGACCCTAGCAACTTTGGTATATCTCTGTTCAACAAAGCTGCCTAGAATCTTTCTAGAGGACTTCGAAAATACTCTGGAAGATTGCGCAACAATTCCAACCTGGGTTGAATTAAACCTGTTTTTGACACACAAATTCAAGACCAACGAATCGGTTGGGAACATAAAACCTGTAGTTTCGAAGAATAAGAAAAACATGTTAATTCCTTTCAAACGAACCTTGCTCAAAAGACACACACTACAGAGGCGAAGGATTCGCAAACCTTCAAGACACGAAATTAACCCCGTACAAAAGATGACTCAAGCTGTCTGCTATGCACAGAAAATCATTTGTTACGAGTGTGTTCAAAATTTATTGCGAAAAACATCAATGACCGAATTCATGTTGTTAAAATCTCGCATTTATGTTATAACTGGCTCTCGTCGGAGCAGGGAGTAACTGATTGCAAAAGTCGCTTCATCTGTAGAAACTGCAGACAAAAACATCTTACTTTGCTACATAAACAACTTCTTCAACTTCGTAAAAGATAAATATCCCTTAGCATCAGATATAATTATGCAACATTTGTATGGTGATGATATCTTAGCCAGTGGTCACACACTAGGGCAAGCAGTGGATTCGAACTGCGAAAAGCTGGATTTGAACTGCGAAAATGGACTTCAAATGAACCTCGGGTGATTGAAGATCTTAATCCGGAGTTCCACTTACCTGTAAATTGGTTGGATATCTCTGAAGGATTCACAACGAAGACTCTAGGCATAAGGTAGAACACCGCAACAGACTCATTTACGTTTACGTCACCATCTATCGAAGAAAAATTATCGCATACCAAAAGAGAGGTATTATCTATAATCGCCAAACTGGTTATGCAACTAGTGTGGTTGGATAATATAAGCCGGGATGATCCTTTAAAACCCATAACTCTAATGAACTGGCAAAATTTCGTGAAAACTGCCCGAAAATTGACGCAATTACAGTTCTTGGTTGGGTTCATTTCAAGACATCAAGATCTGTGGAAATATATGGATTTTTGTTCGCATCGAGGACATCAATAGAAAAATCCGCACGTTTCTCTTAGCCGCAAAAACTCGGGTCGCTCCTATCAAACAATTATATTTGCCAGACTCGAATTGTGTGAAGCAGTATTAGTGTCTGAGTTAGCTGCATCCATAATTCCAAATCTCCAAATTCCAACATTCTCAACCCAATTTTGGACATACTCTACAATAGTTCTGGGCCCCTACTATGTAATTCGATTCGAAAATTAAAACTATTCGAAAGTTCTTTCCGATCCGTATTTGAAATGGTCAATTGTACAACTTTCGGATTTAACAAAAAGTGTTACCAATACTTTCGGAAAATGTTTTTTTTTTGGTTGGCAACATTTCATGTAAAAATTATTTTTGGTTTGTTATTGTTCATAAATAAGTTTTAGAAATATCCTAGATAAAGTAAATTAGGGGTCCTGGAGTTAATTATTTCAGTGGAAGGGTAAGGAAAAAAATTAAAATTTATTATTATTCACTAGTTTTAACCATTTCGCCCGTCCCTAGTTCCAAACTGGACTATGCCTTTTTGCACCCTATTCATATACATTGAACATTTACAAAATAATGCGAATTCGGCAGCCGTCAACGACATAACCACATTACCTACATTAAAAATTCATTAAGTGAGTGAAAAGCATTAAATAAATAAATGGTTTCCCATTACATGAAGGGACAGGGGAGGGGAGAACTTCTCACAATCACTGAGCTGTGCGCTTTCCAGTTTTCACTCGCTGATTGGGACCTATAGTTTTACACCGATTCCGAACGGTATTTTGAGAAGCTTTTTCATGGCTATATACTCGATAGTGTCGCCGTCACTATGAAATTTTTGATGTGTAAACATCTATACGCTGGGGGTAAAAATCTTTTTCACAATACAATCACAAATTTAGAGTAAGATGTGCGATGTAATCGTTAACCAATCGTACCGCGTTATCAAATCGGTGTGAGCTATGTATGAGTGTATTAGTGTAATCATACGCTGCATACAATATACTCAACACCATCTAGTGTGCAATAGTAGCGACTAATTTTCACTAATTGTCGTACATTATATTATCGTAGGCAAATGAAAAAAAAAAATAAAATGAATACAAAAACATTTAATTTTAATAACTTTTAAAAAGATTTCTTGCACTTTTAATAAAAAATTTACTAAAACAAAGCAAAATAAGGAAAACTAAAAACTAAACTTGTCAAATATAAGGAAAACTAAAAACTAAAAGTTTTCTTCATCTTAACAATCTCATTCATACTTAACAGCTGCATATAAGCACCATCTAGTGTGCAATATTAGCTACTAATTTTCGCAAAACCATTCCTGTAAAATAACATTGCATTTCAGTAATCAGCGGATTAATAACTTGTCAACCGCAACAAATACAAAATAATAAAATATTTTACAAAACACCACAAAAATTATAACTCAGAACATAAAACAACACAAAGTGTATCAAAGCTGAATGGAGGTAATGTTAATTCTAATAAAATTTCTAATAGATTCCAATATAAATTAAGATTATAACATATCTTCATTACGTACTGTTGCCTTACACTGAAGCTGGTGCACGACAATTGGGTAACAATCTCCATCTCATGCCAATTATTATGGGTGGAGATTTTAATACAAATTTTGCAAACCCACAGTCGCCAGCTTTATCAAAATTTTTATTTGACGTTTTCCACTTGCATATGAGCAATTCTCCACAAACCCCCACAACTTACAATTCCACTACTATAGATGCAGTTTTCCATAGATTTTTAAATACAATCGAATCAAAAATTTATATATCTTATTTTAGTTACCATAAGCCAATATTAACTATTTGTACTTAAGGCACCATAGATGGGCACTTTGCAGTACTACTACAATTTCAGTAAAAATAATTCTTTAACTAGTAAATTTTTACTGATTACTAAAATTTTTTTCATCAATTTTTATAAAGTGCCTACATGATTACGATGAGGTTTATTGAGTTTTCAGTAATCAGTAATGCCCGATTACTGATTATTATGAATACGGCCCTATGATTTTACTGGTAATGCAAATTTAATTTCATTATCAGTAAAAATTTACTGAATTTTTTCAGTAATCAGTAAATTTACTGCTTACTGTAATTTTTAATGCAGTACATACATATATACTGAAGTGTGCCCATTTACTAACCAAATAAGTTAAATAAAACAAACAAAAACCAGCAATTTCCTATGTATTGACAATATTGTAAGTTTTGATACTTTAAATTGATTAATTAAACAAATATACTAAAAGCATAAGTACTTCCAACTTCATTACTAGATGTTTACACATCTCCCCTGTGATCGGACTCACATTAATTTTTTTACAAGAGCCGCGCACACTAAACATTGCACCACAGAAAAGCATTACTGTCGTTATATGTATATGAAGGCTACCTCATGAAGGCTCTAATAAACGAAGGAAGAGGCAATGGCACAAATTCAGTGTATACATTTAAGTCATAATAAGTACATATTAAAAATATTTTTCTTTAGTAATAGGAGTAATAGGAGATTTTTATGTCATCTTATTTAGGGCACGAATTCCTTAGAGTCGCTGTTTTCCGAAGTATAGCGATACTTTGGTCATGGTCATGGCAATAAGTTAAAAAAAAACCCTATAACATTGAATAATCAAATTTGTTAAAGACATTTAGCCATAAAAATAAGTTTTTGCTACAAAAAAGCATTCGTTTTTTTATTGTGCATAAAAATTCCTTAATTAATAGTATGAAATTTGTCTATTTTTTTATAAAAAACAAATATTTTATTTCTTTCCGCTATCTCAAGAGCAACCGAATAAGAATCACAAAAATCGAATTCATTTCTGTTCGAAAAGAGAGATACATGGTTCAATCTTTCCGAAAATCGAAAGTAGAATCTGACTTTCGGATATCGTTCATTCGAATTCGAGATCCATGGTACCAAAAATCCGATTCCGGTAAATTTTTCATTCGAAGCGAGTTACCTAGTTAGGGCCCTGGCGTGGTCTAATAAATCACCATATTCTTAGAGTTCTTTTGTTGGAAATAGAATATCAAATATTGTATAAAATGTTGGACACGAAAAGTGGCGACACGTGGATTCTGAGTGCAACCCAGTTGGTGTGGCAAGTAGAGGATGTTCTCCAACGGACCTTAGCACACATTATTTGTGGTGGTATAGACCCCAGTGGCTAAAATTGCCTACAAATCAGTGGCAGAACTTTGAACGACGCGAACCTAAAGGTAAAGCCAATTAAAGTATTCGCCACAACGACAGTTGAAGACCCACTACTAACATTTTCTGCACTGTAACGAGCCTTTGGCTTATGTTTTTCGTTTTTGGAGAAATAACAGTTCAATTCGTACTCATCTCAGAGTAACGTCTTTGTAGATAACTGCAAAAGAGATCCAGGACCTGAAATCACGGCTCGTCGTTTTAACACAAAAACAGCACATTGAAAATGAGTACCGTTCACTTCAACAGAAAACTTGACTGCCCGCTAATAGTAATATACTGCCTCTAAACCCTATTCTAGACCTAAAGGGGGTTGTTAGGGCCAATTGTCGTCTAGTCCAATCACCGGCTCTGACTTACAATGAACGTCATCCGCTTCTTCTGACATTTGATGCACGACCCGCTCAATTATTGGTAGAGTTTACGCACAAAGTCAAAATTCATGGAGGAAATCAGCTCATGACTCTGTTGTTGATGCCTGAATTCTGGATATTCAGACTAAAGCCCCTTGTAAAGAAGTAATTCACAATTGTGGAACATGCATTCTATTCAAGCAACTCATTCAAACTCAAACCATGTCATCACTTCCTCCTGAACGCACCATGTTGGCTAGGCCATTTTCAACTACAGGAATTGACTTTGTAGGCCCCTTCAGTATAAAATACTTCACTGGTCGAGCTTGTGTTAATACTAAAGGCAATTCACCTCTAAGTCTCGAGCGGCTTATCGACCCAGTCGTTCTTAGCAGCCTTTTCTCGATTCATCGGGTAACGGGGATGCCCAGCTAAAATCTACCCAGATATTAGAACAAACTTCGTGGGAATAGCAGAACTGATACGAAAGGATGGACTCGCCTTCATGAAGTCTATTCTATCCATCACCATACAACAGAATATGCATCAGGACTGACTATACATCCTAATCAGAGAATATCTTCGAGTACTCTGAAAAAAAGTATACCCATGTACATATTTATAATTAACATACTGGCGTACACTTGCACTTGTGGCACCACGAATACCTCCAACACTTGTACTTGGGTTGTAACAAGTATGTAAGTACTCCATAATTATAACCGACATTATTGATACATATCCAACATATTTTCTTTCATACAAGTACTAATGTTGTAACACTCCCTGAATTCTGCATGACTACCAGTGTTGCCAATTTGGCGGATTTTCCGTTAAATCTAGTGGATTTTTAATGCCCGTCGCGGGGAAATATGTGGTTTAGAGGCTAGTGGAAGTTTTAGCGGTCTTTTTGGAACGAAGTTCCTTATCGCACGTGGCGGGATGGGAGCTAAATGAACAAATTTTAAACAACTTTGTTTTAACCGTATTATGCTATAACCCAGTATACAACCCAGTATTCTTCTGCATACTTTTAGGATTTGGTAATTATTACTAGATTTGTACAGTCAGGGACGTATGTGGGGGTTGTGTTCTTTAATGCTGGCTTTGTGATAGTCATGCCATTGTGAACTGTGCTGGCTCCAATGGAAGGCATTATGACATAATTACGGCAAAGGAAAGCGGGATTCGCTGAACATGTTGGAAGCGTAAGGAGTTCGCTGTTGACTTTTATTAGGTTATTGCCTTTTGCGTTACAGTATTACCCCATTCGGTGTGCTTGCAGTTCAAGTCTCCCGCTAGTACATAGTAGTTATTTGAATTTTGGAGATTCATAAAATCAAATAGTTTTTGCAAGTTTGAATTTATATTGCCGGCCGGATAGTACGCACATGTAATAACTAAACAGTTGTCGCAGTAAACGGGTATCTTTATGGCGCCTGTCTCTAAAGCATTTAGCGAATATCTACTTTTATTATCGTGGCTGTAGTATTGTACGTTATTCTTGATTAATTTAGCATCAATTCGATATTTGCTAATGACTTTATAATTTTTTTATGTGTATGGTTTAATTTTGTCTCATTTAATAGGACAATATCGACTATCTACCTACTCTTAAAAATTTACATATTCTTGAAAAAGGACCAATTCTAAAAAAATACCATTTCTTAAAAAAAAACTTTTCTTCAAAAAAATATATTGTTACAAAAAATACCTTTTCTTACAACAATTCCTTTTCTTAAAAGTACCTTTGTTTAAAAATAAAATATTACCTTTTGTTCTTGAAATAAGTAGGCTTTCTGCAAATAAGTAAATTTTGTTAAAAAATAACCTTTTCCTAAGAAGAGTACCACTTCTTTAAAAAGTACCTGTTCTTACAAAAGTACTTCTTTATAAAAACAAGTCATATCCTTATGGCTTTTTCTTACAGAATGCACTTCTTCTTAAAACTAGTACCTTTTCTTAAAAAAAACATTATCTTTTAATAAAAGAAGTACCTCTCTTTAAAAAAGACCTGTATAATACATATTCCGGAAAATATAATACATATTCTTACAAAAAGGACATAAAAATATATTTTTGATGTGTTAACATCTATAGCGGCGTATAGGGACTAAATCGATCAAAGTCAAAATCTGCTAAAACCAGATTTTATGCTGCTGCTAAAACCATTCATTTGCAAGCGCATGGGCTTGCGCAGTCGACGTTATGGTGACATACTAATACGTCAGCTACTTCGTACAAAGTATGTGTGATGTTATGTGTTTGGCTGTTTTGTTGCTGTTGATATGGCAAACTTGTGGTTATGTGACACACGTATACGTCAGCTACTTCGGACAAAGGATGTGTGATGTTGTGTGTTTGGTTGTTTCGTTGTTGTTGCTATGGCCAAACAAAGCTTTGCATTCCCTTAACAGTTTTTATTTTAGGTACCCCCTACATCCACCACCCACACAAACACTCCACGATACAGCAAGCACAAATAAATCACCAACATATCAGTAGTAGTAGTAGTTGTTGTTGTTTTTGTTTTTTTATTATAGTGAAAGGTAAGTCCAATAAAATGTGGGTGCGGAGCACTCTCAGAGCAAAGAGAGTAATGACGTATTATACGTACATATATATAAAAATGAGATAGCAAGAGAGCAACGACAATTTTGTGAACTTGTGTAGCGTATGTACGAATATAACAATGTATGTATGTATATACAAGTGTCTGTTGCTTTGCATTCTTTGACTTTTGTGGGAATAAAACAAAAAGTATTGAGCAAGAATATAATGACACATGTGCTTGCACTGGGTCTTTAAATAATTTTAAGTATTAATATTATTTAACTGTAACGTCATCATATGATTGAACGCTGTTTTTTTATTTTCCAATGTAACATTTACGAATGTGTTCATAGAAATCGAACAGGTACCGTGTAGCAAAAAGGTGTTAACACATCGCCCGAGTTACATATAACTACTGCTTATACGTATATATTTGAATATACATACATACATATATAAAACATATAAACATATTTAGCACTTCACTGCAATTTGATAGTTTTGTTTTTGTGTACAACCACATTCCATAACTGCCAGACTGCTGACTCTTAATTTTAGCTTTAAGTTAGACTGAATTGGAGAATAGCGACAATTCATATTGTTAAGTTTGAAAATTCAAGAAATAAATCAGTTCTAAAATAACCACAAACAACTGTAGTTGTTTAAATTTATAAGTGGCGCAGTCGCGGTGATTTTAGCTAAAGATAAAATTAAATCGAACCTCATACAGTGGTGTGTTCCAAAGAACATAAATACTTAATAAAGTCTTTTACTTGATAAAACAAAAAAAAACAAAAAATTAATCTTGAAGTGGTACAGCAAAGAATCGAACAATTAGAATGTCTCATCCTAAAACAGGATGCAACAATTAAGGAGCAGCAACAACAAAACGCTACGCTACAAAGCCAAATGGAAGCACACTTGCAAATAATGCAACAGCAGAAAACGGAGTATGACTTGAAACTCCAACAAGCTGAAGTCATTTTGCAACAACATAGACCTCAGTCACAACACAACACAACATTTGGTTGGGATACAAACCAAATAATAAATCAATTCAACCAAATACAGCCATTTGGTCCGAAAAACAATCTACCCTCTTTTATAAAAACAGTAGAAAACCTGATTGGATTATGTGGCCATAACCATGAACTTCAAAAGTTTGGAATAAAAATTATAAAAAATCTAAAATTCCTTGGAAAGGTGGCAGATTTAATTAACCTTCTAGCAGACGACGCTAGCTGGGACGACATCAAAACTCAACTAATAAAGGATTTGGGACCAAAAACGTCTTACTCTTCGGTAATTAATTATTGTAGAAGCATAAAGATAAGTAATCTAAATGAATTATTTAAAGTATTTATAGAATCTAAGTATAAACTTAACGACACTTATCTGTACGACGAATCTAAACGTGACTTATACTCTCCACAAAACGTTGACAGAGACCTAACGGAAATATTAATAGATAAAATAGACGGACAATTTAGATCTTGCATTATAGACGAAAACCCAACACTGGAATCACTTTATAAAAGATTCTCTCAATTAAAATTATTATATGATAGAAGGGCTATAGATTTTAAATCAAGAAAAATAACTAATGCAAAAAACAACACAAACAGCCACAGTGAAAAAAAAGAAGCTGATATGAAATTTAATAATAAACATTTTAATAAGAAAGCTTCAAATAATTACCAAACAAACGATGTTCAAAACAACTATGCCGGTAACCCTCAGTCCCAACAATATATAAATAGTCCCATACCTACGGATATAGGAAATTTAGAAGACAATGCAGAAAATGAAGTAAATTTTCTTTCAAGTCCTCAAAACGATTACTACCCCTAATAACGGTCACAATAGGTAGTAAAAGAGTTATTTGCTTAATTGATACCGGTGCAGAAACTAGTATTATAAAACCAAATCTGTTTCCAAATGAATTTTTTGAAACACAACTAAATAAGCCTCTCATGTTCCGAACATTAAATGGAATCAATTCAACGTTAAAGGGCATAATAACTACAATGCCTAAGGAGTTCAGTATTCCTGGTACACTTTCCTGGAAAATAATCAACTTTACAGGTAGAAAATACGATGCCATTATTGGCCAAAATTTTCTTATTCCATTGAAGGCCAAAATAGATTTAGAGAAAAAATATATTGACATATTCGGAAAGAAAATTCTATTTGATGAAGAATCTCCATATCATATAAACAGTATCCAAACTATTAACGATACTAAATTTCAAAATATCAACGAATTACCTTTAAGTAATCTAAATAACGGAGAATACTTAAAACTAACAAAACTATTAAACGAATATACTTATTTTATAAAGATGGCGATATTTTAACTTGTACAGAAGAAGTACAACACGAAATCCCAACAACTATTAATACACCTATTTATTCAAAAATATATAGATACCCTCAAATTCATGAAAGGGAAATCCAAAATCAAATACAGGAAATGCTCTCTCAAAATATTATTCAGGAAAATAGTTCTCCTTATAACAGTCCTCTATGGATAGTCCCGAAAAAAATTGATAACTCCGGTATCAAAAAGTGGAGGCTCGTTGTAGATTATAGAAAACTCAACGAGTTCACAAAAACAGACAAATTCCCTATTCCGCATATGGAAGCGATACTCGATAAATTGGGTAGAGCGCAATATTTTTCAACCCTCGACCTTGCAAAAGGTTTTCACCAAATTTTAGTAAAACCGGAAGATAGGGAGAAAACCGCATTTTCTACACCATTCGGTCACTATGAATTCATAAGAATGCCGTTTGGGTTAAAAAATGCACCATCGACCTTCCAAAGGCTCATGAATTCCGTGTTGAAAGACTATATTAATAAAATTTGCGTCGTATATTTAGACGATATTCTTGTATTTAGCACATCTTTAGATGAGCATTTACTTAACCTGAAAAAAATTTTCCATCGGCTTCAAGAGACCAAATTGAAAATACAAATTGATAAATGTAATTTTCTGCAACACCAAACTGAGTTTTTAGGGCATATTCTCACCCCTCAAGGTGTAAAACCTAATCCAAAAAAAGTTGAAATTATCCAAAATTTGAGGATTCCAAATACTCAAAAGAAAATCAAGTCTTTTCTAGGGATGACCGGGTTTTATCGGAAATTCATAAAGGATTATGCCAAAATTGCATTCCCGATGACAAAATTTTTAAAGAAAAATGAACAAGTCAATATTAATGATCCCAATTTCATTGCAGCTTTTCAAAAATTAAAAGACATTCTTATAAACCCTCCCATATTGAGATACCCAAATTTCAATAAAAAATGTAATCTAATAACAGATGCTAGCAACTATGCACTAGGGGCTGTTTTAACACAAGATGGCCATCCAATCTGCTATGCATCCAGAACACTTAGCGACCATGAAAAAAACTATTCAACCATCGAAAAGGAGCTCTTAGCTATAGTCTGGGGCACTCACTATTTTAGACCCTCTCTATACGGAGTAGAATTTAACCTAAGTACAGACCATCAACCACTTAAGTGGCTACAAGCCAAAAATAATGGCAAAAATATCAACCCCAGATTACAAAGATGGCTTGTCGTCCTTATGGACTATAATGCCAAAATCGAATACATTAAGGGAAAAGAAAATCACATTGCAGATTTTCTTAGTCGTGTTGAAGAGAGAGATTCAGCAGAAAATATAAATGTTGGTGAAAATTTGTTAGAAAATAGATCTACTTCATCATTAGGAGTGGAAACAATGCACTCTCAAGAGGAAAATGTAAACGACAATTTCCCAATTTTAACCACAGTTGTTAATCGCTTTAAATTCCAAATAGTAATTACTGAAAGAAAAACTATGGACTCCATACGTATATTTGACAAAATCAGAATCTTTCTAGATAATGATGACCTAAATTCCCCGGGAATAGGTAATTATATCAAACAATTTCCACTTAAGGGACAGGTTGCAGTGTTTTCCAATACCAATGAAAGAAAATACTATCAATTTCAAAAAATTATAGAAAATTTATACCAGAATAGAACCGATGTAAAATTTTTTAAATGTTTATATTTTGCTAAAGATATTGAAGATATTGATGAACTGAAAAAACAAATATCGTTGTATCATAAATATGAAACCGGTCACTCCGGAATCAACCCAACATACGAAGGAATAAAACACAAAATATATAACCCCAAGTTAAAATTAACGATTCACGAAGTAATAAACAACTGCGATTATTGCACATCCGCGAAATACGATAGGAACCCAATAAAACCGAAATTTCACCTTACCGAAAGTCCTCCCACCACTAATGAAATAGTACATGTCGATACATACGTAAACACGAAAGAATCGTTCATCATTTTCATTGATAAATTTTCAAAATTCGCAATTCATTTCCACCTTCCTGACAGAAACAATCAAACCATAACTCAAAAACTAAGAGAATTTTTAGCTATTAAAGGAATTGTAAAAAAATTCGTATTCGACAACGAGTTCAACACACTCAATGTTCGAAAATTCCTAGATGATAACAATATATTATATCATGCAACAAAGCCGAATAGCCACACAGGAAATTCGGACATAGAACGACTCAATAATATTATAACCGAAAAAATTAGAGTACTAAACCTAGAAGACAATATACCAATCATATCACAAATTGCAAAAGCAATTAAATTTTATAATAATACTTACCATTCATCAATTAAATGTACACCTTTTGAAGTGGAACAACATAAAATAGATCACAATATATTAAAAGAAAGAATCGATGCAAACAAAAATAGAGTACTAAATAAAGAAAACGAAAATAGAGAAGAATATATCGAAAACAGAAGAGAGGGCTATATAAAAAACTATAAAAGTTTAAGACATAAGGAAGTACCAAAATATAGAAAACAAACACTAAATAATATACATCCTTCCAATATTAAACGCCCTTTTAAATTTTCAGAAATTCATATGGATAATAATTGCCCTTACGATCATCCCAACGACTAAAGGTACGCTTCAAGTGAACACACTCCATCAGAACAAAGGATTCGAGATAATTAGAATTAGACCAGTGGAAATAATTAATCAAACCATTACTGTACTTCATTTAATAGATACCAGTCAATATTATAATATAATAAAAGATATAGAATTAAAAATAATAAATTTACATATACCCCCAAATGGTCTTATCGAAAGTCAAATACAAAGACTCAAAACTAAAATTAAATCAATTAGTCCCCAAAACCCCGCTTACAGAAAAAAGAGAGGATTACTTAATATTATTGGATCAGCACAGAAATTTTTGTTTGGTACTATGGATAGTGAGGATAGAGATGACATTTTAACACATTTAAATTTATTATCCGAAAACAATCACTATGCCATAGAAAACCTCAACAATCAAGTCGTAATAAATGATCATTTTCAGAAAAGTATTGCTCTGCTTCAGTCCACTATGCAGTCAGATCGCAATACAATCAATACTGCCTTCGAAGATTTAAAAACGAAAAATAATCATTTAGCAGTTCAAGTACTATATGCAGACATTATACTAAAACTTAATTACATTGAAGATAAAGTTAATCAAATACAGAATAGCATTGCTTCAGCTAGGAACCACATATTACACCCAAATATACTTACATCTGACGAAATCACGACTTATAACATTGACTTTTACAAACTTCAACTTATAAAACTAGACGTTATGTACTACAAAGACGATTTATTAGTTAGTGCCCTAAAAATACCTTTTAATTCTTGTACTACGGATTTAAAGGCAATATTCCCAATGCCAAATTCAAACTTTTATGAAATAGATGATAATATAGAATATTTTGTAAATGTTGATAACATAACATACACTTTCAAAGAAAATACGCCATTAAAATACTTAGACATAAGTTCAAGCTGTATACTAATGAGAAACTGCAAGTTAAGGCAAAACGAAAAATTTCAAATAATAAATGTCGATGATGAAACAATAATAATAAAAAATGCCATAAGCAAAAAATTTATTCAAAACTGCGACGATAGGGAATTTATTTTGAATGGAAATTATTTAATATCCTTTTATAATTGTGAAATCCAGATTGATAATTATGTATATCTTAATAAAAATTAAAGGGCATTTGACAAATTTAACTATGAAACTAATATAAATGCCTTTACAGAAAATTTCAATATATCGTTTCAGAATATACCATATGAAAACAATTTTCAAAATATAAAAGAAATAAAAGAACTAAAGTTACATAAAAAAATAAATTATGGAATAAGTATTTCAATACTAATCATAATTATTATTATAATTATTGTACTAACTCGTTTTCGGAAGAAAAATCAAGTAAAAATTAATATAAATGAACCCTCTCCTAAAATAAAAGAAATTGAAAAAAAATATGAAATAGAAGAATAAGTAATTAAATTCAGGAGAATTTTTTAACAAAGGGTAGAGGAGTTACATATAACTACTGCTTATACGTATATATTTGAATATACATACATACATATATAAAACATATAAACATATTTAGCACTTCACTGCAATTTGATAGTTTTGTTTTTGTGTACAACCACATTCCATAACTGCCAGACTGCTGACTCTTAATTTTAGCTTTAAGTTAGACTGAATTGGAGAATAGCGACAATTCATATTGTTAAGTTTGAAAATTCAAGAAATAAATCAGTTCTAAAATAACCACAAACAACTGTAGTTGTTTAAATTTATAAGTCCCGTGAGTTCGAACACTCATTGGATTTTTTTTTATTTTAAAAAACACATTGCAGAAAAAAAAATTCTTAAAAAAAAGCTTTTTATTTTACAAAAAGTACCTTTTCTTAAAGATCCATTTAAATTATCGTACTTTTCAACGGGCGCTTTATAAGTGCTGGAACTAAATAGTACATAACATATAGTGAAAGAAACTTCGTTCCAACCCGGTGTCCCATGACACTTTATGTGATTTTTTTTCTGTGTTTGGAGAAAAAAAATCAATATTTTATGTGCAACATTGTTTAACAGTTGTATATTTTAGCATTTTAAGAGCTGTACATTGTAGCATTCCCTGTGATGCACACAGATAAAAATCATTATTATTTTACCCAATTTTCATATTTTTTTCTCGATTTCTTAGCAAAATTATATTTGATTGAAAGTCAAGGCGCATTGACGAGGTGGTGTAACTTCGACAACATACACCCCAAGCCGACAAAAATAGGCATTTTGTTTTCTCTAGTATTTATTTCACAATCAAATTCAGCACAAATGTACACCAAGCATAAAAGTAAACAAATAAGTACATAAACAAATTATATTTGAATTTGAGAAACAAGAAATAGGTAAGAAATTTAAACAAAATGAGTAGACTGTTTTAGTGGTACCACCATTTCAATTCTCCTTGATTGAATTGGTTGTAAAGAAACGTACTTTTCATGGGTAGTGTGAAGTAAAACAGCGTTGCGTAAAGCGAATTAGGTATTTATTTCTTGATTCTCAGACAGATGAGAAAAAATATCCGATTTTCGGGAGTCTGCTTAAAATCAACAAAATCATGAAAATCGATGCAGTGCGAATGCCGTATGATCATTATACCCCTGTGTAATTTTACCCAATTTCGTGGAATGATATCAGCGGCAAAAATGACAACAATTTGCAGATCTACCCAATGCATATTGGGTAATTTATTCAATGTATTATGGGTGAAAATTGTATTCATTTAATTGTGTAGTGTAATTGAGTGCATACTACATTTTTATCATTTTATAGAAACAAATATTTGTCGCTGGTTTAAATTAAATAGTTTCTATATGAAATATTTATAATTACTTTGTCATAAACGATTACATTATAACAATAAACTGCCACGATCCCCGAAAGAAGTGTAAATGCACCATCTAAGTATATTGTCACTGTTGTAGACCCCAACCACAACCATTGCCAACCTGACCAACCGTCCCGATTTTTGATGTCGCCTATCGACTTGAATCCAACTTAAATACATGGTTATACACAAAATAAAATGCTTTATTTTTATAAGTGGCTTCAAACTTATTTTATATATTTAGACATATTTTAGCTAACTACATGTATTTTTATTAAAAAAGTTAAAAATTAAATTATTAAAATGTCACTACCTTGGTGAAATGCAGAGGTCGAACGAGTTTTCAGTCAACTAAATATTGTTAAAACTAAGTTACGAAACAGATTTATAACAAGTACTGTAAATGCTGTGCTTAATGTCAGGTAAGTTTTAAAATTAATATATATACGTATATTTTCAACAACGTTTTTCTCGTTTTTTACATTGCAGATATGATCTCAAATGTAATAACAAATGTTGTTGCGAGTATGAAGTTCCAACATCATTACTTAAAAATGTCGAAACACTTGCTGCATATACCAGTGAAACAACGCAAGACTGGTCGCAAATTTTCTAACAAATTAGTTTACTCTATCCATATTAAAAGGCAAGCAACTGAAAACTAATTCCTTTCTACAAGCTAGTTTCATCATAAAGTTAAAAACAAATTCTAAGCTTTTTACACGATACGTATATGTATTTATACATATACATGTAAATATTCCTTTTAAGGAAAAATAAATAAAATGCGTTTTATTTCGATATTCTTATAATTTAGCGGATTTCTGAAAATTGTTCCCAGTAATATTTTCCCTACTGGGAAAAATTCCCTAGCGGATTTTTGGATACATTTGGCAGTATTTTACAGAAAATACTTTTTTGGCTTCAGCACTTTTTTTAAAAAAAATATGCTAAATGCTTTTTAGCACTTTTTTGGGCAATTTTTGCACACTTTTGACTTTTTTGACTCCATTTTTAGCATTTTTTGTCGATAAATTGCACTTTTTTAAAATGTATATCTGTTTTTCGGTACTCTGATATAATGCTTATTTCCAACCAGGAATTGTAACACATATAGAATTATCACGGGTGCCGATGTTAAATATGTACGTTAGTTGGCATTTAAAAAGTCCGCTACTGCAAAAGTATGTTGGTTCAAACTTCTTAATAATTTCATTAATTTTGATTTACGGATAACGACTCTAAAAAACAAAAATAAGTTTGTCGGTTTGTGAATTCTGACTAATTACTTTAATGAGTTTAAGAAACGAAAACAGCTTTATTAAAGCGGATACTTGGTAACAAATGATATACGTTTTCTAATTTAGGTATGGTTTTCGTATATGAAATTTTATAGAAAAACGTGCCACCTAGTTTGAATTATTAATTTTACGTATGAATTTAAAAGTTTTATTTTTCAAAATTTGATAAATATATTTATTTTAAATAAAATTTATTTAAAATAAAGATAAAATTTAAGTACGTGGAAAAATTTTAATACATAAAGTATTATCCGATACCGTTTTTATAAGCCAATTCTACAAACGAATTTAAGGAAACAAAATTCAGTCGGGTGAACCGACTTAAACATAAGCACATATTTTTTTTCTTTTGGAAGCCGAGCAACCTTCAGTTACCCTTTGCAAATTTGCACGTAAATGGGTGTAGCAAAATCATCATTGATTGAATGAGTGAGTGGCGGTTTACGAAATAAAGCTTAATAAAAATTTCACTATGTTTGGAAGTATATCGGTAACCCGGACCACCCCCTAGGTATGTACAAATTTACAGTCAGACAGGCAGGCGGTTATGTCTTCAAAGTCTTAAAAATTGCGAAAACGAATTTGGTCAAAAGATGCCTTAGGTCTAATATGACTCATTCTGTGCGTTAAATTTGTCTGTATCAACTGACATATGCCCCCATTCCTTTGAGTGAGGGTGCTCGAATATATATACTCTACGAAATTTTGTTGTTTTATCGAATATAAAGTGCCCGCAGTACTGCAATTTTTGATTGTTTCAGTTTTAGCACTTTCTTTTTGCAAATTGCACTTTGTTTTGCATGTTTTTTGAGAGCTTCTGGCAAGACTGGTCGGCGCTCATAGCCACCAGTGGCCGATCATATGTGGCTTTTCACTCGTACACAGTGTTGCCGAAAGTAGGCATTTATGCCCAAAAGTGGGCATAAAAAATGTAAAATTTATGAGTTGGGCGGATTTTGGCAATTTTTTTGTTTGCGGCTTATTGATAATTTTTTTTTTACATATTGCCGTTTTGACATATTGAGTTTTTTTATGCTTTTTACATTTTGCCGTTTTTACATTTTCATGTTCACTAAACTTATTCAAACTTATTGATTTTGTATTTTTTCATTAGAGCATGTAAACATATAGTTTTTACACCATCACGTTTAAAGTCAAAGTTAGAGTTAATTTGATGTAATAACTCAACATAAAATTCTAAAATATTAATTTTCATTTCATTCTGAGTTATAAAAGTTTTTGCTTTAGTACCAATATATATGGTTGCAACATAAATTTGATTATCTTTATTTCTATAATCGATATCAGTACTGTTATTAATCAATGCCTTTTTAATGAAATTGCTTAAAATCAGAAGAAAATTTTTTTGAAGCTGGAATATAAATACGGCAAATGTGAACATTCAGACAGTATATGTGACCTGGTCTACGGAAAGGGGGCTTAGGTGTCAAAAAATCAATTTTCACTTTTTGGTTGATTCGGATGGAAGATGAGATGCTTTTTCACGTGGTGAAAAGCAGAAAATCCTAACTTGCTTAGAAGTGTACTAAAACTGTAGAGAAAGAAGAGTAAAAATACGACAAAATATAATTTATTGGTAATGAACAAAATATATTGAATTATAAGCTATAAAGACATGATTATACAGTAGAAAAACGTATTATGGGCCAAAAATAATAATGCTGAGTAGTTTATGTATTTTTCTTTGTTGTCGTTTTCCTTGAGATCTTTTTACGTGTTGATCCTGAGGAAGATGGACCTGGTTCCTCGTCTGGTTTGAGAACATCTTCACTAGTTTTTGCCTTCCGTTTCTTCGATGGCATGTACAAAAAGGAAAAACGAACGACAAACAGGTACTCTGTAGAAGGTAAATTGGGAGGATGAAAGGGTGTAGATAGCAAAGTGGCTTGACAATCCTTAACAAGTCTACATACCAATTACGGTAATAGCATAAGGTAACGTGTTTCCACGATCTATCGTAAATCATTCACAGCCGACTCGTAGATTACTGTACACTGTAAAGTAATCCCTATGTATAATAGGCCTCCGCGTGGTATCCTCTGGGGACCACTTTATCTTGATCATAAAGTGGAAGCGAATTCGAGCGGCCTCGAAATTTCCAGTCAGCCAAAAGATGTGTTGGGGGGTCAACATGATCAATTGATCGTGCCGTAACTTCATGTCTGATGGTAGCGCACTCAAGCATGCTCTTCTTCGGAGTACGGCTGGAACCCAACATCGTAGTACGGTCATGTCTCTGCTACTGATGTTGGTTACATGCGAGTGAAAGCGGAGAGATGGTTCACTCTCTTAAAACAAAACCCCCAATCTAAGGTGGAACAGCATATGCTCAGAGATGAATGGCTGGTGGGTAATCCAGTTCTAAATATGCGGACTTGGGGAACCGGGCGAAACCCCATTTAACGAAATGCCTTACTACGCCGTACAGGGCTAGGTGTAGTGGACCATTTACTTCCCTGTCTACTCGTGGGACCAAAATGGAAAAAATTACACAAAAAAATGAAAAAAAGAAAATGGAAGCAGAAATTGCTTTAAATCCGGAGGATGAAAAACCTCAATCTGGAACTATGGAGACTGAAACAGCCTCAACTTCCAGAGCTGCAAGAAGCGCAAGTGAGGAAATCACTCAAAAAATAGGGAAATTAAATGTCAATAAAGATGACAATCAAAAAAGGCTAAGTGGAGCTGCCAGAAAGCGAATGAACTTTCTTCTCCGAAAAGGATTGAACAAAGTTGAAGCTAGAGCCAAAGCCCTTGATCCAGAGGAAAAGCAAAAAATTGCAGATAACAAGAGGCAAAGATCCCTAGAGAATACTCCTCCAGAAGAGTCATCAAGAAAACGTCAGAGGGAAGGAACTGTCAAAGACAAACCCATGGCCAAAAAAGTTTACAGACCACTGACAAAACCATCCTTTAAGGATGCACTGGTTGGTCAAAAAGTAGCGATACTTGCGAAGGACTTCCCAAACACAGTCCTATCAACAGCTCAAATGGATGAAATCCGAAATAGCATCATGGATAAGGTACTAGAAGAGGAGGTAATAAAACCTCAATTCCTAAACAGTACATACAAAGCTGGCTATCTGACCCTGCACTGCAAAAATGATGCCACGGCTGAGTGGATAAAAAAACTTGCTCTAAAGATTAAACCATGGGCAACAGCAGACTTGTGGGCAATGGAGGAAACTAAAGTGCCTCACCCCAAAATTGCTGTTGGTTATTTCCCCAACGCTGCCACAATTGAGACCGAAAGGATTCTATCCTTTGTCCAACGGCAAAACGATGGGCTCAGGGTGGAAGCATGGAGGATGCTTCGAAGAGCAAACAAGGCAACGAATGCTATGCTGGTCTTCTCCATTGACCAAATCTCAGCTGTAAAGCTGGAGGAAACAAAGGGTCAGATATCATTTAAATTTGGCCAGGTCCAATTACACCTCAAAGAGGCTGGTGGAAAAGATGTGGAGGAAGAGGGAACGAATGATGCTGACTCATCATCAATGGAAAGTGGCCCAGGTGAAGGTGACTCTGCACCTATAAATGCGTCGGCTATTCCAACAACAAAACAATCAAAATGAAGTGTGTCCAGGCAAATCTTCAGCATGCTAAAGCAGCATCCGCCGAAATTAGCAGAGGGTTTGCCAAAAACACCTACAACATTGGTCTGATCCAAGAGCCCTGGATTAGATCGGGTAAGATATGTGGGCTTAATATAGAAAAATGTAAGTTAATCTATGATATAAATGTAGAAAGGCCAAGAGCCGCTATAATCTTGGATGAAAACATTAACTCTCTTCTAATTTCAGAGTTCACAGATGGTGACCTAGTTACCATACTAACGGAGGCAAATCAGATGGGAGTGAGGAAGGAGTTGATAATTGCCTCAGCTTATTTTCCGGGAGAACAACCCGAAGCGCCTACTGAAAAAGTGAAGGCGCTGGTAAGTTACTGCAGGAAACACAACAAGGCGCTAATAATCGGATGTGATGCTAACGCCCACAATAAGGTATGGGGAAGCTCTGATACCAACAAAAGAGGTGAGTCACTACTAGATTTCCTTATGACAAACAATATTGCAATAGCAAATAGGGGTAAAAACCCAACTTTTGAAAATGCGATTAGACAAGAGGTCATAGATCTGACCATTGTCTCACACAATGTTCAAGATATGATCAAAGACTGGAGAGTCTCACAGAATAACTCATTCTCTGATCACAAACATATTCTCTTTGAGTTGAAAACGGACCTAATACAGAAAATCTGGTACAGGTCACCAAAGGCTACAAATTGGGAGGGGTATAAATCTGACCTTGAGGGTAGGCTAGAAACCCACGCGTCACCGATAATTTCAAGAGTAGATCTAGATGAATCGGTGGATAAGTTAACCGATGATATTTTGGAATCTTACGAAAATAACTGTCCTTTGAAAACTAAGAACACAAATAGAAAAGTCAGATGGTGGAATAAAAACCTTGAGAAATTAAGGCAATTGGCACGACGAGAATTTAACAGGGCAAAATCTAGCGGTAACTGGCAAGATTATAGAAAGGCCCTTACAAAGTATAACAAGGAGCTAAGAAAATCGAAAAGATCATCTTGGAAAACTTTCTGTGAAGAACTGAAGGATGTGCCAGAAACGGCTAGAATTCAAAAAGCCTTATCTTCACAGAAAAATCAGACAATAGGCAATCTCCGAATAGATGATGCAAATCAAACCTCATCCTTTGGGGAAACGTTGGAGCTTCTTCTTAAGACTCACTTTCCCGGATGTAGCTTTGATGAAGGTGATTCTATTAGGAACTATGAATCTGAAAATACAGTTAATTCTAACGACCCTATAATTAGACAAATCATAACATATGAAAAGATAGAATGGAGTATAAACTCATTTAAACCGTATAAATCACCGGGACCTGATGGGATATTTCCAGCTATGCTGGTAAATGGACCAGACTCACTGAGAAGACGACTGGTTCATGTTTTCAGGGCCAGTCTCGCTCTTAACCTTATCCCTACTAAATGGAAAAAAGTACAAGTGGTTTTTCTGCCAAAGGGGGGGAATAAACCAGCAGATCATCCAAAATCATACAGACCAATAAGTCTCTCGTCTTTCATGCTGAAAACGATGGAGAAACTTATTGATCTGTATATTCGTAATGAACTTTTAACTGAAAAGCCACTACACAATTTGCAATTTGCCTACCAAAAAGGCAAATCAACCATAACGTCGATACACAAACTAACCTCCATAATTGAAAAAGCACTGGAAAGGAAGGAAATAGCCTTATGTTCCTTTATGGACATTGAAGGCGCTTTTGATAATGCCAGCTATAATTCTATGGAAGGGGCGCTGATAAAACGAGAATCAGACCCAATAGTGATAAAATGGGTAAGCAAAATACTCTCACAAAGACAAATTATTGCTAATATGGGAAATACTAGCAGGAAAATAAACACTATAAAGGGATGTCCCCAAGGTGGAGTTCTCTCTCCGCTCTTATGGTCAATACTGGTTGATGATCTACTAGTAAAACTGAACGAAAATGGTTTTACCACTGTGGGATATGCAGATGATATCACAGTGATTGTAGAAGGAACACATGACGATACAATTGGAGAACAAATGCAAAATGCATTAAAATTAACATGGGAATGGTGCGAAAATGAGGGACTCTCTATAAATCCTAACAAAACCACAATTATCCCATTTACAAAACGAAGGACATTAACTATCCCTACGCTTCACATAAGAGATACGGAGGTTCAATTCGAGCAGGAGGTAAAATATCTTGGTATTATGCTGGATAGAACTCTCTCCTGGAATCCTCATCTAAACATGATACATAAAAAGGCTACAAAATCAATTTGGGCTAGTAAACAACTCCTAGGCAAAACATGGGGCTTAAGTCCAAAGATGTCACTATGGATATACAAACAAATGGTTCTTCCCAGTATACTCTATGGCTCGGTAATATGGTGGCAGAAAACCACTCAAATCACAGCCCAGAATAAATTGTCGAAAACCCAAAGACTAGCCTGTTTGAATATCACAGGGGCAATGAGAACAACGCCAACGGCTGCTTTGGAGGTTATCTTAAACCTTGACCCGTTGCATTTGGCAATACAAGGAGAAGCCTTTAAACAGGCCATCGAGCTTCATAAATTATTTAAATTTAAAGTAGGCGACCACACAGGACACCTGAAAATCCTTAATAAAGCTAATCATATTAAAGAGATGACTTTATGTAGTGATCAAATAGAGCCTGTACTGGAGCTGAAACGAAATTACACTGTTCTTATCCCAAAAAGGACTGAATGGGATTCAAACCCTATATGGCTACGTGAAGGAGCCCAAAAATGGTTCACTGATGGATCAAAAACAACAGAAGGGGTGGGAGCGGGCATAGTAGGACCCAGGTGTAGGCTCCAGATTCCCCTAAGCAAGGATTCTACAATATTCACAGCAGAATTATACGCACTCAACACGGCTACAGAAACGCTGTTAGACAGAAATCTAACAAGAACGAAAATAAACATAATGACAGATAGTCAAGCAGTTCTAAAGGCACTGAACAAACCCATCTTTCACCACAAATCAGTGTTGGAAGGCCATAGGGCCCTAAATCAGCTGGCAGAGAATAACAAGGTAACACTTGTATGGGTGCCAGGGCACAGTGGGATTGATGGAAATGACTTGGCTGACGAAAGAGCAAGACTGGGAGCGCAACGGCCATTCATAGGCCCAAATCCTCAATATGGCTTCACTAAAAAGGACATTAAAACAATGATCACAAAAGTAACAAAAGGAGAATCGAAGGAGTTTTGGATCAAAAAAGGACCACTCAAACACTCGAAAAAATTCCTATCACCCAATGAAAAAAGAAGCAAGGATGCTCTTCAATTGAACAGACCCAATCTAAGGCTCCTATGTGGAGCTCTCACTGGACACTACACATGCAACTTCATGTTGAATAAGATGCAAATAGCGGAGGAGGGAACATGCAGATATTGTTTGGAGGACGATGAAACCATGGAACATATACTTGCGAAGTGCCCTGCTTTTGCTTACCAGAGACTTAAGATACTTGGCGGATCCGAAGTTATGGAGGACGCATATAAAAAACTAGCGGTGAAGGATATTGTAAAGTTCCTGAATGATACCATGAATTAAACTTTAATGGAGGGCGCACAATAGATCTACCTTGGTCGCGGTGCAGGAGGACACGTCTCTCAACCCAATTACATCGTAAATCGTAAATCGTAGAAGGTAAATTGAATTCTATGCCTCATAACTTCTGTATCCTGTCTCTGTCCATATTTCTGCCGCCCAGCAAGCTTTGCGTATACACTTTCTAGCTTTTCGTTACTCATAATTCCAGCTTCGATGTGACTTAGTATCACTAAATCAAGTTCATTTTTCGACATCTCTAAACAATTGTGCCGCGTACTCTCGATCATTTCCCGTGGTATCAGTGTATGGGATTCATTATTACAACAACCTTTTGACAGAAATTTTGTTACCAGCTCCTCCTCCTTTACATCAAAAACATACAGGTCCATGTTAACAAAAGTTTGTTCGGTATCATCTTCTGCCTGAGATACACATACTTCGTCTTCATCATCATCGCTCTCTTCATAGTTTTCATCATCGTTTTCGTCATCCTTTTCATGGAAATATTGTCCGTATACGGCACTGAACTCCTCATCAACACTCATGTTTCATTTCATGCGAAACGCGAAGACGATAATCAACAGAAACAGTAAACGTCACTTCTTCAGTGTTACTTTTTTAAATGTTCCACACTAGCAACTTACACGATGAACTATAATAATATTCCGACCAACAACAACACTTACTGGACCAACAACAACACTTACTGGACGTCCGGCGCGGAGAACAATTAACGAGATAATGAGAAACTGACGAAACGGGCTGCTTACTTTTAACAGCTTTTTCACAGAAAACTAGTTTTCGCACGTAAGCTCCCTTTTCGTAGACCAGGTCACATATATAGGTATGATAAAAACAGAAAATAACATTTTACTTGATTGATCATTCTTTCCGCAAGATGTGTATGTGGAACGGCTTGTACTTCATAAAAGCAGGAAATAAAAAAATAATTGTCAACTATCCCATTGTTTAATAATTCTTAATAACGGGTTTTTCAACAGAGACGCTACAAAAGTAAATCGATAGGGACAGCAAACGACGCCATATTTTTTCCCGCTCTTTTGACATTTCTCTTCAGTAAGGTTTGCCATTTCATCATAGAAAGATATACGAGCCATCAACGAGTCGAAATTATTAAAATTTACTACCGAAATTTGGAGTCAGTGGCCTCAACTTTAAGAGCGCTACGTCCAATTTATGGTTGTCATAATCGTCCTACCAGATCAACAATTGAGCGTCTAGTGGAAAAATTTGAATCCACAGGCACAGTACAAAATGTTCCCGTGCCAGTGTGACAAGGAAGTACCCGTAGTGTCGAGAATATTGCTGGCGCTGAGGCTTCAGTTCAAGAAAGCCCAAATGTGTCTCTACACGTCGTTCTCAAGCGTAGGGCATCTCTGTGACGTCGTTGTGGCGAATTTTGCGAAAAAATCTTGGCCTACATCCTTACAAGATCAAATTGACGCAAGAACTGAAGCCGTTTGACCACCATAAATGTCGCATGTTCGTGAATTGGGCTGAGCAACTACTTGAAAATGATTCGGATTTTCAGTGGAAAATCATCTTCAGCGATGAGGCTCATTTCTGGCTGAATGGCTTCGTCAATAAGCAAAATATGCGTTATTGGTCAGAGAGCAATCCACACGTAATCCATGAGTCATCATTGCATCCCGAAAAAATTACCGTTTGGTGCGGTTTATGGGCCGGCGGCGTCATTGGGCCGTACTTCTTCCGTGATGATCAAGACCGGCACATTACTGTGAATGCGAATCGCTACCGTTCAATGATAACCGAATATTTTTAATATGGACTTGGAGGACATGTGGTTCCAACAGCACGGCGCCACAAGCCACACAGCGAATGCCACAATCAATTTATTGGAAACCAAGTTTGGTGAACGTGTTATCTCACGAAATGGCCCAGTCGATTGGCCGCCTCGGTCGAGCGATTTGACGCCGTTAGATTATTTCCTGTGGGGCTACGTCAAGTCTATGGTCTATGCCAACAAGCCAGCGACGATTGATGAACTTCGTACGAATATCGAACGTGAACTTGCAGCAGTATCGGCCGATTTATGCTTGAAAACCGTCGAAAATTGGGTTCAGCGTCCGGACTTGTGCAAGCGTGCTCGTGGTGGCCATGCAAAAGAAATCGAGTTCCACACATAATGGCATCGAACGTACTTTCACAGGAATAAAGGATTTCATTGGTATCCAAAACCGGTTTTGTTTTATTTAAAAAACTTTTGTAGCGGTCTTATTGAAAAACCCGTTATTACTCCCTCCAGCGAAAGCCATATAGTTTGGCATATACATAATATTTTCTGAGGTTTCACTGAGCAGGAATCCGTAATTCTTTTTGTTCATTTATGAGTGTAGGCCAATATGTGAGAAAAAGCTATAAATGTTGAAAAGTATTTCAATAGTTTTTGGTAAATATTTGCAAGCGTAACTTGAACACAGGGGTAATGACTGGCATGTGCACTTCATAACAAATAAATCTACGTCATTGCATAGCAAAGCTTTAAGTCCGGCAATATCGCCAGCCATAACATTTGCACTATCTGTTGCCAAACCAATCAAATTTGGTACGCGAATATTGCAAGAAGAAAAACGTCTTTAATAAAATTATAAATGGAAACTGCATCTGCCTTAGTGATCTCCAATATGGCCAGGAACTTATTTTGAATGCTAGAAACAGAGCCATAATATAACGCTAATGTGCAATACTGAAAATTACTGATTTGCCTTTCTTAATGTAATTAATACATACAATGAATTCCTTAACCAAAGCATAACTTTAACTAATTTTATAAAAAACAAAAAAACGACTGAATTTTTGATTTTTTTAATGTATTCAATACATATAATGAAATCCTTAATATTTATTTGAATTGTTTTTTAATTTTATTTTATATAAAGTTATATAACCAAAGCACAACTTTAACTATTTTATAAAAAACAAAAAAACGACTGAATTTTTGATTTTTTTTAATGTATTTAATACATATAATGAAATCCTTAATATTTATTTGAATTGTTTTTTAATTTTATTTTATATAAAGTTATATAACCAAAGCACAACTTTAACTAATTTTATAAAAAACAGAAAAAAAGACTGAATTATTGATTTTTGTTTAAATGTATGTAAAGTAATTTTTTTTTATTTTGTTATTCATATACACATTTTTAAAAAAAATACAAATTTTTATAATAAGAACAAATTTAAAAAAAATACAAATTTTTAAAACAAAGAAATTTTTTTAAAAAAATACAAATTAAAAAAAAAGTTTTTTATTTTTCCAACATCTTCATGCTCCAAAAGAGTATACTTTTCAGCATTTGGAAAAGTGAGGAGTAAAAAAGAAAAAAAAGGTCCTCACTTTTAGTATATAACGTCAGGGTATACTTTTTCAACTCTTGAAGTTTTGGGCATAAATTGTTGATTTTGGGCACTTTTTAGGCGAAATTTTGGGCGGAAAAAAATTTTCAAACGGCAACACTGCTCGTACACAACACGAATGGCAACACAACTCTCAACAAAGAGCATAAAAAATAGAAAAATCTTCATTCAGTACGATGGTAGCTTTCAACAAAGCAGGTTGTTGTCGCTTTAATTCAGAGTTCGTATTTACCCCCGCATTTGTAACCGAACACATCGGAAAATAATGGACTCCGAAATGTCAAATCCAAAATAACAATGTATATGGGCTGGCTATAGGCCGATATAATTTATGTAAAATGAATATAATCCTAGTTTAATCATTAGAAGTTAGGAAACAAAATGTACGTATGTATATTAATATCAAATATGTAGTTGTAAAAATTGGAGAAATATATGAATTTAAGTTAAGGAAAATAATGGGTAGCCAACCACGACGATGGGGAATCATGATTACCCTCAGGGGAAAATAATGGGTAGCTACCCACGACGATGGGTAATGGGTTACCCAGGGTAACCCATCCTCATTTTTTATCGAAAATATGAAAAAGTTAGAAAAATTCCTATATCTCGGAAACGGAGCGTCTAATCGAAAAAATAACCAATTTTGGAGGTTTCTAAGGGTTTTCCATAAAAGTGGTCCAATTCGTATGGTATAATTTTTTCTAAAAAAAATCGCCAAAATAAGAAAATCGCTAAAATAAAAAAGTGGCTATAACTCGAAAACGGTGAGGCCAATCGAAAAACTAATACAAATTTTACCTACATAGGAGGCTTTAACCAATGGGTGTCTTCAATATGGCATGGGAGAACATTTGGCATAATTTTTTGTTCGGCCTCTGGCAACACTGCACCAGTGGCCGATCATATTTGGCTTTTCACTCGTACACAACACGAATGGCAACACAACTCTCAACAAAGACCATAAAAATAGAAAAATCTTCATTCAGTAGGATGGTAGCTTTCAACAAAGCAGATTGTTGTCGCTTTAATTCCGAGTTCGTATTTACCCACGCATTTGTAACCGAACACAGCGGAAAATAATGGGTAGCCAACCACGACGATGGGGAATCACGATTACCCTCAGGGGAAAATAATGGGTAGCTACCCACGACGATGGGTAATGGGTTACCCAGGGTAACCCATCCCCATTTATCATCCAAAATATGAAAAAGTTGGAAAACTTTCTACATCTCGGAAACGGAGCGTCTAATCGAAAAAATAACCAATATTGGGGGTTTCTAAGGGTTTTCCTTAAAGTGGTTCAATTTGTATGGTATAATTTTTAAAAACAAATCGCCAAAATAAGAAAATCGCGAAAATTAAAAAATGGGAATCACTCGGAAACTGTGCGTCGAATCGAAAAAACAATAAAAAATTTATCCCTGAAGGAGGCTTTATCCAATGGGTGTCTTCAATATGGCATCACTTTTTTCGATTTATAGCCACTTTTTATTTTAGCGATTTTTTTTGTCGATTTTTCAAAAAATATGTCTTCAATACGAATTGGACACTTTATGAAAAACGCTTTGAAACCGAAAACAGTGGTTATTTTGGCGATTGGACGCTCCGTTCTCAAGATATAAATATGAGGGCGTTTTAGCGATTTTTTCTTTGAAAACTTTTAGTTTTAGCGATTTTTTTTGAAAAAAAGTAATGCCATATTGAAGACATCCATTGATTGTTTTTTCGATTGGACGCACCCTTTTCGAGTTATAGCGAGTTTTTTTATTTTAGCGATTTTCCTATATTGGCGCTTTTTGAAAAAAAAAAATTCTTCCATACAAATTGGACCACTTTATGAAAAACCCTTATTGGTTATTTTTTCAAATAGAAATTTTTTCTAACTTTTTTTTTTTTTGTAGTTACTCAAATTGTAGTTGGTACGAATACGTTGCGATGGTGTGTGGTTTGATCGTATACTCTTCACACTTGTACATGTTTGGCCACTAATACTTCAACAATACTCTTAATGGAAATTCTGTCATTGTCTGATCCTAATCACAAAACTATAAATATAAATTTTTTTAATTGCTCATGCCATTTAATATATTTATTACCTCGTTCAAGTCTAATGTATTTTTGCCCAGATATATTTTCCGGTAATCCTTATAGGCTGGACAAATACCAATTAAATGAAAAGTATTTTCAGGTTCAAGAAAATAGCAAATGGTACATAAACCATCAGTATTATTCCTAAAGCAACGCCCATTCAAATTAAGTAACCCACCTCTAGCTTTAGTAATAAGGCTTATAGCACGTGTTGAAAGTTCAGTGAGAAGCATTGGTGACATATTATAATTAAGTATAGAATACAAATCATGAAACTGAGAATTTAACGCATCAGATATGCACTCCTCTCTAAATTGTATCTGCAGCAAACGTGGTATATCATTTCCGTGACAGCTGAGTGGTTGATTATATATAATTATATATGCCTATAGGCGATACTGAGGATTTGCTGATCCTTACGTCACTAAACGTCTTTTTGTCTCTCTCGTTATACCTGGATTATAATGTGCTTGTATTGTGTGATGTGCTTATAATGCCTGTTGCGTAGACCGCATCGAATCGATTCAAAGACAATTTTTACTTTTTGCTTTACGTGGTCTCGCTTGGAACATCGATGATTTGCCACCTTATGAAAATCGAGTGATGCTTATTGATCTTCCTTCACTTGGAAAACGCAGGTATATGTTAAATGCTATGTTTATTGTAAAACTCATTAGGGGCTGTATAAATTGAAATTTTCTCGTGAGCCAAATACATTTTAATGTTCCCTGTATACAAACCTATAAAACTACCGATTGTCCACTATAACAACGAATACTACAATCCTTTTCGGCGCGAGTTATGAATGTTGGAGGGGTTCCGTTTAAAAAGAAACACAAGTTGTATCGTTTGTAGCTGATTAACAAATTGAATTTTATTTTCTCTTTTACTTAAGTTCA
Source organism: Phaonia tiefii (assembly GCA_963931995.1). Taxonomy (NCBI): domain Eukaryota; kingdom Metazoa; phylum Arthropoda; class Insecta; order Diptera; family Muscidae; genus Phaonia; species Phaonia tiefii. The sequence continues at coordinate 237,306,595 of OZ008367.1, forward strand.
CAGTTATTGATTTTAATTTTAGATATTCTTAGAATTATATATATATATATATTTGTTCCAAAGATTCAATTTTGTAATCTTTTTTAACCCTTTGAGGACAGTAGTTGCGTATAAGCAACTTCTGATTTTATGACCATATTATTCTCGTTTGGGACACACTGATTTATGACGGTAAATAAAATGTGTTTGCGTTTTTTGCTTTACGCAGTTATTCAGTCTGATTTCATGTGAGCGATCAGTTCACGAAAAATGTGCAAATAAATAACAATATTTTTAAATATTTCTGCATAACTGAAAAAATTAAAGTGAACAAAATGTTGAAGTACAAGGCTACGTTAATTTATTTATGTGTTTAGATAGAAAATAAATGCAATATTTAGAGAGAGAGAATTTTTTAAAAACTGAAATTGCTTATAAGCAACTTTGGTAAAGAGTGGATATAGAAAAAGCATAAACTAATTCGGTTTGCAGAAAAGCTTACATAGAGGAAAGGCCTGGCTGATGCTGAAATTGAAGCTGTTGCAAACTTTGGTTGGGACATGTCATCTGATGAAGATGAACCTGCTGAGGATGAAGGTGATCCTGACTTTGTGGACGAAGTAATTTTGGGTAAGGGGCGAGAAGGTGGAAGCAGAAATCATCGACAACTTGCTGAAGGATGATGAGTATATAAACCGCTGTGATGATGAAGAAGTAAGTACTGAGGCTAGTTTTGAGAAAATAGAGCCGTCAACACTGAAGTGTAGAATACGGGATATGTTGCCAGGAGATGTAATATGGAGGAGAAATGCTGAAGGTAATGACGTAGAAGAAGAAAAACTCCGATGGAGTATTTTGATAAATTTTTTGATGAGGAAGTATTTGAACTAATAACTTCTCCAAGCAATTTATATGCCATGGAAACTCTTGCCATAGACCTGAAATATTCACCCTATGAAATGCGGGGTTGTATCGGGGTAGTCTTGTATATGGGTATCATAAAAATGCCACGACCAAGAATAATTTGGTCAAAGAAGTTGAAGTTTAATTTTATAACACGACACGATCAAGATGTGGAAAAATCAAGTCTTCTTTTCACCTGAAAATTCAAAGCAGCCAAAGAAAGGTGAACCAAGTTTTGACAAGCTATAGAAATACGCCCATTGCTGTCATTACTGAAAGATAAGTCCAATAAAATACCTCAAGAACAATATCAATGTGTGGATGAACAGATTATAGCATTCAAGGGGAGATTAAGTCTGAAGCAGTTCAAACCCGCGAAGCCTCATAAATAAATATTGAAAATGTTTACCAGGGCTGGAGCATCAGGCATGATGTATGATATTTCTTTATATGTTGGCGATGGAACATGTCCAACATACGGACTTGGCATATCATCAGATATTGTTTTGTATTTGGCGTCAACCATTCCCAAACAGGAAAATTACAAACTATATTTTGATAATTGGTTCACCTCAATAAGCCTTATGGTAGCTCTAAAAGGCTATGTCTACCTATATGTCTGACCAGCCACTGGGATTCTGTGGTGTGGCAAGGGAAAAGAAAAAATCATATATATTCCCCAACCAGCTGTAGTTAACGACTATAATCAACACATGGGAGTAGTTGACTTATCCGACATGCTCATGGAGCTTTACAAAAATAAATGGTATATGCGCATTGTTTACTGCTGCATCGGAGCTGCTGTTGTAAACGCCTAGTTGTTCTATCGCAAAGACTTAAAAGCAGCCAAACAAAAGTCTAAACCAATGCCACTAGTATATTTTCAAATGGAAATAGCGCAATCGCTACTTAGCGCTTCGTCTTCCTCTGACGTCACTAAACGCTCAAGGGGACGTCCTACTACAAATCCCTCACACCCACAGACCAATTACATCCAGCAAGCCTCACCATCAACCTTGCCTTCGCCATCAGATTGTGTTTGCAGCCCTTTAAAACGGAAGTTCACCACAGATCCAGCCAAAACACTGCGATATGACGAAAAAGGCCATTGGGTAATATGGGGTCAGAAAGGTCGCTGCCGTCTTTGTAGAACTGGAACTCCGCTTTCCAAATGTTCGAAATGTGGAGTTTATTTGTGTTCGAACACAAGCAAAAATTATTTTCTTTTATACCATACTTAAGTATTACATTATACAGAAAAACTGATAAATAAAATATGAACTCTATTCGTAAAAATACCCTATTTTATTTACCACCTTGGACAATTGTTGCTTATAAGCAACTTCTTCCAGGACTTCGTAGGAAATTTTGCAAACTGTTTATTTAAGCCTATAAAAGTAGAATCAGCCATAGTTTGTATTTTTAGTAACAACGGGTTAAGAGCTGTCCTCAAAGGGTTAATTAGGCGATTTTCCATTTCTTTGAGTTCATTGACTGATAATAACAATTTTGGTACTATATTTAATCTACTTAACAGTATCGCTTCAGCTATATTTGATAAATGGTTGTTTAGTAAATCTATATTGAAATTTATCTGATTCAAGTATTGGATTTCTGCAAGTAAATCTTCTTCTTGTTTAATTTTGTTCGCTGAGCGTTCTATAAATGCTTTTCTGATCTTCTGATTCGTATTTATATGATCAGTTATGTTCTTAAATCTATTGATTAGTTGGAAGTTAATTGTATGTTGGGTCTGAAGTGTATTTGTTAGATTGTTTGTGTTAGATGTAAGGAGTTCAATAAGTTTATTTATATCTTGGGCGTCTTGTGCGTCCATGTTGCCAGTAATAAATGTTATCGTTGAACCTAGACCATTAATTAATCCTCTTTTATTTCTTTTTATTTGAGTTAGTGTTGATAAATTGTCTTCTAGTTCTTTAAATTTTAATTTGGTTATGTGTAATGAATTTGTGTTTGTAGTCTGGGGTTGGAATGTTTTAAGAGTTTCAGAGATATTCATGACATTGTGTTCGTAATCATCAAGCTTAACTATGTGGATTAGGTTAGTATAGTTAGTAGTGGTTCGTGATTTGCCTAAGTGTAAAGGTAGTATCGTTTGGTTATTGGGTAAGTTTTGTATTTCGATGAATTGTGCGGACCCAATTGTTAGTCTGTTAAAAAAATAATACATATATTTATACTTATTACAACTAGTATTGTTCGATATCTTTTATATATTCTGTAATTATTATTATATTTTTTATAAATCAACCAATCATATTCCCTGAAGGTTGATTTCATCCTCTTTTCCTGGTGCTACGACCATATGCTCTGGTTGTGCTTTAGTACTCATTGGATGGTAAACATGTTATTTATTTATTTTCCTTAATCTGCCCTTGTGCATTTTTTTATTTTGTGTAGTTTTAACACTGTAACTTTATTGTTTCTCAAAATTTTGTGTTTGGGGAATCTGGGTGTCAATTTGTTACGCTTGGCATCTATTCTGAAAATAATTTCATCTTCTTCATGATCTTCTACCGGTTCCCTTGACTTATGTAAATTGCTTATTTTCGCCTTAGTGGTGTTTTCTACTTTTTCTTTTATTTCTGGGTATAATTTTCCCATGAATTCAGTTAATTTAGACAGATATTCATGTTCGTCCGTAGGTTTCAGGGTTTTCAGGAATGTATATGGTCTTCCAAAAAATAGTTCATACGGGGTATGTTTCGTCGAAGAATGTATGGCGTTGTTGTATGTAATTAGTGTTTCGGTTAGTATTTCGTCGTGTTCTGTAGTCAATTTGTGTTCTTTTCGTGTTGAGAAAATAATTCTATATATTTCCGTAAGAGTAGAATGGAGTCTTTCTACTGGTGAGTTACTACTTGTTTGTTGAAAAGATGTTTGTTTGTGTATTTGCGTATCCTACACAACAAGATATGAATCTTATAATTTCTGTATAGGAATTTACATTGGAGAGATGATAATTGTAATAAAACTTTAATTAAAAAAAAAAAAAAAGAAAAAAGGTTAAGTAATAATAATCTTCTATATATATAAAAATGAAACGGTCCATCTGTGTAATGGCATCACGTCAGAACGGCTGGAGCGATTTGGATGATTTTTTTTTATTCGATTCTAAATTTTTACGAGATGGTTTATATAGAAAAAAAAATTAATTGGACAAAGGGGCGTGGTACCTCCCATACAAATCGCAGGTTAAAAATCCGATATTTCTGCTCCTATTATAGGTATTTGAACAAAATTTGGTACATCCGTTTAATGTATGCGTTCCAAGCTTTACTCCAAATATGGGCGGGATTGGACAAAGGGGCTTGGTACCTCCCATACAAATTACAAATTCAAAATCCACTATTTCTCCTACTGTTGTTGGTATCGGAATACAATTTAATATGAACGGTTTAGTGTATAGTTTCTAAGCTCAACTACAAATATGGACGCAATTGGACAAATGGACGTGGTACCTCCCATACAAATTACGAATTTAAATTCCATTATTTCTGCTCCTCTTATAGGTATTTGAACAAAATTTGGTACATCCGTTTAATGTATGCGTTCCAAGCTTTACTCCAAATATGGGCGGGATTGGACAAAGGGGCCTGGTACCTCCCATACAAATTACAAATTTACAAATTAATTATTTATTAACCTGTTAACGACATTTTAACAATTTGGTGTGTCCGTTTGGTGTAAATATTCTAAGCTATACTTCAAATATTGGCGGGATTAGACAAAGGCAAGAAATAACATTAATTTAGCCACAGCTACAAAAGTAGCATACACAACAACCTGCAGACATGTCGCCTTGCCATCGTTAAAATATTCAAAAGTAGCATAGACAACAACCTGCAGTCATGTGGCCATGCCGTCGTTAAAATATTCACTTCCATATAAACACCTGATTACTATTTTGACAGGTTGTGGCATTTTGACAGGCTTAAATTTGTCAACCACGTTGCCTTTTTTTACTTCTCAATTTTTTTTCACAGCCTAACCTAAAACTTTAGCATGTTCCTAATTAGTGGTATATGTGTTTACTGCAAAAAGTGAAAATATTAAAATACAATAAACAATAAGTGTTGGTGAGTATAATTTCAACAATAAGTTATTTTATAAGAAAAAACGAACAACATATGTACATAACAATGAACGTTACCCCGCTGTCATCCATTTATCAGTACACTTAGAGAATGGTCAACGAGTCTATTTTACAGAAACAAATGCAGTGCAGAGGGCAGAACGGCCACCATCAACAACTCTAACAAGTTTCTTTAACACATGTACAATTGATCCCTTTGCAAGAACGGTGCTTTACTCAGAAATGCCAAGATATTTTACATGGAATGCTACATCAAAAAAATTTGAGCGTAGAAAACAGGGAAAACCTGTTCCTGGCTATGTAAAAGTTTACTCATCCGATGCACTAGGTCGTGTCTACTCAGTCCATCCGTGCAATGACGAATGTTTTTATCTCCGTTTGCTATTAATAAATGTTCGTGGGCCAACGTCTTTTCAATCTTTACGGACCGTTAATGGAGCTTTATGCACAACATATAGAGAAGCCTGTCAGCTTTTACACTTGCTAGAGGGTGACAACCATTGGGATCTCACTATGGCAGATGCCGTTCTTTCGTCTACACCTCAACAAATTAGAACACTTTTTGCAATCATAATATCAACATGTTTTCCATCTAATCCCACCCATTTGTGGAACAAGTTTAAAGAAAATATGTCTGATGATATTTTACATCGCATTCGTACAATCGCCATAGATCCCGAAATTAATTTCAATAATGAAATTTTCAATGAGGCGTTAATTTTAATTGAAGACTTATGCCTGAGAATGTCGGGAAAAATGTTGCGAGAATTAGGAATGCCTGCTCCGAATCGTCCTCCGCAACAAGCATTTATACAAGAATATGAACGTGAGCGGCAATATGATCGGAATTCATTAAGACAATTAGTAAAAACAAAGGTACAAATGTTAAACCATCTCCAGAAAAAGGCGTACGACACTCTTATGACAGCTGTTAATGTAGGGTCTGGAGGAATCTTCTTTCTCGATGCACCTGGCGGAACAGGCAAAACTTTTTTACTTTCTCTCCTTTTGGCTTCGGTTCGCTCACAAAACCAAATTGCACTTGCAGTAGCCTCCTCTGGGATTGCTGCTACCCTATTAGAAGGAGGAAGAACAGCTCATTCTGCCCTAAAACTGCCTTTAAATATGCAAACGGTAGATGAGCCAACATGTAATATTTCGAGGCAATCAGCGATGGCAAAAGTACTTCAAAACTGCAACGTACTTATTTGGGATGAATGTACAATGGCTCACAAATGATCATTAGAGGCACTTGACAGAACATTAAGAGACCTGCGAAATAATGAACAAATATTTGGAGGGATGATGGTCCTATTGGCCGGAGACTTCTGGCTAACGCTGCCAGTCATTCCTAAATCAACACCTGCTGATGAAATTAACGCTTGCCTTAAGTCATCATCTATATGGAAAAAAGTGACAACTATCAAATTAACAACAAATATGCGAGTTGTTCTTGAAAATGCTGAATCAGGGTATGTGTTTTCAAAACAATTGTTAGACATTGGCAATGGAAAAATACCAACAGATTCCAGCACAGGGCAGATTTCATTTCCAACAGGCTTTTGTCAATTTACAAACACTACACAAGAACTAATAGCAAATGTGTTCCCAAATATTGCTGAAAATTACAACAATTATGTTTGGTTAAGCGAAAGAGCCATTTTAGCTCCAAAAAATAAGGACGTTGATGACACAAATTTAAAAATCCAAAGCTTAGTTAATGGCGAACTGCATTCGTATAAGTCAATTGATTCTATTACAGATCCTGATGATGTTGTTAACTATCCGATAGAGTTCCTAAATTCATTGGACTTACCGGGAATGCCCCCGCATAACTTGCTACTTAAGGTTGGATCTGTAATAATGATGTTACGTAACCTGAATCAGCCAACACTATGTAATGGTACTAGAATGGTTGTTAAAATGCTGATGCCGAACGCTATTAAGGCAATGATAATCATAGGAAAGTTTAAAGGTGAAGAAGTGCTTATTCCGAGGATACCTATGATACCAAATGATCTACCATTTAAGTTTAAACGTGTCCAATTTCCAGTTCGCCTTGCATTCGCAATGACGATTAATAAATCTCAAGGACAGTCGTTAAAAGTATGTGGGTTAAACCTAGAAACCCAATGTTTTTTTCACGGTCAGTTGTATGTTGCGTGCTCGAGAGTCGGTACACCGTCAGCACTATTCATTTTCTCCCCCAATAGAAAAACAAAAAATATTGTTTACTACCAAGCTTTAAAATAAATTATATGTTTACTCATTTTTTTTGTTTTATAATAACCAAGTTTAGAATCAACTTCTTAACAAATAAAATGTGAAAAAATTGTGTTGATTTTACTTTTGTACTGCAGTTTACGCATTTCCATTTTTAATTCATCTATGAAATACAAATCATTACTAATAGCTACCGACCTAACCAGGCCGCTATTCATCCAAAATATAAAATCTATTATTTCTGCTTTGAATAACAATAATTGGACAAAAATTTGGTATGTCAGTTTAGTGCACCTATCATTTTTCTTTGAAATATCAGTCCACTACGACTTTGCAACGGGAAAAAAATTTCACTCAAAAGAAAAAAATTGCAAGGCAAAACGACGTTTGCCGGGTCAGCTAGTGTAATAATAAAATAACATATAAATGTATTCAAATTCAAATTGAGTACAATCTAATATTAAACATTAAACAAATAAATGAAATACATTTAGATTTAAATAAATTTAGCAAACAGGAAAACAAATGTAAGAGAATATTTTAATTTTAAATCAGAAATGTTATGACATAGAAAAAGATTTAGAATATCACAAAAATCGAAAATGAAAAATAAATAAATTATAAGCCAAGTAAATTAAACATTCCGCGAGAAGTGATCAAATAAAAGTGCCTTAAAGTGAATAGCGTTGCTGGTATTCTGAATCAATTGCGGTTGTGTGTTCCAAAGAGGTAAAACATTTATGAAAAATTGCCATTCGGATGTAAGTGTTTGATATCGAAAAGGTATCAGCTTATTTTCCCTATTAGATCTTGCGAAAACAAGACGACGGAAAAGATAAGGAGGTAGTTTTAGGTATATAATCTTATGAAGAAGCACAAGAACCTTTATTTTAAACAAATTGTCCAGACAAATTCCATATAATTGTATAAAATATTCAGAAATATGGTTATATTTGCCAATACCATAAACATATCTACAGATATTGTTGAATACCACGTTGAGTTTCCGACGGCTGACGGAATCACAATTTGAAAAAATTTCACAACCATAAAAAAGAGACGGCATAAGATAAGCCTTAGCAAGCATAATTCTTATCGCCAGAGGAGTGAAAGAGAAAGTTGCCCACTAAGTTCGTAGTTTATTGTATATAGTGCCTACAATATTATTGACATGATTACACCAAGTCAGGGTATCATTGAATATTATTCCTAGATTCTTTACGGAAGTAACCAGTTCTATCTTATGCCCATTAATAATTATATTGACGCCACAGATACGGTTTGATGATTTTCTGTGAACCAAAAGACACTTTGATTTTCGTGGATTCAGAGAAAGTCCATTTGCATTTGTCCACTCGTATATAGAGCCTAGATCAGCATTCACTCTGCTAACAGCTTCCCCCAACATATCTACGGTTGTGCTAGTGTACAACTAATTGTACGTCATCTGCGTACATGTGTGACTTGCAGTTTGATATATGTAGGGGTAGATCATTGATATATAGAGAGAATAGCAAAGGTCCGAGTATTGATCCCTGGGGAACCCCTCTGGTCAGAAAAAGTGGCCTTGAGATTGAGTTTCTAGTATGCACGGATTGACTGCGGTTATTAAGGTACGATTGCATTAATCGGATAGATGTTGTTGAAAAATTGAAACAATTTTTAAGTTTAAACCCTAAAATGTCATGATCGATCGTATAAAACGCTTTCGAATGGTCGAGCAGGACAAGAATATAAACTCGTTTGTCGTCGATATCACGTCTAAGGCTCTCTGAGACATCAATTAACGTAGTGATGCAACTATGCTTTGCCCTAAAACCAGACTGGTTCTCCACCAGCAAAGTGGAATTTTCGAGAAATGTGCAATTGGTCTATATTGTGTCACAGACTTTGGAATAGGTATAATTGTGGAATGTCGCCATTTAGATGGGAAACAACTGGACATTATTATCGAGTTGAACAGATGTGTTATAAAAATTATCCTCAAAAATTTCGGGTTTATGTCATCGCACCCTGTTGCATTCGATTTAACAGATGCAAAGCTTAAAAGCACATCCTCTTGACTAACACTACAGAATTCGAAAGGTTCTCGATCCATAACTAAACCTGTATCTACATCTCGCATTTCATAGAGACCACCAGCAGGTGTGACTCTGGGTATATTAACAAACTATTCCTTTAATTCATCAGCATTAATATCAGCATCAGGACTAAAATTATCTCTTCCCAATCCAATTTCCCTGATGGTTTTCCATGTTGCCATTGTACTTACAGAACTACTGAATCGGTTTGCATAATACTCACATTTTGCCCTTCTAATGGCTGAGTTTAATGCTCTTCTAGCTATTTTAAAATCCTCCCTCAGATAATCCGATTTAAATCGTTTCCAGCGCTCGTGAGCCAAATCCCTACATTAAAGATTTTATGTGTGTGTTAAACCATGGTCTGGGATTTGAGGTAAATATTTTAGTCCTAATTGGCACAGAAATGTCGTATAATTTAACTTTATTGCCCTCAAGAAAGTCAACCTGTTCATCCACTGAAACCAAATCATACACTCTAGTCCAATTTATATTGTCAATATTATCCCATAGGGTATTGTAGTTCAAACTCCTAAAATCTCGATAGGTAAAAGTCTCTTTAGACACATTTATATTGAAGTCGTATGACAAGAATATCAAATCATGCTTTGAGAAACAGGATCCTGAAAGCTGGTCATAGAGCAAAATTTTACGGGAATCATTTACAAAAAATAAATCAAGCAATGTATTACATGTCGCCGTATAATGAGTGGGCATATCAGAATTAACAACAACAAACCCTAAACCAAGCATGCTTTCCCGCAAGGATTCATTAACTAGTAGATTAGAGTTAAAATCTCGTGGAATAAGTATATCCGAGTATGTAGAAGAAATCGACAATAACTTAAATGTAAAAATGTCAAAACGTATAGAACGATGTGGCCTATAAACGCTCCCTAAAAGAAGGTTTTTGTCATTTGCCGATATCTCAATGAATAAAAGCTCTATCTTATCGCCGACTCCATTCTTTGAAATGAATTTGCAAGGTATACCAATTCTAATGTATATAGCTACACCCTCTCCTCGCTCTTTCCGGTCGGATCTAAATATTCTATAACCTTTCAGAGATATTAAACAATCAGGTACAGTTTCATTAAACCAGGTCTCAGAAACGCTTATTACATCCACAAGATAACTCTCAAACGTTAATCTGAATTCATCAATTTTATTTTTCAAACTTTGAGCATTTATATGGCATACATTTAATCCGTTTCTTTGTTTGACAAGTATTTTTATCATATCCATCATTACCTCTCTGGAACTCAAACTGCTAGATCCATTCGAAACCATGAGTAAAGAGGAAGAAGCAACAAAACCCAGCAACGCATTCATAATCTAACAAAATATTTTCAAAAAACCCTACACTATGGCACACAATAAAATCATCACCATAAACACAGAAAAACTACAATAAAAATACATGTGTAACAAAAATATTGTAAATAAATTTAAGAATAAACTAAAGAATAATGATACATATAAATTTAAATATAATCTCAGCTTTTCATCCCTCATGTGTGGCATAATGGTCATCACGAAATAATATTTCAAGATCTTCAATCTTCAGAATTTGTATTGGGTTTTCACCTTCACATTTCCTAGTGTGTACTACTCCACGCAAGGTAAATACAGACAAAATTTTCCCCTCCTTTTTCAGCTTCAGTGCCGCATTAAATATGGTATAATTAGCCTGCGATAGATTTTCATTCACATAAAACGGTTCACCCGAATCATAATTCAACATCCGTAATCTTAGCAAATCGTTGATTTTACGGCGATATGTAGAAATTGTCCTCAAGATATAGTTTTTATCGTAAGGACATGTAAGATTTACCAGAACTGTCAGGGCTGGCAAATTATGCCCAGTTTTTAAACGATAAATCAAGTTTACATTTGGGGTTTGTATCTCAAGTTTTTGGCACAAAAAGTTAAAAATTTCGAAAAGATTTTCGTTTTTATAGTGGGGAATGTTAGTTATTCTCAAATCACAAGACACTGGGGAGTTTTCATGCCGCAGAAATTTCATAGGTAATTGTGCCAGTTCGTCTTGCACTTCACTAGACATGGCAACCCTATCTGGTTTGACAATATCTGTTTCCACTTTAGCTACTCTTTCGGCAATATTCGCAATATCATTTCGCATCACTGACTAATTGTACTCCACTATTTCTTTTGTCACATATTCTAGCCCTGTGACGCGCGCGCTTATGTTGTTTATTTCTGTCTTCATATCTTCCATTCTCTTGTCTATTTCAGCCAAGAGACGACTTTCACTTTCTAAGAGCAATTCTCTTAGATGGGTTCGCAATTTCTCTGCTTGTTTTTCCAACGGGAGCACTATCTCATGTTGTCTACAAAAGTCTTGGAATATATTTGCCACGAATTCCGATCCTTGGTCGCACACAACTTTTCTTGGAATGCCGTAAAGGCTTTCAGAATGATTATACTTGATCTGGCATTTAGTGTAAAAGCTGTGGCAAATTTGGAAAATTTGTTTATAACTGTTAAGATTTGATAGTTGTTGATAGTATATATATCTATATGCACTATTTCTAAGGGTTTCATTGGTGACTCTGGTTGATCATATTGTAATTTCGGGGGATTCCTGTCGTATTTCTGGGTTTTACATTTGACACAGTTATTTAGTGTTTTCGTTACTTTATCCTTCATAGTTGGAAAGTAAATTTCAATTTTCAAATGAAGTAAGCATTCCTCTATTCCCCTGTGATTCGATTTTTCATGATAACCGCGGTGTAACATCCATGAGAATTTCCTTGCAGCGAATAATGCGAAATGTTTTGCTGTTAGAAAAATATTTAGAAAAAACTGATTGTACGATTTGGAAAATAATATCTGTATAGATTGCCGTGAGTCTGTTAGTTGGTAAGAATTTTTTAAAAATGTCCATTCAGCATTTGTATTCCATTGTCCTTTTTTGTATACCACTTCGTAATCGAACTCTTCAAGTCTGAGTCGCCATCTAACCAGTTTCGAGTTTGGTTCTTTAAGATTCATGATCCACGTCAGGGGTTTGTGATCCGTAACTTTTTGGAATTTGCGTACAAATAAGTACGGTCGAAAATATTTAGTTTCCCATATGATCGCTAGCAATTCCTTTTCTATAGTAGAATATCTACTTTCGGTGCGACTTGCGTAGGAAATTGGTTTATCATTGTTGATTGGTCCTTGTGGCGCAAGCCTATCGCGAAGTTACTAGCATCTGTGGTGAGGACGAATGGTTTTGTAAAGTCTGGGTGTTGTAAAATTGGATCGTTTGTCACCGTCTTGTATAATTTGGGCATCTTTTTTCAAACATTTTGTTATTGGTCTGGTTAGTTTCGCAGAATCTTTGATGAATTTTCTGTACTAACTAATTAGTCCTATGAACAATTCAGATTGTCTGAATTACAGTTTGTCTTTCATTTTAACGACGAGAGGCTTAATTTTGTTTTTGTCATCTCAACTGGTGCTTCAATTTCTTGAATATGGCGTTATTACGATTACTACTTGAAATTCTCTTACTTTAATAATTTCTGTCATTTCCCTATCTTTTGAAACTTTTTTTGGATTTTTAGATTTTCTTTTCCTGGGATTTCTATACCAAGGGGTTTAAATGATTTTTCTTTCTTTAGTGTTGAGATTTACGCTTGAGATTTTGACTCTTGGTTATCATTGGGATTCTACTTGCGGAAACTTGCGCTTTTTCTTCGATTTCGTTTTATATTCAAAATTTTCTAATCAATTTACTCTTACTCTTGTAATATAGACAGATTTTGCTAAATCACTTTTGTTGTGCTAATTTGAGTTGAAAATTGTATTATCAACGTGTTAAATGTTGTCAATATACCCTTCCAAAGTTCATAACCATTTTCTTTCTTCCTGAATATTAATCAGATGTTAAGCTGAGTTTTCATTAATAATGTTTCCTAACTGTTTATGCCATAATGGTGTAGTGGAATAAAATATTTATCTTTGCATACGTCTTCGAGATATTAAATAAAAATTTCTAAAATGGTTGTGACCCGAAGTCATGAGAATTTGTTAAATATGGATCAACCGGCGAACTGTAGCTTTGTAGTTAATGTAGGAGCAGATAGCGCGACACCTGTTAGTCAGGGAGCTCGGCCCGGACGGGGACAGAGGCCGGACGGCCAATCCAGGATGGATAATCCCTCGCAATCTGAAAATAGGCCTGATACTAATCGAACTGAAGATTCTCGGTTAAGGCAAATAGTATCTGAATCTTTAAATGCATTTCGAGAGGAAATGCAAAGTTTTAATGCAAATGAACTAAGGACAATGGTTCTGAATATTAACTTAAATCTACCCAACACGACAAATAATAATCTGGTCGGATCGACACATGAGAGCTCGAATTTATCTCCACGAGATAATTCGGCGCCGGCTCCACGGTATTATTCAGTGGAGAAGATTTTGAACATCAAACGCAATTGGGACTTAAAATTTTGCGGACATTATGATCGGTTAGCGACTGAGGAAATCATATATCGCGTCAACATATTAAGGAAACAAACTTTGGACGGCAACTTTGAAGTTATGTGCGATTATGCGCATGCATTGTTTGAAGGAAATGCTATTAGATGGTACTGGCGGTATCATAGGCACCACAGTGACATGACTTGGAGATCATTGTCTAATGCTTTAAATAACCAGTACAAGGTTGACTACAGTTACTTTGACGTACTAGACGACATTCGTCGTCGAAACAGAGGACAATGGAAAATTGTGACGAGTATTTGGATACCATTTTGTCTATGGCAGATAAATTAAGGTCACCTATGACGGATCGTGATTTATGTGAGACAATAATACGGAATTTAAAAAGTGAGATACGGCATGAATTTCTACATGTGGATATTACGAGTGTTTCACAGCTACGACGGGAAGTGAAGAAGCATGAGAAGTTTGTAGCGGATTTACATGCAATTCAGTCTAGGCGATCAGCGAGAGGTCATGTTGCGGACATGATTGACACAAAAGGTGTTGACTCTAATGATAATAATTTGTTGGAAATTGATGTGGAAGACGAAGTATGTGCAGTGCAACAGACTATTAAGTGTTGGAACTGTGATAAAATTGGTCACACATACATATATCGAATGCATGGAGGTAAGACGTTGTTTTTGTTACGGCTGTGAGGCTAAGGATGTATATAAAATAAACAAACAAACTTTGAGATAACGATAAATACCCATACTTTACACCCTCTGATGCGACCGTACCATATTCGTCTGGCTGATTGCAAGAGAATTGGAGCGCGAATTTTCGAGCAACCGAGGAGAAAGACTAGATCCGCCATTCGCATAAATGAATATTATCGTAAATTAAAATCGTTGCGAAAGTACAGAATTTCTCCCATTGTCAGCATGGAACTTGATAGTAGATCGTATGTTAATTTAAGGGTTGGTGATTCAGTTTATTTGGCTTTGCTTGATAGCGGTGCCAATAAGAGTGTTATTGGTGGCAAGTTCAGAATATTTTAGGGACAATAACCTGGATGTTAATTTTCAAGGACAGACTAAAGTGTTTGAGTTTCTGGTAGTGCCGAGTATTCAACAGGACTTAATTTGCGGATTTGATTTTTGGACGGAATTCGGGCTTAAAATTGCTTTGTCTACTATATGTGAGTTGACATGCACACCGTCTGAGCCGGACAAACTTCCATTAACCTACAAACAGGAAGAGAATTGGAAAGGGTGATTGCACCATTTCTAAACTCTGACACCGATGGTTTGGGATGTACAAGTCTCGTAGAGCATTCGATAGATACAGGTAGCGCCAAGCCTGTAAAACAAAGATTCTACCCAATTTCTCCTGCAGTTGAGAAGAAACTTTGCGGAGAATTAGATAGAATGTTCGCTTTAGGTGTAATTGAGGAGGCTCCGAATTCTCCGTGGTCTTGTCCGACTGTGGTGATAGTTAAACCGGACAAAGTGAGAATGTATGTGGACAGTCGTAAGCTAAATTCCGTGACAGTTAAGGATGCGTATCCTATACAGAACATCGACGGACTTATTGCCAGACTTCCTCCAGTTTACTGCAATTCGAAAATTGATTTGAAAGATGCGTTCTGACAGATTAAGCTGGAGGAAAGTTCAAAACCAAAGATAGCCTTCACAGTCCCAAATCGGTCATTTTATGAATTTACACGAATGCCGTTTGGACTGTGTAACGCACCGCAAACGTTGTGCCGGCATATGGACATGGTCATTCCGTATAATTTAAAGACGCACGTATTTGCTTATTTGGACGACTTATTGGTGGTGTCTCAGGACTTTGACCAACATATGACACATTTATTATAAGTGGCGAGTCAACTTAGGAAAGCTGGGTTGATGATAAACGTTAAGAAATTCAGTTTTGCCTTAAACAAGATTAAGTACCTTGTATACGCAGTCGTTAATGGAACGTTACAAGTGGACAATGACAAGGTAAAGGCAATAGGAGATTTACCAGTGCCGAAATCTATTAAACAGCTACGACGGTGTGTAGGCATAACAGTATGACATCGGCGATTTAGACAGGACTATTCGATTGTTACTTACCCATTGACAGAGTTGCTGACGAAGAGGAAAACTTTCAGTTGGACTATTGAAACTCAGGAAGCTTTCGATGAATTGAAGGTGAGGCTAAAGGCGTTTATTTTGCAGTGTGATGCTAGTAGTTACACATGGAGTTGGGGCCGTGTTGGCGCAGGAGGACGCCGATGGTATAGAGCGATCCATAGCTTACATGTCACAGAAGCTGAACAAGGGTCAGCGGAATTACACCATAACTAAACTTGAGTGCTTAGCTGTCATAATAGGAGTGAAAAAGTTTAGGTCATACATTGAAGGTCAGGAGTTGAAAGTCGTGACGGATCATGCGAGTCTGAAGTGGTTAATGAGTCAGAGGGATTTGTCGGGACGTTTGGCCCGAAGGTCACTGAAATTACAAGGCTTTAATTTTTCAATTGAAAATCGCAGTGGAAAGGAAAATGTTGTTCCAGATACGTTATCCCGCGCACATGAAGGTGAGGATTATGTGGAGACCATGGAACTGGAAAATGCACCGGCTACTGACCTGAACTCAAGCAAGTTTAATTCTGACGATTATAGTAAGTATCGCGAAGAATTATTAGATTCAGGTTTAGCAGATTTTCGTGTTTTGTGAGACAATGATACGGAATTTAAAAAGTGAGATACGGCATGAATTGCTACATGTGGATATTACGAGTGTTTCACAGCTACGACGGGTTTCTTCCGGGCAAAAAGGTGTTAGTATGTCAATCTCTACCTGCCGTTTGCAGATCAGGCAGTGGGCCGATAATATGTTCAAGGACAAGTGGAGACTTACTTCAACTTACATGCAAGCCAGGGTCATCTGGCCACAGGTGGACAGGAAGAGGACTGGGCAACTATTTAACTTGCCGAGACGCAGGTTATCCAAAATGATAGGAACACTTACGGGACATTGTCTACTCTCTGTAGATGCTGCATGGAAGAGGACAAGGAAACAACGAAACACCTTCTCTTGGATTGCCCTGGTCTGGCAGGACTGAGAAGTAGCATATTCGGAATTCATCTAGTTAGCACCGTTGCCCTACAGGATATTCCTGTAGGTCTTATAGACAAATTTATTGAAAGGGCAAATTGGCTGGACGACTAGTCAATAGTTGCTATGGAGGAAACTGCAGGTATGGCAATGGGCTTCTTTAGCCTAAGTGTGCTAGAGAGCGTGCTGTTTTGCAGCCATTTCAACCAACTGGGCCCAATATGCTTTCATCAGGGGGCTCTCTGAGGCGATGTAATAGCGTGTTGGTCTTTTACCTTCTTCATTGGCAGAAATGATTTTTGCCAGTGTAGGGTCACTTCTTTGTGCTGTTGACCAATCTTCGTTGGATTCCAGTCGAAGCAGACGGACGTGTTTTCCTCCTTTTCTATGCTCAATGCTGAAGTCATAGCTCTGCAGCTTTTCAGTCCAACGAGCAAGTTGACCTTCGGGGTTCTTAAATTATAGTAGCCACCTTAGGTCGTAGAGATACTTGTGGTAATGTTTTCACACACTCTATGACTGCCGGTAGCTCTCGTTTCGTAACACAGTAATTTTTCTCCGGCTTTGAGAGTATTCGGCTGTAGTACCCAATAACTTTATTCTGGCCATTGATTTCCTGCCAGAGCACGCCACCTATTCCGTAATCACTCGCGTCATTATCCAACACGAACATCTCTCCAGTAACAGGATATGCAAGCTAAGGGGCCGTGCATAATTATTGCTTCAGTTGGTGGAAACGATTTTTCATGATCAACTCGTGAAGACTTACAGCCACTGTGCGATACCCGTCACAAACCGTCTGTAGTACGTGCAGAGTCCTAGACTCTGTCAGAATTTTGTCTTCATCGGTGGAAATGTCATCTACTGTCGCTCGATGTCCCAAGTGTTTTACTTCTTTCTGGAACAGAGAACACTTCTTCGAGCTGAGTTTCAACCCAGCCGTGGCTATACGTTGACGAACTTCTTTAAAATTCTTCAGGTGTTTATCGAATGTTTTCCCATGACAACGATGTCGTCTAGACCAAGCATGTTCGCCAACGAAGCCCTTTCGACACGTACTCCATTAATCACTCGAAGTTGGCTGGAGCATTACAGAGTCCAAATGGTATTACTTTGAACTGCCACAGACCATCCCCTACGCTGAATGCAGTTTTATCCTTGTCTTTCTCGCTGATTTCTACTTGCCAATAACTACTTTTCAAGTCCAGCGTGGAGAACCATTTTGTTCCTGACAACGTATCCAATGTGTCATCAATTCTTGGTAGTGGATAACTGTCCTTTTTGGTGATGTAGTTCAGCTTTCTATAATCCACACAAAATCGAGTACTTCCATCTTTCTTCTTAACTAGTACCACCGGCGAGCTCCATGGACTTGAAGAGGGTTCGATTACACCATCCTTCTGCATTTCAGGTACAAGTTTCTTATAGTTTGCTGCAGTTAGAATTTCTCATAGTTTGCTGCAGTTTTCTTTTAGTTTGCTGTATATTCTGCAATTTCTGTGCGGTCGCCGATCACCTCCTCGTGGTTGGACAAATTTAGAACTCGTACAGACAAGTATCCTTCATTATTAGTTTTACTAGAGCTTTGGCAGTGATGATGTTACAGGTTTTTATACTTGCCGGTGCAACTTCCCACAAACCCCCGATCTCACAGTCTCCCTCCATTCGGGCCCATACTATGGTTTCTGAGTTTGGTGGCAAGTTTACAACTTTGTGAGCGATTAGCCTTTTAATCTGTGTTGTATTGTCGTATCCCACATTGAGTGGAATTTCCGCATTAGCCCACGTCAGAACTTTTTGTGTGGCACAAGCCACGTATATTATGTCAGAATCACGGATGCCGTTGACGAATCTTAAATTCATCCAAGAATGGGTTTGACTCACCAGGATAAGTCATCAACACCAAACGTTCCACCATGGTTGCGAAGTCCTGAAGTGTTTCATTATGCTTTCGCACTCGGTCTCTTTATTCCATGCGATATAAATCCTTCTTTTGATCGCCACCATACCTGCGTTGTCACGCAGCCCCTATATCCTCATAGTTGTTCCTGGCACTGACGGGAATGCTCTGAACGACTTTTGCTGCGCTGCTTTTCAGTGCTAAAATTATCTCTAGTGCTTTGTCGTTGCTGTTCCACAAGTTCTTAATAGCACTATTTCGAATTGTAATTTAAAAACGTCGAATGGTGTAGAGCCATCGAAACTGGGAGCTTTCAATCTACTAGAGCCTTCAGAAATTACTCGCACTGGCCCTTCTTGCAACTGGAGAAAATTCATTTTTCTTTCGAGTTCGGCAAATCTTTCCTCCACATCCTGTTCGACCTGTTCGATCTTCTACTGAAATTCCTCGAATTTCTGTTCGACCTTTCCGAATTGTTTATTAACCTGTATCTCCATGTTTTTCATAGCTTTTGAAATTTCACGTAGCTTGTCATTTGTGGCGTTTGATGTTTCCTGCATAATTCTAGAATTTTCACCAAATTTCTCGTTCATAATTTTAGAATTTTCACCAAATTTCTCGTCCATAATTCTAGAATTCTCACCAAATTTCTTAGCTCCCACAACCGGGGCCCCACGATCTCCATCACAATAATACAATAATCGGTGGTCGGAAGCGCATATTGACTATGGACACAGGCGCGTTACAATCTATCATCAGATTTGATTTGATAAATGGACCAATGGAATCGTTACATGGTGTAAGACTCCGCACAGCAACGGGTGAACCAGCAACTATACATGGTAAAGTTAAATTGAATTGATACATGGTAAAGTTAAATTGAAGTCGCCGACATTGTAGACGAAGTGATAGTGGGCCAGATTTTATGATTGCCCAAGGTCTCAAGTTAGTTATGGGGCAGCAAGTTTTGACGTGGGCTAACGTGGAAATTCCACTCAGTGTGGGATACGACAATACAACACAGATTAAAAGGCTGATCGCTGACAAAGATGTAAAATTGCCACCAAACTCAGAAACCATAGGTTGGGCCCGAATGGATTGGAGATTGTGAGATCGGCGGTTTGTGGGTAGTTGAACCGGTAAGTATAAAACACTATAACATCATCACTGCCAAAGCTCTAGTAAAAACTAATAATGAAGGATACTTGCCTGTACGAGTTCTAAATTTGTTCAGCAACGAGGAGGTGATCGGCGGTCGCAAAGAAATTGCAGAAAGTACAACAGCCGAGGCGGTCATCAACTGTGAAGTTAATTCGGACTGCAGCAAACTATCAAAAAAGGAGCAGAAAGTACTGGAGTCGCATTTCAGTGAGTGGGTGCGAGAACTAAAGCCATCTGATAGGAAAAAAGCAACGCAATTACTGTGGAAGCATGCGTCTGCATTCGCCCTGAAAAAAGAATGCCAAGGTAGAACATCAATGGTAAAGCATGACATCAACACAGGGGAAGCGAGACCAATAAAACAGGCGCCCAGAAGTCTTCCACTTGCAAAAAGAGATGAGGTGAAGAAACTTGTACCTGCAATGCAGAAGGATGGTGTAATCGAACCCTCTTCAAGTCCATGGAGCTCGCCGGTGGTACTGGTTAAGAAGAAAGATGGAAGTACTCGATTTTGTGTGGATTATAGAGAGCTCAACGACGTCACCAAAAAGGACAGTTATCCACTACCAAGAATTGATGACACATTGGATACGTTGTCAGGAACAAAATGGTTCTTCACGCTGGACTTTAAAAGTGGTTATTGGCAAGTAGAAATCAGCGAGAAAGACAAGGAGAAAACTGCATTCAGCGTAGGGGATGGTCTGTGGCTGTTCAAAGTAATGCCATTTGAACTCTGTAACGCTCCAGCCACCTTCGAGCGCTTAATGGAGTGCGTGTTAAAAGGACTTCATTGGCGAACATGCTTGGTGTACCTAGACGACATCATTGTCATGGGGAAAACATTCGATGAGTACCTGAATAATCTTAAAGAAGTCCTTCAACGTATAACTGCGGCTGGTTGGAAACTCAGCGCGAAGAAGTGTTCTCTGTTCCAGAAAGAAGTAAAATACTTGGGACATCGAGTGACAGTAGATGGAATTTCCGCCGATGAAGACAAAATCCTGACAGTGGAGGATTGGCGCCGACTGCAGAATCTCCATGAATTACTCAGTTTTCTAGGACTCTGCACGTACTACAGACGGTTTGTGCCGGTTTTCGCACAGTGGCTGTAAGTCTTCACGAGTTTACAATGAAAAATCAGCCGTACTGTTGGAGCGAAAAACAAGAAGAGTCATTCCACCAACTGAAGCAATATTTATGGACGGCTCCTTTGCGTGCATATCCTGTTTGCTGGAGACAAATTCTTGTTGGATACTGACGCGAGCGTTTTCGGAATAGGTGGTGTGATCTCGCAAGTAGTCAATGATCAAGAACAAGTTATTGGGTACTACAGCCGAGTACTCTCAAAGCAAGAGAAAAACTACTGTATTACGAGACGAGGGCTACTGGCAGTCATATAGTGTGTCAAACACTACCACAAGTATCTGTAAGGCCAGTGTTTTCAGTTAATTTGGAATTAAAGAACCCCGAACACCAACTTGCTCGTTAGATTGAAAGGCTGCAGAGCTATGACTTCAGCATTGAGCATAGAAAAGGAGGAAATGGAGATGCCCTGTCACGTCGTCCATGCCAGCTGAAATGCAAACACTGCTCAAAAGCAGAGGTGAAAGAAAACATCATTGATGTCTGTCCGCTTCGACTGGAATCCAACGAAGACTGGTCAACAGCACAAAGAAGCGACCCTACACTGGCAAAATTCATTTCTGCAAAAGAAGCGGATAAAAGACCAAAGACGCAATGACATCGCCTCAGAGAGCCCTCTGATGAAAGCATATTGGGCCTGTTCCATTGCCTAAAATTATTGGATGGTTGCCTATACCGGTTATGTGAAAGTGAGGATGGTAAAATAGTCAACAAGTTAATGGTAGTACCTTCCTCTAAGGAGAAAGAGATATTGACAGAATTCCATAATGACCCGAGTGGAAGACATCTAGGAATAACCAAGACCACTGAAAAGCTAAAGCCACGGTTCTACTGGGTTGCCTGTTAACAAGCGGTAGCCGATTGAGACGAACGCGAAGAAGTCATGGCCATATGCAGCAATACAACTTTGAGCGTATAGCTATGGATGTGGCTGGTCCATTTCCAGTCAGTAGCTCAGGAAACCAGTACGTCTTAGTGGTTATGGATTACTTCAGTAAATGGCCCGAAGTATACCCTGTTCCAAATCAGGAAGCAAAGACTATAATTAAAGTGTTTGTGGATAACTGGATATGTCGTTTTGGTGTTCCCTCGGAACTCCATTCGGACCAGGATAGGAATTTTGAATCGACCATCTCCAAAGAAATGTGTGAGTCATATATTCGGAAAACAAGAACAACACCATTGCATCCTCAGTCTGACGGAATGGTTGAAAGATTCAACCGAACTCTTGAAGAATACCTAAGAAAAGTAGTCAGCGCAGATCAAAGAGTTTGGGATGAACACATACCGGAGTTCCTTTTGGCATATAGGACGGCCACCCATGACTCCACTTCGCGGACACCCGCCAAAGTAATTTTCGAAACTGAGCTGAAGCTGCCGCCTGGAGATTTGGAGTTCGGTACCAAACCAGCATCTGACCCTGCGGACAGTGATCCCAATTACCAAGATACGGGGAATATTAATGATTTCCATGAATTTGTGCGCAACAAAATAAAGACGGTCAGTAATAAAATAAAAGCCAGATACGACTAAGCGGCAAATTCAGAAGGATTCCATGAAGGCCAGCTAGTTTTACTGTTCAACCCACAGCGCAAGAAAGGTTTATCTCCAAAACTGCAGACTCACTGGGAAGGCCCTTACAAGGTTGTCAAACGAATAAATTACGTGGTTTATAGAATCCAGAAAAGTCCAAGAGCTAAAAGAACGACTCCGTATGGAAAATGGAGGGTTGAGCCTTCTCGGGACGAACAGGCTTAAGTGGGGGGAGTGTTACGAATAAGTAAAAGTTTGACTCTACTAACATTATGTAAATAACAGTTGGTTAGTGCTGCGCCTGAAAGTATGCACTGTAACAACGTACCAGCTCGCTAAACCAGTAACACGAATTCGCCTCAGAGATAATTCTCCACCATACGAAATGATGCTACAAAGATAAGTAACGGCTAGAAGGTTCTTGAATTCGCTAGATATAACTTCATTTGAGTATGGTGAGTTGGTATAAATACGGAGGTCTTTGGAATGGAGAGTTCAGTTTGTGATTAAACCCCGTAAAGTAAGCAACGCGATTTGATAGTAAAATATAAGACTTGTTAAAGTGATATAAATAAAGTAAACTGCTGTACTACATAAGTAAAATAAAAGAAAGTTAAACCGATGTAATTATCGTAATTTAAAACGAATCTTGTTTTATTATTGAGAATAAAACAACGCAAAAACGACGAATAAGGAAATTCGTAACAATATGTTTCTAGAGATGTGCAAACAGAAACATGTGTTTTCTTTCACATCATATATATTCTAAAATACTCGTGTCACTAATTTTTATGCCAATATTCGCGCGTTTACCGTTAATGTTGATCGCGTGACAACCGGGTTAGAAACATCAAAAATTCATTTAATAATTTAATAGGTCGTAAGCATCCCAGCTGTGTTTCAGATTTGATTTTGTCTTCCAATTCCGACAAAATATATTTGAAGTCCTTGTTAATGCTAAAATTTTTTCTAATATTTTTTTCGGTATTAAAAAGCAGTTTTATCATTATTTTACAAACATACCAGATGTCATTCTATGAAAATATTTCCATCGTGTTGTTTCTTAACTTTTTAAGGACATTTCGAAGATTTCCCGAGTTATCAGTAACATAAAACGCAATGGAATCCATTTTAAATTAAAATATGAGTTTTTGTTACAGCTGATATAATTAGTGATGCCAAAAATTTTAAAATTTTTATCGATAAGTCATCACGAGTATTTTAGAATGCATCGAAAACAGAGCGTCGAAAGTGAAGCGTTGCGCGTTGCGAAGCGAAGCGCGTATTTAGGAATCGACCTGGATATTAAAATTATTTAAAGACAAGTGCAAGCACATGTGTCTTTATTTTCCTGTTTAATAGTTTTGTTGTATTCCCATAAAAAACAAAGAGAATGCAAAGCAACATACACGTGTACATACATTGTGCCATGTTCGTAAGCTTACGAGAAGAAGAATATTCGCTGCCGCGACATTAATACCATCATACTTATTTCAGGCAGAGACTATTGTTGTACAACAACCACATATTATTTTCAATGATAACGCTGCATAGCTTTTGTGTTGACTTCGTTGGCTTATACCCTACCTGTGCCTATAGAAGTTAACACATCAATAGAGCAATATCCAGCTCATTGAAATAATTGTTTCTGTTTGGCCATAAACAGACCGACGACAAAAAATATTGAATAGTATAGAGAACTTATTGCACTCTTTTTACAGTCTCATGTAGAGAGTCTGAGTAAAATACCATAAACGAATTTGAACTATTTCGACAATGTTATTACATAAAACAGTTAAAAAATCATACATTTTTCAAAAGATGTCAATGTTTCACATCAAAATTTTGAATGGACCAGGTTATGACATAAAGAGAGTAATACGTTTTAAATCATTCGCCAGATGTCGCCAGTTTTTTGAGTCATACAATTCAATCCTACTATTCAATACTCTTTGGCGACGACGACCTGCTTGTTTCTTCGCTGTCGCTACATCAATACTTATTTTCATACTTATTTTCAAGCAGGGACATACTTATTATCAGGCAGAGACTATTGTTGTACAACAACCATGTATGTGATGCTAACGCTGTGTGTTGTTTGCATGTGTTCACTTTGATAGATTACCGTACCCGTATCTGTAGATGTTAACACATAAAACATTGTAAAACTGACGGAAGTAACTAAGGAGTGAACTTTTGTTAAAAAATTTAAATTTTTCTGCGTAGAATATTGTGCTAAAAAGATTCGAAAAGAAGATTGTTTTAAATTAATTATGCGTTTCGTAAAATATAACTTTATATTTTTTGTAAAATGTTGTCACAAATCTAAGACTATTGGTTAGATATATGCGAAGATATATCGCCGCAACGAAAATGATTTCATTAAACGGAAAATTTTCGTCACTGCGTCGAAATGCTTAGTTACTGTATGTTCCATTTCTGCTATTAATATGTTTGATTAATGTACATTTGATCAAACATTACAAAAATCATACATGGGACAAATTAATTATATGACAATTATAATGTGTAGTTTAATTTAAAATTCACAAACATATCAATACCATTGGCAATTGAACTTATTTTCAAAGCATTTCCTTCATATTGGCACTTTTGGTTTTCAAATATTTAATACAGTACAGGTTTTGAATTTTAAAGTACTTTGACGCAATACCTATTAAAGTCACAAACGTCTAGATATAATGTGCTTTAAAATCAGAATTGCCAGCAGTCAAACAAATTCAAACAATTAAAAGCTTTCCCATATTTCATTACAATTGGCATCCGATTCCACAACCTGCATTTGCATTGCCTGAGCAAATGCAAATTCAAAATTTTGTAATTGCCATTGCGAACAATGGTAATTCTTTTGCCTTTGCATTAGATAAAATAATGCAACTTAAAATCCAATTTAAATTAAAAAAAAAACCATGTATGACAAACAGTAACATCAAGCACCCTCTATTGTTAATTTTATGATATTTCTCACTTTGCTGTTTCGTACAAAAATACAAAATTTTTTATTTTTTTTATTATATGATATGGAACACTGGCTTATTCCACGGTAGTTGGTACAGAGACTCAGGTCACCTTTTTTAAATATGGGACATAGTACACTCAGACTCCAATCGCGGGGCATGCATTCATCTAACCAAATTGCATGATGCATCCACCTAATCAGCTCACCGCCGCCATCGGTAATCCATCGGCACCTGCGGATTTTTTGTTCTTAAGCCGGGCAATAGCTGTTCTGACCTCGTCTTGGTTAGGAGGGGGCAATCGACGACGGAATATCCTGTAGGGCTACGGTGCTAACTAAATGTGTACCGAATATCCTACTTCTCAGTCCTGCCAGAGCAGGGCAATCCAAGAGAAGGTGTCTCGTCGTTTCCTCGTCCTCTTCCATGCAGCATCTACAGAGAGTAGAGTTTCGATGCCCCAATCATAGGGCGTGTTTTCCTACAAGACAATGTCCCATAAGTGTTCCTATCAATGGGGATAACCTGCCTCTCGGCAAGTTAAGTAGTTGACTACTCCTTTTCCTGTCCACCTGTGGCCAGAGGAACCTGACAACCGGGTTAGAAACATCAAAAATTCATTTAATAATTTAATAGGTCGTAAGCATCCCAGCTGTGTTTCAGATTTGATTTTGTCTGACCTCGTCTTGGTTAGGAGGGGGCAATCGACGACGGAATATCCTGTAGGGCTACGGTGCTAACTAAATGTGTACCGAATATCCTACTTCTCAGTCCTGCCAGAGCAGGGCAATCCAAGAGAAGGTGTCTCGTCGTTTCCTCGTCCTCTTCCATGCAGCATCTACAGAGAGTAGAGTTTCGATGCCCCAATCATAGGGCGTGTTTTCCTACAAGACAATGTCCCATAAGTGTTCCTATCAATGGGGATAACCTGCCTCTCGGCAAGTTAAGTAGTTGACTAGTCCTTTTCCTGTCCACCTGTGGCCAGAGGAACCTGGCGTGTTTGCAAGTTGAAGTAAGTCTCCACTTGTCCTTGAACATATTATCGACCCACTGCCTGATCTGCTAACTGCAGGTAGAGATTGGCATACTAACACTTTCTTCTGCCGGAAGAACCTGTGCCGTAGTGCCCTGTCTAGCTAATGCATCCGATACGCAATTGCCTGGAATGTCGCTGTGTCCCGGTACCCAGATGAGCCTGATGTCAAAATATTTTGCCATCACCCTAAGTGATGAGTGACATTCTTTCACCGACAGGGACGTAGCAAACATGGCTTCCACGGATTTTATATCAGCCTGGCTGTCTGTGTAGATACATATTCTCCGGAGGGTTGTGACACTACTTTTCAGTACTTCAGCAACGTCCAGTATGGCGGTAATTTCCGCCTGAAATACACTACAGTGATCATGCAGCTTGAGGGAGATATTTACATTAAGGTCCGGTGAATGGACCCCATAGCCTACTTGCTCGTCCAACTTTGATCCATCCGTGAAAAATCTGATACTACTGGTATCGGCTTCCAGTGACTTTTCCCAGGTATTCCTGTTCGGAATAGAAGTCCTTAGGTTTGTCGCTGGTAGAAGGTAGGGGATACAGTAGTCCGTTTTTACGGGAATAGTGTTGATCCGGTGTAGTAATTCAGCGTGTCCGGAATTCCCCGATATCAAAGCGCCACAATCTCTGATTCTCACCAGGGATGTAGCGGCTGCCGATTCGGCCATGATATCAGGAGTACAGATGTTCAGGATAGCACTAAGTGCAGTACCTGACGTCGTGCCCATTGCCCCACTAACGCTAATCAATGCTGATCTTTGAATTTTCATCAAGGAATTCAGAATATACTTCTTTTTGAGGGACCTCCACTAAACCATGAAGGGTCCGGGGAGAACTTCTCACAATCACTGAGCAGTTTTCCACCGATTCCGAACGGTATTTTGAGAAGCTTTATCATGGCTATATACTCGATAGTGTCGCCGTCACTATGCGAGGTGACCGCCGCCGATAGAAATTTGAAGGTGGTCAGAGCAGGGTTCGAACCCAGGATCTCATGTACAAGAGCCGCGCACACCAACCATTGCACCACCGACGGCTAGTTTCCGTGTAAATCCTATTCTATGACTATTGCCGGATAAATCCACATGGTGATCTTAGGAGACAGTCCCCAGCGCTTTCCTATCGCCTTTTTCACCCTCTCCACATTCGGTTCCAAGACAGTTTTCTGTCGAGAATTATTCCCAGGCACTTGACCTTTTCCGTCAACTGTAATTGCACCCCATTAACTGACGGCAGTTCAAATGCGGGTATTTTATATTTCCGAGAGAACAGGATAAGCTCGGTTTTAAGTGGGTTAAGTGATAGTCCGTTGTTAGCGGTCCAGTTCGAAATTAGACTAAGTAGGCTGGTTGTACGAATGCTAAGTAAAGTGATGTTTCTACCCGTACAGATGATAGCAATATCATCGGCATAGACAAAGACCTGGCCTTCGGCCTGTCCAATTAAAGAAGCAGTTCATTGACAGAAGTTAACCATAATAGTGGAGACAGAACTACGGTGTCCCCCTGTTAACGGTCCTAGCAATTGTAACACCACCCCATTCAGCTTTCACCGATCTATCCACCAGAAGCTTCCCAATTAGGCGTGTCACCAAGCGACCTAAGAATCGCTGAAGGTTGAATGTTATTAAAGGCTCCCTCGAAGTCCAGGAAGGCCCCTTGAGCAAAGACCTTTTTCTCAAGAGAGTTTTCTATTATGCTTACTATAGAGTGGAGAGCCGTCTCAGTTGACCTGCCCCTAATATAGGCATGCTGAGAACTCGATAGTAGATTCTGTGGAAGATTATTTCGAACGTGAATGTCCAGTGACCTTTCAAATGTCTTAAGAACAAAGGATGATAGACTGACATGAGGTTTGACATGAGAGCATTTGCCCGCTTTCGGGATGAAAACCACTTTGGTTTGCTTCCAAATGCTAGGAATGACTCCCAGCGTAAGGCAGCCCCTGAAGATTGCTTCCAACCAACTACAAGATAGGTATAGTGCCGCCTGTAGTTGCGCGGGAATTATCCCGTCATGTTCGGCTGATTTATAGGGCTTAAAGCATCTAATGGCCCAAATCAGATTCTTTCTGCTCACTATTGAGCGAACTTTTTTTAAGCTAGATGAGTTTCCGCCTAACTCTTCTGGCTGATGACCAGCATTCCTGTCATCGTTGGGGAAGTGGGTATCCAGGAGAATCCCAAGAGACTCTTAAGACGAATACGTCCACGTTCCATCATCTTTCATTAAGAACCCCGCACACGGTGGGTTTTTAGCGAGCACGCATCTGAAGCGTGCAGTCTCGTTGGTTCCTTCAATGAATTCACGGAAGTTTCGCCAGGATTTCCGTTTGGCCTTCTTGATTTCATCTTTATATAGATTAAGACTAATCTTGTAAACGCTCCAATCCCTTTGGTCGCCGCTCGTTTTGGCCTTGTTAAAAAGCCGTCCATTAGATCCTAGATCCTGAAGCTCCGCGTTCAACCAAGGAGGTTTTTTGTTACCCTTGGCAGCATAATAACCACTGGTCTTACAGGACTCATTGAGCGCATTCCTGCACGCATCAGTAAATTTGCCAACTAGTTCTTCCAGCTCTGGCACATTAGTCGGAATATTCGGATGGTACCCTAAGAGTTTCCTTAGGCGCCCACGATAGGCGTTCCAGTCCGATTTCCTATAATTTGTAAAAACTTCCTTTTTCAGAGTTCGATATTTATGTGGAACTGGAGATATCTATGATCAGAAAATGAATGATCAGAAAGGACGCTCCAATCGGATACAGTTACGTATTCGTAGCTTAGTACTAAAGTTAGGTGTAGTACTTCCCTCCTAACCGAAGTTATGAATGTGGGTTCGTCGCCTCTTTTACATATAGACAAGGTTTCGTTTATAATGAAATTAAAAAGATACTCACCTCGATCATTGGTGCTGGTACTCGCCCATATTGTGTGGTGCGCGTTGGCGTCGGCACCTATAATGACGCAACAATTCCGTATTTTTGCCTCCGATACAATATCCCTGCCGCACTTCGGAGGGGGTGATTCAGTATGGTCGTGCGCCGTGTACGATGAAACTAGCCAAATGCCCCACTGGCCGTTTTCCAGCGAGAGGCTAATGGCGGTTGTATCGCTATAACTAAAAGTCTGCAATAAAAGAGCATTAAATTTGTTTTTAATGAGTATGCAAGAACTTGGCCTACCTGGGGTTGATAGGACGAAGGTCTTGTATCCATTGCACCTGATACCACATATACGATCATTGACCGTCCATGGTTCTTGTATCAGGGCCACATCGGCTCCACCCATTGCAAGATGGAGAATGAGGTTGGCAGATGCTGCCTTACTGCGATGAAGATTTATCTGGAGGACTTTCATCGTCTAGAGAATCTTCAACTCCGGGTACCTCGATCAAGGTTGTCTCGTGATCACCCTCGCTAGTGATGGACCCATCTCGGAGTCAGGCAGAGCGGCCCCATAGGTCAATGATGCTGCCACTGTCGTCATGCAGTAGTGCTTCTTCAGCGTCTACCGCCGTTTCATGATGCTTTCCAGCATTTACAGCTGTGACTTCCTCCTTCGACTTGGCCAGTTTGACACTCAGCGTATCCACTTTTTATACCCTGAGGGGTACACTCATGAACCCAAACCGAATTTGGCCTTTGGACTCCTCAAGGGTTTTAAGGGAATCCTGGTTCAGGACCAAAACTACCTGCCGGGAGGTTCCTTCAGGATCCGCAACCTTGACCATCTTCCAATCCTTTGCAGGAATGGAGGGATTGCAGTAGCTGCTGATCTTTAGGATCTCCTATGGGACAGTAGGTGAGTTTGACGGGACCCAAACCCTAGCCCTTGGTCTAGAAGGTATATCCTTCCTATCCACGGCTTTGAGTTCGGCCCACGGCCAAACCTCGCCTACTCGACTCATAGCAGTCGATCAGTTTAATACTACCCTGGAACCATCCCGCGTCTTCGCAGATTGGCACAGGGCCAGGGTTGTCTTTTACGATGTCCAAGAACACCGTAAGAAGGGCTCCTTCTACAAGGCGTCATTTATCCTTGGGGATACGTCCATCCTGGGAACCTTGATCCAAGACGACAATGATTAGGCTGTCCTTCGCGACATCGCTAAAGGACCTGCCGAGCACTGGGTGGCTTTTATGCCTCTTAGATGAGGGACCAGGTTTAGTATCCAACGCTGTCTTTTAGTAACAGCCAGTGGAGTGGAGGCCCTCACAGACGCCCTTAGCCCACTCCAAGGTGTTTACCTGTGCAGGAGTGAGTGCGGCGACTGGTCGTGCGGAGAGTTGACTAACCAATCTAGTGGGCAGTCGAAGATCAGCTCTCCGCTTCCCGTAGTTGGGCAGGGTTGACCACCGCCAGCGTTGTTCGCAGTTTAAGATGCCTCCTTGCGCTAGTGCTCGAGGAAGAGCCCGTAGGCTCGGGGGAAGTCACAGGTTTTCCTGTGGCCTAACACTTTTTTAAGGTTATCGTTCATGATTGAGTTGGGCCTCAACTTGTAGCCGCTATCTACGTCCGTAATGCAATGTGTTCAAGAAGATGGCCCCGTGGTTGTCTATGAAGCAGGGAGTTCCGCGCGAAGGTTGACACTCCGCCTTATGGAACAGAGTGTTCAGAGCCAGGCCGAACCAAAGAGGGAGTAATCTCAACCTCACCATTACCACCAACTTAACGGTGACGGATTTCGAACGTACTACAAGACTTGCCTGGTTTTAAGGACAGTGTGTCACCTCTGCCTACTCAGGTCAAATAGTTAAGAAAATCGTGAACCAGGGTCGTAGCAGAGTCTGTGCCAAAGAGGAAGAAGATCATTTAGAGTTACCCAGATTGCACCGCGAGGCGGCGATCTTCACTGCAACCTTTACAGAAGAGGGGCCCTGAACCATATCCATTAGTTCCGTTTTTTACTTTTTGGTAGAATTTTCGGGCTTCGTTCTTCTTTCTGTATGTCTCAATTTCCTCACCCTCGCGCTTGCTCCACTGCCGTTCCTTACGCCTAAAGAGATGGTTTACCTCCTTTATTTTCTCCCTATACCGCGCAGTTGCAGCTCGTGTTGCAATTGACTGAAGCATTGCCATACGTGCAGCGTTATTTTCATCATTTGCAATGCGACAGTCTTCATCGTACCATGGTTTATTGCGAAGCGGTTTTTCGAAACCAAGTACGGTAGTTGCGGCATTTTTATAAAGTCGGAAATGGGTTTCCACTGCGCATCAGGATCGCATCGGTAGGTGGTGGGTTCTGTGCCAAAAGTTGCGAGAGTTTCCTTGAGTAGGCTGTGGCTACCTCCGGTAATTGTAGCTTTCTGATGTCCAGCTTCCTCTGCGTCTGGTTTCGTATGATTTTCGCTCAAGTTAATCTTGTACGAACCTTTGCTACTACCAGGTAGTGACCAGATTCGATGTTAGCTCCCCTGATCACTCGTACGTCCATTACACTGAATGAGTGCCTTCCATCAAGTACCGCGTGGTCAATTTGGTTCTTCGTTCTTTGATCAGGGAATACACAACTAGCCTTGTGAATGTCTTTATGATGGAATCTTCTACCACTAATGACGATGTTTTTTGTGCGGCAAAGTCAATCAGTCTCATAGCATTGTCGGAACTGTCAGCATGTAGACTGAAATTGCCAATAGTTGGATGAAACACATTCCCCTTCCTACTTTTGCATTAAAATCTCTTCGTGTCACGGCCTGAGCAGCGGTCATACGTTTCCTCTAGGATCTTATCGAATATGTCTTTGGCATCATCATCTTTCTCTTCTGTCTGGGCACGCACACAAATGAGGGAAATATAAACATATTTTGCGTTTATTGTGGAGTGTGGCTATTCGTTCACTCATGGTGTTGAACTAAGAGGCTAGATGTCGCAGTCGTTTGCCAACTACAAATCCGAAACCAAATTAATTTTTTTTTTCATGAAAACTGTAGAATATATCGCTGTTTCTTTTCCTTGTGCAGCCATGTCCTGTCGATCGCATTTCCTGGATAGCGGCAATGTCAGCCTTATAACTTTCGAGGACTTGTGCCAATTGTTTACTTGCACCGGATCTATATATATTTCTTACATTCCAAGTGCATATCCGTAAATCGTTGTCCTTATAACGTTTGCGGGGTTCGTCAACAAATACGGGTTGTTTATGTTTTCTTTTTCGTTGTTGTATATTCACTGCCGTTATGAACGGTGGCGGGAGACAAACCCAGTCCACCGGGGTTTTGCGTTGTACCTACTGCAAGGATATTTTATTGCAGCCGCCCATTATGGATTTGACGCTGACCAGGATGCAATATGTTGAACCTGGATTTCTTTCTTTTGGTTGTGAGGTCGTGTGCGGTAATTTATATAGAGGGTAGGGACCTATAATGGTATTTTATTTGTTTTGTTTGGGCACATAGCAAAATTTGTCAAACGCATTTCAAAAAATTTTCATGTGGAAAATTTTCATTCAGTAAAATATATCGACGATACCAGTTGTGAAACGGGAAAAGGAAATAATAAATAAATTGTGTTAACATTTTACTTTTGGTTTTGTTGGACCATATATAACGGAATCTTCCGTTATCGGAACCGAACGCTTATCGGAATCCACGGAAAAGGTGGAATAGTTTTTTTGTTTGCTATTTTGGGAGGTAATAATTGCAAAATGATGTGTTATGCTGGCCTTAACATTTTCTTTTATTTTAAATAGAAATTGAGGTAATGAATCCTCATTTCTCCCTCATTCTTAAGAATTTTCTACATATCAAAATGTTGTGAATTAAGGAAAATAGCTTGAGATAATTGTATTGATCAGAGATATTATTTGGCACCCATCAGAGCATCTTTTAGCACCCAGGCTTGAATACATTAAAAGGGCTTATGCAGTTGCAATATATTCATGTGCCGTACGAGTGTGTCAAATTGGAATTAATATTTTAGCCGTTGAAGGACGTTTAACAGACATATGCAGTCGAGGAGGCAATAAACATAAGTCGTGCTGGGATTTATCAAACATTGCTTCAGTGATTTGTTTTCCAATTTATGATTTTGAGATTGGAAAGGATATTTTTATAAATATGTATCCCTAAATATTCGATACCTTTAGTCAAAATTCAGGACAGTAAATCAACTGCATTCGAAATTAAATAAGATACGCATATGAATCCAACTTCGACAACGGGCCTGCTGTCTTCGACGGAATCAAACAAATGGTGAGTTTTGAAAATTTAGTTTAATTTGGAAAAAGCGCAGTTACATAACACAATACTAACAAATATAATTCTTGGACACTTTCTTTTTCCTGTTAGTTTATTTAAGACTGTTTGAGAAATGGTTCTTTGAAATACCATACTATGTTAAATTGTTTACAATACCATATTATGTTAATTTCTTTTCTTACATAGGTATAAGAATCCACTATATATTCGAATAGTAAAAATGAATTCTAACCTTTTGAATATTTAAGTTTAGCATTCGATTTTTTTTTGTTCACCCTATTGTAAAATTTATAAGATATTGGAAATAAGTTCGAATCTGAAAATTTAATTAAAGATAAGTATCTTGCGAGCTCCGTCGGTGGTGCAATGGTTAGTGTGCGTCCTGGGTTAGAACCCTGCTCTGACCACCTTCAAAAAAAATTTCTTTCGGCGGTGGTCACCTCGCATAGTGACGGCGACACTATCGAGTATATAGCCATGAAAAAGCTTCTCAAAAATACCGTTCGGAATCTTAATAAAACTGTAGGTCCCAACCAGTGAGTGAAAACTGGATAGCGCACGGCTCAGTGATTGTGAGAAGTTCTCCCCGATCCCTTCATGGGATGCAATGGGAAACCATTTATTTTATTTTATTTATCTTGCGAGCTCCTAAATAAATGCAGATAATAATCCCAGGACATTTGTTGTTTTATAAGTTCGTCAGCACGCATGATTCCTAAAACTTATGTTATTAATTGTACCATGGAATATTAGATTTCCGTAAATTAATTCCACCAAACATTTAGATTCCGGTTAGTATAGTTGTTTTGGTTATCCAATAAATTTCCAAAGGATAACAATGGTGAGGTGGGTAGTGATCATGAAGGGGTATCTTCCATATTTGTCCTCTTCGACGTTCTATGTTTCCCAACTTCATTCTACTCCTCTTTTCCTATCTAGTTGTTTATCGGCGTTGTAGGTATTAGCTACTTAATTTTTGTTTTGTGTTACAAGCTCTAAATTACCTTCGTACAGACACGGCCGGTATTATAAGTAGCTAAACGTCTTGAAGGAGATAAAAGCGTGATCCGAGCGTTACATGGTTTCTATCCGCCGTTGGCCCATGTGCTGGGCTCATCCGCCTTCTAAGGACAAAAGAATATGCCCGATAGTTTGATGAGCTTCAGTGACATCAGTCACCTACTAAACCTGAGACTTATAAGTGATCGCATAACCAATCAGGCTGCTCATTTGTTTCAGCTTCTCACTCTAGAAGTCACTCCCAAGGGAATGGCTATCAGAAACTTTTCACCTCGATGGACAGTCCCATGTCCCATATTCATTAATAATCAAATAAAATACTGTAAAAAGCATAAGATGTCCAAATAACAAGAGGTCAAACTTCAAAACTTAACAATTACATTACTAAACAGTAATAAATCAATTGTGCATTTTGAAAAAAAAACAACAATAAAATATTGAAGACAGTACAAGATGACCAAATAACAAGAGGTCAAACCTCAAAAACTTAACATTTACCTTACTAAACAATAATTGTTATAAAGGCATCAATAATAAAGCGCAAGATGCCCAAATAACAAGAGGCATCTTATCCCTTCATAATTTGCATAGTATCTTCAACTTCTTTCCGACAAGCTGGGCAAGTGTAGTTTCTGTTGCCATCAGCTATACTTTGGGCCTGCAACTTTAAGTTGCATCCGCTGCAAATTAGAAGGTGTCTGCATGGAAGCAAAATCATATCTGGCGGTACATTGCAGCAAATTATGCAGACATTTCTCTGTGGCTGATTCTGCTCTGCATCGGTTTCCATTTTTTCTGATTCTTCTCCAGATTCTTCATCTGGATATTCTTCGAAAATGTCCTCGTATGGCTCCATATCCGCACATATATCGTTCTTTGGATACACCATTCTATGCAAGAACCTCATTGCTGTAATCGAACCGGTTTCAAGAAGCTCTGAAGCCTCAAATATTTTTTTTGTTTCTGTATAGACGAAAGCTTTCGCTGCTTTCCGCCAATAAGTCCACCGCTATCAATAAGCATCTGAAATTGACTGCTTTTGAGAAGCTCTTCTTCTTGAAGGGCTTTCACAAATTTAAAAAAGTTGCAATTTTTAGAAACCATTCGGCCTAAAACTCCGTTGTAGGCCTCAATGTCTGACGTTGTCCTTGTCACTTTTTTGAACACAGAAAAATTACTGGGACCAACCTGAAAAATAAATTGAGCACTTTTATTTACAATATTTGTTAGGGGTTTTTTTTTAATTTTTTTGTAAAAGGCAAATTAATTTGCCCTTTTACATTCAGAAGCATTCAGAAAATGACTTAGAATTAGGGTTTTTTTTTAATTTCTTTTGTAAGCCATACATACGTCAAATATCAAAAGAATTTATATAAAAAAAGAAAATAAAAAATTACCTTGTTTATCCAATGCTTCTCGTAGTAGTCAAGGAATGAGTTGAATTTTTGGTCGGGAAAAGAATCTTTGATTTTTTGTTTCCACGTTATAAAAGACGGCGCGATACAATAGTCGGGCAATAAAGCCATTGCCATAAATTTGTGGAAATACGTGGAAGCTTCTTTATTATTCCTTACAGTTTGTGCTAACTTTTTGTGCTTTGTTGACAAGTTCCGACGAAGTGCTTGGCAATAGTGGAACCAACAGCTCTGATACTTTGCATTGGGATAATTTTTTTTCAAACCGTTTTTTAGAGCCACTTCAAAATCCGTAATAAAGCTGTTTGCGTCTAGCTTGAAAATATTATTGTTAATGTATTCAAATAGGTGCGTGTATGCTTCCGTGGATTTCTTGTTCATTAAAACGAACAGAAACGGATATATCTGTTTAAAAAAAGT
Source organism: Phaonia tiefii (assembly GCA_963931995.1). Classification (NCBI taxonomy): domain Eukaryota; kingdom Metazoa; phylum Arthropoda; class Insecta; order Diptera; family Muscidae; genus Phaonia; species Phaonia tiefii. The sequence continues at coordinate 237,343,267 of OZ008367.1, forward strand.
AATTTTAACGTATCGGTACTAATATTTACCTCAGAGTACTTACTTTTTCATCGAAATAGTTGATGTGTATTATAAGGAGTTGCTTAAAACATCCCTGAGGAACGATTTTGAATGTTGCATCAATCAAATACTCTCGTTGCCGAGGAGGAATGAAATCTTGAATTATATTGATAATTTTATCTGAAGAAAAAAGGAATATTCAAAGTCATCTTTTTGTATGCATGCCTTAAAAAACGGAAGGTGTTCATCGCCTTTGGTGACGCCAAATTGATCCCAAATGTCAGTTTTTTTGAAGGCTTCCGTAACTTCCAACGCCGACTTAGGAGATTTGACAAATATTTTGTTTGTTAGCTTTTGAAGGCCGCGTTTCATTTTCTCGTAATTGAGATATTGGGTTGCAGCCGGGTCTCTATATAAATTGCAATTCAAATTTAACTTTGAAATCTACCAGAATTTAGGTTGGATGTCATAATGCCCATTGGCATAAAGTCCATGGGCATTCTGTCACCAAAAAAAATTTCATAAAGTATATGGACATTATGTCACAAAAGAAAGTGACATGGAAATAGACATTATGACATGTCGCCAGAATTTAACTTACCTTTCCAAAGTCCGCTTAAATGCTTTGCGAATACCACTTATGGCATTAACATCGCCTAATACACCCGCTCCGGATAAACAGTCTTGCCGAAGACTATCGATGGATTTCATTTCATTTCGCAGGTCTGCCTGCATTCCATGATTATGCACAGCTGTATTATTTTTGGGCTTATGGCATGTTCCATCAGCAAAAAGTTCTACACGAACTAAACAGTTTTTTTTCATAACATACGTACTATGTTTTCTGCATTGTTTTCTATTTTATTTTAAACAACTGTTTCTCTTCCAACAAGTAAAGAAGTACACTTTTATGTTTTTTACCATTGACAAACTCAAATTCCAAATTTTCCATTTTTCAACAATTATTTTCTCACTTCACAACTTTACGATTTCAGCGACCAATAAGAATGAAGAAATAACTTATCTACCTTTATTTGCGGAAGGCAGTAAATAAATTTGATACAGTTTAGCCTCGCAACCTCGAGTCTTTAAAATTAATTTGTATTAGTTGCGTTAAGCAAAGCTGCACTGCAATTGTTTGCAAGATCTGAATAAAAACAGTTAACTTTTGAGTAAACTACTTACGCTAAAAATAACTTTTTCTCCAAAAACCAAAAACTTTTTGGGCGAATAATTGCCCAAAAATTTTAAAAGCAAAAAAAAATTTACAATCGCCCAAAAATGAATGTGATTAGTCATTTTTGTATTATTGGGTGGTTGTTCATTGTGACCAATCGCCCAAGAGGGGTTTTTTGGGCGATTGTTCATTTTTGTGTTTTTCTCTTGGCGATTATTCGCACAGCCCAAGATCAGTTTTCAAAATTACACTGTTTTAAAAATATATAGCAGTGTATTCTTCTGGGAATTTCCCGGGATTTCCGAATAAAATTCCCGGGGAATGCGGGACAGGATTCATTCTCTACTTACATTGTTCTGTTTCTACGAAAATCATACATACAATATAATACGAAAGTTATTATACTGTCCAGCATAACAAAATTGAAAAAAAATATAAATACAATCCCTTAACCAATCAATAATGATCCCAGGGAAAAATTTAACGTGATTGGTAAAGTCGTACGGAAATTACCTACATATTATTGTAAAGTATTTATTTAATTTCCTTCATTTTAACAATTACAAAATATCAAAAGGTTATTTTCTATGTTTATAACATATATTCAAAGTGTTTACTAACAAAGTATCTACTCCAAAACTCCTCCTCTTTGTTTAATATCTACATTAATCCTAATCAAGTAAATCTGCTACCATACTTTCAGTAGGACAATGGCGATTTCAATTCTGAGAAAAAATTCAAAATTTTTTCTGCCCTTTGCCCTAAAACTGCCTTTTCGTTTTGGTTTGTAAAAAAGTGCAACCCCACTTGAAGGTTTTGTGTTCGTTTCTGACAATGTTGCACTCAAAAATGCAAAAATGTTGCATTTTCTGCCCTCTCAACGTGTTGATAGTGAAACGCAGCACTGCTTTTGGCACGACCAATTAATGACACCATCATTTAAGTAAAACAAATACCCACTGTTGGATTTTCGATCATTTCCATTTTCACCCCAATCAGCATCGGCATAACCATAAATTTCGTCATTTCCATGACTACTACTTAACGTTTAACTCAAACTTGATATCCCTATTAAGTATTTCATTACCCGTTTTACTTCATTCCAGTCCCCTTGAGTTGGTGTTTGCGTTTTTGGATATAATATCACTGTACTTGCAGTAATATCGGATTTTGTATTTACTGATAAATATAGAAGAGATCCAATGGCCTTGCGATATAATTGGTTGTCCAATAATATTTCAGAATCCATAATTTTGTAATGAGATTATGTTAATGGAATGTCTGAGATTTTTGATTCTTGAAGTCCAAAAATATATAAAAGATTCTTACTATATTTTCCTTGATTTATTAGAAAATTTTCCTCTTCCTCGTCTGTTACTTCTATACCCAAATACAATTTCACTGGTCCCAATGACATATAACTACCATACATATACCAATATACAAGGTGTTTCAAAAGAAGTCATCCGATGTTGTTTGGCTCTCATTTTTTTTTTAAATGAAAAACTTCGATTCTGTTTTCTGATTATGTTTATTTGAACCTTTAGAATTTTATTGGTTAAGTTGAGAAGATGATGATGATACCATACGGGCTCGTTTAATGGCATTTTTGTTCATAATGATTTGAAAATCATAATGAACGATGAGGCTCATTTCCACCTCAGCGGGTACGTGAACAAGCAAAACTATCACTTCTGGGGCACCGAAAATCCACGAGTGATGCACGAGGAGCCATTACACCCGCTCAAAGTGCGTGTATGGTGCGCTGTTCACGCTGGAGGAGTCATCGGACCATTTTTTTCGAGAACGCCTCTGGTCGAACAACAACAGTGGACGGTGCGCGCTATAGAGCTATGTTAACCGAGTTTTTTCTGCCGCAATTCGACAAATTAGGACTGGAGGACATGTGGTTCCAACAGGACGTTCCCGGGTCGCCTCATATCTCGTTTTGGCGATTTGCACTGGCCCGCAAGATCGCCCGATTTAACCGTTCTAGACTTTTTTTGGGTGTTTTGAAGTCCCGTGTTTACCTGAACAAGCCCTAGACCCTGGAAGCCCTCAAGGTCAACATTCGACACGAGTGCGAGAATCTGTCGCCCGAAGTTCTCGTCGAAGTGATGAAAAATGTCATGAAACGAGCCCGTGTGGTAATCAATAAAATTCTAAAGGTTCACCTGAACAAGCCCTAGACCCTGGAAGCCCTCAAGGTCAACATTCGACACGAGTGCGAGAATCTGTCGCCCGAAGTTCTCGTCGAAGTGATGAAAAATGTCATGAAACGAACCCGTGTGGTAATCAATAAAATTCTAAAGGTTCAAATAAACATAATCAAAAAGCAGAATCAAAGTTTTTCATTTAGAAAAAAAATGAGAACGAAACAACATCGGATGACTTCTTTTGAAACACCTTGTAAAATGCAAAATATGGTTGCATCTAATTTTTCTTAACATGTAATTCCATCAATACTCTATGGATGCACTGATTCCACGAACGTGCCGCTTGTTTCAGTCCATATAAGCATTTCTTAAGTTACCAAACTTTAAGTGGTCTTCTTTTGATGTAGAACCAGGAGGTTATTTCATGCATATTACTTCCTCTAAATATCCATTTAAAAACTCTGTTTTCACGTCGAAGTGGTATACGTGAATTTTTTCAGCAATTGATAACAAAATCGTCATTGATGTCTGCCTGACAACTGGGGCGAAGACTTCATAATAATTCTATCCTTGGGCCACTAGCCTTGCTTTGAATCTTTCAATGTTTCTCGTTTCATTAAACTTTTTCTTATACACCCATTTACAACCAATTGCTTTTCTGCCTAAAGGAGGGTCGACGTTGCTAGCTTCATTGAAATTACGTAGGTCGCGTGATATGCATGCAGAATTTACTTGGAATCGCTTTGGTATTACTCCTTTATTAATGAGAGTCGATATACGTCTAACTGGGACTGGACTTTGTATTGCATCTTCAAAGAATTCATTAGAATCATAGCATTCAACATCGAACTCTGAACTTTCCATGTTAGGGGAACTAAGTTCGTGAACCTCACTCGTGAATTCGGTTGTTTGAACATTTACACCGGTATTAGCTTCGTTTTCCTTTGGTTCATCTATGACATTCGTATTTTCAGGAACATCTGCATTTTCTTTATGATGGCTTAATGGAACATAGACAATGTTATAATTTTCCGAAAGTCTATTCTCTGCATCATCATAATTGTATCATCGTATCCAATCAAAACCATGCGGGCTGACTTAACTTCAAGTTTCTTCCTTCAGGAAGTGTACGTAGCACTCTGAACCAAAAATATGAAACCCATTTAAATTAGGTTTCCTACCGTACCGCAATGCATATGGAGTGTTTGAAACACTTCTTGAACGCAATCAATCAATTATCAATAAGCGTGGTTTTGTTAAAATGTTTTTTTTATATCTTCACCGTGTTCTACCCTTTTTCGTATTTTTAATAAAATTACTTATCGCCAAATAGCCGTTTTCTTTGCATCGTAGCAAGCGATAATCGCTTGCCTGTAACCAAAACAGGACTAATGCTTCTCCCTAAAGACGTTTATCCAAACCTGACTCAATCAACATACATTTCACAATTCCAATTAGTGCGCGACCCCGTTCTGTTGTGTACTGTATGGAACACTATACGGGTCGTTCAGTCACGACTGGAAAATTTCACCAGCACACAGCTTTGCTCATTTCATGGAAATATGTCCATCTACGACCATCCCCGAAAATGCAAAGGGGGCGAAATGGCAGCGGTTTGCAAATTTTCGGATTGCTGACCGGAGGGTACTAGGGTAAAACTGCTAAGATCTGAACCAGTGGTCGGATTTTGTTTGTTTGTGGGCTTGTTGGAAAGTCCTATAAGAGACCTTTCAGAATTATTAAAAAAGTGAAATCGCCGTGATACGGAGCTTTTAAAAAAATATGGAATATATATATAAGAACGTTCACATAGCCTCAATTTTCTCATCCAGATGGCAGATAACTTACATCCTAAAAAATAGCGCCACCTCTTACCTTTCCAAAATTAACTATACGAAGCCCAGAGGTCTTACCGTTCCAAAGTTATGACTATTAAGAGAAAAAAAAACATGAGAAAACATGAGAAAATTGAGGTTATGTGCACGTTCTTATGTCTCTTTTTTCCAATTTTTTTAAAAGCTCCGTACGTCGGCGATTTCACTTTTTTTAATGATTCTGAAAGGTCTCTCAAAGGCCTTTCCAACGAAATCTGAAAATTTCTTCACAAATTTAATACTCTTGAAAGTGGCAACATCGGGCGCATCTTCACGGTTACTTTTTTTAAATATTCTTCCAAAAACTTTCCTTTGACCAATTCCATTGTAATATCTTTGTCTGGTAGCACCTCAAGTGCTGTAGTAAGGCCATCGTAACTGGTTGGTAAGCTGCTCAAAATCATTAAATCTTGATAATCCTCCGAAAAATCTTTAGAGCCGATATTCCGTAATTTATCAAACAGTTCCATCATGGCATTTATATGAGTTTCCATGTTACCATCGTCACTTAAATGCATTCCACATATTCAACGCATAAGATGTACCTTAGAACTTATAGTGAATGACACGTTCATGATGAATTTAAATTGTTCCTCCTGGCATCAGAATTCTCAATTTTTCTTTCAATGTCAGGCCATAGAACCTTCTCAATGAGATATATTTTGGTCTTGAATTTCCAGTTATAATATGTAATTGTCTTGATTGAGTTTTTCTATGCTTGATTGCTCGCAATAATATCCTTGATATATTCCTTAAATCCCAGTCTCAAGCGATAATAGGCATATAACCTGTTGTATCGTAGAGAACGGAGAAACTGCAAGCAATTGTATTGTATTACATATGAAGTACGCTCGTTTTGTATATCAAAATACAGTGCCTGTTTTGTCTTGTTTAGTTTTAAGTGTTATTTATTTTTAAGCTCTTTTATCAGATATTCTCTGATTGTCAATGTATTGAACCCCACTTGAAGGTTTTGTGTTCGTTTCTGAGAATGTTGCAATCAAAAAGTGAAAAATGTTGAAATGAGAAAATGGCAAATTTGCTATCATTTTGGGTGTATTTGTCCTCGCTAAGCTAATTTCTTACCTTTTGTAGGGTGCGTAAGGGTAATTTAAGGGGTTTCAGTTAAATTCGCTTACCTACTCAAACAAAGTGGTCGAAATTTATTTAAGCGGGAATAACCAAAAATACCATGTGTATTGGTAAACTTTCGACCATTCTGTACGAAGAGTCGCTTAAAATTGCTAAGTTTAACGGGCGATGGCAACATTTTTTTAATAACGCATCATACAAGTGCAACATTATTTTTCACCATAAGTTTCAGTTTGCATATTGCTTAAATGCTATCAATTCACTGTTAAAGCACTGTATTCAGTTTTTATGAAATTTTCGTTGCCACGTGTGTAAAAATAGCGAAAATTTCATAAACAGAATTTTCGCTCACTTCCCTCGAAAATATCGGAGCCAAAATCAATTACAGGGTTGTTGCGTCAAAGTATTTTCGTACGGAAACAATTGTTTGATAATGGTTTGGGACTGAAATTTGTAATTTTGATAATTTTAGCAACGAATGCTTTAAAAATAAAATGGGATGCGTATAAGAATTATAATTGAAATATTTTCATAGGTGGTAACTCTCCGCAAAAAAAATTTCCGTTTAGAGAAAAATGACAAAATTTCTTACGAACATTTCGCAAGTACTGAATGCGGGCAGTCTTGTCAGTCATGAGCACGAGCTTGGTCGATAACTTTTTTTCTGACAGATGAATTTAAAAAAATATTACCAAAAAATTGTATGAACATGATAGAGATGCGAAGAAAACTTGATAGTGATGGTATCAAGAAGGGCACATTATTATGGAAAAGAAAAGACTCACTAAAATTTTAATTTACTTTACTCTACTTTTGTATTGCCTGTATGAATTTAGTTTAATGCGTTTTTCACTATAATCATTCCAAAAAACCGCTGATGAATACCTTTGGCTATATACGAAATAGCAATGCGGTTTGCCGGGAATCATGAGGATGTATTTGGCAAAATCTTTTTAATAAAAAATTATATCTCTATTAATAGAGATAAAGACTGGTATTGAGCTTGAATAAATACAATAAAATAGTTCCAATAAAAAGGCAGAATGAATCAATGTCATCGCCAAAGAAAATTGTAAAAACTTAAATATTAAACAAATCGTATACAAATTTAATTGAAAGTACAACACTACTTATGGGCGCTATATTGCAGAGTTTTTCACGCGTTGTAGTTAATATAGTGCAGCTGATAGTTTTTGAGAAATAGTGAAAAAGTATGAGATTATTAGTCCGACAAAAATAGTCTTAACCCTTTGACGACCACGGCCAAGTTTTTTACACCTATAATTTTTCAGGTAAGAGATGAAGCAAATATACCTACCCATGGGTGATTTATAGAACATGGTGGGCAAGAACAGTGTAGTAGGCAAGTGGTCTCAGTTCAAAGGAATGCAACGGCTAGAAAAAGAGGTATATGTGGGGGGAAACATCAGGCAGGTTTTGATTCAGTACATTACCTTTTAAAAAATTTGTAGTCGAATATCGGCGTTCTTACATGGACGAGCAAATGTTTGCCAATTATATTCGCATATTAGCTAAAAAGGATTTACCAAAAAAAAAGTTGTTGGTCCCAGTTTATGCGGCGCAACTATATAAATAAATAAATAAGAAAATGTAACTTTTTACATATCTTACTCTCTTGGTAGCAGTTATGCGTAGGATGTCTTAGGTTTAAACGTTTAAAGACTTTTTTGTCAGATGTGTAATTTGTAAACTAAATCTAATAAAGTTATAAAAATCACAAAACGAAACTTTTGATTTTTTTATAAATTATCGATTCTCGAACGTTTCCAAGGTGCACAAAGTTACATTCGACAGGATGCTCAATGTCTTATCTTAAAAAAAAATTAAAAGGCTATACTTTTTTCGTAATAAATTTAGAAAAAAAGATTACTGGTAGCTTCCAAACGGTTTGACAAAATTCAAAAATTATTTTAAGTTATTTTTTGCAGGTGTGCTCTGAATACGACGGTGATTTCAGAATCAAAATTTTAATAAAAATAGCTAAAAAGAGGACAGTGCAAAAGTTTTAATTTTTTTTATTTTTAATTACAAATATCATTTGAATGGTACGGGATAAATGGCACACTTTAGCGTATTTTCTGTTTGTCTCTCTTAGAAAATTTCGTCTACATTTATCAAGTTTTATCACTTTATCGCAAAGACGAACGCTGTATGAATAAAATGAGAAGTGGTTCATGCACGTGGATGAGCGCGTTTTACTTTTATTGACAATTATTATGATTATTAGTATGTTTATTACGTTATTTAATAATTTTTCTGGTTTAAGATCAATTTCTGTGAAAAAGCACTTATACTTTTATAACAAAAAGTAAATTTTAATTGAATATATTATTAAAAAATATTCTGAAATTGATTATTATGGTGGATGGTTGGGAATAAAGCTATGTCTATGCCCACCAAGGTTCGAAATCAAAGGCCATTTCATAGATGTTGTTGCTTCAAAAAAAAAGAAATAACGATTGCCATGAGATAGGCGTACATGGTACCGTCTGCGTATTACTTCAATTTAAGTTTTATCATTCGAAATCGAACTGGTTGGCGAAATATGTTATCTTCGTTTTGTAAGATCCCTGACCCCTCAGGGTTGTTCGAGGACGGATAAATAAGTAATTCGATCTTTAAGATGTTATGTTCGTTCTTTAATAATTTTTCCGGTTCAAGATTAATTTCTATGAAAACGTATTTTTATAACAATAAGTAAATTTTCGTAGAATATATTATTAAAATCTAATGTGGCAATAGCTATTTCAATGCCTTTTTCTATGAAAAAGTACATTTTGATAGAAATATTAAAAAAAATATGTGAAATTGATTATTATGGTGGATGGTTTAGAATATAGCTATTGCAATGCCCACGAAGGCATATCATCAGATCCGTTCTCCACAAGTATTTAGGTATATCATCACATATTATAGGGATATACAATACTCAACTTAGCGAGAATTGTCTCAACACTCCTACTTGTGGGAAAACATCCACAACAAATATTTTTCCGTAACCATCAATGCTCACATCATCATTGCACTATGGCTTTCACGCGCGTGTTCGATGCGTGCCTAACGCGTTTTGCGGGTGAGAGGTGTGGTGTTGCTGGCGGGCTAGACTTTCACGCACGATACGAACATTTGTGGGGAGTTTTGACGCTTCTCTCTTTTCATTTTCGCATTTCTGCCATTTTGTTTCATATTAATTCTCATGTCGAAGTGAAAAGGTGTTATCGATCGGTACAAATATTTAATGTTTCATCACAGAGAATTTCCTTTTTTGATAAAATTTAATTTACAAATTTTTACGAATGTAAGATTAAAGGAGATCAGCCGATTGAATGTCAAAAACTGCAGGGATGGTTGCAAGCCCAAACGCAGAATGTAATGTAATCGTGATGTACGTAGGCTTTTTAAAAGAGAATGCCGTGACAATTGCAGCCTGACAAGCATAACCTAAATGGGGAGTTTATTTACTGTGCATGCTTTCATCGAATGCCATCAAAAAAGAAACAACGATTGCCATGAGATCGGCGTTAGAATGTACCGTCTTCAAATTATATACGTTTAAGTTTATATTATTCTATCTATCAGTTTTTATAGTCTTTAATAATTGTTCTGTTCAAAATCAATACCTATTAAAAAGTAATATTTCTACGAAAAAGTACATTTTAATAGAAATATTAAAAAAAAGAAATGTGAAAGTGATTATTATGTTGGATGGTTGGGAATATAGCTATTTCAATGTCGTCCAAGGCATATCATCAGCTCCCTTCTCCACAACTATTTAGGTATATCATCACACATTATAGGGATAAACAAAACTCAACTTAGCAAGAATGTAGTGGCGCTTGCAGACAACCATTTGAAAATTCGTTACGTTTTAGTCTATAGTTTGAATATCTCTGAATTTATTGAAGTTTTGAACTACATGGACATCCGGTATTGCAATGTTTTCTTTACATTTATTTCTTTTATGATTTAATGTATTCTCTCTCCCTGAGATTCAAGGATTTGCGTGCAGAGTAGACGACAATACCGCAATTCGGTCCACTTTCATTGCAATGGAGACGAACTTTGATGGTTGGTAGTTGGCACGGTAACAGTCTCTGCTCTTCGTGAAGTAATCGAATGCAGATTGTGCCAGAAAAGTTTTGTTCATCTTTTGAAAGTTTCAATTGTATAAAAAGTTAAGTGAAAACGTGAAAGTTAAATTGTCCTGCATTTGAATAAGGATCAGGTTTCTCGTTTAAATTCTTTGGTGTGAGTAGTAAAGTTTTAATTTATTTTATTTTATTTATTTATTTATTTATTTGAGTTTCTGCACAACAAGATTAAATCTTATAATTATAGTACAGAAAGTAATTATTAGTAAAACTTTAAATATGTCAGAACAAATAATAAGAATATCTAAATATATTATATAAAGTAATTTAAAATTTAAAATTAAAGATTGATGGAAAAAAAAAATTTGATTTAACTTAAACAATAGACATAAAAATAATACAAATTTAACACACAAAAAATAAAACAAAAAACAAAATTCAATATAAAATTAATACATAAAATTATTCAAAAAATTTATATAATTGATTTTTAAAATGCGTTACATTACTCGTTAGTTGTAAGTTTGATGGTAATTGAATCCAAAGACGTACAGCGTTTATGAAAAATTGCCATTCCGATACAAGGGTGTGATGCCTCGGAAGAATTATCTTATTACCCCTGTTGGATCGTGCAAAACAGATTTTTTCATATAAATATTTAGGCATTTTTGTATATACTATTTTATGAAAAGATAAAAGAACTCTTATTTTCAGGAGACAATCGAAAGGTATTCCATATATTTTCTTAGAGAATGATGAGGTAGAAGTAAATCTCCTCAAACCATACACGTATCTTACAATGTTGTTGTAAATAAAATTGAGCCTACGCTTGCTTGCAGTATCACAATTTTCAAATAATTCGCAACCGTAAATTAAACCAGGGATTATGTATGATTTGGCAAGAAGTAAGCGAACATTTAGTGGTGTATAAGATTGGGTAGTCCACAATGACCTCAATTTAGCATAGGCCTGAGCAACTAGCGAATTAATATGATTACTCCAAGACAAGTTTTTATTAAAAACTACACCAAGATTTTTAGCTGTAGAAACAATGGAAATAGGCTGGTTGTTTATAAATAAGTCATCTGAAATCTGAGGGTTTAGTGATCTTTTATGTATTAGAAGGCATTTAGACTTCAGTGGATTTAAGAATAATCCGTTAGACATTGCCCATTGCTGAATATTTATGAGATCAGAATTAATGTTAGCAATGCTTTGCCTAAGAGTGTGTAAGGGACTACTAAGATAATGTTGTACATCGTCCGCGTACATATGTATCTTACAATGGGATAATTGCTTTGGAAGATCATTAACATATAAAGAAAACAGAAGAGGTCCCAAAATAGATCCCTGTGGTACACCTCGTGTCAACTTTAGTGATTGAGATGAAACATTATTTAAAACAACTGACTGTGTTCGATTGTGAAGGTACGAGGTTAGGAGCTGAGTAGAGGTATACGAAAAATTAAAAAAGTGACGAAGTTTCATACACAAAGTATGATGGTGAACGGTGTCAAAAGCCTTAGAGTGGTCAAGAAGTATCAAAAAATTTATTTTACCATCATCAAGATCATGTCTTATATTCTCACCTACATCAATTAATGCAGTCACACAACTATGATTAGGACGAAAACCTGATTGCACATTCGATAAAAGTTCATGATCGTTGAGATAATTTCTGATTTGAGTGTTTAAAAGTTTTTCTAAGACTTTAGACAGATAACACAATATTGCTATTGGTCGATACTCTTTGTCAGATTTAGGTATTGGTATTATCTTAGCGTGTTTCCATTTAGTAGGAAAATTACTGGACATTATAATATAATTAAAGATATGAGTCACAAATGGAAGTAGTAAGTGTAAAAGGAGTTTGAAAAATTTTGGATTGATACCGTCAAAGCCAATAGCATTAGATTTTACAGACATACAACTAGAAAAGACATCACTTTCATTTACACATAGAAATTCAAAGTTATGGTCATCGTTAGTGCCGCTTGCAGCAGAATCAAAATTGTAAAAATTGTCATTCATCTGGATTACAGGCAAACTAGTGAAACTAACATTAAGGTCATTCACATCCATTGAACATATATTGCTATTTACGTTCGCTTTCCCAATTCCTATTTCACGAATTGTCCTCCAAGTTTGTCTGGATTGCAATGCAGACCCAAAGAGTTTAGAGTAATACTCTAATTTAGCGATTTTTATTCTGCGATTTACTTCTCTTCTAGTATCACGATATTCATTCCTAAGTTCAGAGGTTCCGAAATAAATTGTGTGGTTATGCCATCAGAAGGAAGTTGGATAAACTGTAGTTTTTATTGTAACAGCGTTAATTGCGACAGAAATTGTAATTTATTAATTGCATAATCTCGGCTTTGAATAAATAGCCTAATCTCCTTCCTTCTGATGCGACACCTTCTGAACTTCAAGAAGCTGGATAATACCCAAACTGCGTTACCGTCATTATACTTTTCTTTGAAACCTGTTGGGTACGTGCAGCTGTTCAACTGGATATCAGGTTAAATAAACTGGCAGAATGCAAGTTTTATAATATCCTTGATAGCATATCCTAGAATCGGATATCAAAATAATTTTAGATGTCAATATGTATATATTTATGCATTTGCATACATACGTCAATATCATTATATTTTCTGTTTTCTCAGCCTTTTCTCCATATTTCTCTGCATGTAAAAAAGGAAAGATCGGATGAAAGGGAATTACGTCGTCAAATTGCTGTCTCAATTTTAAAGAAAAACATTCCTTTGGTGCCAAAATTTCTCAGTGGTGAGTCTATCTTCCTTTTTGGTGTGGATTTTTTGCTTGGAAGAATAACTGTCTTCTAAAATTTCTCATGTATTATTTGGCACCTAGTGATGAGTGCATGGAACATCAGTCTGTGTGATTTATCTGTCGTGATCCGTGTAAATTTCTTTCATGGTAATACACGCTAGTTTGTGCCGCCTCCCTTCCAAGATATTGTTTGCCGTTGGTGAATTGCTAACAAAAGTGGAGAAGCTAATTTTTTTCATTAGGCTGCTGAAAATTTGCCACCATACAGTCAGTGTAATCTAGACTAAAGAAGTGAAAGTGATTCGGTGTTTTCTCACCTTGTCGTCATTAAGAAATTGATTAAGTGATATATTTTTGTTGATATGTAAATAATTTTGCATTTAATTCGGAATCTCGTATAAAAGACAAAAGGTTTTAAGGCCATAATTATTTCCGTAACCTTAAAAGAACAGGAAATCTATTATTGTAATAGTATTATATATTACAAGTTGATAATCATTTTGCATAAGCCAGTAAATAAAGAACAAGATATGATATACATAAGTAACTACATTTACATATTTTACCATCTTAAATCGACACAAAAACATGGATTTTCTGCTTCACCCCTTCAGATTTTTATGAAATTTGGCGTGGATATTGTCTTATGCAAGGCAATTATAAGTATAAAATTTTGGACCCCTGACGGTTTTGGTTCGCGAGTTATGACGCCCCGAAAATTGAAAAAAATCGTAAAAAAGTGACACTATAATTACAAATATCTCTAAAACTATTAGGAGCAGGGCGCTCATTAAGGTGTCATTGTGTAGGTATTGAAATTGGCTGTAGACTGCACTAGACTAAAAAAAATTTGGTACAAAGGTCAAAGGTCAAGTATACAGTATATACTTTGAAACGTGATATCTCGAAAAGTGGTAGTTTTAAAATTCCCAAAAAAATATATGATATTCACAAGAGTGATTACTACAAACCCTGAAAGTTTCAGATGGCAACTATGTTTAAAGAATTATTTACTCCGAAGACCCCCATGAAATATTTTGTTTATGTAATAAAACACATCGGTGGTGCAATGGGTAGTGTGCGCGGCTCTTGTACATGAGATCCAGGGTCCGAACCCAGCTCTGACCACCTTTAAAAAAAAATTTCTTTCGGCGGCGGTCACCTCGCATAGTGACGGCGACACTATCGAGTATCCAGCCATGAAAAAGCTTCTCAAATTACCGTTCGGAATCTGTGTAAAACTGTAGGTCCCAATCAGTGAGTGAAAACTGGAAAGCGCACAGCTCAGTGATTGTGAGAAGTTCTCGCCAGTCCCTTCATGGGATGTAATGGGAAACCATTTATTTATTTTTTTTAATAAAACACAGCAAGTCAGAATTGACATTTTGAGAAAAAATAGATTACACAAAAAGTAATAATGGGTGCATTTATTATAAACTTCAATTAAAAATAATTATAGGTTAAAATTATATATTTTTAATGAAGCTTTCGCATTCAGCGGAGTATCGTTTGACTTCAATTTTTGTTTCTCCATATGGAATAAAGCAATGCATTTTCTGTGTGCCAGGAATAGCTTTAAGGCCTGAAAACCGGTGTTGTAGAAATTTTTCCTCTTCGTTGTAATCATTTTCTTTAAGGTAAACAAAATTACAACTTGTAAGGTTCTTTGGCACCAATCATACAATTTCTGCGAGGTAGTGATTTGGCCTTCCAACGGACGCTGCAAGCTTGCCCGACGTGCCTCTCTCTTAACTGTGCCTCCTAGACCATCACTTGGGCCCTTACCATGACTCGTGGCAAAAAAGTGCCAAGTTCTTTTTATTTTTGAATTGTGAGGCTGATCCATCCGAAAAGTAAATAATTTTTTGTGGAATAGTATCGAACTTATTTCTCAAAAATATATTCAGCTGTCGATTAAACAAATGCACTGCTACAGAATTGTGAATGAGACTGTCAGATATTATAATTAAATTTGTGGTTAGTGTTTTACCATCTGACTTATAATATATAGCAATCGGATACAGTGTCGCCTGGCTATTGTTCCAATGAAAGCCCTGTACGGAGTCTTGAATAACAAAGGAAACGTTTTCAGAAAAATCACAGATGGCCAAATATCCTTTTTCTTGCAAAGTCGCCCTTATTTTATTTAAATATGTAGCTTGTGCTTTTGCGATAAACGAATGGGGGAGCAAAGCTTCCAATTTTTCACAAAGTTCATCCAAAAATATGTCAGCTTCTTTAACCATAGTTTCCAAACAATCCCTATCAACATGTATCCACAGTTTATAAATGATCTCTTCAATCTTGTTCCGTTCCAACAGATCCCTCAATCTATTTTTGAATAGATTTATTGCTGGGCACATTGAGCATTCCCGCAGGTAGCATTTCGGAGATGGAGGATTGCATATAATTTTAGAAAAACAGTCTTTATACGTTTCCATCTTAAAATCATTCAAATTTTCCGTTAATGTATTCAAGTTCAATGCATGAATCATTAATTTGACATTTTGGTGAATTTTGCAAACACACACATTATGGTACCCACTAGCGTTTGCTAAAACAATATTTCGAGGACGGAGTTCGCAAAATTTAGACAGTCCAATTTTTACAGCATTGAATTTCTCTCGGAACATTGAATAAATTTCTCGTAAATTTCCGAGCAGCAGTCTTTTGGTTTTTTGAATTCGTACACCATTTTCCACAACAGTAACGTAGTCCTTATGGCCTGGCATACAACGGCTAACATCATCACTTTCGTAATAAGATTTGACCAATTCGGGAACTTCCGTCGACAACTGTTTTCTATGATGCGGATCAGGAGTACTAAGTATCCCTTTTTCTTCTACTAATTCTTTTACTTTTCTCGCCATGTATTTTGTTACGTTGAATTCTTGTTGTATTTTTTTGCAAAGTCCAAGTCTCTGGCAATAAAGAAAGTATTTGGATTTTTTGGGATCTATTGATGGTTTGTTTAAACTTCTCCTTTAACTGCATAACTACCTCAGAGTCTGGACATATATGGATGGCTGATCCTATTGCATCAGGAAAAATGTTTTTTCGAATAGATTCACTTACTTGATTAAATTTTCTGGCTCTATACCCTGTCCCCACCATTTTTTTATTTTTGATAGGAGATTCGTTAAGATAAGGCAACAGTTCGTTGAGCTTTGAAATACCAATCTTTATATACCAAAAGGCTCATCTACAAAGCAGGGTTCATTTTCACTTTCGTCTATATCAACATTCGAATTTTTCCTCCATTTCAGGAATTGCATTCTTATTCAAGTCGGAAATCTTTGACCTACAACCGCTGCATATTTTGCTTCCACTGGAAATATTACTTTTTAAGCTTATCATCCAGTTTGTAACAGTTCTTAAATTTCTGGTACAATTTGAATGCCCCACTTTTTTGAAGGGATTACAGCATTGTTTCCTTCTAAACGGCATTTTGTATACTGAAATCAATATATAATACAACACACGAGTTTTAGATTAAGTCAGGAGTTAAAAATTCTTAGTTTTTTGAATTAAAGTTATTAAGTTGTACGTAGTACAAAATATGGTCGCTTCTCTTGCTTGCTAAAATCCGAATGCTGCCAATCGCTGCTTCTTGTCCATTTTTACTTCCCACTCAACGATAGAATAAAGAGACAGCGAAAACGCGCAAAGTTATATTTTCCATTAACAGGGTGACACTCCTATCGTTTCAATGACAAAATTAGTATTTGATTTTTCATAGCCTACTGCAAATTTCATTTAAGTTTCCAAAAAATGGAATGGTTTATTACATAAACAAAATATTTCATGGGGGTCTTCGGAGTAAATAATTCTTTAAACATAGTTGCCATCAGTTTGCCACTCTGAAACTTTCAGGGTTTGTAGTAATCACTCTTGTGAATATCATATATTTTTTTGGGTATTTTAAAAATACCACTTTTCGAGATATCACGTTTCAAAGTATATACTGTATATTTGACCTTTGACCTTTGTACCAAATTTTTTTTTTAGTCTAGTGCAGTTTACAGCCAATTTCAATACCTACACAATGATACCGTAATGAGCGCCCTGCTCCTAATAGTTTTAGAGATATTTGTAATTATATCTCAACACTATTGCACTTTTTTACGATTTTTTCAATTTTCGGGGCATCATAACTCGCGAACCAAAACTGTCAGGGGTTCAAAATTTTATACTTATAATTCCCTTGCATAATCCATTTGTCGATTTAACATGGAATTAAAACAACACACATATAAGTGAATTAAAACACATCGATGATGTTTGAGCAACAAGTTGCTTGTATTTAAAAGCATCACTCTATATAACACTGTACGACAATTTAAAAAAAGTCGTTACACTTGAACCGGATGATATACGTCTGAAACTATAGGTAAAATGGAGTTAATTGGCGTTTTCAGTTTTTCAATTTCTCATCCTGTTGCCCCATAAAAGGACTACAAATGTTTAAAGAAGATAATTATGGCTATTTTCATTATTTTTTTATTTATGCCGTTCCAGGATAAAAAAGACTTGAAAAATGTCCTTGAAAATTATATCGTTTAAAATCCTTTGAAAATCTCCAACAATTTATTTGAAAAAAATATATGTTAATAGCCTGTATAAAGTGTAATACCCCTCACAATTTCAACATTCTAGCTTTATTAGTTAATTTTTAATAAAAGTACATAATACTCTTCCATAAAAAAAAGTACTTTAGTATATGGAACAGAGTATACAATTTTTGTTTAAAAAAGGCGTTACACTTGAACCAGGTGATATAAGAATGAAACTATAAGCTAATCGAACTAAAATGGCATGTTCAGTTTTTCATTTCGTGATCCTGTTGCCCCTTAAAAAGACTACAAAGCTTCAAAGGATAACATTAAAAACAAAATTTAAATACTTGTTCTCACTGTCTAATAAATACATTGAATTTATTTAAGGTCTGAATTTATTTAAGGTCAAGTTGGAAAATTCAGAGGCTCAAATTATTTTTGCATTTCGATTTTTCGTAAAAAAAAGATTACTCACTCTGATTACTCACGTGATTATGGAGTGCCCAAATCGGAAAAAGTTTTGTATTCTATGTGGTTTTTTTTATGCCAATTGTTCCATCATCTAAAATATTCCTCCCTCCACTTCATACTAAACTATTCGTTCGTGCACTTGGCTCTCAAAGTGCAGCTATGACGCATCTGGAGAAAGTTTTTCGAAGACTTAGTGATGCCAAGATTGAGGCTGGTATATATTGATTTATTGATACTTGATATTGAAAGGTTTATTAATTAGAAAGGAAGCTTGGAATAGTTTGGATGCTGTAATCAATAACTTTTTGGGCAACATCAAATCTGAAAACTACAAATGTATAGTTCAGAACCTTGTCGAATGTTCAGTTGAATTGGGAGTTAATATGTCCCTGAAAATACATTTTCTGGACAGACAACTGGACTTTTTCCCTGAAAATTTAGGAGATTTTAGTGATGAACACGGTGAAAGATTTCATCAAGATCTCGCCGATATGGAGGACCGGTTCTGGGGAAAAATTCAGCCCACGTGTTGGCAGATTACTGTTGGTCAATATGTCGTGACACTGCTGGTATATACAAACGACAAAGCAAAAGTATACACTTTTCTTATGTACCATTCATTTTAAATATCTATGAATAATGTTATCTTTTGAAGATTTGTAGTCCTTTTAAGGGGCAACAGGACGACGAAATGAAATGGCATTTTAGTCCGATTAGCTTATAGTTTCACTTAAAATCTAGTTCACGTGTAACTCCTTTTTAAAAAAAAGTATATACTTTGTTCCATATAATAAAGTACTTTCTTTGCTGGAAGAGTTTTATGTAAACTTTTATTAAAAATTAACTAATAAAGCTAGAATGTTGAAATTCTGGGGAGTATTACACTTTATATAGGCTATTAACATATATTTTTTTCGAAGAAATTTTTGGAGTTTTTTAAATGATTTTAAAGGATTTAATTTTGCAAGGACATTTTTTAAGTCTTTTTTATACTGGAACGGTATAAATAAAATAATAATAAAAATAGCCACGATTCTCTTCTATATTGGTATCGTAGGGTGCGAATAAGTATTTAACTTTTTTTGAAAAGTGTTATCCCTTGAAAATTTGTAGTCCTTTTATGGGGCAAGAGGATGAGAAAATGAAAAATTAACTCCATTTTACCTATAGTTTCAGACGTATATCATCCGGTTCAAGTGTAATATGGACTATCGGACGGTGTAATAATACAAAAATAATTCATGTTTTGTTCTTGCCCTTAACAGTGGGACATATCAACACAAAATTACACTTACAGTTAAAATAATTAGTTTATATTTAATTACTTATAGTCTTCCAGTTTATTATTTTTAAATGAATCTCACTTGATGTGTAACAACGTTACTGCCTAGGAAGTTGTAGGCATCCGTCAATAACAAAAGCTTTTCAGTAGAATACATTAATCGCCACTTGATGAAAACGATCACGTTCGTATAAACACTACTGGCCACTGTGCCCGTCTTCAACGAAAGTACTTTCGTCCTTGGACCCCCTGCCAACACCAAGTAAAGCCCGGTATTCAGTTTTTATGAAATTTTCGTTGCCATAAGAAGTACGTGTATAATAAATAACGAAAAATTCATGAACCGGATATTTCGCTCACTTTTAATTTGCATTTAATTGTTTGGGACCGGAATTTGGCATTTCGATTATTTTAACAAACAAAAGTGCAAGGTAAATCAGAGATATGTGGTAACTCTCTGTTACAAAATTTTTCGTTTAGAGACAAATGACAAAATTTCTTACGAAACTGAATACGGGGCTTAAGTCATCATTTGTGTGTTATTGTTTTTTGAACGAAGTTCTTTATCGCACGTTGCGGGATGGGGGCTAAATGAAAAAAATTAAACAACTTTTTTTTAACAACTTTATTACAACCCAGTATTATCAACCATAGATAAAGGAAATAATAAATATAGCGCGCCCATTGTCAACTTTGTTCACTAGGTGCTGTCACTTTCATTGAAGTTTCCCATAATTCTCATTGACGTTTATTCAAAATTGTGGGAAATGTTTGTGAAAGTAATTTAAACAGGGAAAATGTGACAAAATTTATATGATTTGATATAATAGCATTTGTTTCTTATATAAAAAACTTTTTCAAAGCGATGAGGCCGGTGTTGAGATATCAATAAGAGAAACCCCGTAAGACCGCCCTTATAATCTAAAACTTAATCTAAATTGTAGGAACTTCTGTGGTCGCAGATGTCAAAACCGTTAGAGTGCCTGAGGACTCTAAACCAGGAATGGTAGCTGAACCAGAGAAAGGACACAGTCGGTGATCACATGGCTTTGCAATTCGATGGCCATCAGATATTCTACTTTAAGTAACGTGTTGAATTCTTGTTTCGAAGTGATATTTTTTTTAAAATTTAATGTCATATTTTTTAAGTGTTTTTAAGAACAAAAAAAAATCCCATTTATTGCTTCCAACAACATCTAGAAAATTACCCATTACGCTAAAATTTTCCCAACACTTGTACTTCATCTATTAGTTTACTTTATCTGTGTTATCAACTATTTATATTGGGTACTTTTGCTTTGGTTAGTGTCTAGACTAACATATGGTGGCAAATGTGTTGTTTAATGTGACATTTTCTAGGTGGAGCTTGTAACCATTATCCATATATATATAAATAAGTTTGTGTTTGTTGGCATTTTTTAGTACCGAATAGACGCGAAAACGGTTGGACAGATCTTTAAATTTTCACAGAATGTAGCTTCGTGGTCGGTGGTGAAAATACATATTTTGAAACCGCAACATCTGGAGGACTGTTTCACCAATCGCCTTGATAATTTGTGTAGATGCATCAAAATTCGTGATCCAACAAAAAATGGGCGGGATCGGATCAGTGGGCGTGGCATACAACTTGAAAATTTTTACAGCTGTATCTCATGAACTATCAGACAGTTGAAAATAAAATTTCGTACATATGTTGTACGTACAGTATGAATTACAGCCAGGGTGGAAGTGGGCGGTGCCGCGCCCCGTTTTCAAAAATCGATCTGGCGACTTTTCTAATATACCGGTTATTATGAAAATTTCACAATGTGGTACTGATGAACCGGTGGTAGTCCCTGGCTATACCTGGTAGTAATTGGATAAAGAGGCGTGGTACCGCCCATACAATTTGAAATTTAAAATGGCTATCTCTCATGAACTATCAGAGGTATGAAAATAAGATTTGGTATATATGTAGTTGGTACAGTATCAATTACAGCCTGGGTGGAAGTGGGATATGCCACGCCCCTTTTAAAAGAAACCGTTATAGCAGTCATATTTATTACGTGAAACACCGCAATTGGCTTAAATGCAACTGCTCCAGTTCGTTGCTCCATCATCAAGCTACCTCCACCTACCTTACCTGCTGCTGAGACCTGCTCCTGATGTTCCTGCTGTTCCGGTTTGTTCCTGCATTCCCATGTTCCTGTGTTGATTTATATAACTTCTGCGCCTTATATTCCTGCGTTCCTGTGTTCCTTTAGTTACGCTAATCCTGTTGCTGCGTTCAGATATTTTCGCCTGTATTTAATGGAGTTTTTTTTTATATTTATCCAATTTTCTTGTTATTGGCTTTTGTTTTTTCCATTTGTAATTATTGTCAGCAGATGCTTAATTTTCCAATTCTTTATTGTTCCGCTCTTTAACTATATTTTTGTTTTTTTTAAGTTATAATTTTTTTTCCACAATAAAATTTTTCCACAAATAAATTTCTACAAATATCGAGCCTTTTTTTGATGAAATTCGATAACTCACGATCATTCGCATCAACTGTAAAAATGATTTACATAGTTTTAAAATGCAACGTTACGAATTTACTGCAAAAGCAATTAAGACGTAAGTACACATTTGTAGTAGTTATTGTTTTTTGTGTCAGCAACGTGTCGCTTACGTCTTTATTTTCTTTGGCAAATTAATCAAAATAATATCCAAATTACAATTATTTCACAGTTCACAAATATTTCTGCATAATGGCGTTGTGACAGCCAGAGGTAAATTTATTACTTATTTGTATTTGTATTTAGTTATTGCGTATATATAATAAATATTATAATTATATTACAGGAATTATTGTCGGAAATATAGGTTATCTATCGAAATAATTTAAATTACATTAAAATAAAGTGATATTACTTAAGACATATTAAACATTACATAAAACAAAGTATTAGGAGAAAAAAAACATTGTACTATGAAACCTGGCATGGATTAAAAAAAGTTAAATTACTCTAAAATTTTTTAATATAATATAAACCAATATGATGTATACTTTATTCATTTCAAAAAATATTTATTTTAAACGAAATAAAAGTAGCTTTACAAAAATTTTGGGAAGAATAAATTATTATTAGGAAATGTTACAATCATAGCTCCGAAATCTTTCAGAGTTTCACACTCTACTCGAATTCGAGCGCGAGTACTCCTGCGAGTGAAAAAAAAAATCGAGTATACTCTATTTTTCTATGCCACTCGAATAAGAGCGCATATGCTTTGCTCGATTTCGAGTGCGAGTAAAATACGCTCGAAATCGAGCAGATTGTACTCTTGCCGAGTACTCTTTCAGTCTTTCTCATCCAGTGGAAAAATAGAAACTGTTTGTTTTTTGCCGATTTGTGTATGTGTGTGTGTGTAGTAGCAAGTATAGTAACTCAAACGGTTGTTGGTGTTGCTATGGACTCTGGTGGGGAGAGGTGACTGACGAGGGAGGACTGGGAGGTCAAGAAGAGAAAAGCAGCAGAATGTATTGTATTGTAAGGGACCGGTGATTTTGTGTACAAAAATACTCACGAAGAAGATTACGAGTGTTACAAAAATTGTTTATTATTTATTATTGTTTATTACATTTATTTATTACACGAGTAATAAAACAAGGATGGAAATGAAAAGAGTATATGTGTAAAGTGCAGTGATTTTTTAATAATTTATATTTGTAAGTAGTTCATTATTTTATTTTAGTATCAAAATATTGTAGTGTGTTTCTTTTTTAAGGCTGGTTCGTCTTGATGTCACTATTAATGCCAATCCGCTAAATGCGCTCGTTCTACGGAGGCTTGTGTAGCCGGGACTCCGAGTATAACTTGAAGCAGTTCATATAATTGTGGCTTGTCAACTGTTTTGCATAACCACCAATGCATAATGTCCGTACTGCAAGACTCCCGCCTCGATAAAATTAATCTAGAAAAAAATATTTTTTCCACTAACATAAAAACATTAAAATTTTTAAAAAAAATTTACCTTCTTAACTTTTGAAAGGGTACACAAAAACCATCGGTCCCTTACAAATTGTAAGTCATCTCTCCCCCGTCAGTCCATATCAACACCAACAACCGTTTGAGTTACTATACTTGCTACTACACACACACACACTCACACACTAATTGTCAAAAACAAAACTAAAGCCAAATAATAAAATGATCCACTCCTCAGTCCCCTCCTTTCACCACAGTCACCACTAGAACACCTCAGTCCAAAGCAACACTTCTACACACACACACACGCACACAAGTCAGCAAAAACAAACAGTTTCTATTTTTCTACTCGATTTCACTCTTAAGAGTAAACTCTCACTCTATTTTGAAGATTTTTACTCCCACTCTTCATTTTTAAAAAGGAGTACTCGCGAGTACTCCCACCTAAAACAAACGAGTGGAGAGTAAACTTTTTGTAACACTCGTACTCTTCGAGTACTCTTCTTCGCGAGTATTTTTCACTCTCGAGTAAAATCGAGTAAATCTGAGCTCTGGTTACAATAGAAAATGCACTAATTGGCTTCAAAAATACTCTTCTTAAACGAGATCGCATCACCGACAAGCTGCATATTGTGGGGTAGTGTGTTCCAAAGACGAACAGCATGTATAAAAAGTTGCCATTCCGAAACAAGGCTTCGGCGTTGATGAGGTATAAAATCCCCCCTCCCCCCTCCTATTACTCCTATTAAAACTAAGATTCTCAAGATTCTTTATGAAGAAATACGAGAGTTCAGATATTCAAAAGCCTATCTAAAGAAACGCCTTAAAGCAGAGGCGAAAATTGAGATACATGATCATATCTTATGAGACCGTAAACGTATCGAATGACATTATTAAAAATTACATTAAGTTTGCGCTTACTCGCCGCATCACAGCTTGCGAATAGTTCACAGCCATAGAGTAATCCTGGCAAAATATATACTTTAGCTAGGAGGATCTTTATATTACGTGAGGTAAAATGCTGGGTTTGGCAAAGAGACCTCAATTTTGCATACGTTTGGCCTACCACAGAGTTTATGTGATGTGACCAGGTTAGAGTATCATTAAAGACTATTCCCAAGTTTCTCGCACTTGATACAATTGCAATGGGCTCATTATTCAATACTATGTTAAATTCATGAGACTGTAAGGATCGCCTCTTTTTAATCAAAAGGCATTTCGATTTACCATGATTAAGACAGTCCATTCACAGTTGCCCATTGGTGTACCTTTGACAAGTCATAATTAAATCTAGCAACGCATTCCGTTAATTGATTAATGTGGCATTCCAATATGAATTGCACTTCATTGGCGTACATGTGTATGCTGCTATGGGATAGGTGCATAGGAAGATTATTGATATAAAATAAAAACAGCAATGGACCCAAAATGGACCCCTGCGGAAATTCTCTTGTAACCGGAAGAATTTCTGATGTCCTGTTGTTTAAACATACTGCCTGAGCACGCCAATTTAGGTATGAGTGAAGTAACCGTTTAGAAGTAGTGGTAAAATTTAAAAACTTGGTGAACTTAGAGCATAGAATACCATGCTCAACAGAGTCGAAAGCCTTTGAGTGATCCAGAAGGATAAGAAACGGAACTTTATTAGCATCTAAATCTTGGCGAATATTTTCGGATACTTCAGTTAAAGCAGTTACACAACCAAGCAGTTATAAATACAAAAACATATCCATTCATACATATTACATTAAATGTTAATTATATATTAGTTGACGTCTAATAAATACAAGTTTGTTTCATTTGGAAACTAAAATTTCACTCGTTCTATACAGCGAAAGTATACAGAGAATTGAAGAAGAAACGTGCCTGGGTAAACGGACTTATAAAAAGCAAAAATCACTACCCAAAAGGCTACAAAATATGAAAATTTGTGATACTCGTGTTCAGCCGAATCCATGCGCAAATAGAAAATGTCAAAACTCATGTGGCGACAAGTTATCCGAGTCAGAGCGGATATTAATTAATGAACAGTTTTGGGGTATTGGCAACAAAATTAGACAAAAAACTGGTTACTTTCGTGTATTAAGCGTAAGTGCGTTAACATATGAAGAAGTGATAGCAATACAAAGAAGTTTTCTTATGATTGTGTTATTAAGTATAATGATAATAGCCTCAAAGTTTGTCAACAATGTTTCCTCAAAACACTTCACATATCGCAAAAGATGTTAATAAACACAAGAGATAATTCAAACTATTTGAAAATTTACAGCACGAATAAAAAGAGATCCACGCCTCATAATAAGTCTGAAGAGTCCAAGGTTGCTCTTGTCAAAGCTTTTATTGAACAGTTACCAGTAGTTCCCTCGCATTACTGTCGCAACGAAAGTAATAAGTTGTATCTTCCCCAAGAATTTCGAATCATAAATGGATTATATGAATGCTATACTGAATGTTTGAAAAGGATCGATATGAAATATGCTCAGCTATCTTTAGAGGTTTTTCGAAATATTTCTAAATATAGTTTTCATATTGGTTTTCACTTGCCTAAAAAAGACAAATGCACCACTTGTGAGAATTATAATAACTTGAACAGCGAAAGCACAAACTCTTTTAGAACTAACAAAAAATTACAAAAATCACATCAGAGGAATTTTTGGAGGAACAAACCCACAGCAAAGCTAATTCGTCAATGCTATGTGCTAGTTTTGATCTTGAAAATGTTTTAAATACAAAAAAAACAGAATTTTTTTATTTGTTTTAATAAGATTTTTATAACGTAAGCGCCACAAAAGTACTCAGTAATTTGATAGCGTAAAAGATGTAAGCGACAAAAACAACCGTTATATTCTAGATATGCAAGGTGTGCGAAGTTAGCCCCCCATTTTTGGAAATAAATATTTTTGAAGATTGTTCTGAATTGTTCTAGGATTGTTCTACATTGTTCCAAAACAATGATTTTCTAAAATATAATTTGTACCGGTAAATCGAAAAAAATCAATATTAAACTTTGCACCCCATTTTTGGAAAAACGAAATTTTTGCGGTTGTTCTGGGTTGTTCTAGTTGTTCTAAACATTGTTCCAAAACGATGATTTTCTAAAATATAATTTGTACCGGTAAATCGAAAAAAACCAATTTTAAAGTTGCACCCCATTTTTGAAAAAAAAATTTTTTTGCGGTTGTTCTAGGTTGTTCTAGTTGTTCTAAACATTGTTCCAAAACAATGATTTTCTAAAATATAATTTGTACCGGTAAATCGAAAAAAACCAATTTTAAAGTTGCACCCCACTTGTGTAAAAAAAAATTTTTTTGCAGTTGTTCTAAGTTGTTCTAGTTGTTCTAAACATTGTTCCAAAACAATGATTTTCTAAAATATAATTTGTACCGGTAAATCGAAAAAAACCAATTTTAAAGTTGCACCCCACTTTTGTACAAAAAAATTTTTTTGCAGTTGTTCTAAGTTGTTCTAGTTGTTCTAAACATTGTTCCAAAACAATGATTTTCTAAAATATAATTTGTACCGGTAAATCGAAAAAAACCAATTTTAAAGTTGCACCCCACTTTTGTAAAAAAAAAATTTTTTGCAGTTGTTCTAAGTTGTTCTAGGTTGTTCTAGTTGTTCTAAACATTGTTCCAAAACAATGATTTTCTAAAATATAATTTGTACCGGTAAATCGAAAAAAACCAATTTTAAAGTTGCACCCCACTTGTGTAAAAAAAAATTTTTTTGCAGTTGTTCTAAGTTGTTCTAGGTTGTTCAAGTTGTTCTAAACATTGTTCCAAAACAATGATTTTCTAAAATATAATTTGTACCGGTAAATCGAAAAAAACCAATTTTAAAGTTGCACCCCACTTTTGTAAAAAAAAATTTTTTTGCAGTTGTTCTAAGTTGTTCTAGGTTGTTCTAGTTGTTCTAAACATTGTTCCAAAACAATGATTTTCTAAAATATAATTTGTACCGGTAAATCGAAAAAACCCAATTTTAAAGTTGCACCCCACTTTTGTAAAAAAAAATTTTTTTTTTAGAAAATCATTGTTTTGGAACAATGTTTAGAACAACTAGAACAACCTAGAACAACTTAGAACAACTGGAAAAAAATTTTTTTTTACAAAAGTGGGGTGCAACTTTAAAATTGGTTTTTTTCGATTTACCGGTACAAATTATATTTTAGAAAATCATTGTTTTGGAACAATGTTTAGAACAACTAGAACAACCTAGAACAACTTAGAACAACTGCAAAAAAATTTTTTTTTACAAAAGTGGGGTGCAACTTTAAAATTGGTTTTTTTCGATTTACCGGTACAAATTATATTTTAGAAAATCATTGTTTTGGAACAATGTTTAGAACAACTAGAACAACCTAGAACAACTTAGAACAATTGCAAAAAAAATTTTTTTTACAAAAGTGGGGTGCAACTTTAAAATTGGTTTTTTTCGATTTACCGGTACAAATTATATTTTAGAAAATCATTGTTTTGGAACAATGTTTAGAACAACTAGAACAACCTAGAACAACTTAGAACAACTGCAAAAAATTTTTTTTTACAAAAGTGGGGTGCAACTTTAAAATTGGTTTTTTTCGATTTACCGGTACAAATTATATTTTAGAAAATCATTGTTTTGGAACAATGTAGAACAATCCTAGAACAATGCAATACCCAACGAAATATGTCGCACAAAACAATGCTGTTAGTAGATGCACTAAAATCAAAGATAATCATAAAAAACAACCTCCTGTATAATTATATGCCTCGATGTAATACATAATTTTATATCCCGGCTGCTTGTAGCTGACGAAATAAATAAATAATAATAGTTTGATCGTCCTGAAAATTTCACAGTATATTTCAGTGTGCCTACGGTTACGAACAGGCTATTTGGAAGCAAGTTGACAAAAAGTCCGAGGCGCCGCCCACACACGTCAATATTTGATTATTACATATACTATATCAAACAATTGTCCGTACACCAGGCACTTGAGAACATATTTCAATGTATCTCAGAAAATATATAGCCGATTTATTTTAAATAATTTTTTTTTAAAGTTCAATGCGTCTATCAGCAATATATCTTTTGAGATGCATCGAAATATGTTCACAACTGCCTGGTGTACGGACAATTGTTTGATACAGTGTAGGAATGTGAGGTTTGATATGATGTAAATTACTTTTTGGGGAAACCCAATGAAAATACGGCTATTAAAAAGGTCAGACTATGAAGCTAAGAAAGTCACGTACGAATGAATATATGTAAATATCATTGAGGTTAGTTTCAAGAGCATCCTACATATCGTTATGCCAACAATGCATTTTTTAAACAAATTCAGAATAATCTTATAGGGGCTACTATAATCACTGGAAATTATAAAGGAACCGGTGTCCTGATTCCACGCATTCCCATGATACCTACAGACATGCCCTACGATTTCAAAAGATTGCGATGCCCTGTAATGGGATGCTCTAAATAAATTGTGTTGTATACCGGCTCCTTAAGAAGCCGCTTGGTATATTGCCGGCAGCTCTCAAAGCGCAAAGGCAAAAATAAAAATAAAAAATAAATTTATCTTTTTAAAGTCAAACTATGTTCGACTGAGTCTGTTTATTTTCTGAATTTTAGTTTCACAATTTTTGGTTCTTAAATACTAAACTAACGGTAGTTTGTTTTTGAGTGAAGTTTACATTAGGGGTGGCAAACTCTAATTCATGTGTACTAAAATAGTACAACAGTACACCCTCGCCCTTAAGAAAAAATTATGTTTAAAATATAATTTTGTAAAAAAAAATAAATAAAAAAAGATGTTAATTAATTCAAAATTTTGTCCCTAGTTACATTCCATTTTTTTAACATATTGCTATGATATTTTTTAAGTCTATTTCCTAAATTAACAATGGAATTTACACCGTTTATGCCTACTATTCTATATGGGCCATGATATGGGGCTTGATATTTTCTGCTATTCATTGTTCTTACTAGTACAAAACGTCCTTCTTTTACATTAAGAGGATTTACATATACGTTCTTTTCAAATATTTTATTTTTAGACATTTGAATGTAATCATATGCTTTTTGTAGGGAAAATTCAGTCTTGCGCGTAATTCGCTTGCGTAATCATCCCCATTATAGAATTTATTTTCTTTTGATATTTTATCGTTTGGCAAGTATGGCAATTTTCCAAAAATTAATTCGTATGGAGTATAACCTGTATCAACATGTGGTGTAGTATTATAAGCAAACGTGAAATATGGGATCCAAATGTCCCATTGGTCGTCTTTACAATAATTTTACAAAAATTCATTAAGTACCCTATGATTTCTCTCTATTGAACCCAAGGTTTCATGATGGTATGGAGCACTAAATACTTGTTTGACATCCAATAACTTGCATATTTCAGCCATTAGTGTATTGTCAAATTCTGTTCCTTTGCCTGATTTTAGAATTTTAAAATGTCCATATTTTAATATAAAATTTTCCACTAAAGCCCTTGCAACTGTTTTGGCTTCCTTGGTTTCCATAGGGTATGCAACAACGTATTTGCTCAATTCGATTATATGGTTAGAATATATCGATAAAAATTTTATAGTCCCATCGGTCCCACTGTATCTATAGACACTATCTCAAAAGTAGTTTTAGGTGTTTCACTTAATGTTAACCGCTCCTTAGTGTTTATTAAGTCTGCATTGTTTGCAATCTAATACGAATTGCTTCACCATCTTGCCCATATTCTTCCAAATGTATCTTTGCTTTAGTTTTAAAGTTGTTTTCTGACACCTAAGTGTCCTCCGTATGTAGAGTTATGATATTCCTCTATAAGTCTTATCTGTGTATCTTTGCATAAAATCCGTTTTGGTTCATCATATAAGAGTACTTTAAAATGTGTGTTTCTTTTGGTTTGTAAATTTTTAAATATTGTTTGAATTCTTCTGCGGCCACAGTTTCGAATATTTCATCATTCTTTTTCAATGCTAGCTCGTTTATCTTAAGTTTTTGCATTGTAGATATCAGCTTTTCCAAAATCAGCATTGTGTTTAATGGATTTTCACTACATCTTACAATAATTTCAGTTTCATTCACATCGAATGTCAATCTGTTCACTTTATCTCTTGTTGTAAATTTTAGTCTTCTCATTTTTCTTAAATCTGATAATGATGTACAGTCCCAGACGAAAAGCTGGTCATTCTTCTCTTCAGAGACGTACTTTTTGGCATTGTCCATGTCTTTGTTCACATTTTCCTTGTTCATACTTCTTGTTATCGGCAAAATTTTCTAGTCAGTATCCTTCCTTGCTGGAATCATAGCTTTGAGCATATCGCTGTTTAATTTTATTTGTGTTCATTTTTCCTTTCTTGTATATTATCTCAAAATCGTAATCGCATAGGTCTAGCCGAATACGTGCCATTTTGGATGACGGGTTTTTGTGTGAAAATAATGAAACCAGTGGTCTGTGATCGGCGATTACAATGAATTTCCTTCCATATAGGTAGGGTCTGAAAAATTTAATTCCCCAATGTATAGCTAGTAGTTCCTTTTCGATGATTGGTTTATTCAAATCATGTTTAGCTAATGATTTGCTGGCATAAGAGATCGGTAGGTCTGTTCCAACGTTGCCTTGCGATAAAACAAAGTTGGAAGCACCATAGTTGGCATAGTTGGAAGCATCTGTAGTCAATATAAAAGGTTTTTCAAAATCTGAGTATTGTAAAATCGGTGGGTTAATCAATTTGTTTTTAAATGTTTCAAATGAGCTTTGACATTTCTCATCCCACTCAAATGGTGTGTTTCATTTTTAAAAGGGAGTTTACATTTTTCGCAGTATCGGCAAATTTACTAATGAATCCACGATAATAATTGCAGAAAGCTACAAATCTTCTTACTTCATCTGCTGTTGTAGGTACGGGATAATTTTTGATAAAATCATTTTTCGTTGGATCTGTTGTAATTCCATTATCGATTATAAGATGTCCTAAGTATACTACTTCTGATTTAAGGAATTTGCACTTGCTTGCATTTAATTTTAAATTGCAATTTCGTAACCTCTTAAAAACCTTTATTAAATTTTCGTTGTGGTGTTTCTAACTGCTGCCACATACGATGATGTCGTCAACATACAAGAATGCTTCTGCGTCAAGTCCACTTAGAGCTACAGTTAGCATTCTTTGAAAACTATTTGATGATATTTTAAAACCGAAAGGTAGACGTTTAAATTGGTAATGACCGCTTCCAGTTGAAAATGATGTCAATGGTCTTGAATCCTTGTGTAAATTTATTTGATGGAATGAGCTTGTCATGTCCAAAGTAGAAAAGTACCTTGCTCTGCCTAATCTATCCAGAACATCCTCTATTCTTGTTAATGGAAACTTGTCGTTGACTATTTTGTCATTTAATTTTCTGTAGTCCACTACGAGACGCCATTTTTTTTATCATCCGTTGATTTTTTTGGTACTACTAATAAAGGTGAATTGTACGGGCTAACTGAATGTTCGATTATGCCGTCTGCCATTAATTGATCAACTTGATCATTAATTTCCTTAATCTATGTTTGTGGAAATCTGTAATTTTTTATGTAACCCGGTGTGGAATCAGTAATTTGAACTTCTTGTGTGTAGAAATTATTCACGCTCAACTTATTTCTGACGGTAAATGAAAAATATCTTGATATTCTCTGAAAATTTCAATTATTCCTTCTTTAGCTTCCGTGTTTTTTATTTATTTATTTAATTAGTCTATGGATACAATTTTATCCTTACAGACTAGCATCTTAAAATCTAAAAATTATATAATGAAAATTACTTTAATAAATTATTTAAAATAACTTTAAAATGTTGATGTGGCAAACTTAGATCTAATTGTTTAGAGTATTCATTAAATAATCTGAGGGCTTTAGTTAACGGTTCATTTAAAGCGTAATCGGTTCTATGTAAATCTATATGAAAAAATTTTACATTATTTCTAAGCCTTCTGGAAGGTACATTTATCTTTATAACTTCCAGCAAATCCTGACAATCAACAAATCCCCAAATAATCCCATGCAAGAAATTAATTGACAACACATTTCTTCTAACTTCTAAAGTTTTCATACCAATTAAGATACATTTATCCGGATATTTAAAGTTTTTAATAGGACACCTCAATATCAATATTTAATGTTTTTAATAGGACACCTAGTCTGTCATTATCCGCATGAATCATTTTATTACTTCGATATATGTTGTAGTCTTTTAGTGGATGCATTTTGCAATCCAGGTGTTCCAAAGTAACCTCTTCATCTCTTGTATTGAGTAATTTCACATGTGCAACACCTTTAGCAGGTATTATAGTGTTTCCCAAATATACTCCTTCTTGTATTTCCATATTCAGCACAATGCTATCTTCCATAACTTTCAAATTCAGCGGTACAAGGGACTCTGTTCTTGATTGAAGTACGATGTTCGTTCGCCGAATTGGTCTGGAGTTCATTTGTATCGTGATATCTTTGTCATTGATGTTAAATCTGATTGTAAATGCTTCAAAAACCTATTTTACACATGTGTTTTGTAAGTAAATCTCGTCCTATAATGCCATCATATGTAATGCGAAAGTCGTCTTCAACTACATTGAAAGAGTGTTCAATATTTTCACTTAATATGTTCAGACTTATTTTCTTTGTTCCCAAACATTGTATTGCCTCTTCCGTAATGCCGGTTATACTTGCTGTTTCGTTTTGACAAATATTATTGAAGTTTCCTAATTTTATGATGCAAATAGCCGCTCCCGTATCGATTAAAAATTTCTAACTTTTGTCTGTATTTTTACAATGGAAAGTAACGTAGGAATTTAAATTTTTGGAAATATTAAAAATGTTTAGACTTCGGCGCTCTGGGTAACGTCTTCTGTTACCCGGCCGTCGCAGTTTTCCTGTTCGCCTGTAAAATGACACGATCGGTAAGAATTGTTCCTATTATCACCGTTATTATTTCGTCTAAAGTTGTTATTCTTTGCTGCATTATTATAATTTCTGTAGTTTCCATTGTGTTTGTTTCTATTGTAATATTTATTTCGGTTATCTTGCGTAATATCATTGTTTCTGTCGTTTGATCTATTACACAGTGCAACACGAAAAAAAAATAACCATATACGGACACCACTACGTGATAAAAGACTAAAAAAAAGAGACCCGTGTCTCCCAATTTTTCCCAAAGTCATGCACTTTTTTTTTATGGGCCGCCAAAAATTTGGGGCCTCGGTATCATTTTCGCAAAAATGTGATCATTTTCTCAGGCTCATGTCTTGGAAACCTTTCAGAATTTCGATTTACTCTCTGAGGCAAAGTTGTAGCTCTTGTCATAAAGAACAAAAATTGCGAACATATAAAATCAAACCTTCCAGATCGAAATTGCAAAAAAAAATTCGATTTTTTTTTACCTTTTTTCCCGTGTTCAGGTCCATAGGTAGCAAACCGTTCAAAATTCAAGGAAACAATCAACTACAAAAATTTACCTAAGATCTCAATAAACAAATTTCTAGAACATATTAACTTCCTAGAGATGATTCTTAACACTGTTTAGGTAGCACGCAAAAGTGAAAAATTTGCCGAAAATTTTTTAATTTCATTTTTTTACCTTTTTCTCCTGTTCAGGTCCATAGGTAGCAAAAAATTAAATATGCCTGGCCAGAACCATGTGTTTGTCCAAGGGTTAACACCGTTTAGGTAGCGCTTAGGTATCACGCGATCATGCACCGACAGCAGCAGCACAGGCAATGCAGTAAGCTCAGCACACGCAACAAGGGACGCAGCACACAATATAAAAGCGACACGCCGCTCACATCGAGGCATTACACAGCGCGACGTCAACGAGAGCTCAGCGGTGAAAGTTATAAAGTGAAAGTGAAAGTAAAAAAAGTGAAAGTGCTACAGTATAATTCGCACACAACATTGGCAACTGACAATTTCAATATGCAGTGTGAAAATATTGATTTATTTTGCTACGTTTGCGGTCATCAAACCAGAAAAAAAACATCTACAAGATTTCAGAAGGAAAAGAATCATTTAACTAGTGAATTCAAAAGAGCATATACATTGTTTTTCGACGAAGTGGACTTGATCGGTGAAAATTACACACCTAATACAGTGTGTCACCAATGTTATAACAATATCATGGCATGGTTGAGTGAAGGCAGAGGTACTATGAAGTATTGTAAGCCGGTAAACTGGATTAATCGCCCAGGTGACCATGATGCAACCAGTTGCTATGCATGCGTAAATTACACATGTCGTCCAAATCGACATTCTGAGAAGAACAAAATTTATAAAGCAACAAAATTTATAAAGCAACAGCAACAGCCACACTACCAGTGCTTGCACCTGAAAATTTTGTATCACCAAGGCCGCCAACTCCAGATCGTACTACAGAATTTACAGCAATGAGTACAGCAAGTGGTGTTACTTATGAAGATCCATTTGATACCGATTATGAGCCCCAACAGGGAAGAGATGGACCACAACTAATAACACAAATGGAAATGGATTTCATTGTGGCCATATTGGGATTATCGCAGCGACTTGCAATATTTTTGACAGCTTTTTTAAAGCAAAGAAAACTCACACATGCTAATGTTAACTCTACGGCGTACCGCAAACGACAAGCTGAATTTCAGATGCTCTACACTCTAAATGAGGACAATTCGTTCGCTTACTGCAACGATATAAAAGCTTTGGTGGTAAAAATGGGAATGAACTACATCGCTAGTGAGTAGAGATTATTTATTGATGGTTCTGTTTCAAGCTTGAAAGCAGTGTTGTTGCATGTGTCGAACCGAAAACCTTCCATTCCGCTGGCAATGGGTATCATCATGAAAGAAAGCTATGAAACATTGAAAGATATAATGGAAAAAAATCAAATATTACGAAAATAAATGGAAGATTTGCTGTGATTTGAAGGTCATCAACATTTTGCAAGGGATCATCGATAAGGGCGGCTTCCCAAAATTCTTTTGTTTTCTTTGTAATTGGGATTCACGCTCACCTCTGAATCAATTCCAATGTAACTCGTGGAGGCCAAGAGGAAGTGTGGATGAACAAATACAACAACATAGACTGAAGAATGCACCTTTAATTGACAATACTCAAGACATCTTGCTGCCACCGCTCCACATAAAATTGGGAATTGTTAAAAAATTCATCGAAGTGGCCGTTGTAAATTGTCCAAACGCATTCGACTATTTGAAAAGCGTTTTCCCAAAGCGTAGCGATGACAAAATTAAAAAAGGTATTGTAGTAAATTTAAAACGAATTTTTGTTCACCTAATTGGACTATTTACACTATGTTAATGTTTTATTTTCTGTCTTTATTTTTGTTTTCATTTAACAGGCGTACTTCATGGCCCTGACATTAGAAAGCTATTCAAGAGCAACTTTGATTCATCGCTTGATGAAAATCATTCAATGGCATGGATTTACCTTCAGCGTGTATGCACCAGAGTCTTGGGAGGGGATCGAGACGCGGAACCGGAAGCAAGAGAATGGGTGAAACAAATGCTGCATTATTTTGAGATAATCGGCGCATCGATGACATTAAAGCTGCATTTTCTTCATTTTCATTTTGACGATTTTATCAAACAACTCCCTACCGAATCCGATGAGCAAGGAGAACGGTTTCACCAAACCACAATGCCCATGGAAAAACGGTACAAAGGCAAAAACCTCGACGCATTGCTTGCAGAGGTATGTTGGTGGAGTCACAAGATCACCCTGTATGATGTTAATGAAGTATTTGAAGAAGAAAGAGCTGATGATGGAGGGCAGTCTGGAAGCAACGTGCCTGTGGACACCATAATTGCTGAATCAGAGTCAGAGTCGGACGATTTGGATCCACAACTTAAGAGAGAGTGATTTGCAAGTCCAGGGCCATCAACATTATAAACATAATACGAATACTTTTTTTTTAATATTTTTGTAATATATAGCATAATATCTCAATGTTGAAGTAAATAAAAAACAAATGAAATTAAAAAACGGTGTTAAGAATAATTCCCAGGAAGTTTATATGTTCTAGAAATTTGTTTATTGATCTTAGGTAAATTTTTGTAGTTGATTGTTTCCTTGAATTTTGAACGGTTTGCTACCTATGGACCTGAACACAGGAAAAAAGGTAAAAAAAATCGAATTTTTTAAGTTTTTTTGCGATTTTGATCTGGAAGGTGAAGTTTTTTTGATTTTATATAACGGTTTGCAAGATATGAGCCTGAGAAAATGATCACATTTTTACGAAAATGATACCGAGGCCCCAAATCTTTGGCGGCCCATAAAAAAAAGTGCATGACTTTGGGAAAAATTGGGAAACACGGGTATTTTTTTTTAGTCTTTTATCACGTAGTGGTGTCCGTATATGGTTATTTTGCTATGACTTAAAAAATTACACACAGTGTTATCATTGTTATTTTTATACTTGTGATATTTTTTGTTGCTGCCATTATTATTGTTCCCATTGCAATAGTTGTTGCCATTTCCATGAATGTTTTTTTTTCTGTTTTGATTATTATTTCTGTAGTTAGTAGTATTATTATGATTATGGTTTTTATTTTTGTTGTAGTTTTTGTTTTTGCTAAAATTTCTATATTGGTTATTCATAAGAAATATAGAGTTTCCATCGGGACAAATGCTTCTCTCAGCTATTAAACACCTTTCAACTGCTTCATTTAAAGTCTTCGGCATAGTGCTTAATAAAATCTGCTTGTATTGCTCGTTCACTCCTTTTATGAATGTATTTAAAGCTATGCTGTCGCTTTTTTGTATACAACATCTTTAGCCTCTTGCGTTGGGTTCGTTAAATTCAAAATTTCAAATTAACTCAATTGGTCTGAAAGGTCTGCAATTTTCTCTCTGAACTTAGCAATGGTACTACCTTGTTGTGTTGTTGCTCCTAATTCAGACAACACTTGCTGTAAAGTTTTTGGGTTTGGATATGCTAGCTGGAGTGCATTCTTTAGCTCTAGAAATGTCGAAGGCTTATTCGACTTGCCCAATATGCTCCTTACTCGGGTCGTAAGTTTGAAATTATAAACGTACTTTATGAATAATTGTCTGTCTTCGGCTTTTTTTTTTAAATCATGCAATAATTCTGTTTGCTTTAAAAAATCATCTACAAATTTATAAGTTCCTTTAAAAATGTGCAGATTCTTGCCAAAAAGTGATAAATCAAACGAAGCCATGATTTTCCCGGCTTCTTCAGGGGATGTTTATTTTTTTTATTATGTTTTACAATGATTTGTTTATTTTAAACTTTTACGTTTTACACTTACTTTTAGCCACAGTCAACCTACACTGT
The DNA here is from genome assembly GCA_963931995.1 of Phaonia tiefii. NCBI lineage: Eukaryota > Metazoa > Arthropoda > Insecta > Diptera > Muscidae > Phaonia > Phaonia tiefii. The sequence goes on from OZ008367.1 coordinate 237,381,030, forward strand.
CTATGATCAAATTATAATTGGCGCTAATTTTGTCTATGTCCTATTGTATTGTTTTGTTTGCTTTTTGTCTTATTCGTAAACTTTCTAGTGTCATTCGTTTTCTGAGTTTGTTTTCTATATCCAATATTTTTGTGTTATCAAAGTCAGGCGTGTGTTCAGTGTCTAGTGCGTGTTGTGCTATTCCTGTCATCGCTTTTCCCATTTCGATGACCATTTCGTGTTCTGCCAGTCGTACTCCAAGTGTTCTTTTTGTAGTACTAATGTAGACTTTGTCGCATTTGCTATTTCCCACTCCTTTACATGGTATTTCGTATACTACGTTGCATTGTTGTTTTTGTCGATTTTGTCTTTGGTGTTCGTCAATTGTCATATGGAGGTGTTTATTCTCAGACTGCATTTTTGTAAGGTTAGTTATGGAGTTCATGTGATGGTCTCGCGGGGTGCTCGGGGTGCCATGCGTTTGCCGGGCCGGTGAACTCGCCGGACGGGGGGATCTTTCCGCTTACCAAACACACCAACAGTCTGCCTCTGGACATAGATTACAAACTGAGGCTTAAACTCTCAAGATATATCGACAATAAAATAAAATAGAAAAAGGAGCCCGAAAGATAATTGCCAGTTAGTAAGCACAAACACAAAACAAATTCAAAACCGGGAATTTACAATGTGCCTTGGAGTGATAGGATAATACCCTATCGTGCGCCATATGGGCTGACTGGTGTTATCGTCAGCGATGCCCACCCTTATGAAGCCCTTACTAGCTTCTCCTGACATTGATCCGAATCAATGTCCCAAAAATCGCAGTACCAGAAGACATAAACCCCTTTTATACCCTACTTACCTATTACAAACTTAAGCTCCCATAACGAAAACCGAATTTCGTGAAAACATTATAAAATTTATTAAACCCACTTGGGTGAAAAACTTAATTTCTCAAACTTAAACAAAATTTCAACATTAATGGCTTATATGCTAAAAGTGCCCAAAGGGCGAAGCGAAACCAAATAAATTTTCAATGATAACAAAAGGTTTCATGATTTTTTTCTTTTCAAACTCTAATTTCATACACTACAAAGTAAAAATTTAACTTGACTAAGGCTCATTAGCCTAACTACGCCCCGTAGGGTACAAAGACATAAAAACATAATGACGTGTAGGACCTCGCTCCCTATATTCAAAACCTACCAAATTAACAGGGTGCCAAAAATTGCACCTTCGTTTTCGCGCGATAGAATCTTCGTAGTATTAACGAAACACAAAACCTGACGAACAAACCTTTAGGCTCCGATCGCCATTAAACTGAAGGCGAACCGTAATTTAAACACTCGTATTACCGCACGTACGAGAAAACAAAAACAAAAAAAAAACACGCAGAGCCTCAGAGGCAACTCGCATGAGACCCTGTGTGGGAAATAATAAAATTTAGAAATAAAATCATAAATATGTTAAAAAGTCATAAATGCCCAGGTCACCCTAACATTGGAATCTGCTCAAGAGGGCAGAAAGTTCACGCTTCAGCCGCACTGCGTAGCCTACACTACTGTCTTTAATCTTTCCTTATTATTTAACACAATTTTTCTTATTCACTATTTTGAAAAATCTGCCAATTACGATATTTAAGAAATCGGCAACACTTACGATTACGAAAAATTGGCAAAAACTGCAAATTTTCTTTTCTTCTACTACTTTCTTTTCTTTTACTCTTTAATTGGCAAACTTTTCTATCCCTTATTTTTGTTCCCCCTTATTTTTTTCTTTCTTAATTAATAGGTTCCGCTTTTGTATTTTTCCTTATTATTAATTTGGCATCTTATCATTTTTAATTTTTGCCTTTTTCTTGATTTTAGTGGTTTCATTTGTGTTTCTCAAATCATACATTTTTGCACTTTTGAATTCTCTTAACTTTATACTTTAATTTCTATAATCATTCTTTACAGATAATGGCATTTCACGTCTAATGCCTTTTATTTCATCTTAGCATTTAAATTTTTTGGTTTTTTAGATTCGATACATTTTTTTTTTTATTTCCAGGTTTGCATTATTTGTTTCTTTGTCTATTGCTTTTCCACTTATAATGCAATTTGACTACTTTTCGACTTTCAGAAGGAAAGTCTCCAAGTCTAGGACTTGGCCCTTGGGTCCAAGCCTGCGATTTCACGACTACACTCACTTTTCTATATAGATTGCCTAACTAAGTTCACTTTTGTCTGCCCAGAGTGGTCTGGCCACAGTCAGTTAAAAAGGAAAATAAAACGGACTTACCTACAGCTTTCAGGGCAGAAGGGACGGCTTACTGTTTACTGCTGGAGATGATGATGATGTGATGGATGAACTGGGCTATTAATTCTGTGTGTGGTGAGGTGGTTAATGAACGCGGCTATTATTTCGGGCAGATCGTGTTGATGGAAGTTGCTTGCTGATGTACGACGAGCCCTGATGCTGGTGCTTTGCTGGAAAAATGTGACTGAGGTGGCTGGTGTTGTTGCTGCTGCCGATGATTTTCTAACTGTTGGTTGGCGGTACTTGCACGCAAAATGGCGGCTCTGGTGGTGGTGGCCGATGAGATGTTCAGCTGTGGATGGCAGAAAGGTGGAGCTATGCCTACGGGAAGCCTGGGACCTCCTTTTGGCCGACCCTGTTCTTGCCCGGGGGACGCTGGTATAAGCGTCCGTCTGTTCCCTAGGGGGGAGCTAGAGCGGGACCTAAAAGTTGGCCCTAGGCTGCCTGACTTTTTGCTACCGGGCAGCTGTAAGGGAATTAACACTTTGTCACACACAAACGCACGCACTTTGGATTACACTTACCTTTGGCCTGTGGCTAAAATGATGAAATGACCGGGTGTTGTTCGTGGAATCTAGTGTTTGCCGGCAATACTTTGTCTTGCCGGTATTCTGGGCACACTGTACTCACACTCCAATGTTATCCAACTTATTGCCTGTTGGCTTCCTTCACTGGCTAAGGGTGTTTCGGTCTCCGGTTGACGTTTTACAATGGCGTTGGATCGAATTATAGCTGCACCATAACAGCTTGGCTTGGGTTTCAGTTTTTCTGGCGGGCACACACACTAATATTAATATTGCCGAATATATGACGCCGTTACAACTTAATTATTGGCCAATTTTCTGGCTGTCGCTGCTGTGTGCGTGTTGCTGTTGAAAAATATAAATGTCAATTTCAACATATTGTTTACCAAAGGTGTAGTTACGCCTTCGGTCATGATGTAGTAAACCAGGTGGTGGCCAAAAGATGGTTGTTGTCTTTTGGGGGTTGTTTTTGACAGCGGCTGTGGTGTAGTAACCAGGTGGTGGCAAAAACGTTTTTGTTGTCTTTCGGGTTGTTTTTGACGGCGCTACTGAGCCGCCACAAATCCTACCATCCTGCTGACATTCGTGTCGAAGGATGGGAGGAACCTTATGCTTAGAGAGGACGTGGCAGGTAGAATCGGGTCGTCCAGGATCCTACCACTTACGTGGACAGCCTCCTTCCTTACGGGTGGTACTGTCTGAGGTCAGTGGCCTGGTCTGGACGAGTCCTCTTCCATCGGCCACGCCGCCAAGCTCGGTTCTGTTCGCCGCTATCTGGATAGAGAATTGCTCAACTGGTGGTTCGTTGGAGTTGTTGTCGACGGCGCTCTCATTCGGCTGCTGCTGCGTCGCTGCTTTTTGATGGTTGGGGTAGCAAGCTGAGGACTTGTTCAAGCTGCTCGTCGGTCTCGATTTCTCGGGACGCCAAGGACGTGGACTAATATCTGGTCATGCACGAGTCTCTGGAACTTGAGTCCCTTCTTGACGTATAAGCGTCCGCACACCCTCTTGTAGAACTGGGTCACGGCTGTGCTATCTTTTGCCTGCAGACGCATCATGACCGCCCTGCCGAGGAAACTTCGTCAGCAATTCGAACTTTGTTTCTGGCCGCTCGAACTCCACGGTCAGCCTCGAACTCCACGGTCAGCCTCGAACTCCACGGTCAGCTGGTACATGCCGGAATGTACGGCCATGGGTGTGCATGCGATGATCTGCATCTCCTCCGGGTTGCACCCTATCTCAAGCCGTTCCAGGATGGTGATGATCCGACCTTTGCGATTCTCAGTCACGGTTTGTGAGAAGAACCGTATGGTCACCTTCTGGGCTGCATATCCGTGGCACCTCCGCTGTAGGGACGCTTGCTGATACTGCGCCCTAGCTCCGTCCAGCTCCTGCATGAGGTTGTCGTTGGTGCGCTGGACTTCCTGGACCCTGAACTCCATGCTATGGTGACTTTCCTCGAGGCGATTTTCCTCACTCGTAAGAGTAGTCACCTGAGCCTGTAGCTGTTCGACCTGATGCGCTAGACCGGTTATTTTCCGATTACTCTGGATGCGCATCTGGCCCATTTCTTGAGTCAGGTTGGACACTTGTCTCGCATTCTGCGCCTGCAGAGCGTCCAATCGGTCCCGGAGCTCTAAAATCTCTGCTCCTGGGTTCTCTCGCAGTTGTCGGATGGTCTGACACATACGGACGTTTTCCTCCAAGACATGCTCGTTTTCGCGTTCGAGAGCCCTGGAATGCTGGTCATATCTGGCTTGCAGCTGCTCGGTGCTTTCGCGGAGTTGAGCTAAGCCTGCCTCGGCGGTCATGTAGCGTTCTTGGTTGGTGATGTTTTGTTGCCTGAGGGTGATCAGTTCGCCTACTTCACCGACGACTTCTCCCGGGACTAACCGTGGGTGCAGCGGGTGCGTCCAGTAGTTGGGTTGACGGCACACCTCACTAACCGTAGCCGCTAACCGCTCGTCCTCAGCCGCCAGCGTTGACAAGCACACGTTGCATTCTATCAGCGTCGCCATTACGTAACACCTAACGGTCAAGGGTCTTGATTGGTCTAAGCTGACACGATAACAGGGAAACTTCCGCTAAGTACCTCAGTCTGATAACAGAGGTAGATGGTATGGTCAAGTTTCTACCTAATTGCTTCTAAAGTGCTAAGTATTTCAGTTATCAAATCCAACTCTTCGACTAAATTCAACAAGGTTATTTTTCATCACGTTACCGTGGAGCATAAAACAGATACAGGTTTTATCCTGTTTATATATTTCCCGTGACCTATTGTTTCAGGTCTTTAGCATGGTAAACCCCTAAGCATCTACCTTTTAAACCCTCACTCGAAATGAAATATGTATCACCAAGTCGACTCAGTAAGCCTTCTATATGTGGAAGTGGATAGGCGTCTTTAATGGTAATTGCATTGAGCTTACGTGCATCTAGGCACAGCCTATTTTTGGGGCCCTTACGGACTAAAGTCACGGGATGACTCCACGGACTTTCACTAGGCTCAATGACTCCTAACTCCAACATCCTGCCCAATTCGGCATATAAAAGTGTCTGCACAGCTGGTGATACCGGATAGTATCTATCCTTAACTGGTACAGCGTCTCCTGTATCAATGGAGTGCATCTCCAAATGAGTTTTACCGAGGCCTTTCCGCGTATAACACGGAAACTTTTGTACCGCGGCTTCCAATATTTGCTTTTGTTGTGGCGACAAGGTGTGAGTCTTAACCTCCTCAGGGGGTAAGACCTCCTCGCATAAGTCCACCCCTTGAGTGGTAAGACTCCCTATGCTCGTTAACAACTTAAACTTCCTCATGAAGTCCACGCCTAAGTAAAGCGCACGCTCCAAGGTAGGTACCAAAAAGAAATCCACCTCCTCGGACTTTTTATTGAATTTGATCATCGCTCGAATCCTTCCTAGTATTCTGTGAGCACTTCCATCGGCTGTTCTCACCGATGATCCAAATCGACGTATTTGTAAGTTGGCTTGTTCAACTAGTTCTTCAATCCCTTGCCTAAGCAAGTAACAGATGCTCCGCTGTCTAGTAGCCCCTCGACTTCTATTCCTCCAATGTCGATTTTCGTATAAAAGCGATGATCGTCTCCTTCAAGTAGAGTGGTAGCGGCGACCTCTCTTCGGATCAACCGACGTTTCTCAAATCTCACTCTTGCTCGTTTAATTCGATCTGAGGCTCCACCAAAAATTCTAGCTCTAGTTGCCTTATACTCAGCCATGCGTTGATGCAGTGGCTTAAGCTGCCTCTGAGCTCGTGGTAAATAAACTTTCATGGCTGGATTCTCGTTCCTCAGTATCGTCACAACTGGGTATTCTTTATCTTCTTTGAACGAGTTAGCAAGTACTGCTGCGGACTCTTTCAAGGTGTTGTCCGCGTTGGATAACGCTGGACTTACAATAATTGAACCACTACTAGCTGGTTCAGGAATATCCGGGTTGGTCAAATCAGGTTCGGGTATATCTGGGTTAGTCATATCTGGTTCGGAAATAATTGGGTTGGCTGTGGCTGGGATTAAACCTCCGTGGATCTCACCTCCCCAGTCTGAGGCGGGTGCCTCGGCTGGTTTCCCTGACAATTAGGACATTTAGGAGTCACCGTGTTCTCCTTTCCGCATTTGTAGCAGAATATTTTCCGGGTAGTGGATAAACAGTCTCGGAAAATGTGTCCAGTAGCTCATGGACTTTAGCTGGAGGTACAGCTCGCGTAGGATGAGGCTGTCTTTGCAGTGCTAAAAGACTTTCCGCTCTCTTTACTTCTCTGCTAAAATCGCACAGGTTGTCCGCTCTAATGGGGAATACCATTTGGGCCAATGAAGCCTTGAGGTTACCCCTCATTATTTCGACCAGCTGCTCTTCCTGGTATGGGGTACGCTGCTGGTTCCTCAATTTCAAAATCGCATTCACAAAATCTTCATAAGTTTCGTGTGGCTGTTGGCGCCTACTCAGGATCTGAGCCTGAATCTGAAGCTCGCTATCGTAGGTTTGGAACTGCGTTAAAAACGCCCTCTGTAGCTCCCTCCTGGTAAGCACTGGGTTCAACTTACGAAAATTCCAATAGAACTCTTTAGCAGGTCTATACACTAGTCGAGATTCGGAACATTCCTCATCCTGACATTGTGCCATCATCCGAAACAAAAAATCTGGGACATTCATGGTCTTAGGTGTCCCATCAAATTTTAAACCCCACTTCGACAAGTCAGGTTTTCTTCCTCTCTGTGAAAAGAGGTCGAAGTCTCCGAGTCTATCGGAGTTATGCGGGGTCTCTCGTCGTGGCATCGCCCGCGGTGGTGTTGACCCTTGAGTGGGCCTAAATCTTTCTCTGGGATCCCGTTGGCTGGCCTCTGGAAACTGGTAGCCGCTTGGTCCCGTAAATTCTTGCATCGACGCTATCGGCGGACGTGCATATGTTGAAGGCTGCTCCGCCTCTGATGGTCGATGCATAATGTCGTTTGTTGCTGGTCCAGGCACTGCGGTCGGCATCCGGGCTGGACGTCTAGCTACATCTGGTCCTCTAGATGTCATATCCCCTGCTGTAGGAGGCATGGCCAGGGCTGCCGGGTGATTAGCCCCGCCTGTGGCTGCTGCTTCTCTGGTAGCTGCTAGAATTGCTGGTAATATCCGGCGTATGAGAGCTTCGTCATCATCTTGACGATTAGCACTCGCTCCAAATCCGACTTGATCATATCTCCCTGATCTAATTGCTGCTTCATATTCCGTTGGTGAAACATTCGAAAGCGGTCTTCGCTCCGCCTGCGCCTGAAGTGCAGTTAGTGCGCTAAAATCCGGAGACTCGAATGACTCTGCATGCTCCGTACTGTTTAATGGATCAGATCTTCCCCGATGATCCACACCTCTCGACCCCACAATTGGTGCAGAAGCCATCGGCACTGCCTGCGGTTCCGCCGCTGCAGCAATATCCTGGGACAAATTCGTCCCTTCAGCTCTTCTTCTCGTGGGCGAACGCTGTACCGGCATCTCGGCCTTACTCACGTACCACAAGATCAAAACAACGGAATAAATTTCTCCCAGAAATCGTAAAACTTCCCCTCTGGGGTCGCGGAAGAAAAATCAAAACGGAATATTATACCACTTAGCAGTAATCCAAAAGATTACGTGGTGTGAAAGGCTTGCGCCAAAAATATAATAAAGGAAATCGAAAATTATAAAAACCAAAAGTAGATTAGCTAAAAGCTAGACCAAAACAATCGCAACAAAAAAAAAATTTTTAAGCTGAAAAGTAAAGATTAATTTAAATGAAAATCAATACAAACAAATCAAAAATAAAATTCTTAAATTCAAAAATCAACAATATATTCAAAAATTTTTCCAACTAAAATCAAATAATGAAAGCAAAAACTTTAAATTTTAATTGAAAATCAAATAAAACGAACCGAAAATATAAATTTAATTGCAATAATTGAAAATATATTTGCAAAAACTTTCAATAAAACTCAATTCTATGAAAACAAAAATTTAAGTTTTAATTGAAAATCAACTAAAATGAATCAAAAATATAACTTTAAATTCAAACATTGAAAATACATTAACAAAAATTTTCAATAAAATTCAATCATGAAAACAAAAACTTTAAATTTTAATTGAAAATTAACTAAAATGATTAAATTGACATACTAAAAATCTAAAATATATTCTCAAAAATTTTCAGTGAAAATCAAATTAATGAAAACAAAAAGTTTAATTGTATTTGAAAACCAACTAAAATGAACCAAAGATATAAATCTAATTGCAATAATTGAAAATATATTTGCAAAAATTTTCAATAAAAATCCATTTAATGAGAACAAAAATCTAAATTTTAATTGAAAATCAACTAAGATTAATCACAAATATAAATTTAAATTCAAAAATTGAAAATATATTCTCAAAAATTTTCAATAAAAATCAAATTAATGAAAACAAAAACTTTAAATTTTAATTGAAAATCAACTAAAATGAATCAAAAATATAACTTTAAATTCAAAAATTGAAAATACTTTAACAAAAATTTTTAATAAAATACAATCATGAAAACAAGAACTTTAAATTTTAATTGAAAATCAACTAAAATGATTAAATTGAAATACTAAAAATCTAAAATATATTCTCAAAAATTTTCAATGAAAATCAAATTAATGAAAACAAAAAGTTTAATTTTAATTGAAAATCAACTAAAATGAACCAAAGATATAAATTTAATTGCAATAATTGAAAATATATTTGCAAAAATTTTTAATAAAAATCAATTTAATGAAAACAAAAATCTAAATTTTAATTGAAAATCAACTAGGATGAATCAAAAATATAAATTTAAATTCAAAAATTGAAAATATATTCTCAAAAATTTTCAATAAAAATCAAACTAATGAGCACAAAAAGTTTAATTTTAATTGCAAATCAACTAAAATGAATTAAAAATTTAAAGTCAAAACTCAAAAATATTTTTTTGAAATTTTCAATGATAAATGAAAAATCAAATCAATGAAAACCAAAAATTTTAATCAAAAATTAGTAAACCAAAACAAAAATAAATCGCCAATTTTTCAAGCGATGCAAACAAAAATCGTAATCGAATATTCAAAAATGTATTGTATTCAAAAATCCAAAATTCGAAACTCTAAACGTATCAAAGCAAAAATTTAAAAACGGCTCAAAAATTAAAATTAATATATCGCCAATTTTAAAGCGATTCAAAACCAAAAATCAAAATCAAATACTAATTTTCTTCAAATTTGTATTCGAAAATCACACGTATTGAAACAAAATTTATTTCAAACTTGATAAACTCAAAAGGAAATTCAAAAAATTTCAAATTGTAAATCGTGTGGTACTTCAATGGTAAGTAGGGTGGTATTAAGGAAAGTTTATCTGGTACTAAAAAAAAAAATATGACGCAAAACTTCTCCATGGCACATAAAAACTTTGACCGTATTCTACGATCTGTACTAGAATGATTCACTGGTAATCCAAAAGAGGGCAAACGTAATGAGTCTAAAACCACGCTTACGTGACTCACTCTCCTAGACTACCCCGAACACTTTCTTCGTGTTCAGTCTAGTCATTACTGACTAGTAGCTACCGAAAATCTATGACTTTACTCTAAAAGAAAAATAATACAAACACTTTGTCGTTCACTAGTCACACCAAACGTCGAACCCGGTTAGATCTGAAGATCTTCGCCGGGACTTACGTGTTGTCCAATAACATAATAATTCGTAACATTTAATATGGAATTTAGAAACAAAATAAATGGATCGACTAAACCTAAGTCTTTTCCCCACTCGGAGCAATTGGCCCTGACTTTATTGCAGGAACAAGACTTCCCAAGTGGGGACGCGAGACAAAGGTCACCTCAAGAAAAGGCCCAATGCCCCGCGCCTTACCGTCGCAACGCGCCCGAGAAAAATTATAACTCCTGATACGGGACTTACGGTAAGAGGGAATGCACTGAATCTTCCCTAACTAAACATAACGGACTAACGAAATTATCTTTCGGGCCCCCCGTTGGGCGCCAGTATGTCAAATGACACAGTAGGCGACAACGTGGTATATCACCATCGGACTCACGCTAATGTGAACCTTCGGGCCCCACGTTGGGCGCCATTATGTCATATGACAGAGTAGGCTACAACGTGGTATATCACCTTCGGACTCACGCTAATGTGAACCTTCGGGCCCCACGTTGGGCGCCATTATGTCATATGGAGGTGTTTATTCTCAGACTGCATTTTTGTAAGGTTAGTTATGGAGTTCATGTGATGGTCTCGCGGGGTGCTCGGAGTGCCATGCGTTTGCCGGGCCGGTGAACTCGCCGGACGGGGGGGATCTTTCCGCTTACCAAACACACCAACAGTCTGCCTCTGAACATAGATTACACACCGAGGCTTAAACTATCAAGATATATCGACATAAAAATAAAATAGAAAAAGGAGCCCGAAAGATAATTGCCAGTCAGTAAGCACAAACACAAAACAAATTCAAAACCGGGAATTTACAATGTGCCTTGAAGTGATAGGATAATACCCTATCGTGCGCCATATGGGCTGACTGGTGTTATCGTCAGCGATGCCCACCCTTATGAAGCCCTTACTAGCTTCTCCTGACATTGATCCGAATCAATGTCCCAAAAATCGCAGTACCAGAAGACTTAAACCCCTTTTATACCCTACTTACCTATTACAAACTTAAGCTCCCATAACGAAAACCGAATTTCGTGAAAACATTATAAAATTTATTAAACCCACTTTGGTGAAAAACTTAATTTCTCAAGCTTAAACAACATTTCAACATTAATGGCTTATATGCTAAAAGTGCCCAAAGGGCGAAGCGAAACCAAATAAAATTTCAATGATAACAAAAGGTTTCATGATTTTTTTCTTTTCAAACTCTAATTTCATACACTACAAAGTAAAAATTTAACTTAACTAGGGCTCATTAGCCTGACTACGCCCCGTAGGGTACAAAGACAAAAGATAATGACGTGTAGGACCTCGCTCCCTATATTCAAAACCTACCAAATTAACAGGGTGCCAAAAATTGCACCTTCGTTTTCGCGCGATAAAATTTTCGTAGTATTAACGAAACACAAAACCCGACGAACAAACCTTTAGGCTCCGATCGCAAAAACAAAAAAACCACGCAGAGCCTCAGAGGCAACTCGCATGAGACCCTGTGTGGGAAATAATAATGAAATTTAGAAATAAAATCATAAAGATGTTAAAAAGTCATAAATGTCCAGGTCACCCTAACATTGGAATCTGCTCAAGATGACAGAAAGTGCACGCTTCAGCCGCACTGCGTAGCCTACACTACTATCTTTAATCTTTCCTTATTATTTAACACAATTTTTCTTATTCACTATTTTGAAAAATCTGCCAATTACGATATTTAAGAAATCGGCAACACTTACGATTACGAAAAATTGGCAAAAACTGCAAATTTTCTTTTCTTCTACTACTTTCTTTTCTTTTACTCTTTAATTGGCAAACTTTTCTATCCCTTATTTTTGTTCCCCCTTATTTTTTTCTTTCTTAATTAATAGGTTCCGCTTTTGTATTTTTCCTTATTATTAATTTGGCATCTTATCATTTTTAATTTTTGCCTTTTTCTTGATTTTAGTGGTTTCATTTGTGTTTCTCAAATCATACATTTTTGCACTTTTGAATTCTCTTAACTTTATACTTTAATTTCTATAATCATTCTTTACAGATAATGGCATTTCACGTCTAATGCCTTTTATTTCATCTTAGCATTTAAATTTTTTGGTTTTTTAGATTCGATACATTTTTTTTTTATTTCCAGGTTTGCATTATTTGTTTCTTTGTCTATTGCTTTTCCACTTATAATGCAATTTGACTACTTTTCGACTTTCAGAAGGAAAGTCTCCAAGTCTAGGACTTGGCCCTTGGGTCCAAGCCTGCGATTTCACGACTACACTCACTTTTCTATATAGATTGCCTAACTAAGTTCACTTTTGTCTGCCCAGAGTGGTCTGGCCACAGTCAGTTAAAAAGGAAAATAAAACGGACTTACCTACAGCTTTCAGGGCAGAAGGGACGGCTTACTGTTTACTGCTGGAGATGATGATGATGTGATGGATGAACTGGGCTATTAATTCTGTGTGTGGTGAGGTGGTTAATGAACGCGGCTATTATTTCGGGCAGATCGTGTTGATGGAAGTTGCTTGCTGATGTACGACGAGCCCTGATGCTGGTGCTTTGCTGGAAAAATGTGACTGAGGTGGCTGGTGTTGTTGCTGCTGCCGATGATTTTCTAACTGTTGGTTGGCGGTACTTGCACGCAAAATGGCGGCTCTGGTGGTGGTGGCCGATGAGATGTTCAGCTGTGGATGGCAGAAAGGTGGAGCTATGCCTACGGGAAGCCTGGGACCTCCTTTTGGCCGACCCTGTTCTTGCCCGGGGGACGCTGGTATAAGCGTCCGTCTGTTCCCTAGGGGGGAGCTAGAGCGGGACCTAAAAGTTGGCCCTAGGCTGCCTGACTTTTTGCTACCGGGCAGCTGTAAGGGAATTAACACTTTGTCACACACAAACGCACGCACTTTGGATTACACTTACCTTTGGCCTGTGGCTAAAATGATGAAATGACCGGGTGTTGTTCGTGGAATCTAGTGTTTGCCGGCAATACTTTGTCTTGCCGGTATTCTGGGCACACTGTACTCACACTCCAATGTTATCCAACTTATTGCCTGTTGGCTTCCTTCACTGGCTAAGGGTGTTTCGGTCTCCGGTTGACGTTTTACAATGGCGTTGGATCGAATTATAGCTGCACCATAACAGCTTGGCTTGGGTTTCAGTTTTTCTGGCGGGCACACACACTAATATTAATATTGCCGAATATATGACGCCGTTACAACTTAATTATTGGCCAATTTTCTGGCTGTCGCTGCTGTGTGCGTGTTGCTGTTGAAAAATATAAATGTCAATTTCAACATATTGTTTACCAAAGGTGTAGTTACGCCTTCGGTCATGATGTAGTAAACCAGGTGGTGGCCAAAAGATGGTTGTTGTCTTTTGGGGGTTGTTTTTGACAGCGGCTGTGGTGTAGTAACCAGGTGGTGGCAAAAACGTTTTTGTTGTCTTTCGGGTTGTTTTTGACAGCGCTACTGAGCCGCCACAAATCCTACCATCCTGCTGACATTCGTGTCGAAGGATGGGAGGAACCTTATGCTTAGAGAGGACGTGGCAGGTAGAATCGGGTCGTCCAGGATCCTACCACTTACGTGGACAGCCTCCTTCCTTACGGGTGGTACTGTCTGAGGTCAGTGGCCTGGTCTGGACGAGTCCTCTTCCTTCGGCCACGCCGCCAAGCTCGGTTCTGTTCGCCGCTATCTGGATAGAGAATTGCTCAACTGGTGGTTCGTTGGAGTTGTTGTCGACGGCGCTCTCATTCGGCTGCTGCTGCGTCGCTGCTTTTTGATGGTTGGGGTAGCAAGCTGAGGACTTGTTCAAGCTGCTCGTCGGTCTCGATTTCTCGGGACGCCAAGGACGTGGACTAATATCTGGTCATGCACGAGTCTCTGGAACTTGAGTCCCTTCTTGACGTATAAGCGTCCGCACACCCTCTTGTAGAACTGGGTCACGGCTGTGCTATCTTTTGCCTGCAGACGCATCATGACCGCCCTGCCGAGGAAACTTCGTCAGCAATTCGAACTTTGTTTCTGGCCGCTCGAACTCCACGGTCAGCCTCGAACTCCACGGTCAGCCTCGAACTCCACGGTCAGCTGGTACATGCCGGAATGTACGGCCATGGGTGTGCATGCGATGATCTGCATCTCCTCCGGGTTGCACCCTATCTCAAGCCGTTCCAGGATGGTGATGATCCGACCTTTGCGATTCTCAGTCACGGTTTGTGAGAAGAACCGTATGGTCACCTTCTGGGCTGCATATCCGTGGCACCTCCGCTGTAGGGACGCTTGCTGATACTGCGCCCTAGCTCCGTCCAGCTCCTGCATGAGGTTATCGTTGGTGCGCTGGACTTCCTGGACCCTGAACTCCATGCTATGGTGACTTTCCTCGAGGCGATTTTCCTCACTCGTAAGAGTAGTCACCTGAGCCTGTAGCTGTTCGACCTGATGCGCTAGACCGGTTATTTTCCGATTACTCTGGATGCGCATCTGGCCCATTTCTTGAGTCAGGTTGGACACTTGTCTCGCATTCTGCGCCTGCAGAGCGTCCAATCGGTCCCGGAGCTCTAAAATCTCTGCTCCTGGGTTCTCTCGCAGTTGTCGGATGGTCTGACACATACGGACGTTTTCCTCCAAGACATGCTCGTTTTCGCGTTCGAGAGCCCTGGAATGCTGGTCATATCTGGCTTGCAGCTGCTCGGTGCTTTCGCGGAGTTGAGCTAAGCCTGCCTCGGCGGTCATGTAGCGTTCTTGGTTGGTGATGTTTTGTTGCCTGAGGGTGATCAGTTCGCCTACTTCACCGACGACTTCTCCCGGGACTAACCGTGGGTGCAGCGGGTGCGTCCAGTAGTTGGGTTGACGGCACACCTCACTAACCGTAGCCGCTAACCGCTCGTCCTCAGCCGCCAGCGTTGACAAGCACACGTTGCATTCTATCAGCGTCGCCATTACGTAACACCTAACGGTCAAGGGTCTTGATTGGTCTAAGCTGACACGATAACAGGGAAACTTCCGCTAAGTACCTCAGTCTGATAACAGAGGTAGATGGTATGGTCAAGTTTCTACCTAATTGCTTCTAAAGTGCTAAGTATTTCAGTTATCAAATCCAACTCTTCGACTAAATTCAACAAGGTTATTTTTCATCACGTTACCGTGGAGCATAAAACAGATACAGGTTTTATCCTGTTTATATATTTCCCGTGACCTATTGTTTCAGGTCTTTAGCATGGTAAACCCCTAAGCATCTACCTTTTAAACCCTCACTCGAAATGAAATATGTATCACCAAGTCGACTCAGTAAGCCTTCTATATGTGGAAGTGGATAGGCGTCTTTAATGGTAATTGCATTGAGCTTACGTGCATCTAGGCACAGCCTATTTTTGGGGCCCTTACGGACTAAAGTCACGGGATGACTCCACGGACTTTCACTAGGCTCAATGACTCCTAACTCCAACATCCTGCCCAATTCGGCATATAAAAGTGTCTGCACAGCTGGTGATACCGGATAGTATCTATCCTTAACTGGTACAGCGTCTCCTGTATCAATGGAGTGCATCTCCAAATGAGTTTTACCGAGGCCTTTCCGCGTATAACACGGAAACTTTTGTACCGCGGCTTCCAATATTTGCTTTTGTTGTGGCGACAAGGTGTGAGTCTTAACCTCCTCAGGGGGTAAGACCTCCTCGCATAAGTCCACCCCTTGAGTGGTAAGACTCCCTATGCTCGTTAACAACTTAAACTTCCTCATGAAGTCCACGCCTAAGTAAAGCGCACGCTCCAAGGTAGGTACCAAAAAGAAATCCACCTCCTCGGACTTTTTATTGAATTTGATCATCGCTCGAATCCTTCCTAGTATTCTGTGAGCACTTCCATCGGCTGTTCTCACCGATGATCCAAATCGACGTATTTGTAAGTTGGCTTGTTCAACTAGTTCTTCAATCCCTTGCCTAAGCAAGTAACAGATGCTCCGCTGTCTAGTAGCCCCTCGACTTCTATTCCTCCAATGTCGATTTTCGTATAAAAGCGATGATCGTCTCCTTCAAGTAGAGTGGTAGCGGCGACCTCTCTTCGGATCAACCGACGTTTCTCAAATCTCACTCTTGCTCGTTTAATTCGATCTGAGGCTCCACCAAAAATTCTAGCTCTAGTTGCCTTATACTCAGCCATGCGTTGATGCAGTGGCTTAAGCTGGCTCTGAGCTCGTGGTAAATAAACTTTCATGGCTGGATTCTCGTTCCTCAGTATCGTCACAACTGGGTATTCTTTATCTTCTTTGAACGAGTTAGCAAGTACTGCTGCGGACTCTTTCAAGGTGTTGTCCGCGTTGGATAACGCTGGACTTACAATAATTGAACCACTACTAGCTGGTTCAGGAATATCCGGGTTGGTCAAATCAGGTTCGGGTATATCTGGGTTAGTCATATCTGGTTCGGAAATAATTGGGTTGGCTGTGGCTGGGATTAAACCTCCGTGGATCTCACCTCCCCAGTCTGAGGCGGGTGCCTCGGCTGGTTTCCCTGACAATTAGGACATTTAGGAGTCACCGTGTTCTCCTTTCCGCATTTGTAGCAGAATATTTTCCGGGTAGTGGATAAACAGTCTCGGAAAATGTGTCCAGTAGCTCATGGACTTTAGCTGGAGGTACAGCTCGCGTAGGATGAGGCTGTCTTTGCAGTGCTAAAAGACTTTCCGCTCTCTTTACTTCTCTGCTAAAATCGCACAGGTTGTCCGCTCTAATGGGGAATACCATTTGGGCCAATGAAGCCTTGAGGTTACCCCTCATTATTTCGACCAGCTGCTCTTCCAGGTTGTCCGCTCTAATGGGGAATACCATTTGGGCCAATGAAGCCTTGAGGTTACCCCTCATTATTTCGACCAGCTGCTCTTCCTGGTATGGGGTACGCTGCTGGTTCCTCAATTTCAAAATCGCATTCACAAAATCTTCATAAGTTTCGTGTGGCTGTTGGCGCCTACTCAGGATCTGAGCCTGAATCTGAAGCTCGCTATCGTAGGTTTGGAACTGCGTTAAAAACGCCCTCTGTAGCTCCCTCCTGGTAAGCACTGGGTTCAACTTACGAAAATTCCAATAGAACTCTTTAGCAGGTCTATACACTAGTCGAGATTCGGAACATTCCTCATCCTGACATTGTGCCATCATCCGAAACAAAAAATCTGGGACATTCATGGTCTTAGGTGTCCCATCAAATTTTAAACCCCACTTCGACAAGTCAGGTTTTCTTCCTCTCTGTGAAAAGAGGTCGAAGTCTCCGAGTCTATCGGAGTTATGCGGGGTCTCTCGTCGTGGCATCGCCCGCGGTGGTGTTGACCCTTGAGTGGGCCTAAATCTTTCTCTGGGATCCCGTTGGCTGGCCTCTGGAAACTGGTAGCCGCTTGGTCCCGTAAATTCTTGCATCGACGCTATCGGTGGACGTGCATATGTTGAAGGCTGCTCCGCCTCTGATGGTCGATGCATAATGTCGTTTGTTGCTGGTCCAGGCACTGCGGTCGGCATCCGGGCTGGACGTCTAGCTACATCTGGTCCTCTAGATGTCATATCCCCTGCTGTAGGAGGCATGGCCAGGGCTGCCGGGTGATTAGCCCCGCCTGTGGCTGCTGCTTCTCTGGTAGCTGCTAGAATTGCTGGTAATATCCGGCGTATGAGAGCTTCGTCATCATCTTGACGATTAGCACTCGCTCCAAATCCGACTTGATCATATCTCCCTGATCTAATTGCTGCTTCATATTCCGTTGGTGAAACATTCGAAAGCGGTCTTCGCTCCGCCTGCGCCTGAAGTGCAGTTAGTGCGCTAAAATCCGGAGACTCGAATGACTCTGCATGCTCCGTACTGTTTAATGGATCAGATCTTCCCCGATGATCCACACCTCTCGACCCCACAATTGGTGCAGAAGCCATCGGCACTGCCTGCGGTTCCGCCGCTGCAGCAATATCCTGGGACAAATTCGTCCCTTCAGCTCCCTTCTTCTGTACCGGCATCTCGGCCTTACTCACGTACCACAAGATCAAAACAACGGAATAAATTTCTCCCAGAAATCGTAAAACTTCCCCTCTGGGGTCGCGGAAGAAAAATCAAAACGGAATATTATACCACTTAGCAGTAATCCAAAAGATTACGTGGTGTGAAAGGCTTGCGCCAAAAATATAATAAAGGAAATCGAAAATTATAAAAGCCAAAAGTAGATTAGCTAAAAGCTAGACCAAAACAATCGCAACAAAAAAAAAATTTTTAAGCTGAAAAGTTAAGATTAATTTAAATGAAAATCAATACAAACAAATCAAAAATAAAATTCTTAAATTCAAAAATCAACAATATATTCAAAAATTTTTCCAACTAAAATCAAATAATGAAAGCAAAAACTTTAAATTTTAATTGAAAATCAAATAAAACGAACCGAAAATATAAATTTAATTGCAATAATTGAAAATATATTTGCAAAAACTTTCAATAAAACTCAATTCTATGAAAACAAAAATTTAAGTTTTAATTGAAAATCAACTAAAATGAATCAAAAATATAACTTTAAATTCAAACATTGAAAATACATTAACAAAAATTTTCAATAAAATTCAATCATGAAAACAAAAACTTTAAATTTTAATTGAAAATCAACTAAAATGATTAAATTGACATACTAAAAATCTAAAATATATTCTCAAAAATTTTCAGTGAAAATCAAATTAATGAAAACAAAAAGTTTAATTGTATTTGAAAACCAACTAAAATGAACCAAAGATATAAATCTAATTGCAATAATTGAAAATATATTTGCAAAAATTTTCAATAAAAATCCATTTAATGAGAACAAAAATCTAAATTTTAATTGAAAATCAACTAAGATTAATCACAAATATAAATTTAAATTCAAAAATTGAAAATATATTCTCAAAAATTTTCAATAAAAATCAAATTAATGAAAACAAAAACTTTAAATTTTAATTGAAAATCAACTAAAATGAATCAAAAATATAACTTTAAATTCAAAAATTGAAAATACTTTAACAAAAATTTTTAATAAAATACAATCATGAAAACAAAAACTTTAAATTTTAATTGAAAATCAACTAAAATGATTAAATTGAAATACTAAAAATCTAAAATATATTCTCAAAAATTTTCAATGAAAATCAAATTAATGAAAACAAAAAGTTTAATTTTAATTGAAAATCAACTAAAATGAACCAAAGATATAAATTTAATTGCAATAATTGAAAATATATTTGCAAAAATTTTTAATAAAAATCAATTTAATGAAAACAAAAATCTAAATTTTAATTGAAAATCAACTAGGATGAATCAAAAATATAAATTTAAATTCAAAAATTGAAAATATATTCTCAAAAATTTTCAATAAAAATCAAACTAATGAGCACAAAAAGTTTAATTTTAATTGCAAATCAACTAAAATGAATTAAAAATTTAAAGTCAAAACTCAAAAATATTTTTTTGAAATTTTCAATGATAAATGAAAAATCAAATCAATGAAAACCAAAAATTTTAATCAAAAATTAGTAAACCAAAACAAAAATAAATCGCCAATTTTTCAAGCGATGCAAACAAAAATCGTAATCGAATATTCAAAAATGTATTGTATTCAAAAATCCAAAATTCGAAACTCTAAACGTATCAAAGCAAAAATTTAAAAACGGCTCAAAAATTAAAATTAATATATCGCCAATTTTAAAGCGATTCAAAACCAAAAATCAAAATCAAATACTAATTTTCTTCAAATTTGTATTCGAAAATCACACGTATTGAAACAAAATTTATTTCAAACTTGATAAACTCAAAAGGAAATTCAAAAAATTTCAAATTGTAAATCGTGTGGTACTTCAATGGTAAGTAGGGTGGTATTAAGGAAAGTTTATCTGGTACTAAAAAAAAAAATATGACGCAAAACTTCTCCATGGCACATAAAAACTTTGACCGTATTCTACGATCTGTACTAGAATGATTCACTGGTAATCCAAAAGAGGGCAAACGTAATGAGTCTAAAACCACGCTTACGTGACTCACTCTCCTAGACTACCCCGAACACTTTCTTCGTGTTCAGCCTAGTCATTACTGACTAGTAGCTACCGAAAATCTATGACTTTACTCTAAAAGAAAAATAATACAAACACTTTGTCGTTCACTAGTCACACCAAACGTCGAACCCGGTTAGATCTGAAGATCTTCGCCGGGACTTACGTGTTGTCCAATAACATAATAATTCGTAACATTTAATATGGAATTTAGAAACAAAATAAATGGATCGACTAAACCTAAGTCTTTTCCCCACTCGGAGCAATTGGCCCTGACTTTATTGCAGGAACAAGACTTCCCAAGTGGGGACGCGAGACAAAGGTCACCTCAAGAAAAGGCCCAATGCCCCGCGCCTTACCGTCGCAACGCGTCCGAGAAAAATTATAACTCCTGATACGGGACTTACGGTAAGAGGGAATGCACTGAATCTTCCCTAACTAAACATAACGGACTAACGAAATTATCTTTCGGGCCCCCCGTTGGGCGCCAGTATGTCAAATGACACAGTAGGCGACAACGTGGTATATCACCATCGGACTCACGCTAATGTGAACCTTCGGGCCCCACGTTGGGCGCCATTATGTCATATGACACAGTAGGCTACAACGTGGTATATCACCTTCGGACTCACGCTAATGTGAACCTTCGGGCCCCACGTTGGGCGCCATTATGTCATATGGAGGTGTTTATTCTCAGACTGCATTTTTGTAAGGTTAGTTATGGAGTTCATGTGATGGTCTCGCGGGGTGCTCGGAGTGCCATGCGTTTGCCGGGCCGGTGAACTCGCCGGACGGGGGGGATCTTTCCGCTTACCAAACACACCAACAGTCTGCCTCTGAACATAGATTACACACCGAGGCTTAAACTATCAAGATATATCGACATAAAAATAAAATAGAAAAAGGAGCCCGAAAGATAATTGCCAGTCAGTAAGCACAAACACAAAACAAATTCAAAACCGGGAATTTACAATGTGCCTTGAAGTGATAGGATAATACCCTATCGTGCGCCATATGGGCTGACTGGTGTTATCGTCAGCGATGCCCACCCTTATGAAGCCCTTACTAGCTTCTCCTGACATTGATCCAATGTCCCAAAAATCGCAGTACCAGAAGACTTAAACCCCTTTTATACCCTACTTACCTATTACAAACTTAAGCTCCCATAACGAAAACCGAATTTCGTGAAAACATTATAAAATTTATTAAACCCACTTTGGTGAAAAACTTAATTTCTCAAGCTTAAACAACATTTCAACATTAATGGCTTATATGCTAAAAGTGCCCAAAGGGCGAAGCGAAACCAAATAAAATTTCAATGATAACAAAAGGTTTCATGATTTTTTTCTTTTCAAACTCTAATTTCATACACTACAAAGTAAAAATTTAACTTAACTAGGGCTCATTAGCCTGACTACGCCCCGTAGGGTACAAAGACAAAAGATAATGACGTGTAGGACCTCGCTCCCTATATTCAAAACCTACCAAATTAACAGGGTGCCAAAAATTGCACCTTCGTTTTCGCGCGATAAAATTTTCGTAGTATTAACGAAACACAAAACCCGACGAACAAACCTTTAGGCTCCGATCGCAAAAACAAAAAAACCACGCAGAGCCTCAGAGGCAACTCGCATGAGACCCTGTGTGGGAAATAATAATGAAATTTAGAAATAAAATCATAAAGATGTTAAAAAGTCATAAATGTCCAGGTCACCCTAACATTGGAATCTGCTCAAGATGACAGAAAGTGCACGCTTCAGCCGCACTGCGTAGCCTACACTACTATCTTTAATCTTTCCTTATTATTTAACACAATTTTTCTTATTCACTATTTTGAAAAATCTGCCAATTACGATATTTAAGAAATCGGCAATACTTACGATTACGAAAAATTTGCAAAAACTGCAAATTTTCTTTTCTTCTACTACTTTCTTTTCTTTTACTCTTTAATTGGCAAACTTTTCTATCTCATTTTCCCTTATTTTTTTCTTTCTTAATTAATAGGTTCTGCTTTTGTATTTTTTCTTATTATTAATTTCGCATCTTATCTTTTACATTTTTGCCTTTTTCTTGATTTTAGTGGTTTCATTTGTCTTTCTCAAATCATACATTTTTGCACTTTTGAATTCTCTTAACTTTATACTTTAATTTCTATAATCATTCTTTACAGATAATGTAATTTCACGTCTAATGCCTTTTATTTCATCTTAGCATTTAAATTTTTTGGTTTTTTGGATTCGATACATTTTTTTTTATTTCCAGGTTTGCATTATGTGCTTCTTTGTCTATTGCTTTTCCACTTATAATGCAATTTGACTACTTTTCGACTTTCAGAAGGAAAGTCTTAAAGTCTAGGACTTGGCCCTTGGGTCCAAGCCTGCGATTTCACGACTACACTCACTTTTCTATATAGATTGCCTAACTAAGTTCACTTTTGTCTGTCCAGAGTGGTCTGGCCACAGTCCGTTAAAAAGGAAAATAAAACGGACTTACCTACAGCTTTCAGGGCAGAAGGGACGGCTTACTGTTTACTGCTGGAGATGATGATGATGTGATGGTTGAACTGGGCTATTAATTCTGTGTGTGGTGAGGTGGTTGATGAACGGGGCTTTTTTTTCGGGCAGATGGTGTTGATGGAAGTTGCTTGCTGATGGAAGTTGCGGCGGTCACCTCGCATAGTGACGGCGACACTATCGAGTATCCAGCCATGAAAAAGCTTCTCAAATTACCGTTCGGAATCTGTGTAAAACTGTAGGTCCCAATCAGTGAGTGAAAACTGGAAAGCGCACAGCTCAGTGATTGTGAGAAGTTCTCGCCAGTCCCTTCATGGGATGTAATGGGAAACCATTTATTTATTTTTTTTAATAAAACACAGCAAGTCAGAATTGACATTTTGAGAAAAAATAGATTACACAAAAAGTAATAATGGGTGCATTTATTATAAACTTCAATTAAAAATAATTATAGGTTAAAATTATATATTTTTAATGAAGCTTTCGCATTCAGCGGAGTATCGTTTGACTTCAATTTTTGTTTCTCCATATGGAATAAAGCAATGCATTTTCTGTGTGCCAGGAATAGCTTTAAGGCCTGAAAACCGGTGTTGTAGAAATTTTTCCTCTTCGTTGTAATCATTTTCTTTAAGGTAAACAAAATTACAACTTGTAAGGTTCTTTGGCACCAATCATACAATTTCTGCGAGGTAGTGATTTGGCCTTCCAACGGACGCTGCAAGCTTGCCCGACGTGCCTCTCTCTTAACTGTGCCTCCTAGACCATCACTTGGGCCCTTACCATGACTCGTGGCAAAAAAGTGCCAAGTTCTTTTTATTTTTGAATTGTGAGGCTGATCCATCCGAAAAGTAAATAATTTTTTGTGGAATAGTATCGAACTTATTTCTCAAAAATATATTCAGCTGTCGATTAAACAAATGCACTGCTACAGAATTGTGAATGAGACTGTCAGATATTTTAATTAAATTTGTGGTTAGTGTTTTACCATCTGACTTATAATATATAGCAATCGGATACAGTGTCGCCTGGCTATTGTTCCAATGAAAGCCCTGTACGGAGTCTTGAATAACAAAGGAAACGTTTTCAGAAAAATCACAGATGGCCAAATATCCTTTTTCTTGCAAAGTCGCCCTTATTTTATTTAAATATGTAGCTTGTGCTTTTGCGATAAACGAATGGGGGAGCAAAGCTTCCAATTTTTCACAAAGTTCATCCAAAAATATGTCAGCTTCTTTAACCATAGTTTCCAAACAATCCCTATCAACATGTATCCACAGTTTATAAATGATCTCTTCAATCTTGTTCCGTTCCAACAGATCCCTCAATCTATTTTTGAATAGATTTATTGCTGGGCACATTGAGCATTCCCGCAGGTAGCATTTCGGAGATGGAGGATTGCATATAATTTTAGAAAAACAGTCTTTATACGTTTCCATCTTAAAATCATTCAAATTTTCCGTTAATGTATTCAAGTTCAATGCACGAATCATTAATTTGACATTTTGGTGAATTTTGCAAACACACACATTATGGTACCCACTAGCGTTTGCTAAAACAATATTTCGAGGACGGAGTTCGCAAAATTTAGACAGTCCAATTTTTACAGCATTGAATTTCTCTCGGAACATTGAATAAATTTCTCGTAAATTTCCGAGCAGCAGTCTTTTGGTTTTTTGAATTCGTACACCATTTTCCACAACAGTAACGTAGTCCTTATGGCCTGGCATACAACGGCTAACATCATCACTTTCGTAATAAGATTTGACCAATTCGGGAACTTCCGTCGACAACTGTTTTCTATGATGCGGATCAGGAGTACTAAGTATCCCTTTTTCTTCTACTAATTCTTTTACTTTTCTCGCCATGTATTTTGTTACGTTGAATTCTTGTTGTATTTTTTTGCAAAGTCCAAGTCTCTGGCAATAAAGAAAGTATTTGGATTTTTTGGGATCTATTGATGGTTTGTTTAAACTTCTCCTTTAACTGCATAACTACCTCAGAGTCTGGACATATATGGATGGCTGATCCTATTGCATCAGGAAAAATGTTTTTTCGAATAGATTCACTTACTTGATTAAATTTTCTGGCTCTATACCCTGTCCCCACCATTTTTTTATTTTTGATAGGAGATTCGTTAAGATAAGGCAACAGTTCGTTGAGCTTTGAAATACCAATCTTTATATACCAAAAGGCTCATCTACAAAGCAGGGTTCATTTTCACTTTCGTCTATATCAACATTCGAATTTTTCCTCCATTTCAGGAATTGCATTCTTATTCAAGTCGGAAATCTTTGACCTACAACCGCTGCATATTTTGCTTCCACTGGAAATATTACTTTTTAAGCTTATCATCCAGTTTGTAACAGTTCTTAAATTTCTGGTACAATTTGAATGCCCCACTTTTTTGAAGGGATTACAGCATTGTTTCCTTCTAAACGGCATTTTGTATACTGAAATCAATATATAATACAACACACGAGTTTTAGATTAAGTCAGGAGTTAAAAATTCTTAGTTTTTTGAATTAAAGTTATTAAGTTGTACGTAGTACAAAATATGGTCGCTTCTCTTGCTTGCTAAAATCCGAATGCTGCCAATCGCTGCTTCTTGTCCATTTTTACTTCCCACTCAACGATAGAATAAAGAGACAGCGAAAACGCGCAAAGTTATATTTTCCATTAACAGGGTGACACTCCTATCGTTTCAATGACAAAATTAGTATTTGATTTTTCATAGCCTACTGCAAATTTCATTTAAGTTTCCAAAAAATGGAATGGTTTATTACATAAACAAAATATTTCATGGGGGTCTTCGGAGTAAATAATTCTTTAAACATAGTTGCCATCAGTTTGCCACTCTGAAACTTTCAGGGTTTGTAGTAATCACTCTTGTGAATATCATATATTTTTTTGGGTATTTTAAAAATACCACTTTTCGAGATATCACGTTTCAAAGTATATACTGTATATTTGACCTTTGACCTTTGTACCAAATTTTTTTTTTAGTCTAGTGCAGTTTACAGCCAATTTCAATACCTACACAATGATACCGTAATGAGCGCCCTGCTCCTAATAGTTTTAGAGATATTTGTAATTATATCTCAACACTATTGCACTTTTTTACGATTTTTTCAATTTTCGGGGCATCATAACTCGCGAACCAAAACTGTCAGGGGTTCAAAATTTTATACTTATAATTCCCTTGCATAATCCATTTGTCGATTTAACATGGAATTAAAACAACACACATATAAGTGAATTAAAACACATCGATGATGTTTGAGCAACAAGTTGCTTGTATTTAAAAGCATCACTCTATATAACACTGTACGACAATTTAAAAAAAGTCGTTACACTTGAACCGGATGATATACGTCTGAAACTATAGGTAAAATGGAGTTAATTGGCGTTTTCAGTTTTTCAATTTCTCATCCTGTTGCCCCATAAAAGGACTACAAATGTTTAAAGAAGATAATTATGGCTATTTTCATTATTTTTTTATTTATGCCGTTCCAGGATAAAAAAGACTTGAAAAATGTCCTTGAAAATTATATCGTTTAAAATCCTTTGAAAATCTCCAACAATTTATTTGAAAAAAATATATGTTAATAGCCTGTATAAAGTGTAATACCCCTCACAATTTCAACATTCTAGCTTTATTAGTTAATTTTTAATAAAAGTACATAATACTCTTCCATAAAAAAAAGTACTTTAGTATATGGAACAGAGTATACAATTTTTGTTTAAAAAAGGCGTTACACTTGAACCAGGTGATATAAGAATGAAACTATAAGCTAATCGAACTAAAATGGCATGTTCAGTTTTTCATTTCGTGATCCTGTTGCCCCTTAAAAAGACTACAAAGCTTCAAAGGATAACATTAAAAACAAAATTTAAATACTTGTTCTCACTGTCTAATAAATACATTGAATTTATTTAAGGTCTGAATTTATTTAAGGTCAAGTTGGAAAATTCAGAGGCTCAAATTATTTTTGCATTTCGATTTTTCGTAAAAAAAAGATTACTCACTCTGATTACTCACGTGATTATGGAGTGCCCAAATCGGAAAAAGTTTTGTATTCTATGTGGTTTTTTTTATGCCAATTGTTCCATCATCTAAAATATTCCTCCCTCCACTTCATACTAAACTATTCGTTCGTGCACTTGGCTCTCAAAGTGCAGCTATGACGCATCTGGAGAAAGTTTTTCGAAGACTTAGTGATGCCAAGATTGAGGCTGGTATATATTGATTTATTGATACTTGATATTGAAAGGTTTATTAATTAGAAAGGAAGCTTGGAATAGTTTGGATGCTGTAATCAATAACTTTTTGGGCAACATCAAATCTGAAAACTACAAATGTATAGTTCAGAACCTTGTCGAATGTTTAGTTGAATTGGGAGTTAATATGTCCCTGAAAATACATTTCCTGGACAGACAACTGGACTTTTTCCCTAAAAATTTAGGAGATTTTAGTGATGAACACGGTGAAAGATTTCATCAAGATCTCGCCGATATGGAGGACCGGTTCTGGGGAAAAATTCAGCCCACGTGTTGGCAGATTACTGTTGGTCAATATGTCGTGACACTGCTGGTATATACAAACGACAAAGCAAAAGTATACACTTTTCTTATGTACCATTCATTTTAAATATCTATGAATAATGTTATCTTTTGAAGATTTGTAGTCCTTTTAAGGGGCAACAGGACGACGAAATGAAATGGCATTTTAGTCCGATTAGCTTATAGTTTCACTTAAAATCTAGTTCACGTGTAACTCCTTTTTAAAAAAAAGTATATACTTTGTTCCATATAATAAAGTACTTTCTTTGCTGGAAGAGTTTTATGTAAACTTTTATTAAAAATTAACTAATAAAGCTAGAATGTTGAAATTCTGGGGAGTATTACACTTTATATAGGCTATTAACATATATTTTTTTCGAAGAAATTTTTGGAGTTTTTTAAATGATTTTAAAGGATTTAATTTTGCAAGGACATTTTTTAAGTCTTTTTTATACTGGAACGGTATAAATAAAATAATAATAAAAATAGCCACGATTCTCTTCTATATTGGTATCGTAGGGTGCGAATAAGTATTTAACTTTTTTTGAAAAGTGTTATCCCTTGAAAATTTGTAGTCCTTTTATGGGGCAAGAGGATGAGAAAATGAAAAATTAACTCCATTTTACCTATAGTTTCAGACGTATATCATCCGGTTCAAGTGTAATATGGACTATCGGACGGTGTAATAATACAAAAATAATTCATGTTTTGTTCTTGCCCTTAACAGTGGGACATATCAACACAAAATTACACTTACAGTTAAAATAATTAGTTTATATTTAATTACTTATAGTCTTCCAGTTTATTATTTTTAAATGAATCTCACTTGATGTGTAACAACGTTACTGCCTAGGAAGTTGTAGGCATCCGTCAATAACAAAAGCTTTTCAGTAGAATACATTAATCGCCACTTGATGAAAACGATTACGTTCGTATAAACACTACTGGCCACTGTGCCCGTCTTCAACGAAAGTACTTTCGTCCTTGGACCCCCTGCCAACACCAAGTAAAGCCCGGTATTCAGTTTTTATGAAATTTTCGTTGCCATAAGAAGTACGTGTATAATAAATAACGAAAAATTCATGAACCGGATATTTCGCTCACTTTTAATTTGCATTTAATTGTTTGGGACCGGAATTTGGCATTTCGATTATTTTAACAAACAAAAGTGCAAGGTAAATCAGAGATATGTGGTAACTCTCTGTTACAAAATTTTTCGTTTAGAGACAAATGACAAAATTTCTTACGAAACGAAGTTCTTTATCGCACGTTGCGGGATGGGGGCTAAATGAAAAAAATTAAACAACTTTTTTTTAACAACTTTATTACAACCCAGTATTATCAACCATAGATAAAGGAAATAATAAATATAGCGCGCCCATTGTCAACTTTGTTCACTAGGTGCTGTCACTTTCATTGAAGTTTCCCATAATTCTCATTGACGTTTATTCAAAATTGTGGGAAATGTTTGTGAAAGTAATTTAAACAGGGAAAATGTGACAAAATTTATATGATTTGATATAATAGCATTTGTTTCTTATATAAAAAACTTTTTCAAAGCGATGAGGCCGGTGTTGAGATATCAATAAGAGAAACCCCGTAAGACCGCCCTTATAATCTAAAACTTAATCTAAATTGTAGGAACTTCTGTGGTCGCAGATGTCAAAACCGTTAGAGTGCCTGAGGACTCTAAACCAGGAATGGTAGCTGAACCAGAGAAAGGACACAGTCGGTGATCACATGGCTTTGCAATTCGATGGCCATCAGATATTCTACTTTAAGTAACGTGTTGAATTCTTGTTTCGAAGTGATATTTTTTTTAAAATTTAATGTCATATTTTTTAAGTGTTTTTAAGAACAAAAAAAAATCCCATTTATTGCTTCCAACAACATCTAGAAAATTACCCATTACGCTAAAATTTTCCCAACACTTGTACTTCATCTATTAGTTTACTTTATCTGTGTTATCAACTATTTATATTGGGTACTTTTGCTTTGGTTAGTGTCTAGACTAACATATGGTGGCAAATGTGTTGTTTAATGTGACATTTTCTAGGTGGAGCTTGTAACCATTATCCATATATATATAAATAAGTTTGTGTTTGTTGGCATTTTTTAGTACCGAATAGACGCGAAAACGGTTGGACAGATCTTTAAATTTTCACAGAATGTAGCTTCGTGGTCGGTGGTGAAAATACATATTTTGAAACCGCAACATCTGGAGGACTGTTTCACCAATCGCCTTGATAATTTGTGTAGATGCATCAAAATTCGTGATCCAACAAAAAATGGGCGGGATCGGATCAGTGGGCGTGGCATACAACTTGAAAATTTTTACAGCTGTATCTCATGAACTATCAGACAGTTGAAAATAAAATTTCGTACATATGTTGTACGTACAGTATGAATTACAGCCAGGGTGGAAGTGGGCGGTGCCGCGCCCCGTTTTCAAAAATCGATCTGGCGACTTTTCTAATATACCGGTTATTATGAAAATTTCACAATGTGGTACTGATGAACCGGTGGTAGTCCCTGGCTATACCTGGTAGTAATTGGATAAAGAGGCGTGGTACCGCCCATACAATTTGAAATTTAAAATGGCTATCTCTCATGAACTATCAGAGGTATGAAAATAAGATTTGGTATATATGTAGTTGGTACAGTATCAATTACAGCCTGGGTGGAAGTGGGATATGCCACGCCCCTTTTAAAAGAAACCGTTATAGCAGTCATATTTATTACGTGAAACGCCGCAATTGGCTTAAATGCAACTGCTCCAGTTCGTTGCTCCATCATCAAGCTACCTCCACCTACCTTACCTGCTGCTGAGACCTGCTCCTGATGTTCCTGCTGTTCCGGTTTGTTCCTGCATTCCCATGTTCCTGCGCCTTATATTCCTGCGTTCCTGTGTTCCTTTAGTTACGCTAATCCTGTTGCTGCGTTCAGATATTTTCGCCTGTATTTAATGGAGTTTTTTTTTATATTTATCCAATTTTCTTGTTATTGGCTTTTGTTTTTTCCATTTGTAATTATTGTCAGCAGATGCTTAATTTTCCAATTCTTTATTGTTCCGCTCTTTAACTATATTTTTGTTTTTTTTAAGTTATAATTTTTTTTCCACAATAAAATTTTTCCACAAATAAATTTCTACAAATATCGAGCCTTTTTTTGATGAAATTCGATAACTCACGATCATTCGCATCAACTGTAAAAATGATTTACATAGTTTTAAAATGCAACGTTACGAATTTACTGCAAAAGCAATTAAGACGTAAGTACACATTTGTAGTAGTTATTGTTTTTTGTGTCAGCAACGTGTCGCTTACGTCTTTATTTTCTTTGGCAAATTAATCAAAATAATATCCAAATTACAATTATTTCACAGTTCACAAATATTTCTGCATAATGGCGTTGTGACAGCCAGAGGTAAATTTATTACTTATTTGTATTTGTATTTAGTTATTGCGTATATATAATAAATATTATAATTATATTACAGGAATTATTGTCGGAAATATAGGTTATCTATCGAAATAATTTAAATTACATTAAAATAAAGTGATATTACTTAAGACATATTAAACATTACATAAAACAAAGTATTAGGAGAAAAAAAACATTGTACTATGAAACCTGGCATGGATTAAAAAAAGTTAAATTACTCTAAAATTTTTTAATATAATATAAACCAATATGATGTATACTTTATTCATTTCAAAAAATATTTATTTTAAACGAAATAAAAGTAGCTTTACAAAAATTTTGGGAAGAATAAATTATTATTAGGAAATGTTACAATCATAGCTCCGAAATCTTTCAGAGTTTCACACTCTACTCGAATTCGAGCGCGAGTACTCCTGCGAGTGAAAAAAAAAATCGAGTATACTCTATTTTTCTATGCCACTCGAATAAGAGCGCATATGCTTTGCTCGATTTCGAGTGCGAGTAAAATACGCTCGAAATCGAGCAGATTGTACTCTTGCCGAGTACTCTTTCAGTCTTTCTCATCCAGTGGAAAAATAGAAACTGTTTGTTTTTTGCCGATTTGTGTATGTGTGTGTGTGTAGTAGCAAGTATAGTAACTCAAACGGTTGTTGGTGTTGCTATGGACTCTGGTGGGGAGAGGTGACTGACGAGGGAGGACTGGGAGGTCAAGAAGAGAAAAGCAGCAGAATGTATTGTATTGTAAGGGACCGGTGATTTTGTGTACAAAAATACTCACGAAGAAGATTACGAGTGTTACAAAAATTGTTTATTATTTATTATTGTTTATTACATTTATTTATTACACGAGTAATAAAACAAGGATGGAAATGAAAAGAGTATATGTGTAAAGTGCAGTGATTTTTTAATATTTTATATTTGTAAGTAGTTCATTATTTTATTTTAGTATCAAAATATTGTAGTGTGTTTCTTTTTTAAGGCTGGTTCGTCTTGATGTCACTATTAATGCCAATCCGCTAAATGCGCTCGTTCTACGGAGGCTTGTGTAGCCGGGACTCCGAGTATAACTTGAAGCAGTTCATATAATTGTGGCTTGTCAACTGTTTTGCATAACCACCAATGCCTAATGTCCGTACTGCAAGACTCCCGCCTCGATAAAATTAATCTAGAAAAAAATATTTTTTCCACTAACATAAAAACATTAAAATTTTTAAAAAAAATTTACCTTCTTAACTTTTGAAAGGGTACACAAAAACCATCGGTCCCTTACAAATTGTAAGTCATCTCTCCCCCGTCAGTCCATATCAACACCAACAACCGTTTGAGTTACTATACTTGCTACTACACACACACACACTCACACACTAATTGTCAAAAACAAAACTAAAGCCAAATAATAAAATGATCCACTCCTCAGTCCCCTCCTTTCACCACAGTCACCACTAGAACACCTCAGTCCAAAGCAACACTTCTACACACACACACACGCACACAAGTCAGCAAAAACAAACAGTTTCTATTTTTCCACTCGATTTCACTCTTAAGAGTAAACTCTCACTCTATTTTGAAGATTTTTACTCCCACTCTTCATTTTTAAAAAGGAGTACTCGCGAGTACTCCCACCTAAAACAAACGAGTGGAGAATAAACTTTTTGTAACACTCGTACTCTTCGAGTACTCTTCTTCGCGAGTATTTTTCACTCTCGAGTAAAATCGAGTAAATCTGAGCTCTGGTTACAATAGAAAATGCACTAATTGGCTTCAAAAATACTCTTCTTAAACGAGATCGCATCACCGACAAGCTGCATATTGTGGGGTAGTGTGTTCCAAAGACGAACAGCATGTATAAAAAGTTGCCATTCCGAAACAAGGCTTCGGCGTTGATGAGGTATAAAATCCCCCCTCCCCCCTCCTATTACTCCTATTAAAACTAAGATTCTCAAGATTCTTTATGAAGAAATACGAGAGTTCAGATATTCAAAAGCCTATCTAAAGAAACGCCTTAAAGCAGAGGCGAAAATTGAGATACATGATCATATCTTATGAGACCGTAAACGTATCGAATGACATTATTAAAAATTACATTAAGTTTGCGCTTACTCGCCGCATCACAGCTTGCGAATAGTTCACAGCCATAGAGTAATCCTGGCAAAATATATACTTTAGCTAGGAGGATCTTTATATTACGTGAGGTAAAATGCTGGGTTTGGCAAAGAGACCTCAATTTTGCATACGTTTGGCCTACCACAGAGTTTATGTGATGTGACCAGGTTAGAGTATCATTAAAGACTATTCCCAAGTTTCTCGCACTTGATACAATTGCAATGGGCTCATTATTCAATACTATGTTAAATTCATGAGACTGTAAGGATCGCCTCTTTTTAATCAAAAGGCATTTCGATTTACCATGATTAAGACAGTCCATTCACAGTTGCCCATTGGTGTACCTTTGACAAGTCATAATTAAATCTAGCAACGCATTCCGTTAATTGATTAATGTGGCATTCCAATATGAATTGCACTTCATTGGCGTACATGTGTATGCTGCTATGGGATAGGTGCATAGGAAGATTATTGATATAAAATAAAAACAGCAATGGACCCAAAATGGACCCCTGCGGAAATTCTCTTGTAACCGGAAGAATTTCTGATGTCCTGTTGTTTAAACATACTGCCTGAGCACGCCAATTTAGGTATGAGTGAAGTAACCGTTTAGAAGTAGTGGTAAAATTTAAAAACTTGGTGAACTTAGAGCATAGAATACCATGCTCAACAGAGTCGAAAGCCTTTGAGTGATCCAGAAGGATAAGAAACGGAACTTTATTAGCATCTAAATCTTGGCGAATATTTTCGGATACTTCAGTTAAAGCAGTTACACAACCAAGCAGTTATAAATACAAAAACATATCCATTCATACATATTACATTAAATGTTAATTATATATTAGTTGACGTCTAATAAATACAAGTTTGTTTCATTTGGAAACTAAAATTTCACTCGTTCTATACAGCGAAAGTATACAGAGAATTGAAGAAGAAACGTGCCTGGGTAAACGGACTTATAAAAAGCAAAAATCACTACCCAAAAGGCTACAAAATATGAAAATTTGTGATACTCGTGTTCAGCCGAATCCATGCGCAAATAGAAAATGTCAAAACTCATGTGGCGACAAGTTATCCGAGTCAGAGCGGATATTAATTAATGAACAGTTTTGGGGTATTGGCAACAAAATTAGACAAAAAACTGGTTACTTTCGTGTATTAAGCGTAAGTGCGTTAACATATGAAGAAGTGATAGTAATACAAAGAAGTTTTCTTATGATTGTGTTATTAAGTATAATGATAATAGCCTCAAAGTTTGTCAACAATGTTTCCTCAAAACACTTCACATATCGCAAAAGATGTTAATAAACACAAGAGATAATTCAAACTATTTGAAAATTTACAGCACGAATAAAAAGAGATCCACGCCTCATAATAAGTCTGAAGAGTCCAAGGTTGCTCTTGTCAAAGCTTTTATTGAACAGTTACCAGTAGTTCCCTCGCATTACTGTCGCAACGAAAGTAATAAGTTGTATCTTCCCCAAGAATTTCGAATCATAAATGGATTATATGAATGCTATACTGAATGTTTGAAAAGGATCGATATGAAATATGCTCAGCTATCTTTAGAGGTTTTTCGAAATATTTCTAAATATAGTTTTCATATTGGTTTTCACTTGCCTAAAAAAGACAAATGCACCACTTGTGAGAATTATAATAACTTGAACAGCGAAAGCACAAACTCTTTTAGAACTAACAAAAAATTACAAAAATCACATCAGAGGAATTTTTGGAGGAACAAACCCACAGCAAAGCTAATTCGTCAATGCTATGTGCTAGTTTTGATCTTGAAAATGTTTTAAATACAAAAAAAACAGAATTTTTTTATTTGTTTTAATAAGATTTTTATAACGTAAGCGCCACAAAAGTACTCAGTAATTTGATAGCGTAAAAGATGTAAGCGACAAAAACAACCGTTATATTCTAGATATGCAAGGTGTGCGAAGTTAGCCCCCCATTTTTGGAAATAAATATTTTTGAAGATTGTTCTGAATTGTTCTAGGATTGTTCTACATTGTTCCAAAACAATGATTTTCTAAAATATAATTTGTACCGGTAAATCGAAAAAAATCAATATTAAACTTTGCACCCCATTTTTGGAAAAACGAAATTTTTG
Source organism: Phaonia tiefii (assembly GCA_963931995.1). Classification (NCBI taxonomy): domain Eukaryota; kingdom Metazoa; phylum Arthropoda; class Insecta; order Diptera; family Muscidae; genus Phaonia; species Phaonia tiefii. The sequence continues at coordinate 237,415,768 of OZ008367.1, forward strand.
CGGTTGTTCTGGGTTGTTCTAGTTGTTCTAAACATTGTTCCAAAACGATGATTTTCTAAAATATAATTTGTACCGGTAAATCGAAAAAAACCAATTTTAAAGTTGCACCCCATTTTTGAAAAAAAAATTTTTTTGCGGTTGTTCTAGGTTGTTCTAGTTGTTCTAAACATTGTTCCAAAACAATGATTTTCTAAAATATAATTTGTACCGGTAAATCGAAAAAAACCAATTTTAAAGTTGCACCCCACTTGTGTAAAAAAAAATTTTTTTGCAGTTGTTCTAAGTTGTTCTAGTTGTTCTAAACATTGTTCCAAAACAATGATTTTCTAAAATATAATTTGTACCGGTAAATCGAAAAAAACCAATTTTAAAGTTGCACCCCACTTGTGTAAAAAAAAATTTTTTTGCAGTTGTTCTAAGTTGTTCTAGGTTGTTCAAGTTGTTCTAAACATTGTTCCAAAACAATGATTTTCTAAAATATAATTTGTACCGGTAAATCGAAAAAAACCAATTTTAAAGTTGCACCCCACTTTTGTAAAAAAAAATTTTTTTGCAGTTGTTCTAAGTTGTTCTAGTTGTTCTAAACATTGTTCCAAAACAATGATTTTCTAAAATATAATTTGTACCGGTAAATCGAAAAAAACCAATTTTAAAGTTGCACCTCACTTTTGTAAAAAAAAAATTTTTGCAGTTGTTCTAAGTTGTTCTAGGTTGTTCAAGTTGTTCTAAACATTGTTCCAAAACAATGATTTTCTAAAATATAATTTGTACCGGTAAATCGAAAAAAACCAATTTTAAAGTTGCACCTCACTTTTGTAAAAAAAAAATTTTTTTTTAGAAAATCATTGTTTTGGAACAATGTTTAGAACAACTAGAACAACTTAGAACAACTGCAAAAAAATTTTTTTTTACAAAAGTGGGGTGCAACTTTAAAATTGGTTTTTTTCGATTTACCGGTACAAATTATATTTTAGAAAATCATTGTTTTGGAACAATGTTTAGAACAACTAGAACAACCTAGAACAACTTAGAACAACTGCAAAAAATTTTTTTTTACAAAAGTGGGGTGCAACTTTAAAATTGGTTTTTTTCGATTTACCGGTACAAATTATATTTTAGAAAATCATTGTTTTGGAACAATGTAGAACAATCCTAGAACAATGCAATACCCAACGAAATATGTCGCACAAAACAATGCTGTTAGTAGATGCACTAAAATCAAAGATAATCATAAAAAACAACCTCCTGTATAATTATATGCCTCGATGTAATACATAATTTTATATCCCGGCTGCTTGTAGCTGACGAAATAAATAAATAATAATAGTTTGATCGTCCTGAAAATTTCACAGTATATTTCAGTGTGCCTACGGTTACGAACAGGCTATTTGGAAGCAAGTTGACAAAAAGTCCGAGGCGCCGCCCACACACGTCAATATTTGATTATTACATATACTATATCAAACAATTGTCCGTACACCAGGCACTTGAGAACATATTTCAATGTATCTCAGAAAATATATAGCCGATTTATTTTAAATAATTTTTTTTTAAAGTTCAATGCGTCTATCAGCAATATATCTTTTGAGATGCATCGAAATATGTTCACAACTGCCTGGTGTACGGACAATTGTTTGATACAGTGTAGGAATGTGAGGTTTGATATGATGCAAATTACTTTTTGGGGAAACCCAATGAAAATACGGCTATTAAAAAGGTCAGACTATGAAGCTAAGAAAGTCACGTACGAATGAATATATGTAAATATCATTGAGGTTAGTTTCAAGAGCATCCTACATATCGTTATGCCAACAATGCATTTTTTAAACAAATTCAGAATAATCTTATAGGGGCTACTATAATCACTGGAAATTATAAAGGAACCGGTGTCCTGATTCCACGCATTCCCATGATACCTACAGACATGCCCTACGATTTCAAAAGATTGCGATGCCCTGTAATGGGATGCTCTAAATAAATTGTGTTGTATACCGGCTCCTTAAGAAGCCGCTTGGTATATTGCCGGCAGCTCTCAAAGCGCAAAGGCAAAAATAAAAATAAAAAATAAATTTATCTTTTTAAAGTCAAACTATGTTCGACTGAGTCTGTTTATTTTCTGAATTTTAGTTTCACAATTTTTGGTTCTTAAATACTTAACTAACGGTAGTTTGTTTTTGAGTGAAGTTTACATTAGGGGTGGCAAACTCTAATTCATGTGTACTAAAATAGTACAACAGTACACCCTCGCCCTTAAGAAAAAATTATGTTTAAAATATAATTTTGTAAAAAAAAATAAATAAAAAAAGATGTTAATTAATTCAAAATTTTGTCTCTAGTTACATTCCATTTTTTTAACATATTGCTATGATATTTTTTAAGTCTATTTCCTAAATTAACAATGGAATTTACACCGTTTATGCCTACTATTTTATATGGGCCATGATATGGGGCTTGATATTTTCTGCTATTCATTGTTCTTACTAGTACAAAACCTCCTTCTTTTACATTAAGAGGATTTACATATACGTTCTTTTCAAATATTTTATTTTTAGACATTTGAATGTAATCATATGCTTTTTGTAGGGAAAATTCAGTCTTGCGCGTAATTCGCTTGCGTAATCATCCCTATTATAGAATTTATTTTCTTTTGATATTTTATCGTTTGGCAAGTATGGCAATTTTCCAAAAATTAATTCGTATGGAGTATAACCTGTATCAACATGTGGTGTAGTATTATAAGCAAACGTGAAATATGGGATCCAAATGTCCCATTGGTCGTCTTTACAATAATTTTACAAAAATTCATTAAGTACCCTATGATTTCTCTCTATTGAACCCAAGGTTTCATGATGGTATGGAGCACTAAATACTTGTTTGACATCCAATAACTTGCATATTTCAGCCATTAGTGTATTGTCAAATTCTGTTCCTTTGCCTGATTTTAGAATTTTAAAATGTCCATATTTTAATATAAAATTTTCCACTAAAGCCCTTGCAACTGTTTTGGCTTCCTTGGTTTCCATAGGGTATGCAACAACGTATTTGCTCAATTCGATTATATGGTTAGAATATATCGATAAAAATTTTATAGTCCCATCGGTCCCACTGTATCTATAGACACTATCTCAAAAGTAGTTTTAGGTGTTTCACTTAATGTTAACCGCTCCTTAGTGTTTATTAAGTCTGCATTGTTTGCAATCTAATACGAATTGCTTCACCATCTTGCCCATATTCTTCCAAATGTATCTTTGCTTTAGTTTTAAAGTTGTTTTCTGACACCTAAGTGTCCTCCGTATGTAGAGTTATGATATTCCTCTATAAGTCTTATCTGTGTATCTTTGCATAAAATCCGTTTTGGTTCATCATATAAGAGTACTTTAAAATGTGTGTTTCTTTTGGTTTGTAAATTTTTAAATATTGTTTGAATTCTTCTGCGGCCACAGTTTCGAATATTTCATCATTCTTTTTCAATGCTAGCTCGTTTATCTTAAGTTTTTGCATTGTAGATATCAGCTTTTCCAAAATCAGCATTGTGTTTAATGGATTTTCACTACATCTTACAATAATTTCAGTTTCATTCACATCGAATGTCAATCTGTTCACTTTATCTCTTGTTGTAAATTTTAGTCTTCTCATTTTTCTTAAATCTGATAATGATGTACAGTCCCAGACGAAAAGCTGGTCATTCTTCTCTTCAGAGACGTACTTTTTGGCATTGTCCATGTCTTTGTTCACATTTTCCTTGTTCATACTTCTTGTTATCGGCAAAATTTTCTAGTCAGTATCCTTCCTTGCTGGAATCATAGCTTTGAGCATATCGCTGTTTAATTTTATTTGTGTTCATTTTTCCTTTCTTGTATATTATCTCAAAATCGTAATCGCATAGGTCTAGCCGAATACGTGCCATTTTGGATGACGGGTTTTTGTGTGAAAATAATGAAACCAGTGGTCTGTGATCGGCGATTACAATGAATTTCCTTCCATATAGGTAGGGTCTGAAAAATTTAATTCCCCAATGTATAGCTAGTAGTTCCTTTTCGATGATTGGTTTATTCAAATCATGTTTAGCTAATGATTTGCTGGCATAAGAGATCGGTAGGTCTGTTCCAACGTTGCCTTGCGATAAAACAAAGTTGGAAGCACCATAGTTGGCATAGTTGGAAGCATCTGTAGTCAATATAAAAGGTTTTTCAAAATCTGAGTATTGTAAAATCGGTGGGTTAATCAATTTGTTTTTAAATGTTTCAAATGAGCTTTGACATTTCTCATCCCACTCAAATGGTGTGTTTCATTTTTAAAAGGGAGTTTACATTTTTCGCAGTATCGGCAAATTTACTAATGAATCCACGATAATAATTGCAGAAAGCTACAAATCTTCTTACTTCATCTGCTGTTGTAGGTACGGGATAATTTTTGATAAAATCATTTTTCGTTGGATCTGTTGTAATTCCATTATCGATTATAAGATGTCCTAAGTATACTACTTCTGATTTAAGGAATTTGCACTTGCTTGCATTTAATTTTAAATTGCAATTTCGTAACCTCTTAAAAACCTTTATTAAATTTTCGTTGTGGTGTTTCTAACTGCTGCCACATACGATGATGTCGTCAACATACAAGAATGCTTCTGCGTCAAGTCCACTTAGAGCTACAGTTAGCATTCTTTGAAAACTATTTGATGATATTTTAAAACCGAAAGGTAGACGTTTAAATTGGTAATGACCGCTTCCAGTTGAAAATGATGTCAATGGTCTTGAATCCTTGTGTAAATTTATTTGATGGAATGAGCTTGTCATGTCCAAAGTAGAAAAGTACCTTGCTCTGCCTAATCTATCCAGAACATCCTCTATTCTTGTTAATGGAAACTTGTCGTTGACTATTTTGTCATTTAATTTTCTGTAGTCCACTACGAGACGCCATTTTTTTTATCATCCGTTGATTTTTTTGGTACTACTAATAAAGGTGAATTGTACGGGCTAACTGAATGTTCGATTATGCCGTCTGCCATTAATTGATCAACTTGATCATTAATTTCCTTAATCTATGTTTGTGGAAATCTGTAATTTTTTATGTAACCCGGTGTGGAATCAGTAATTTGAACTTCTTGTGTGTAGAAATTATTCACGCTCAACTTATTTCTGACGGTAAATGAAAAATATCTTGATATTCTCTGAAAATTTCAATTATTCCTTCTTTAGCTTCCGTGTTTTTTATTTATTTATTTAATTAGTCTATGGATACAATTTTATCCTTACAGACTAGCATCTTAAAATCTAAAAATTATATAATGAAAATTACTTTAATAAATTATTTAAAATAACTTTAAAATGTTGATGTGGCAAACTTAGATCTAATTGTTTAGAGTATTCATTAAATAATCTGAGGGCTTTAGTTAACGGTTCATTTAAAGCGTAATCGGTTCTATGTAAATCTATATGAAAAAATTTTACATTATTTCTAAGCCTTCTGGAAGGTACATTTATCTTTATAACTTCCAGCAAATCCTGACAATCAACAAATCCCCAAATAATCCCATGCAAGAAATTAATTGACAACACATTTCTTCTAACTTCTAAAGTTTTCATACCAATTAAGATACATTTATCCGGATATTTAAAGTTTTTAATAGGACACCTCAATATCAATATTTAATGTTTTTAATAGGACACCTAGTCTGTCATTATCCGCATGAATCATTTTATTACTTCGATATATGTTGTAGTCTTTTAGTGGATGCATTTTGCAATCCAGGTGTTCCAAAGTAACCTCTTCATCTCTTGTATTGAGTAATTTCACATGTGCAACACCTTTAGCAGGTATTATAGTGTTTCCCAAATATACTCCTTCTTGTATTTCCATATTCAGCACAATGCTATCTTCCATAACTTTCAAATTCAGCGGTACAAGGGACTCTGTTCTTGATTGAAGTACGATGTTCGTTCGCCGAATTGGTCTGGAGTTCATTTGTATCGTGATATCTTTGTCATTGATGTTAAATCTGATTGTAAATGCTTCAAAAACCTATTTTACACATGTGTTTTGTAAGTAAATCTCGTCCTATAATGCCATCATATGTAATGCGAAAGTCGTCTTCAACTACATTGAAAGAGTGTTCAATATTTTCACTTAATATGTTCAGACTTATTTTCTTTGTTCCCAAACATTGTATTGCCTCTTCCGTAATGCCGGTTATACTTGCTGTTTCGTTTTGACAAATATTATTGAAGTTTCCTAATTTTATGATGCAAATAGCCGCTCCCGTATCGATTAAAAATTTCTAACTTTTGTCTGTATTTTTACAATGGAAAGTAACGTAGGAATTTAAATTTTTGGAAATATTAAAAATGTTTAGACTTCGGCGCTCTGGGTAACGTCTTCTGTTACCCGGCCGTCGCAGTTTTCCTGTTCGCCTGTAAAATGACACGATCGGTAAGAATTGTTCCTATTATCACCGTTATTATTTCGTCTAAAGTTGTTATTCTTTGCTGCATTATTATAATTTCTGTAGTTTCCATTGTGTTTGTTTCTATTGTAATATTTATTTCGGTTATCTTGCGTAATATCATTGTTTCTGTCGTTTGATCTATTACACAGTGCAACACGAAAAAAAAATAACCATATACGGACACCACTACGTGATAAAAGACTAAAAAAAAGAGACCCGTGTCTCCCAATTTTTCCCAAAGTCATGCACTTTTTTTTATGGGCCGCCAAAAATTTGGGGCCTCGGTATCATTTTCGCAAAAATGTGATCATTTTCTCAGGCTCATGTCTTGGAAACCTTTCAGAATTTCGATTTACTCTCTGAGGCAAAGTTGTAGCTCTTGTCATAAAGAACAAAAATTGCGAACATATAAAATCAAACCTTCCAGATCGAAATTGCAAAAAAAAAATTCGATTTTTTTTTACCTTTTTTCCCGTGTTCAGGTCCATAGGTAGCAAACCGTTCAAAATTCAAGGAAACAATCAACTACAAAAATTTACCTAAGATCTCAATAAACAAATTTCTAGAACATATTAACTTCCTAGAGATGATTCTTAACACTGTTTAGGTAGCACGCAAAAGTGAAAAATTTGCCGAAAATTTTTTAATTTCATTTTTTTACCTTTTTCTCCTGTTCAGGTCCATAGGTAGCAAAAAATTAAATATGCCTGGCCAGAACCATGTGTTTGTCCAAGGGTTAACACCGTTTAGGTAGCGCTTAGGTATCACGCGATCATGCACCGACAGCAGCAGCACAGGCAATGCAGTAAGCTCAGCACACGCAACAAGGGACGCAGCACACAATATAAAAGCGACACGCCGCTCACATCGAGGCATTACACAGCGCGACGTCAACGAGAGCTCAGCGGTGAAAGTTATAAAGTGAAAGTGAAAGTAAAAAAAGTGAAAGTGCTACAGTATAATTCGCACACAACATTGGCAACTGACAATTTCAATATGCAGTGTGAAAATATTGATTTATTTTGCTACGTTTGCGGTCATCAAACCAGAAAAAAAACATCTACAAGATTTCAGAAGGAAAAGAATCATTTAACTAGTGAATTCAAAAGAGCATATACATTGTTTTTCGACGAAGTGGACTTGATCGGTGAAAATTACACACCTAATACAGTGTGTCGCCAATGTTATAACAATCTCATGGCATGGTTGAGTGGAGGCAGAGGTACTATGAAGTATTGTAAGCCGGTAAACTGGATTAATCGCCCAGGTGATCATGATGCAACCAGTTGCTATGCATGCGTAAATTACACATGTCGTCCAAATCGACATTCGGAGAAGAACGAAATTTATAAAGCAACAAAATTTATAAAGCAACAGCAACAGCCACACTACCAGTGCTTGCACCTGAAAATTTTGTATCACCAAGGCCGCCAACTCCAGATCGTACTACAGAATTTACAGCAATGAGTACAGCAAGTGGTGTTACTTATGAAGATCCATTTGATACCGATTATGAGCCCCAACAGGGAAGAGATGGACCACAACTAATAACACAAATGGAAATGGATTTCATTGTGGCCATATTGGGATTATCGCAGCGACTTGCAATATTTTTGACAGCTTTTTTAAAGCAAAGAAAACTCACACATGCTAATGTTAACTCTACGGCGTACCGCAAACGACAAGCTGAATTTCAGATGCTCTACACTCTAAATGAGGACAATTCGTTCGCTTACTGCAACGATATAAAAGCTTTGGTGGTAAAAATGGGAATGAACTACATCGCTAGTGAGTAGAGATTATTTATTGATGGTTCTGTTTCAAGCTTGAAAGCAGTGTTGTTGCATGTGTCGAACCGAAAACCTTCCATTCCGCTGGCAATGGGTATCATCATGAAAGAAAGCTATGAAACATTGAAAGATATAATGGAAAAAAATCAAATATTACGAAAATAAATGGAAGATTTGCTGTGATTTGAAGGTCATCAACATTTTGCAAGGGATCATCGATAAGGGCGGCTTCCCAAAATTCTTTTGTTTTCTTTGTAATTGGGATTCACGCTCACCTCTGAATCAATTCCAATGTAACTCGTGGAGGCCAAGAGGAAGTGTGGATGAACAAATACAACAACATAGACTGAAGAATGCACCTTTAATTGACAATACTCAAGACATCTTGCTGCCACCGCTCCACATAAAATTGGGAATTGTTAAAAAATTCATCGAAGTGGCCGTTGTAAATTGTCCAAACGCATTCGACTATTTGAAAAGCGTTTTCCCAAAGCGTAGCGATGACAAAATTAAAAAAGGTATTGTAGTAAATTTAAAACGAATTTTTGTTCACCTAATTGGACTATTTACACTATGTTAATGTTTTATTTTCTGTCTTTATTTTTGTTTTCATTTAACAGGCGTACTTCATGGCCCTGACATTAGAAAGCTATTCAAGAGCAACTTTGATTCATCGCTTGATGAAAATCATTCAATGGCATGGATTTACCTTCAGCGTGTATGCACCAGAGTCTTGGGAGGGGATCGAGACGCGGAACCGGAAGCAAGAGAATGGGTGAAACAAATGCTGCATTATTTTGAGATAATCGGCGCATCGATGACATTAAAGCTGCATTTTCTTCATTTTCATTTTGACGATTTTATCAAACAACTCCCTACCGAATCCGATGAGCAAGGAGAACGGTTTCACCAAACCACAATGCCCATGGAAAAACGGTACAAAGGCAAAAACCTCGACGCATTGCTTGCAGAGGTATGTTGGTGGAGTCACAAGATCACCCTGTATGATGTTAATGAAGTATTTGAAGAAGAAAGAGCTGATGATGGAGGGCAGTCTGGAAGCAACGTGCCTGTGGACACCATAATTGCTGAATCAGAGTCAGAGTCGGACGATTTGGATCCACAACTTAAGAGAGAGTGATTTGCAAGTCCAGGGCCATCAACATTATAAACATAATACGAATACTTTTTTTTTAATATTTTTGTAATATATAGCATAATATCTCAATGTTGAAGTAAATAAAAAACAAATGAAATTAAAAAACGGTGTTAAGAATAATTCCCAGGAAGTTTATATGTTCTAGAAATTTGTTTATTGATCTTAGGTAAATTTTTGTAGTTGATTGTTTCCTTGAATTTTGAACGGTTTGCTACCTATGGACCTGAACACAGGAAAAAAGGTAAAAAAAATCGAATTTTTTAAGTTTTTTTGCGATTTTGATCTGGAAGGTGAAGTTTTTTTGATTTTATATAACGGTTTTGAACGGTTTGCAAGATATGAGCCTGAGAAAATGATCACATTTTTACGAAAATGATACCGAGGCCCCAAATCTTTGGCGGCCCATAAAAAAAAGTGCATGACTTTGGGAAAAATTGGGAAACACGGGTATTTTTTTTTTTAGTCTTTTATCACGTAGTGGTGTCCGTATATGGTTATTTTGCTATGACTTAAAAAATTACACACAGTGTTATCATTGTTATTTTTATACTTGTGATATTTTTTGTTGCTGCCATTATTATTGTTCCCATTGCAATAGTTGTTGCCATTTCCATGAATGTTTTTTTTTCTGTTTTGATTATTATTTCTGTAGTTAGTAGTATTATTATGATTATGGTTTTTATTTTTGTTGTAGTTTTTGTTTTTGCTAAAATTTCTATATTGGTTATTCATAAGAAATATAGAGTTTCCATCGAGTTTCCAACACTTGCTGTAAAGTTTTTGGGTTTGGATATGCTAGCTGGAGTGCATTCTTTAGCTCTAGAAATGTCGAAGGCTTATTCGACTTGCCCAATATGCTCCTTACTCGGGTCGTAAGTTTGAAATTATAAACGTACTTTATGAATAATTGTCTGTCTTCGGCTTTTTTTTTTAAATCATGCAATAATTCTGTTTGCTTTAAAAAATCATCTACAAATTTATAAGTTCCTTTAAAAATGTGCAGATTCTTGCCAAAAAGTGATAAATCAAACGAAGCCATGATTTTCCCGGCTTCTTCAGGGGATGTTTATTTTTTTTATTATGTTTTACAATGATTTGTTTATTTTAAACTTTTACGTTTTACACTTACTTTTAGCCACAGTCAACCTACACTGTCTATGATCAAATTATAATTGGCGCTAATTTTGTCTATGTCCTATTGTATTGTTTTGTTTGCTTTTTGTCTTATTCGTAAACTTTCTAGTGTCATTCGTTTTCTGAGTTTGTTTTCTATATCCAATATTTTTGTGTTATCAAAGTCAGGCGTGTGTTCAGTGTCTAGTGCGTGTTGTGCTATTCCTGTCATCGCTTTTCCCATTTCGATGACCATTTCGTGTTCTGCCAGTCGTACTCCAAGTGTTCTTTTTGTAGTACTAATGTAGACTTTGTCGCATTTGCTATTTCCCACTCCTTTACATGGTATTTCGTATACTACGTTGCATTGTTGTTTTTGTCGATTTTGTCTTTGGTGTTCGTCAATTGTCATATGGAGGTGTTTATTCTCAGACTGCATTTTTGTAAGGTTAGTTATGGAGTTCATGTGATGGTCTCGCGGGGTGCTCGGGGTGCCATGCGTTTGCCGGGCCGGTGAACTCGCCGGACGGGGGGATCTTTCCGCTTACCAAACACACCAACAGTCTGCCTCTGGACATAGATTACAAACCGAGGCTTAAACTCTCAAGATATATCGACAATAAAATAAAATAGAAAAAGGAGCCCGAAAGATAATTGCCAGTTAGTAAGCACAAACACAAAACAAATTCAAAACCGGGAATTTACAATGTGCCTTGGAGTGATAGGATAATACCCTATCGTGCGCCATATGGGCTGACTGGTGTTATCGTCAGCGATGCCCACCCTTATGAAGCCCTTACTAGCTTCTCCTGACATTGATCCGAATCAATGTCCCAAAAATCGCAGTACCAGAAGACATAAACCCCTTTTATACCCTACTTACCTATTACAAACTTAAGCTCCCATAACGAAAACCGAATTTCGTGAAAACATTATAAAATTTATTAAACCCACTTGGGTGAAAAACTTAATTTCTCAAACTTAAACAAAATTTCAACATTAATGGCTTATATGCTAAAAGTGCCCAAAGGGCGAAGCGAAACCAAATAAATTTTCAATGATAACAAAAGGTTTCATGATTTTTTTCTTTTCAAACTCTAATTTCATACACTACAAAGTAAAAATTTAACTTGACTAAGGCTCATTAGCCTAACTACGCCCCGTAGGGTACAAAGACATAAAAACATAATGACGTGTAGGACCTCGCTCCCTATATTCAAAACCTACCAAATTAACAGGGTGCCAAAAATTGCACCTTCGTTTTCGCGCGATAGAATCTTCGTAGTATTAACGAAACACAAAACCTGACGAACAAACCTTTAGGCTCCGATCGCCATTAAACTGAAGGCGAACCGTAATTTAAACACTCGTATTACCGCACGTACGAGAAAACAAAAACAAAAAAAAAAACACGCAGAGCCTCAGAGGCAACTCGCATGAGACCCTGTGTGGGAAATAATAAAATTTAGAAATAAAATCATAAATATGTTAAAAAGTCATAAATGCCCAGGTCACCCTAACATTGGAATCTGCTCAAGAGGGCAGAAAGTGCACGCTTCAGCCGCACTGCGTAGCCTACACTACTGTCTTTAATCTTTCCTTATTATTTAACACAATTTTTCTTATTCACTATTTTGAAAAATCTGCCAATTACGATATTTAAGAAATCGGCAACACTTACGATTACGAAAAATTGGCAAAAACTGCAAATTTTTTTTTCTTCTACTACTTTCTTTTCTTTTACTCTTTAATTGGCAAACTTTTCTATCCCTTATTTTTGTTCCCCCTTATTTTTTTCTTTCTTAATTAATAGGTTCCGCTTTTGTATTTTTCCTTATTATTAATTTGGCATCTTATCATTTTTAATTTTTGCCTTTTTCTTGATTTTAGTGGTTTCATTTGTGTTTCTCAAATCATACATTTTTGCACTTTTGAATTCTCTTAACTTTATACTTTAATTTCTATAATCATTCTTTACAGATAATGGCATTTCACGTCTAATGCCTTTTATTTCATCTTAGCATTTAAATTTTTTGGTTTTTTAGATTCGATACATTTTTTTTTTATTTCCAGGTTTGCATTATTTGTTTCTTTGTCTATTGCTTTTCCACTTATAATGCAATTTGACTACTTTTCGACTTTCAGAAGGAAAGTCTCCAAGTCTAGGACTTGGCCCTTGGGTCCAAGCCTGCGATTTCACGACTACACTCACTTTTCTATATAGATTGCCTAACTAAGTTCACTTTTGTCTGCCCAGAGTGGTCTGGCCACAGTCAGTTAAAAAGGAAAATAAAACGGACTTACCTACAGCTTTCAGGGCAGAAGGGACGGCTTACTGTTTACTGCTGGAGATGATGATGATGTGATGGATGAACTGGGCTATTAATTCTGTGTGTGGTGAGGTGGTTAATGAACGCGGCTATTATTTCGGGCAGATCGTGTTGATGGAAGTTGCTTGCTGATGTACGACGAGCCCTGATGCTGGTGCTTTGCTGGAAAAATGTGACTGAGGTGGCTGGTGTTGTTGCTGCTGCCGATGATTTTCTAACTGTTGGTTGGCGGTACTTGCACGCAAAATGGCGGCTCTGGTGGTGGTGGCCGATGAGATGTTCAGCTGTGGATGGCAGAAAGGTGGAGCTATGCCTACGGGAAGCCTGGGACCTCCTTTTGGCCGACCCTGTTCTTGCCCGGGGGACGCTGGTATAAGCGTCCGTCTGTTCCCTAGGGGGGAGCTAGAGCGGGACCTAAAAGTTGGCCCTAGGCTGCCTGACTTTTTGCTACCGGGCAGCTGTAAGGGAATTAACACTTTGTCACACACAAACGCACGCACTTTGGATTACACTTACCTTTGGCCTGTGGCTAAAATGATGAAATGACCGGGTGTTGTTCGTGGAATCTAGTGTTTGCCGGCAATACTTTGTCTTGCCGGTATTCTGGGCACACTGTACTCACACTCCAATGTTATCCAACTTATTGCCTGTTGGCTTCCTTCACTGGCTAAGGGTGTTTCGGTCTCCGGTTGACGTTTTACAATGGCGTTGGATCGAATTATAGCTGCACCATAACAGCTTGGCTTGGGTTTCAGTTTTTCTGGCGGGCACACACACTAATATTAATATTGCCGAATATATGACGCCGTTACAACTTAATTATTGGCCAATTTTCTGGCTGTCGCTGCTGTGTGCGTGTTGCTGTTGAAAAATATAAATGTCAATTTCAACATATTGTTTACCAAAGGTGTAGTTACGCCTTCGGTCATGATGTAGTAAACCAGGTGGTGGCCAAAAGATGGTTGTTGTCTTTTGGGGGTTGTTTTTGACAGCGGCTGTGGTGTAGTAACCAGGTGGTGGCAAAAACGTTTTTGTTGTCTTTCGGGTTGTTTTTGACGGCGCTACTGAGCCGCCACAAATCCTACCATCCTGCTGACATTCGTGTCGAAGGATGGGAGGAACCTTATGCTTAGAGAGGACGTGGCAGGTAGAATCGGGTCGTCCAGGATCCTACCACTTACGTGGACAGCCTCCTTCCTTACGGGTGGTACTGTCTGAGGTCAGTGGCCTGGTCTGGACGAGTCCTCTTCCATCGGCCACGCCGCCAAGCTCGGTTCTGTTCGCCGCTATCTGGATAGAGAATTGCTCAACTGGTGGTTCGTTGGAGTTGTTGTCGACGGCGCTCTCATTCGGCTGCTGCTGCGTCGCTGCTTTTTGATGGTTGGGGTAGCAAGCTGAGGACTTGTTCAAGCTGCTCGTCGGTCTCGATTTCTCGGGACGCCAAGGACGTGGACTAATATCTGGTCATGCACGAGTCTCTGGAACTTGAGTCCCTTCTTGACGTATAAGCGTCCGCACACCCTCTTGTAGAACTGGGTCACGGCTGTGCTATCTTTTGCCTGCAGACGCATCATGACCGCCCTGCCGAGGAAACTTCGTCAGCAATTCGAACTTTGTTTCTGGCCGCTCGAACTCCACGGTCAGCCTCGAACTCCACGGTCAGCTGGTACATGCCGGAATGTACGGCCATGGGTGTGCATGCGATGATCTGCATCTCCTCCGGGTTGCACCCTATCTCAAGCCGTTCCAGGATGGTGATGATCCGACCTTTGCGATTCTCAGTCACGGTTTGTGAGAAGAACCGTATGGTCACCTTCTGGGCTGCATATCCGTGGCACCTCCGCTGTAGGGACGCTTGCTGATACTGCGCCCTAGCTCCGTCCAGCTCCTGCATGAGGTTGTCGTTGGTGCGCTGGACTTCCTGGACCCTGAACTCCATGCTATGGTGACTTTCCTCGAGGCGATTTTCCTCACTCGTAAGAGTAGTCACCTGAGCCTGTAGCTGTTCGACCTGATGCGCTAGACCGGTTATTTTCCGATTACTCTGGATGCGCATCTGGCCCATTTCTTGAGTCAGGTTGGACACTTGTCTCGCATTCTGCGCCTGCAGAGCGTCCAATCGGTCCCGGAGCTCTAAAATCTCTGCTCCTGGGTTCTCTCGCAGTTGTCGGATGGTCTGACACATACGGACGTTTTCCTCCAAGACATGCTCGTTTTCGCGTTCGAGAGCCCTGGAATGCTGGTCATATCTGGCTTGCAGCTGCTCGGTGCTTTCGCGGAGTTGAGCTAAGCCTGCCTCGGCGGTCATGTAGCGTTCTTGGTTGGTGATGTTTTGTTGCCTGAGGGTGATCAGTTCGCCTACTTCACCGACGACTTCTCCCGGGACTAACCGTGGGTGCAGCGGGTGCGTCCAGTAGTTGGGTTGACGGCACACCTCACTAACCGTAGCCGCTAACCGCTCGTCCTCAGCCGCCAGCGTTGACAAGCACACGTTGCATTCTATCAGCGTCGCCATTACGTAACACCTAACGGTCAAGGGTCTTGATTGGTCTAAGCTGACACGATAACAGGGAAACTTCCGCTAAGTACCTCAGTCTGATAACAGAGGTAGATGGTATGGTCAAGTTTCTACCTAATTGCTTCTAAAGTGCTAAGTATTTCAGTTATCAAATCCAACTCTTCGACTAAATTCAACAAGGTTATTTTTCATCACGTTACCGTGGAGCATAAAACAGATACAGGTTTTATCCTGTTTATATATTTCCCGTGACCTATTGTTTCAGGTCTTTAGCATGGTAAACCCCTAAGCATCTACCTTTTAAACCCTC
The DNA here is from genome assembly GCA_963931995.1 of Phaonia tiefii. NCBI lineage: Eukaryota > Metazoa > Arthropoda > Insecta > Diptera > Muscidae > Phaonia > Phaonia tiefii. Next base: position 237,431,433 of record OZ008367.1, read on the forward strand.
ACTCGAAATGAAATATGTATCACCAAGTCGACTCAGTAAGCCTTCTATATGTGGAAGTGGATAGGCGTCTTTAATGGTAATTGCATTGAGCTTACGTGCATCTAGGCACAGCCTATTTTTGGGGCCCTTACGGACTAAAGTCACGGGATGACTCCACGGACTTTCACTAGGCTCAATGACTCCTAACTCCAACATCCTGCCCAATTCGGCATATAAAAGTGTCTGCACAGCTGGTGATACCGGATAGTATCTATCCTTAACTGGTACAGCGTCTCCTGTATCAATGGAGTGCATCTCCAAATGAGTTTTACCGAGGCCTTTCCGCGTATAACACGGAAACTTTTGTACCGCGGCTTCCAATATTTGCTTTTGTTGTGGCGACAAGGTGTGAGTCTTAACCTCCTCAGGGGGTAAGACCTCCTCGCATAAGTCCACCCCTTGAGTGGTAAGACTCCCTATGCTCGTTAACAACTTAAACTTCCTCATGAAGTCCACGCCTAAGTAAAGCGCACGCTCCAAGGTAGGTACCAAAAAGAAATCCACCTCCTCGGACTTTTTATTGAATTTGATCATCGCTCGAATCCTTCCTAGTATTCTGTGAGCACTTCCATCGGCTGTTCTCACCGATGATCCAAATCGACGTATTTGTAAGTTGGCTTGTTCAACTAGTTCTTCAATCCCTTGCCTAAGCAAGTAACAGATGCTCCGCTGTCTAGTAGCCCCTCGACTTCTATTCCTCCAATGTCGATTTTCGTATAAAAGCGATGATCGTCTCCTTCAAGTAGAGTGGTAGCGGCGACCTCTCTTCGGATCAACCGACGTTTCTCAAATCTCACTCTTGCTCGTTTAATTCGATCTGAGGCTCCACCAAAAATTCTAGCTCTAGTTGCCTTATACTCAGCCATGCGTTGATGCAGTGGCTTAAGCTGCCTCTGAGCTCGTGGTAAATAAACTTTCATGGCTGGATTCTCGTTCCTCAGTATCGTCACAACTGGGTATTCTTTATCTTCTTTGAACGAGTTAGCAAGTACTGCTGCGGACTCTTTCAAGGTGTTGTCCGCGTTGGATAACGCTGGACTTACAATAATTGAACCACTACTAGCTGGTTCAGGAATATCCGGGTTGGTCAAATCAGGTTCGGGTATATCTGGGTTAGTCATATCTGGTTCGGAAATAATTGGGTTGGCTGTGGCTGGGATTAAACCTCCGTGGATCTCACCTCCCCAGTCTGAGGCGGGTGCCTCGGCTGGTTTCCCTGACAATTAGGACATTTAGGAGTCACCGTGTTCTCCTTTCCGCATTTGTAGCAGAATATTTTCCGGGTAGTGGATAAACAGTCTCGGAAAATGTGTCCAGTAGCTCATGGACTTTAGCTGGAGGTACAGCTCGCGTAGGATGAGGCTGTCTTTGCAGTGCTAAAAGACTTTCCGCTCTCTTTACTTCTCTGCTAAAATCGCACAGGTTGTCCGCTCTAATGGGGAATACCATTTGGGCCAATGAAGCCTTGAGGTTACCCCTCATTATTTCGACCAGCTGCTCTTCCTGGTATGGGGTACGCTGCTGGTTCCTCAATTTCAAAATCGCATTCACAAAATCTTCATAAGTTTCGTGTGGCTGTTGGCGCCTACTCAGGATCTGAGCCTGAATCTGAAGCTCGCTATCGTAGGTTTGGAACTGCGTTAAAAACGCCCTCTGTAGCTCCCTCCTGGTAAGCACTGGGTTCAACTTACGAAAATTCCAATAGAACTCTTTAGCAGGTCTATACACTAGTCGAGATTCGGAACATTCCTCATCCTGACATTGTGCCATCATCCGAAACAAAAAATCTGGGACATTCATGGTCTTAGGTGTCCCATCAAATTTTAAACCCCACTTCGACAAGTCAGGTTTTCTTCCTCTCTGTGAAAAGAGGTCGAAGTCTCCGAGTCTATCGGAGTTATGCGGGGTCTCTCGTCGTGGCATCGCCCGCGGTGGTGTTGACCCTTGAGTGGGCCTAAATCTTTCTCTGGGATCCCGTTGGCTGGCCTCTGGAAACTGGTAGCCGCTTGGTCCCGTAAATTCTTGCATCGACGCTATCGGTGGACGTGCATATGTTGAAGGCTGCTCCGCCTCTGATGGTCGATGCATAATGTCGTTTGTTGCTGGTCCAGGCACTGCGGTCGGCATCCGGGCTGGACGTCTAGCTACATCTGGTCCTCTAGATGTCATATCCCCTGCTGTAGGAGGCATGGCCAGGGCTGCCGGGTGATTAGCCCCGCCTGTGGCTGCTGCTTCTCTGGTAGCTGCTAGAATTGCTGGTAATATCCGGCGTATGAGAGCTTCGTCATCATCTTGACGATTAGCACTCGCTCCAAATCCGACTTGATCATATCTCCCTGATCTAATTGCTGCTTCATATTCCGTTGGTGAAACATTCGAAAGCGGTCTTCGCTCCGCCTGCGCCTGAAGTGCAGTTAGTGCGCTAAAATCCGGAGACTCGAATGACTCTGCATGCTCCGTACTGTTTAATGGATCAGATCTTCCCCGATGATCCACACCTCTCGACCCCACAATTGGTGCAGAAGCCATCGGCACTGCCTGCGGTTCCGCCGCTGCAGCAATATCCTGGGACAAATTCGTCCCTTCAGCTCTTCTTCTCGTGGGCGAACGCTGTACCGGCATCTCGGCCTTACTCACGTACCACAAGATCAAAACAACGGAATAAATTTCTCCCAGAAATCGTAAAACTTCCCCTCTGGGGTCGCGGAAGAAAAATCAAAACGGAATATTATACCACTTAGCAGTAATCCAAAAGATTACGTGGTGTGAAAGGCTTGCGCCAAAAATATAATAAAGGAAATCGAAAATTATAAAAACCAAAAGTAGATTAGCTAAAAGCTAGACCAAAACAATCGCAACAAAAAAAAAATTTTTAAGCTGAAAAGTTAAGATTAATTTAAATGAAAATCAATACAAACAAATCAAAAATAAAATTCTTAAATTCAAAAATCAACAATATATTCAAAAATTTTTCCAACTAAAATCAAATAATGAAAGCAAAAACTTTAAATTTTAATTGAAAATCAAATAAAACGAACCGAAAATATAAATTTAATTGCAATAATTGAAAATATATTTGCAAAAACTTTCAATAAAACTCAATTCTATGAAAACAAAAATTTAAGTTTTAATTGAAAATCAACTAAAATGAATCAAAAATATAACTTTAAATTCAAACATTGAAAATACATTAACAAAAATTTTCAATAAAATTCAATCATGAAAACAAAAACTTTAAATTTTAATTGAAAATCAACTAAAATGATTAAATTGACATACTAAAAATCTAAAATATATTCTCAAAAATTTTCAGTGAAAATCAAATTAATGAAAACAAAAAGTTTAATTGTATTTGAAAACCAACTAAAATGAACCAAAGATATAAATCTAATTGCAATAATTGAAAATATATTTGCAAAAATTTTCAATAAAAATCCATTTAATGAGAACAAAAATCTAAATTTTAATTGAAAATCAACTAAGATTAATCACAAATATAAATTTAAATTCAAAAATTGAAAATATATTCTCAAAAATTTTCAATAAAAATCAAATTAATGAAAACAAAAACTTTAAATTTTAATTGAAAATCAACTAAAATGAATCAAAAATATAACTTTAAATTCAAAAATTGAAAATACTTTAACAAAAATTTTTAATAAAATACAATCATGAAAACAAAAACTTTAAATTTTAATTGAAAATCAACTAAAATGATTAAATTGAAATACTAAAAATCTAAAATATATTCTCAAAAATTTTCAATGAAAATCAAATTAATGAAAACAAAAAGTTTAATTTTAATTGAAAATCAACTAAAATGAACCAAAGATATAAATTTAATTGCAATAATTGAAAATATATTTGCAAAAATTTTTAATAAAAATCAATTTAATGAAAACAAAAATCTAAATTTTAATTGAAAATCAACTAGGATGAATCAAAAATATAAATTTAAATTCAAAAATTGAAAATATATTCTCAAACTAATGAGCACAAAAAGTTTAATTTTAATTGCAAATCAACTAAAATGAATTAAAAATTTAAAGTCAAAACTCAAAAATATTTTTTTGAAATTTTCAATGATAAATGAAAAATCAAATCAATGAAAACCAAAAATTTTAATCAAAAATTAGTAAACCAAAACAAAAATAAATCGCCAATTTTTCAAGCGATGCAAACAAAAATCGTAATCGAATATTCAAAAATGTATTGTATTCAAAAATCCAAAATTCGAAACTCTAAACGTATCAAAGCAAAAATTTAAAAACGGCTCAAAAATTAAAATTAATATATCGCCAATTTTAAAGCGATTCAAAACCAAAAATCAAAATCAAATACTAATTTTCTTCAAATTTGTATTCGAAAATCACACGTATTGAAACAAAATTTATTTCAAACTTGATAAACTCAAAAGGAAATTCAAAAAATTTCAAATTGTAAATCGTGTGGTACTTCAATGGTAAGTAGGGTGGTATTAAGGAAAGTTTATCTGGTACTAAAAAAAAAAATATGACGCAAAACTTCTCCATGGCACATAAAAACTTTGACCGTATTCTACGATCTGTACTAGAATGATTCACTGGTAATCCAAAAGAGGGCAAACGTAATGAGTCTAAAACCACGCTTACGTGACTCACTCTCCTAGACTACCCCGAACACTTTCTTCGTGTTCAGCCTAGTCATTACTGACTAGTAGCTACCGAAAATCTATGACTTTACTCTAAAAGAAAAATAATACAAACACTTTGTCGTTCACTAGTCACACCAAACGTCGAACCCGGTTAGATCTGAAGATCTTCGCCGGGACTTACGTGTTGTCCAATAACATAATAATTCGTAACATTTAATATGGAATTTAGAAACAAAATAAATGGATCGACTAAACCTAAGTCTTTTCCCCACTCGGAGCAATTGGCCCTGACTTTATTGCAGGAACAAGACTTCCCAAGTGGGGACGCGAGACAAAGGTCACCTCAAGAAAAGGCCCAATGCCCCGCGCCTTACCGTCGCAACGCGTCCGAGAAAAATTATAACTCCTGATACGGGACTTACGGTAAGAGGGAATGCACTGAATCTTCCCTAACTAAACATAACGGACTAACGAAATTATCTTTCGGGCCCCCCGTTGGGCGCCAGTATGTCAAATGACACAGTAGGCGACAACGTGGTATATCACCATCGGACTCACGCTAATGTGAACCTTCGGGCCCCACGTTGGGCGCCATTATGTCATATGACACAGTAGGCTACAACGTGGTATATCACCTTCGGACTCACGCTAATGTGAACCTTCGGGCCCCACGTTGGGCGCCATTATGTCATATGGAGGTGTTTATTCTCAGACTGCATTTTTGTAAGGTTAGTTATGGAGTTCATGTGATGGTCTCGCGGGGTGCTCGGAGTGCCATGCGTTTGCCGGGCCGGTGAACTCGCCGGACGGGGGGGATCTTTCCGCTTACCAAACACACCAACAGTCTGCCTCTGAACATAGATTACACACCGAGGCTTAAACTATCAAGATATATCGACATAAAAATAAAATAGAAAAAGGAGCCCGAAAGATAATTGCCAGTCAGTAAGCACAAACACAAAACAAATTCAAAACCGGGAATTTACAATGTGCCTTGAAGTGATAGGATAATACCCTATCGTGCGCCATATGGGCTGACTGGTGTTATCGTCTCCTGACATTGATCCGAATCAATGTCCCAAAAATCGCAGTACCAGAAGACTTAAACCCCTTTTATACCCTACTTACCTATTACAAACTTAAGCTCCCATAACGAAAACCGAATTTCGTGAAAACATTATAAAATTTATTAAACCCACTTTGGTGAAAAACTTAATTTCTCAAGCTTAAACAACATTTCAACATTAATGGCTTATATGCTAAAAGTGCCCAAAGGGCGAAGCGAAACCAAATAAAATTTCAATGATAACAAAAGGTTTCATGATTTTTTTCTTTTCAAACTCTAATTTCATACACTACAAAGTAAAAATTTAACTTAACTAGGGCTCATTAGCCTGACAACGCCCCGTAGGGTACAAAGACAAAAGATAATGACGTGTAGGACCTCGCTCCCTATATTCAAAACCTACCAAATTAACAGGGTGCCAAAAATTGCACCTTCGTTTTCGCGCGATAAAATTTTCGTAGTATTAACGAAACACAAAACCCGACGAACAAACCTTTAGGCTCCGATCGCAAAAACAAAAAAACCACGCAGAGCCTCAGAGGCAACTCGCATGAGACCCTGTGTGGGAAATAATAATGAAATTTAGAAATAAAATCATAAAGATGTTAAAAAGTCATAAATGTCCAGGTCACCCTAACATTGGAATCTGCTCAAGATGACAGAAAGTGCACGCTTCAGCCGCACTGCGTAGCCTACACTACTATCTTTAATCTTTCCTTATTATTTAACACAATTTTTCTTATTCACTATTTTGAAAAATCTGCCAATTACGATATTTAAGAAATCGGCAATACTTACGATTACGAAAAATTTGCAAAAACTGCAAATTTTCTTTTCTTCTACTACTTTCTTTTCTTTTACTCTTTAATTGGCAAACTTTTCTATCTCATTTTCCCTTATTTTTTTCTTTCTTAATTAATAGGTTCTGCTTTTGTATTTTTTCTTATTATTAATTTCGCATCTTATCTTTTACATTTTTGCCTTTTTCTTGATTTTAGTGGTTTCATTTGTCTTTCTCAAATCATACATTTTTGCACTTTTGAATTCTCTTAACTTTATACTTTAATTTCTATAATCATTCTTTACAGATAATGTAATTTCACGTCTAATGCCTTTTATTTCATCTTAGCATTTAAATTTTTTGGTTTTTTGGATTCGATACATTTTTTTTTATTTCCAGGTTTGCATTATGTGCTTCTTTGTCTATTGCTTTTCCACTTATAATGCAATTTGACTACTTTTCGACTTTCAGAAGGAAAGGCTTAAAGTCTAGGACTTGGCCCTTGGGTCCAAGCCTGCGATTTCACGACTACACTCACTTTTCTATATAGATTGCCTAACTAAGTTCACTTTTGTCTGTCCAGAGTGGTCTGGCCACAGTCCGTTAAAAAGGAAAATAAAACGGACTTACCTACAGCTTTCAGGGCAGAAGGGACGGCTTACTGTTTACTGCTGGAGATGATGATGATGTGATGGTTGAACTGGGCTATTAATTCTGTGTGTGGTGAGGTGGTTGATGAACGGGGCTATTATTTCGGGCAGATGGTGTTGATGGAAGTTGCTTGCTGATGTACGACGAGCCCTGATGCTGGTGCTTTGCTGGCAAAATGTGGCTGGTGTTGTTGCTGCCGATGATTTTCTAACTGTTGGTTGGCGGTACTTGCACGCAAAATGGCGGCTCTGGTGGTAGTGGCCGATGAGATGTTCAGCTGTGGATGGCAGAAATGTGGAGCTATGCCTACGGGAAGCCTGGAACCTCCTTTTGGCCGATCCTGTTCTTGCCCGGGGACGCTGGTATAAGCGTCCGTCTGTTCCTAGAGCGGGACCTAAAAGTTGACCCTAGGTTGCCTGACTTTTTGCTACCGGGCAGCTGTAAGCCTGGTGTTTCACTTCCTTTGCTGTGGAGACACGTCGAACGAAAAGGGAATTAACACTTTGTCACACACAAACGCACGCACTTTGGATTACACTTACCTTTGGTCTGTGGCCAAAATGATGAAATGACCGGGTGTTGTTCGTTGAGTCTAGTGTTTGCCGGCAATACTTTGTCTTGCCGGTATTCTGGGCACACTGTACTCACACTCCAATGTTATCCAACTTATTGCCTGTTGGCTTCCTTCACTGGCTAAGGGTGTTTCGGTCTCCGGTTCACGTTTTACAATGGCGTTGGATCGAATTACTGCACCATTACAGCTTGGTTTGGGTTTCAGTTTTTCTGGCGGGCATACACTAATATTAATATTGCCGAATATACATATGACGCCGTTACAACTTAATTATTGGCGAATTTTCTGGCTGTCGCTGCTGTGTGCGTGTTGCTGTTGAAAAATATAAATGCCAATTTCAACATATTGTTTACCGAAGGTGTAGTTACGCCTTCGGTCATGATGTAGTAAACCAGGTGGTGGCCAAAAGATTGTTGTTGTCTTTTGGGGGTTGTTTTTGACAGCGGCTGTGGTGTAGTAACCAGGTGGTGGCAAAAAGGTTGTTGTTGTCTTTCGGGTTGTTTTTGACGGCGGTACTGAGCCGCCAAAGAAAATTGTTTTCAATGTTGTGTTTGATTTGTGTGAAAATATTATGTTATTGTTAGGGATTAAATTTTTAGTGATTTGTTGTCAGTTAGATGGTTAATGATAGTTGTACTAAAATATTGTTTTTCTTCATTGTTATTAGTGGCAGTTTTGGAGTTGTACAAGTTTTTCTGGTTGATTTTTTTGTTAATTAATGACTTGATTAGTCTTAGTGGGTAGCCGTTTTGTTGTAAATTTTTAGTGAGTTCATGTATGTTTTTGTTCCTAAATTGTGCGTCAGTTGTATCTAAGACTTTGCTTATGAGGCCAAGAGCTGTGTTTATCTTCGTTTGTTTTGGTTGTGCAGAAAAGTAGTTAATGATTCTGCCTGATGACAGAACTCAAGGACAACATTCACGTCTGAAGAAGTCATAAAACAAATGAACAAAATAGAATATAATTTTCACAACAAAGTTCTACAGATGGAAATCCAACAAGCACACATCACACTCAACAAGATAAGAAAGGAAATACCACAGGAAGAACGTAACTTACTATTTTCTAGATCAAAATAAACATCTCCCTGAAGAATCCGGGAAAATCCGGAGAAACGTTGGAGAAAATTGAAATTAACATTGTTTAATTTTCATTGAAAATTGTTGACCAGTACAGCCAAGTTAAAAATATCGTTACATTTTTTTGTTGATAAATTTTTAATCAGTGTATAACATTCTTCCAAAATAGTTAAAAAATTTGTTTATAATAATTTTAATTCCTCATATTCTCTGTCTTCTATTTCATTTACTTTATTTTCTAAAGCCTGATGTCTTTCCAACTTTTTCTCAACATATGATTTTTCAAATATTCTATTTTTACTTTTCTTTATATTTATTTTTAACTGTTCCAATTCGTGATGTATTCATTAATTTCATCCATTAAAAAAAATATATGTATTATTATATTACAATTTAATTCTCAAAATATAAGTTTTCTCTCAGTGCAATTTAAATGTGCTATACGTATATATGAAACACCCTGTTACACTATATGTGTGTTTAGTTGGCATATTATGAGAACATATGTTCTGTCATCAACATATGTTTGACATTTACATTTGTTTGGCTTATTCGCGTATTATTCTTTATTTATAGTATATATTTATAGTGAAATATTGTGTTTAAAAAAAGTGTAAGTGTAAAAGAAAATCAAATACATATTTTATGTTTAATGTGGTTTATTCATTTTTTGTGTTTTCCTTTTTGGTTTGTTTTCTATCATTTCTATGTCTTAGGACCAGCCTCTGTGCTTCTGGTTGCAGGGGTATTTTCCTCTTTGGGCACTTTTCTTAATGCCCTGGAATTTGGCAGGATCGCCATGTTATGGGCGATAATGTAATTGTACTGTATATCATTAAGAAGATGCTTGGTATATTGCCGGCAGCTATCAAAGCGCCAAGGCAAAAATAAAAATAATTTTTTTAAAGCCAAACAATGTTCGACTGAGTCTGTTTATATTTTGAATTTTAATTTCACAATTTTTGGTTCTTAAATACTAAACTAACGGTATTTTGTTTTTGAGTGAAGTTTACATTAGGGGTGGCAAACTGTGTACTAAAATAGTACAACAGTACAGCCCATTAATAAAGCGCAAGGGCACTCGCTTCAAGTCTGTGGCATAAATTTGACAAATCCGTCTTTTCCCCACGGACAATATACGTTGCAAGTTCACGTCTGGGTAAACCTTCGGACTTATATATATTTCCCCCAGATATTAAAACTAGAAATATTGTATAACCTAGAGCACTTGAATAAATAGAAAAAATAACAAATTTGTGTTTCATTTCAAATCAGGGGTAGCGAAGCTCAACGGCTACAGCTATTATAGTACAATGAGAAGCTTTTTAGACAAATCAGCACTCGATCGAAATCTAAACAATTAGTTATTTTACATCACCTACAGGTTTATTTGCCGATTGTATTTTTGTTCACCCTTTGGCATTACAAAAACTTTGAAGGCAAAACGAAGTTTGCGGTTGGTAGATTAGTATATATTGTAGATTTGAACCCAATAAAAAGTAAATTTAGGAAAGCCAAATTGAAAGAAATTTAAAAAAAAATAAAATTTTCTTAAATAAGTGCCTTTCTTAAAAAAGGAAATTTTCTTAAATAAGTGCCTTTCTTAAAAAAGGAAATTTTTTCAAAAAAAATACCAAATAACTTTCCTGAAAATATACCGTATCTTAAAGTGAAGTAAAATTCTTACAAAAGTACCTTTTCTTAAAAAAGTAAATTTTCTTAAAACAAATTGTATTTTCTTTAAAAACTCCCGTTTCTTTAAAGTGTACCTTTTTATGAAACAAAATAAATTTTCTTGAGATAAGTACCTACTCTTAAAAATTTACCTATTCTTGAAAAAGACTAACTCTACAAAAGATTCCAATTTCTTAACCCTCCTTTCAGTTTTGGGGTCTGAGGGACCCCTTTCTCAACTTTGCAGTAGAATAACTTTTTTTTGTGTGGATTTAAAAAACTGGGGTTCTCGGCACCTACTACAAATTCTCTTGAGAGTTGATTCTGATCATTTCGTGAATCTGGGGCCTCTCTTTGTATTTTTTCCGAAGACTTTCTCATTTGTACCCGTTTTACATATTCTGGGGTCCACCAGACCCCATGCTTATTATATCTCAATTTTTGACAGTTGTTACATATGACAAGAGTACTTGGCCACGTGCATAATGTTGTTGCATTTGCTGTTACTGGCATTTAGTTTCATTCTGAGTGAAAAGTCAAATGATAAACACCGTTTACATTGAAAGAGGAAAAAAAATTTAGTTTTTTTGGTGGAAAAATATATAAGTAAAGTTTATTTTTGTGTACTGTATATGTGATTGCTATGTATTCTTTGTAAATTGATTTATGTGTGAATTATTTTGTAGAATGTCTAACCGTGATCATGAACAACGGCGTTTTACAGCCAATCGAATGAGTATTATAGAAAGGGAAAATTTCATAAATGATTTGCTTTCCGAAGGAGATGAAGATGAGGATCCATTTGCTGATGGTGATGATGAGGACAGAGATCCCAATTACTTGCCACAAGCTGAATGGAATCAGAGTGATTGTGAGTTGATTCTGTTTTGTGATTGAAATTTATTGTTTGTTTTGATTTGTATATATGTTGTGAAATTGAATTTGATTTTTGTTAGCTGATGATGGAGATGAGATGATTGGTGATAATGCGCTTCTTGGTACGGTTGGGGATGGGAATGTCGGGATTGAGATTGAAATTCAGGAAGAAGTAGTGGATGGCGACGAGGTTCTTGATCTTGATGAAATCGATCATATCATAGAAAACGAAGCAGAAGAAAACGTTGATATAAATGCAACATCTAGTGGTGGATATTACCGCGCTCGTACTGGTAGAGTGTGGCAAAAACAGCCAATGGTTGCTCCTTCAGTCCGAACTCAGGCATGTAATATTTTTCGTCCGCCTATCTCACCTGGACCACTCTTTCACTTAAAGAGTTCAACTCTTTTGAATATATTAAATCTCGTGTTCAGTGCCGATTTAAGGAATGATATAATTAAATGGACTAATACTAGAGCTGAACATTGCTATAAATTAGCAAATACAGCCAGTGGAACCACCAGACACTGGAAACCATTGAGTTTGTCTGAATTGGATGCATTTTTTGGTTGCCTGTTGTATATTGGTGCTATGCGAGATGGTCATCGGCGGCTAAAAACATTGTGGAGCCCACAAGAAGGTCACGTCATTCTTCGAGCTGCAATAAGCCTCAGTCGTTTTGAGATGATACAACGATTTATGCGATTTGATGACTCAATTGGTCGTCGATCCCAACCACACTCCAATCGAACATTGTCTTTGTTGTATCCAATTGGACAAATGATGAATATTGTAAATAGAAATTTGGCATCTATTTATCAACCATACGAAAACGTCACAATTGATGAGCAGCTCAAAGGATTTCGTGGTCGATGTAAATTTCGGCAGTACATGCCTGCAAAGCCTTCCAAATATGGAATAAAGTTTTGGTGGATTACTGACAGCAAATACAGTTTCCCGTTGAAGTGCGACATATATACTGGCGCTGAAACCAGTTCCACAGAACATGGTCGAGCATATGATGTTGTCAATTCGTTGATGGAAAAGTACCAAAATGTTGGACGTAATTTGACCATCGACAACTATTTTACCTCGGTTGATCTGGCACAGCACTTGTTAGAGAAGCATACAACAATTGTTGGCACTTTGCGTAAAAATAAACGCGACATCCCGAAGCCTTTTGTTGTCAAAGAAGAACTTGACGACAGTATGAATCCATTGAAAACCACAAATCATTCTCGACTATAACAAAACTAAAGGTGGTGTAGACGTGTTTGACCAGCTCGTCAGCACATATTCTTGCTCGCGGATGACCCGAAGATGGCCAATGGTGGTTTTTTATAACTTCTTGGATGTTGCAGCGCTGGCTGCGGTGCTGATTTATCGTCATTGGCATCCACCAACCAAAAACATAAATCGTTTCCGTAACGAGAAGCTTATTGAGCTCGCAAAACAATTGATGGACACCGAGATTATTACCAGGCAGACCTGCGAAAGAAATACGGTAGGCAAATCGGCAATAGACGCCTTCAATATTCTTGGCTACAATGAGCCACTGCTCTATCCACGTTTAGAGGAACGTTTACATCGAAAAAAGGTAAAATAAAATTTTTCCATATATTTTTTTGTTCCCAATACTTATTGTTTTTTATTGAAAATGCTGGCAAGGTGCCATCTTTGTCCTCGTTCCGCTGATAGAAAGTCGGGAGTTATGTGTGACGTATGCCACAGAAATATTTGCAGTACCCACCATTTAATTACCTGCGTGAAATGCGATTCAGAAGCTAAAAATAGTGGTGGAACACATGGTGGCTCAACTCTAAATATGCCTACTGGCTCATCTATGAGGAATTAATTGTTTTTTCTTACTTATAAACCTTTGCCAAGGGGCATATCAGACCCCGCCACTCCTTAGTTAATAAAAATGCTCCCCAGCGCTAAGTTACCTTATTTTGACCTGTGTCTTACTCGACCCCCAAAAAATGTAACTCGTAAGTTTTCACTGACATGAAAGGAGGGTTAAAAAAACTATTTCTTAAAAAAAATACCTTCTCTTAAAACAAATAGTACCTCTCTTTAAAAAGGGACCTTTTCGGGAAAATATAATACATATTCCTGTAAAAAGTATACCTTTTAAAAAAAATACATTCAATAAAAAAAAATTTTCTTAAAAAGAGTTCATCATTTTACAAAAAGTATCGTTTCTTAAAGATCCATTTCGTATTTTTCAACGGGCGCCTTGGGCGTGTTGGGACTCACTGCTACATAATATATAGCATGTAATTTTTTGTAGTCTTTTCGGTCGCGAGTAGTTAAATTACAGATGGGCATTTCTACAGAAATGTAAACCGCAGGCATATTCAAGTGCAAAAGTTCTGTTCTGAACATTTCTATTGCACGTTTTGTTTTGATTAATGTTCTTAATGAGAGACATTATGCATTGACATTTGCTCTTTTAAATCTCGGTTTATATTTGAAGAATACAAGAAAAATGTAAAAGGAACGATGCGGTTGCGAATTACAGTAAATTTTTTCTTTACTTTACCGTAAATAAATAAATAAATCAGTGCGCCTAAGGTATTTGTACAATACTAATATGGAAGATGAATTAAACTGGCAACAATGGCGTAAAATAGATAACCACATAGCTCTGTCAAATACAATTTCAACTTCATCTGAGTTAGTCATTAAAATGGAAACTAAGTTACCATCATTTAAAATCCATTTTTTTGTAAAATGAGCTCAGCAAAAATATTTTCAGGAAACAAAAATTAATTTAAAGCCTTCCGAGCTCGTTCTTCAAATTGATTTTCCCGAGAATTATAGGTTGACGCACCAAAACGAAATACAAAGTGCTCATTTCAGCTACCGCCAGGTAACAATTTGTACCTGTGTAGCTTGGTTGGCTGGTGCTTCACAGTCGTTTGCGGAAATAACGATAAACTTACGCATAATAAACACGACGTATGTATTTATTTTTGTTTTAAACATTTTAAACGAAATTAAAACAATGTATGGGCATTTTTCAAAGATTTCAATATTTTCTGATGGAAGCTGCGCTCAATTTAAAAACAAATAAATTTTGACAATCTTGAATGACATTATAAAGCAAATTGGATGTTTATATATGGAATGGAATTTTTTGCTAGTTCTCAAGGAAAGGGAGCCGTTGATGGAGTTGGAGCCGTCATTAAAAGAAAAGTGTGGCAAATAACCAAATCTAAAAATGTTGTTTTACTCGATGCACTATCGTTTTATCAACGTGCAGAAAACAATATAAATGGAATTAAAATATATTTTATGCCATCTGCTAAAATTGAAAACTTGTCTCTACATTATAAGTTGGACGAAAAATGGAAGGAAGTGAAAAGCATTCCACGTATATTCCAGTTGCATTCATTTTGTTGCGATGGCCAACAGGTAGAAGCAGCTAGGGCTGCATATTCCATTAAAAAAACTTTCTTTGAAATTAGTAATACTATTCTCAGTTAAATTAGTTTTTGTTCTTTGTTTTTACATATCTAATATGAATTTACCTATTTTTGTTTATCTTTATTGAAGAGATTTCGTCAAGTTTATAATTTTAGTTATGAAAATAAAGGATTTTTCAACAGAGACGCTACAAAAGTAAATCGATAGGGACAGCAAACAACGCCATATTTTTTCCCGCTCTTTTGACATTTCTCTTCAGAAAGGTTTGCCATTTCATCATGGAAGATATACGAGCCAACAACGAGTCGAAATTATTAAAATTTACTTCCGAAATTTGGAGTCAGTGGTCTCAACTTTAGGAGCACTACGATTCGGATTTTCATCGGAAAATCATCCTCAGCGATGAGGCTCATTTCTGGCTGAATGGCTTCGTCAATAACCAAAATATGCGTTATTGGTCAGACAGCAATCCACACGTAATCCATGAGTCCTCATTGCATCCCGAAAAAATTAGGGTTTGGTGCGGTTTATGGGCCGGCGGCGTCATTGGGCCGTACTTCTTCCGTGATGATCAAGACCGGCACATTACTGTGAATGCGAATCGCTACCGTTCAATAATAACCGAATATTTTTGGCCCCAATTGGATAATATGGACTTGGGGGACATTTGGTTCCAACAGGACGGCGCCACAAGCCACACAGCGAATGCCACAATCAATTTATTGGAAACCAAGTTTGGTGAACGTGTTATCTCACGAAATGGCCCAGTCGATTGGCCGCCTCGGTCGTGCGATTTGACGCCGTTAGATAATTTCCTGTGGGGCTACGTCAAGTCTATGGTCTATGCCAACAAGCCACCGACGATTGATGAACTTCGTACGAATATCGAACGTGAAATTGCAGCAGTATCGGCGGATTTATGCTTGAAAACCGTCGAAAATTGGGTTCAGCGTCTGGACTTCTGCAAGCGAAATGGCCCAGTCGATTGGCCGCCTCGGTCGTGCGATTTGACGCCGTTAGATTATTTCCTGTGGGGCTACGTCAAGTCTATGGTGTATGCCAACAAGCCACCGGCGATTGATGAACTTCGTACGAATATCGAACGTGAAATTGCAGCAGTATCAGCCGATTTATGCTTGAAAACCGTCGAAAATTGGGTTCAGCGTCCGGACTTCTGCAAGCGTGCCCGTGGTGGCTATGCAAACGAAATCGCGTTCCATACATAATGGCATCGAACGTACTTTCACAGGAATAAAGAATTTCATTAGTATCTAAAACCGGTTTTGTTTTATTTAAAGAAACTTTTGTAGCGCTCTTATTGAAAAACCCGTTAAATAAATTGAATATATGAGTGTGTTTCTTTTAGTTGTGTGTATACCATTTTGGATGATTTAAAATCATCTAATGTATGTCTAATTACAGGGGTGTTTTTTTCGTAACCTATATAAGTTAACATCAAGTTTTACGAAAAAACACGCATACACATTGAGTATAATCAACTTGGCTTCATTAGATAATTATTTATTTTTATTTCTTATTTGTTTATTTAAAAGTCAAAGAGAAAATAAAATTCTAAAGAATACAGTGTAATATATGAGGTGGTTATACTGCGTCGACACTACAATATACTTTTTCTCATTTAATATAGCAGTGAATTATTGCATTGAAAAACATATGTTTGGTTAAACGAAATCTCTCCAAACATGAGGCTATGATTGCCATATTGGGGTATCGCTCTATTCAATAATTAATCAGGCATCGTAAACGAACGATCATAGCCCAAAATATACGACTCGAGAGCACGTGGAAAAATAAAGCAAAAAACGCACGCGTCCCCGAGCTAGCCGCGTGCTCTTCTTTATATAGGCTTCTTCGCGCTCTTTTAATTTTTAAATGAGTAAAACGAGGAGCTTGGGAACAGATCTCGTATCGCAAGCGAGGTATAAAAAGCTATTGTGTTGTGGTATTAGAAATTGGCTCCAGGTAGTGAATGTGGATCGGATAATTCACCATAATTTGTTCGAAAAGTACATAAAATTTACCACAAAGTACATCAAATGTACCAGAAACTACATATTTATACACTATGCATTTAACGTAGTATGTTCCTCTAAAGTGCGTAAATTGTACGATAAAATACATATAAAAATGTACCACAAAATGTACCATAAGTACAAAAAACTCAATTGTACTATAACTTCACCAAAAGTACTTAAAGTGTAGTGAAAGTTCTAAAATGTGTACCAAAAGACATACGGGTACCAAAAAGTGCATAAAGTATATCATAAAATTGCATAAGGTATCATGGGAAGATATCGGTTAAAGTAGATACATTTTGAGAATCGAAGGTTTCCTCGTCTTTCTTTGTACATTGTACACTTCACTTCCTTGTGGTTTTGCTTTAGTAGTGTGTGTCCAGTATTCTCTTGGAATTATTCTTCATGAAGAAGAACAAATCAATAATATTTTATTCAACTTTTTAAAAATTTTGATTACATTTACTTCATAATTTTCGAAACGTCGTGGAAATATAAGAAATGGAATGACATACATTTTGTACACTCGAACTTGGTAACACTTTTATCGGGGTTATTCTCAACTTCTAAAACTATACATGTAACGTGCAGGTTGTCATTTTTTATGACTTAACGTGGATAAGTTACGAAGAAAACATGTCGCATGTTACAGTGATTAAAATTAAATAAAAAATAAACTGCTTATTATTTTTGAATCAAATAAAAAACATTATTAAGATACATCAATGCATAACATTTTCAAATTATTCACATTAAATTATTTCTTTTTTTTTTCGCTGAAATCAGTGTTGGAACTGTTCGCCTTGAAAGCGACTTCTGTTTTTGTCGCGTGCGACTGCCTTGGTTTTGTGTAATTATCTTGAAAACGATCAATTGTCCAAAATCAACCTTAGCATCAATTATAGTGCTAATCAAGACCTATAAGTTTCGCCTTTCGTCAAAATAAAATAATGTTTAGCCATATGTTTTTTTTCACTTTGACTGCGTACGAATGTCGCATTCGACATTGGAGAATTTCCCATATCCATATTACATATGTACGCACACAGATTTGTATACCTCCAGAGAAGCAAGAATACCAATTGTATTTCTTGTTTGCATTGATGTTACAAAAAAAAGTAAATATTTCAATTTGTTTTCGCCATAAGTCCTAGGTCAATGAACTTTTCTTGAGAATGGCTTATATATCTATTTCCGCTCATATGTTTTTGCAGTATCGTTGATTGTGTAACACTATTTCATACCAACAATTTGATATGGTTATCCTGCAAAATTGTTGAAATACTGGTTAAATAATCGTTTTCAAATTTAGTTGTTTTAGATCCTCGTTAAGTTTAAAGTTGTAATTTCCTTTCGTTTTTTTTTATTATTGTTGTATTTGTTTATATTTTTCAATAGAGGTTTTGGAACGAAGTTCCTTATCGCACGTTGCGGGATGGGGGCTAAATGAAAAAATGTTAAACAACTTTTTTTTAAATAGTTTATTAAAACCCATTATTAGCAACTATATTGGGTACTTTTGGTTTGGTTTACAGGGAAGTTTTCTAGGTAGAGTCTCTTTATTAGATATTGTATTTTTGAACCCAATAAAAATAAATTTAGAAAAACCAAAGTACAAGACTGGCAAATCCATGAAGTACAAACCTAAGCATGGAATTACATTAGGCAGCACACTTACTCTTACACTCGTACTTTGGGCTTGGTTTGTGTCTAGACCAGTGTTTAACAACCTTATTTCATCCAGGCCCCACTAAAACACATCAAAGATTTTGAATGCCCCCCTTATTCTGAAAAAATATAATATTAAATATACCTACATCCCTATATATATAAAAAACGGGAAAAGATAATAAATATTTACTGAGAAGATAAATTTGACTTTGTTCAAAAGATTATAATATTTGACTGTTTTTTCACTTTCGTATTTACCAGACCAAATGTATGCAAAATATTAATTAATCGTTGCAACAAAATAATACTTCAAATAATCAATACAATTCATTAAAAAAATTATATATAAAATTATAAAAAAGATAAATCAATGTGATGATTGCGCTTAATGAAGGCTTATTAATAGTTTGATTTTTGGTTTAATTTTGGTTAATTTTAAACGTAAATCACCACGTTTGGTGATTTCTAGGCGATTTCTTTGTTTGTGACCAAATCATTTACTGCACTAAAGCTACATTCTACTAAGTAAGATGATGGGAATGTCAACTGCAATTTTCGAACAAGGCACATTGCATTTGCATAATTTTTCAATGTCTTGTCGCAAAACCATGCCGTTGTCCCTTTTATATCAAATAATTTTTAAATCAGAAAATCTTTCGTTCAAATCAGAGACCATCTTACTGAGGTGATCGGCAATAATAAGTACAGCAGCATCAGTTACATCACATTTACTGAGCCAGTAAAACTGATCAAATTTTTTGGCTGAGACATTCTTTTCACACAATTGAAGAAATGTAATGAAGCCAAATATTTTCGCATTCGCTTCAACAGTGTCTTATTTGCTCATTGCATTTGTTTGTTTAATATATTTAGCTTTTCAAATATATCTGTTAAATAACTAATAAATGATTGGCCATCTACTGTTTGTAAGTGTTCCATTTTAGGTTTGTTATTCAAAAACTCGTTTAGAATATCAAAGAGTCTCAAACAATTCCCCTGTGACAACCATCAACCTTTGGTGTGAAGCAATAGTCTTACAAAGTCGGCATTTTTATTCGCACAAAACTGTTTGAAGAGACGTTCACATTTGGCATTAGCTTTTATAAAGTTAATACAAATTATTACTGAGTTCAAGATCTCGTTTAAAACAGGTGAAAGTTTTTTGGCAACTAAATTGTCACTATGTATAACACAATACTCAAGCAGCATTTCCGGATTTTCATCCTTCATTAATTTTAAACACCCATTTTTCTTGCCCATCATAACAGAAGCACCGTCTGCAGAACAATACATAATATTTTTAATAGGTATTTGTGCTTCTTTGTTCATCATATTTTCTGTGTATTTTCATTGCCGATTGAACGGTGGCGGGAGGCAAACCAAGCCCACCGTGGTTTGCATTTTACCTACTGCCAGGATGATTATGTTTCAGCCGCCCATTATGGATCAGACGCTGACCAGAATGCAGTGTGTCGAAACTGGATTTTGGTTTAATTTTGAAGTGGCAGATGAATTTGTCTACCTTGGATCCGCCGTGAACAAGGACAACAACGTCAGCCTGGAGATAGATAGGAGAATTGTCCTTGCAAACAGATGTTATTTTGGGCTCAGCAAGCAGTTTAGGAACAAATCCCTCTCCCGACGGACAAAAGTCCAGCTATATCAGACTCTCATTTTACCTGTTTTGACATATGGCTCTGAAACTTGGGTCATATCGCAAGCGGATGAAAAACACCTGGGAGTTTTCGAGAGAAAAATTCTCCGTAAAATATATGGTCCTGTTAGGGAAACCGGCGAGTACCGACGTCGCTGGAACGCAGAGCTACATACATAATCTCTATTCTGACGTGGACATAGCTAGACGAATCAAAGTGTGCCAATTGCGTTGGCTAGGCCATGTTATCAGAACGGATGAAGATGAGCCAGCGCGAAAGATTTTTGATAACGTACCCGATGGAAGCAGGAAAAGAGGACGACCAAGACTCCGCTGGAAAGGCCAGGCAGAAGAATCCCTCCGTATCCTTGGTGTTACCAACTGGCGAGAAAAGGCGAAGGATAGAGCCAGTTGGAAGAATATGTTGAAATTTGTTTAATTAATATGTGTAAGACGTCTGACCTCATGAGGTTGTAATATAGTCAATAAAAGTAAAGTATTTGTGCTTCAAATAAATAGTTTTTTAGTGAGTTGTATATATCGACGGCAGTAGTAGTAGTTTCCAAAGATTCGCAGAACAACATTTCTTCAGCGAATTCACCGTTTTCAATATATGTTATGGAAATGTCAATTGTGACTCACAATTTGTGAGCATCACTGACATATACTAATAAATTGATTTATTATATTTTATATTAATTAATAGTTCTTTTCGACTAATTTAACAGACAAAAAATTAATAGATCTTTTCGACCAATTTAGAAGACAAAAAATTGGTCGAAAAGAACTATTACTACTAATAAATTGTTGAGACGTTCAAAATAAATAAAATAATTTCGCATCTTGAACAAACAATCAAATTAAAAGCAGCAAATTAAGAAACATGTGGTTAATAATCGTTTTTATTTGCAATATCGATTTTTGTTTGCAATTTTATAATTGCCCCCTGAAAATTTCCTACGCCCCACCGGTGGGGCGTGCGACCCACGTTGGGAATCACTGGTCTAGACTAACATATAACATATGGGGGGATATTTCTTGTTTCATGGGAAATTTTCTAGGTGGAGCCTGTTTATTACATATTGAAGTTTGAACCGAATAAAAAGTAAATTTAGTAAAGCCAAAATGAAAGAAGTTTAAAAAATAGCATTTTCTTAAATAAGTGCGTTTTCTTAAAAAAGTAAATTTTCTCAAAAAAAATCCCTATTCATATTAACTTTACAAAATACCTTATCTTAAAGAAGTACCTTTGCTTAAAAAAGTAAATTTTCTTTCACAAAGTACCTTTTCTTAAAAAAATTAATTTTTTAAATAAGTAAAAAAAACATAAATAAATCTTTTCCCATAACATCCCATGAAGGGACTGGCGAGAACTTCTCACAATCACTGACCTGTGCGCTTTCCAGTTTTCACTCACTGATTGGGACCTACAGTTTTACACAGAATCCGAACGGTAATTTGAGAAGCTTTTTCATGGCTGGATACTCGATAGTGTCGCCGTCACTATGCGAGGACGCCGAAAGAAATTTTTTTGAAGGTGGTCAGAGCAGGGTTCGAACCCAGGATATCATGTACAAGAGCCGCGCACACTAACCATTGCACCACCGACGGCCACAATTTTGTAATTTTTTAAATAAGGAACATTTTTTTTTAAAAAAAGTACATACATCATATTTGCTATATTCATAAATTTGGAAGAAGTGTCAAAAAATCATATTGAATTGGATTTCAGTTTTGGGTAGTCGAATATAAAACCGGATAATAGGTTCTAGTTGAATGTTTTAATTTTATATACATCGCTATGTAAACAAAAGTTCATTTTGGTTAAAAATTACAAAAATTGAAACGAAAATATTTGGTTGCTTAGAAGGATAAAGTAGTGTCACGCTGCAAATATACACTAAATAATATCAATTGTTTATATAGCATAAATATTTAAGTACGGCACGCGTCAAATGTAAAATTTTTTTTGTGTATTAATGAGGATAAAATAGCCTTAAAGAAGAGTTAAACGTTCAACAAAAATGGCGACGATAGAGAACTCTTAACAGAGGAATTTTTCGATTATGAATACTTTCTTTACCTTCTAAAACCTTAACAAACCCAGGACAAGTTTTTATGAATAAGGCCGTTAATCCCTAAAGAAAACTTAGTTATAATTATATTTTACGTGAATTATCAATCATAAGGTTAGAATCAACAACAGTGAACAGTATGTACTACTAAGTTTCTTCGAATTGATTTCCTCGGACCGGTAAAATTGGGTGACCGCTATATTTATTTGGTTTACTAAAACTTCCACATGGAATACATAGTAAACAGGATGGGTGGGCTAATGTTTGTTCACTAACACCATAGTGCAAACGTAACAGCGCATATATGTATACTTTCAAACTTTTCAGTGTTTTTCACACTTCTGTCTTTTTGCACGCAACTGCAAAATTTGAATGTTGGTAATAGTATGTTGATAAGCAACTTCTATTTGTGCGAAAATATCCACAACAAATACTTTACCACAACCGTCAATGTTCATCACAAAAATCTAATGTTTTAATTCGAGTACGTAAAACATTATCAGCTTCAAGATTATCTTGTTCAATGATTATTTTGTATGTGATGGATATTTTTCCTATAAGAGTCGATATCTTGCAATATGAACTGAGCTTATTCTTCATCGCGTGTTAGGGTGTGGTTATAATCTTTGGAAAATTTAACTCCACGCTCTGCAGCGTCATTGACGACAAAATCCATTTAACGGAATTCCGAAGCAGTTTGATATTTAAAAAATGATGGGACATAAGGTCAAAATCAGATAAATCACAAGTCAACAGGTGCTGTCAATTTGCAGCAGCAGCCTTCGCTGTCAAACGAATCATAACAGTTTGCTTTATTTGGAGTGAAACGCCCGGATCGAAACATACTAGTCTAATAATTCAAATGATTCTTCAACTTTTCAATTACCGCACAAGATATAACTTCATGATTAGGATATTAAATAGAATTTGTACCAGACCTTACATAAAGACCTTAAAAATTGCAATACCCCGAATACAATTCAGTTTACTTGCAGTCAACATGAACTGAGAAGGGAACAAAAATTTTTACTTCAGTAAATTACCTTCGACGTGAATCTTGCATGCAGTGTTGAAACACATGTACGAAAAGGACCACCTTATCACCAAGGACTGTGATCGTGAGCTTCAAGAGTCCTTCATCTGAGTCTGATTGATCTTTAAACTTTAAATTCGGCAAATCGTCCGACATTTTCGATTTAACAATTGGATCATCAAGGCCACTTCTGAATTCATTTCGTTTCATGTTGCTCCATGAATCAGCCAATCAGTTACAACTTGTAGTTTCCGGTGCACTGCTGTTACCGTTCTTCTTTTTGAAGAAATTTTTTAGGAAATTCTCATACATGTAATGACGGCATGACAAATGGATGGGTTTCGCCCCAGAATTTTCCCCCAAAAAGTACAAGCACCTCGTTCAAGGACAGACTTTGTGGCACTAGTATCAAAGCTTGAGGCTACAACTTATACAGAAATTTTCCATTCGACTAAAGTATCATGAACAGCTTCAGCGATGTGTTTTCTGGTACCCAATTCAAATTTGGGGGCACTTGTAAACTTAGTCTTTCCATTGTAGCGCACCAGAACTGCTATACGCTCCACCTTTGATATTTAATTTTATAAATGCCGAATACATTTAGCAAAATTGTTCCGCCCTACTAAATGATCGTTGCTACTTAACTACAAAAGAAAAGAACAAATAAACTTTTCAATTATAATGGATGATCCAAATACAGGTATCTTTTTAAATCATATTTTTGTTCCAAATATTGGTTATCAGTCAGCATCATACCTCCGTGGACCAAAATGAGTCGCTTTAGCTTTGTAAATTCGAATCGGACATCAAATTTTGTCGAAAAATCTTATTTTTGACGAGGCGCATTTTCTTCTCAGCGGCTATGTCATCAAACCAAATTGCCACATCTGGGGATCGGAAAATCCCCACGTCATTGTCGAGATTTTTACACAAATTTTGGTGGCACAATTGACTAATTATTTTCTCAAATGCTACGGATTATGTAAATATGACGATATGTACTTGCATAACCTAGGCTTCAGCAGGATGGCACACCATGTCACACAGCTCATCAAACAACCGATATTTTGCGCACAAAGTTCAGTAATCCTGTAAGCAGCCGTCTTGACGATGGCAATTGGCCGCGTCCAAGCTGCGATATGACCCCATTGTACTTTTTTCTTTTGGGGTTGCATTAAAGAAGATGCTATGCGAATAATCCAGAAACGACACACGCTCTTAATGCTAATTTCGTTCACGCCATTCGTGAAATAGAGCTACATGAATGAAATAGTTATCCAAAATAAATTAAGTTTAGTCAATTTTATTTAATTTTTAAAGAGTACTTGTATTTGGACCACCGAGTAAGTTCTGCACAAGTAATACACAAGTAATAATATACTACATTGTACGTATACTGAGATTAAATGAATACCTTACCTGGGACATCTTATTTGCCATTCTAATTATAATACTTTAAAATATAAGTGAGTCCATGAGACATATATGAATATCAGTGTCTGCTGCGGAGAAGAACGATTTAGTAGTAAATCATCGAAAGATATCTCTTAGGCACCTAAGGTAGCCATTAAAATGTGCATTGGCACTTTGTCTTTATTTTTCAATATCATTAGTTTTGTTCGATTACTCGAAAATGTGTG
Organism: Phaonia tiefii; assembly: GCA_963931995.1. Taxonomy (NCBI): domain Eukaryota; kingdom Metazoa; phylum Arthropoda; class Insecta; order Diptera; family Muscidae; genus Phaonia; species Phaonia tiefii. The sequence continues at coordinate 237,456,348 of OZ008367.1, forward strand.
CAAATTTATACTGAATCGTGTTCGATTACTCCATAAGTTTAGTAAATGTTTATGAGATCTGGCAAATTTTGGTTGGAGTAAGTTTAGTCAACAAAAATTTGCAAGATAGAACAGCTGTTTGAAATCAGTGAAAAATAATGTGAAAAATAAATTAGCGACGACAGAAGTACAAATGAGTTTTTTATATTTTATGTAATAGATCACTGAAATTTAGAAACCAAATGGAAGCAATAATGTGGAGTGGTATTCCGCAAATTCTGGGGAAAAATATTCGTCATAGTGAGCAATTGTGGCAGTAGGTATGCAATGTAACTACAAGCCAAAATGTATATAGCAACGGATTAAACTACATCAGCTGTTCCCTTTGAAATTTTTACTGGAACTCGTTAGGGTAGTTTTTGTGGATATTTGCAGAAAGAGAATAAAATCGTTCTTTCTCTCTCAAAATGAGATTCTTGCAAATTTTAACTGGGAAAGTCAACGAACAAAGCTGTTATTTTACCTTTGCTTTATCAAGTACGGATCAGAACCGTGGTGTAACCAGTGTTGCCATTTTGGTGCTTAAAGCACTGTTTTGGTGCTTTTTTGACTCTCCCACACCCTTTTTTTCTTCATACTCGTTACCCGAAAAAAATAATTATGGTGCTTTTGGAATTTATTTCCAGTGCTTTTGGTGCGTTTCATCTCTTGGGTATAATTACACACTGTTAATTCAAGCATAATTGTAGCATCACTGTCAATTTAGGCAAAGCACAATGTAGTGTAAACACCATTTAAATATTATATACATTCTATTCTAACATTTCAGCGTGGATGCTAGATATTGAAAGAAGCAGAATATGTTCGTCTTTTGCATTATACTACGCATGGATGTGAAACAGTTAAGACATCGTTTTAGGTGGAAAGCTCGATATCGTTTCTCAATAGCATCTAACAATTTTATAAAAACATTGTTATCGTTCAGGTAAATTGTTTGTTAACTGATAAATAGTTAGTTTTTGTTAAATATTGCTTAATTTTTAGATGGAACGTCAAAAATATAGAAAAGCGTGAGAACATTTTCCTGAGTTTAAGAAGTGGCTCAAACCGACAGACGATGAATGCCGAGCAGTTTGCATTTGTGAAATCAACGCGCGCTACCGTGATCTGATACGCCACAGCCAAACCAAAAAAACGAGAAAGCTGTGAATTCTAATAAAAATTTGTCAACACCAAAAATAACATTCCAGTCAAAGGAGCCAAATATACAACAGAAGGCTGAAGGGCAACTGTGCCTCTATACCGCTATACATACGTCCTTTTCATCTATTGACCACTTGACAGATATTTGTTTGGACACGTTTGCAAACAGCCGAGCAACGCCATTTAAATTACATCGCACTAAATGTTCCAACATAATAAGAAATGTAATAGCTCCTTTCTTCATGGAAAAGCTTACAGCAGATATGAAAGGCAATGCCTTCAGTCTTATATTAGATGACGGAACGGACATATCTGTCGAAAAATTGCTAGGAGTCGTAGTGCGGTATTTTAGTCATCAAAAGAATACTTTTATTACCACATTTTTAGGTTTAATTGATTTAAATGGAGGTACGGCTGATGAGTTACTTATGGCGTTAGATCGACTCCTAAATATTTTTAAATTGAATTTTAAATATTTAGTGGCAATCGGCACCGATAACGCTGCAGTGATGACTGGTGCTAATAGCGGTTTGTACCAAAAGATAAAACTGAAGTATAATTTAAAGGTTGGTTGCGTGTGCCACTCGCTTCAATTAGCTGTGTTCGCCGCAACAGAAAAGAGTTTTCCAAATAAATTGAAGTTCCTTGTGAAAGAAACTCACAATTGGTTTAGCCATTCTCCTATGAGACAAAAGGCTTATGGAAAAAATTTTAAATTGATAAATGATGATAGTTGTAACCCACAAAAGATACCAATGATGGCAAATACCAGGTAGTTGTCGATTGAAAAGGCTGTTAAGGTAATTTTAAAAATGTGGCTCGAGTTAAAGGTACCTTTTAACGCAACAGCTGATTGTTCATTTGTAACTAATATATTAAGAGATATGTTCACGGGCTTACTCTTTTCCCCGGTTGGGGTTTGCTGGTTCGGCTGGTGCAGGAGCTGTTGAAGTGGCTGTTGTCCTACCGGTGCTGATGTTGTGGCGGTTGCTGGACCTGATGATGATGTTGTCACTGGTGCGGCCGATTCCCACAAAGAAAAACCGAATAAAACGCGGGTTTTTTTCTTTTCATACTTTATTTGGGGCTACGGTTGCCCTTCAAAACAGTTATTTAATACAAAGGCAACAAATGAAAATAATTTGGACTAAACCGATGTCCGTCGCTCACAAGAAATATAACAACAAGTGAGAATACCGCGAAGAAGCATCATAGCGGTCAATGCCGCTCACTTAAAGTTGACGGCGGCAACACTTGGCGGCGTTGAACAGCATATTAGGGCTGTTCACGAAAACACACTTCCCGCCTTGTAGGAAGTGCAAAATTAAATCTACTATGGTATAAAACTTAGAATTAAAATTATTTCATAGTTTTTTTTTTAGATTAATGGTTTGTACAGGTTTTTTTCTTATTTTTAATTAATCTTCAAGGAAATTCAACAAACAAAAAAATAAATTCACAGGATTCAAATATGCAAAAAGATCGAAATTTTAATAAAATAAGTGCCGACTCAATCTGTCAATTCTGGTTTCTCCAATCCGAGTTTTTTGCCGCATTGTATGTGCCACATCAGCTCCCAATGTAATATGTAGGCGATGTCTGATGCACCACAAAGGTTCGGCTTCCTTATCAAATGTGGCCCGAATCGAGTGAGGTGCTTTGTACACTTGGGCCACTGGGTTCATACATCCATCGTGATCTTCTACAGCGCACTTTATCTCGATCTTCCAGTGTCCTCGTGAACGATGGAACAACGTCATTCGGGTGCGGTTGCGCTCTATTGGACAACGTATACGCTCAGCCACCTGTCTAGTAATTGAAGATCTAGCCGCGTTGGGGTCAATCAGAACTCTGGCGACTATTGGCTCCCTGCTCAATCCGACGAATACACGAACCAGCGCCGACATTCTGAGCCACACATGTCTGGGATCAAGAGGGTGCAGCCAGGTGTTGTGGTTCTGCATACACCGCTTGTAACGGTCCAGCGTTCTGCACGCGACGCGCTGGTGCGACTGCGCCAAGCAGTTGGTGCATAAGCCGTGGTGCGCTACCGCGCGGAGCTTCTCCTCTACATTCATCACCTGGAATCTGGTGCACTGTCTGATGGCGTGCAGTCTTCCGCATAGCACGCACTAAAAGTTGGGATTGAACATTGCTGACTGCATCGTATTGAACTGCAAACATGAAGAACAGAAATAATTAAATGAATAAGAAGAGGAGCTACAGACGGGGTTGGGTTGTAGAAGTGCTAATTGTTAGGGTGAGCTACGAGGTAAAAGAACGAGTTTGTGGATGGGCCTTCTTATTGAGCCTATTATTGTTTGAGGAACTTTCCATTTCGTGCGTTTACTCTTCTCTTCTTTCCAACGGCGACAAATTTCTTGTTGAAGTGCTTTCAGCTTGCGCCAACGGTTTAGAATAGAGTCAGAGGTTCCCAACGCTTCAGGAGCAGCAGCGGTCAGCATAGAGGAGCCGATTAAAAAATGTGCTGGCGTTAGAGCTGAAAATTCGCTAACGTCTTCAGAGAGGGCCGACAGTGGGCGAGAATTGAGACACGCCTCAATGGTCACTAGAAGAGGGGAAAACTCCTCAAACGTAAGTTTTATCTGCCCGGTCGTCTTTTTCATGTGCATTTTAACACTTTTGACACCCGCTTCCCACAGACCACCTATATGGGGTGCGGCGGCGGGGATAAAACGCCATGTTAGGTTTTGATGCCCGTATTTAGACACAGCGTCATCGCACAGCTCCTTGATATGGGCAACGAAATCTGCATTAATTTGTCTTGCTGAGCCAATAAAGTTTCTACCATTATCTGAGAATATTTGTTGGGACAAGCAGAAGTGGACAGATCGCTTACGACTTCTGGGTGGATAGCTTTCGTCGAAAAACACACGAATACACAAGCGTACCCCCTTGTGATCTTCCAGTAAAGCTCTTAAGCTCGAAGGGGCCTGCGAAATCGACGCCGGTATTCGTGAAGGGCCGACTAAACTCTGTCCTTTCAGCGGGAAGTTCGCCCATAATTTGACCTTGCAGCCGTTGTCGATAAAAAACGTAGGGTTTGCAATTATTGATGCACGTTTTTATCAGATTTTTCGCCTTGAGTATCCAGCACTCCTGTCGAACAGTATTCAGTACTAATTGCGGGCCACCATGGAATACCATTTTGTGAACCAATTCGACATATAATCGAGCTACACGACTGCTATATGCGAGAATCACCGGGTTTCGTTCATGGTAAGATAAACTTTTCGTTGAGCCTAGGCGACCGTTGGCACGAATTAAACCGTCCTTGTCCAAAAACGGTGTAAGTGTCAGAATAGAGCTACAAGAATCGATTTTCGCTCTTTTGGACAAACATTTGTATTCTCGCTCAAAATAAACCTGTTGCGACAGTAACATGAGCCGAGTTTTTACGAATGATAACTCCGTAGCCGAAAGTTTTAACGATTCGTATTGAGAGGGCTCTGTTTTACGCCTGGTCTTGTTAGCAAATCGGAACATATATGCTATCACGTGAATCTCGTGAGCCCAATTAGAGAACCGATTTAAAATATCATCTTGCTCCGTTGATTTAGCAAAATGAACTTGTAAATTTTTCATTTCTTCTGTCGTCTCGAACTCTGTGCTGTTAGAGGGCCACTGAGAACTACTTCTGGCAAGCCAATCAGGACCGTGCCACCATAACGGGGTATGTTTTAGTTCCTCAGGGGTCAGCCCCCGCGTTGCTAAATCTGCGGGATTATCTTCAGAGGCTACATGATACCAGTTTTTGTTTCCAACTTTCCCTAAAATTGTTCCAACTCGATGTGCTACTGTTTTCCAATTGAAAGGCGATTATTTGAGCCAGGCTAATACAATTGTAGCGTCGGACCACAAAAACAATGAAAAGGCTTTCAAATTGAGTACTGGAACTTCTTTTTCCACTAGTTTTGCCAACAAAACCGCTCCGCATAATTCCAAGCGTGGCAAGGTTATTTTCTTGATCGGAGCCACCTTAGTTTTTGATACTTAAAGATTTGTGGTAACATCTTCGCCACATTTTACCTTTATATATAGCGACGCCACATATGCGAGCTCCGAAGAGTCACAAAATGCGTGCAACTCAACGCTGCATTCAGGCGAATAACCGATCCATCGCGGTATCTTGATTTTATCAATATCGTTGAAGGTTGATATGAACGAAAGCCATTTTTTCAACGAAATCACGCTAATTGGGTCATCCCAGCCGCCTTTATCGAGCCACATCTGCTGAATTAGGACTTTTGCTTTGACAATTATAGGAGCTAACCAACCTATTGGATCAAAGAGTCTAGCAATAACTGAGAGTACTTCTCTCCTCGTGTATGATCGTTTCAGCTTAATTTTCTCTGTCGCAAAATAAAATTCATCAGTAGATGCGTTCCACCTCAAACCGAGGGTTTTTGTTGTGCTACCATCGTCTAACTGTATAAACGAAGAGCTCAGTATATTTTCAGGGGGTAAGCCTTCCAATATTTTGGTGCAATTTGACGTCCATTTTCGCAGATCAAATCCACCGCATTTCAATATAGCGATCAGCTGGTCTCGTGCCAGTAATGCATCAGAAATTGTGTTAGCCCCGTATAGAACATCATCCACGTACATTGAGCTACGAAGAATCTGAGCACCAATTGGGAAACGCTTTCTTCATCGTCTGCCAGTTGCAACAGAGTTTTAAGAGCCAAATACGGAGCGCAGTTCACTCCAAAAGTGACCTATTGAGCCTATAGCCGCAAATTTCGTTATCTTCAGAGCTACGATATAATAGCCCTTGATAAGATGCGTGTTCTGGCTTCACAAGTATTTGTCTATACATTTTAGTGATGTCAGCACTAAACACGTATTTGTATAGACGCCATTTTGTTATGAGCGACACAAGACTGCTCTGAAGGGTTGGACCAACATATAATAAGTCATTTAGACTACCTCCACTAGCTGTCGGACTTGAGGCATTATATACAACCCTCAGCTTCGTTGTCGCACTTTCAGGTTTATATACAGCGTGATGAGGCAGATAATACTCAGGACCACTTTCAGACATTTTAATTTTCTCCATATGTCCGAGATCCAAATAATCTTTAATTACCTCATCGTATTGAGCCTTAATTTCTGGTCTACGCAACATAGACTTCTCATTTCGTTCAAATTGACGCAACGCTATATGTCTACTTGGGCCCAGTTTTGAAATATCACTCTTGAAGGGCAGACTGACTATATATCTCCCTACAGTATTTCATACTGTAGTAGAACGGTAGATTTCTTCACAATCCTTATCGTCTTGTAATAACAATTGATTATGAGCTACCTCTTCTAATTCCCAAAACTTGGACAACTGTTCGTCAATGGACACTTTAGTGAAATGAGCAACATTAATTATTGAAGAGGGGGCTCCTCTAATGGTTGGGCCTGTTACTATCCAACAAAATATGGTATTTTGAGCTACTAAGGTCCCAAAAATCCCTCGCTGAACACCATTCTTCAATATCTCTGGATATAAATCGCCTCCAAACAAAATGTCAATTTGACCGCTTTTGTAAAAATCTGGATCCGCATAATCCAGTTTTGGCAATTTGTCTACATCCATTGGGTGAAATGTGTGTGTTGAAATGTTTCCAGTCACTCGAGCTACAACAAGTGCTCCCACGTTAAGTGCTGAATTCGAATTGTGAATCGACACAACTTTAAAATGGGGCTTACGATCGCATCTGCTTACGATCTCACCGTTCAAGCCCGTTACCTCTGCTGATACCGGTACAGTGGGCAACTTTAATAATTTTTGTATTTTTTCTGACACAAAACTTTCGTCTGAGCATGGGTCTATTAGGGCTCTCAACTTATATTCAGAACCACGACAAATAACATTTACCCATGCTATGGCCAACATGACTTGTTTTGATACCACTGTGTGGTGTGACTGTGTGGTACCACTGTGTGGGGCTTCTGTGGACTGTATATTGTTTGTGCTGTGTTGTACTGTACCTTGAGCTGGGGTACTCGACTGGCCTTGATATGATTTTTGTCGTAGCTTCCCTATGTAGAAGAGTGTGATGTTTCTTCTTACATTTTGAGCAACAATTATTGCTTGTGCAATTATTGTACATGTGACCAACATTCAAGCAATTAAAGCAGTATTTAAATTTGCTCAGTACTGAAACTCTATTCCTGTTGTCCATTTTCAGAAATTTTCTGCAAGTGCTAATCGAATGGGAATCCCTGCACAACTTACATTGAGCCACATCCACTTTAGTATAATGAGTTTAATTCTGTCTTGGCTTCTGAAAATTTTGTTGACTTGCGTCACTCACCGATTGGGAACCACAGGGCATTTGACTGCTCGCTGCAGTAATATCCGACACACTCTCGAGTGCGTGATATCTATCGGTCAAAAAATTATTTAATTCTTTCCATTTGGGAATCTCTGTTTTCTTCTTCACCGATTGCTCCCACAAATTCAGTGTCCGCTCTGATAAACGCGACGAACATTGGAAAACGAAAACTGGGTCCCATGACTCAATATCAATGTCATATAATTTTAGGACAGACATACAATTGTTAATCTCCCTTTGGAGCCTTTTCACTTCTTGAGCGGAATCTTCTTTGCAAGGAGCTAAATTGAACAACGATTTTAACTGAGTATTTATCAGAACTCGTTTGTTCTTATATTGCGTTTTCAAATTTTGCCACGCAATTTCAAAATTTTCGGCCGTGATTGAAATATTCCGATTAAATCTGTCTTTTGAAAAAGATAAAATAGTTTTTCCACTGGGCTAAGTCTCTGACTGTTTATGTAAATGGCGCTAAACATGTCCCGAAATGTGGACCACGAGATATAGTCACCATGAAAAACTCCAATGTCACATGGGGGTACCGAAAACCCATGATTGGGAACCACTGTACTAGGCGCAGCACTTTTTTCTATGGGCAAGTTCTTCTTTGCCTTTGCAATATAATTTATGAATTTTACATGTGGCCTACGGGCCTGTGTATGCCTTGCTTGAACCACGGTTAGCTCCTTTTCTTTATCTAAGCTTCCTGAACAACACTCATCATATAGTTTCTTATATCTGGTCCAAACTTTACTTAATTCATTTTTTTCAAATCCTATAGCCTCCGCAGTGTAATCTGTGCAATCTTCTTCACTAATTTCAGCTTCAGCTGCGATAACTTCGCCAGCTGCATGCAAGTGTTTCTCAAGTGCCGACATATTTTGGCTTGTCTAGAAGCACTCATAAAAAGCAATCACGAAAATGAGAAAAAATCTAAAGCCAAATATGACCAACAAATCTTGCTTTACTGTAGCTATACGTATACAGCGAGCCACCACTGTAGCAAAGGAACAACAAACTCTTTTTTATTTTAGCAAAACACAATTTCCCTTGTTTGTCTCTTCGCAAATTCGCACCGACAAAAAACAATTTATTTATTAAAATGCAACAACAATTTTCTGCTTGTATGTACAATGTAACCAAGTTACTTTTTAGTACATAAAGCCAACAATATTTTCGTTTTGTAAAGGATTCACTTTTTTCTTGCATAGAACAATGCAACAACAATTTTCTGCTTGTATGTACAATGTAACCCACTTACTTTTTAGTACATAAAGCCAACAATATTTTCGTTTTGTAACGGATTCACTTTTTTCTTGTATAGAACAACTACCATGAGTGTGTGTTTGTGTGTGTCCACAAATTTAATTGAACAAATAAAATTTAATTTTAACCACGTTTCAAATTGTGCCACAAATATGTCCAAATTTTTATTTAACAGGGCCACAATCCGTTTTTTATCCCGTTCTAATATTCGTTACTACGCACTTTTACTTAACGCAAAAAAATTTTTCGAGCCACAAATTGATTTGAACCACAAAATGTCGAATCGAAAATTTGAGCGTCTTCTTTTTCATAAAAAATCCACTGTACGCACCTGTTTTTCTTCTTTCTCGGTAGAAGGACCAAATGTTCACGGGCTTACTCTTTTCCCCGGTTGGGGTTTGCGGGTTCGGCTGGTGCAGGAGCTGTTGAAGTGGCTGTTGTCCTACCGGTGCTGATGTTGTGGCGGTTGCTGGACCTGATGATGATGTTGTCACTGGTGCGGCCGATTCCCACAAAGAAAAACCGAATAAAACCGAATTTGGGGCTACGGTCCTTCAAAACATTTATTTAATACAAAGGAACCAAAGGGAAATAATTTGGACTAAACCGATGTCCGTCGCTCACAAGCAATATAATAACAAGTGAGAATACGGCGAAGAAGCATCATAGCGGGCAATGCCGCGCACTTAAAGTTGACGGCGGCAACACTTGGCGGCGTTGAACAGCATATTAGGGCTGTTCACGAAAACAAGATATGTATAATGAATATATTAATTATGTACATTTGTTATATCTGGGTTCAATCTTGGGTCACGTCCAGAAAGTTAACTTAGCGTTCGAAGCGGATAATGCTGACAATGTTAGGTTGTATAACGATTTATACGATTTAATCAGAGGCCTAACAAATAAAATTATCATACCTTGTGATAATTTTGACTACATAAAAGGTGATATAGATAATCATATAAATCGTATTCGCTACCTGGGTTATAACTTCCAAAAATCTTGCGAAGACAATAATGTATCTAGAGATGAAAAATTGGAAATTAAAAAAATCTTGATTGCGTATACTCAAAGTCTTGTGACCGAATTGAGGCGAAAATTGCCAAAAAAATGTCGAGTTATTAAAAACTGTATCCTTATTTAGTATAAGTAATATTTTTAAAGAAACCCAACATGAAATAGTTACTTTTATAAAAGAATTTATACATGATCCAAATATAGTCACAAAAATGGAAACAAGCCTAGAAAACATAAAACTTTACAAATGGCAATGTACTGAAAGAACTGATACATTTTGGATTGAAGTTTATAATTTGAAAAATTCGGCAAATGAGTGTCCTTCGGCAAATGTGTGTCTAGTTTCATTTTACAATTATTATCTTTTCCATATTCTAACGCAGAAGTGGAAAGAACGTTCAGTCTAATGAATTTTTTTAAATCCAAAATTAGAAATCGTTTGTCATTAAATTCAGCTAATTCGGGTTTACATATTAAATATGGAATTAAAATAGAAAAATCTTGCTGCAATAATTATAAACTTCCTTCAAGTGTTTATAACAAAATCAATTCAAATGAATGCTATAAAAAATCAAATTATTTTATTGAAACTGTTTTGTGGCCGAATGACTGCGATGACGAAACAATTTTTTTTTGAAAGTCCAAAAGTACAAAAAACTGTTAAGACGAATGTTATGAATTACATATGTTTTATACATATTATTTTTACATATTATTACATATTGTTTTTATTGTTCTTTATTAATATAAAATTATGTACGTAGAATATGAATATAACCACGTGATCTCACAATAAAGACTACGTATGACCTAATGGTTTTAAATGTAAACATATAATTTTGAGTTAAAAAATTAATTAAAAGCGCAGTAGTTTTTTACCCGTTTTGAAGTAGTTTTTAGCCCGAATAAACCCTTTTCTGAATGGATCATAGTGCTTTTCAAAGTCCAAGAATTGGCAACACTGGGTGTAACCCAGTTTTCATTAGTATTTATGAACTACAGATTCACTTTCAGGCGAACTATAAAGGAGAGGAGATTTAATTCCCATGAGAAAAATTTATTGTTTAATGTTTTTCAAATTTTAAACTTTTACGTTTCTTCCTATTCTTTTCTGAATTTCGTTATTTATTCATCGGATGCCAATTAACTCTCATATAGAGAAATTTCTCACATGGACCATGTGAAATAAAACAGAAAGATTGTAAAATAAACGCTGTTTCTCACATGCAACTGTATGCAGTGATGCCAGTTTAACCATATTAGGGCATTTCTAGCTCTTTTTTTGGTTACTGCTCTGTTTTTTGGAAAAAGACCTGGGGGCTTTTAGCTCAGTTTTAAAATTATTACCCTTTTTCTGTCCCTTTCTAAGTTAACAACTTTTGACCTATAAGCAGTTGTTAATGTAAAGCTCATATTTGAGTTGTATTAAAACATGTATGTGACGCGCAAAATAGAAAGGGACCTAAGGGTAAAAACCGGTTTTGTTCAGGAGAGCCATTTTAAAGATTTAAATACGTGTATCTTTGGAGTACCATCATTGAGCGTGTTGGTATTGGTCTCATTTGAAAGCGACACATCTCATGACGTCAGGAACGTGTTGGTCAACCTTGAAAACGAGCGTAGGTCGTCCCTACCTCTTGTTTTGTGTAGTTTTTTTTTTACTGTTTTCTACCTAGCGCGCTGTTTCCATGAGTTTGATATCAATTTTGCTCGCGTTGTTTTGAATCCAGCTTTATTTTCTGAAATTATTATTTGTGAATTATAATAAATAGTCATTTATAATTCTTTTAAATCGTGAATATCACTCTGTTAGTACGAAATTTTTTTCACATAACCTCACTTTCGTCGACTTCACTTTCATAAAACGCGCATATCTCTGGGAGAGAACACTTTTGGGGCATGGGATCGGTCTCATTCGATGCTCAGATGTTGTCCATATCAAAAAAAAAAGTTAAAATTGATTGTTTTTACTCTTAGGTCCCTTTCTCTATGCGCTGTCACATACAGTTTATTATTAATATTGTTACGAATTTCCTTATTCGCCCTTTTTGCATTTTTTTAGTCCCAGTAATAAAACAAGGTTCGTTTTAAATTACGAGAATTACAATTAACTTCCTTTTATTTTACTTATATAGTTAAACAGTTTACTTTATTTACACCACTTTAACAAGCCTTATATTTTACTATAAATTCGCGTTGCTTACCTCACGAACTCACCATACTCAAATGTAGTTATCTCTAGCGAATTCAAGAACCTTCTAGTCGTTCTTGTTGGTTATCTTTCTACTAATTTATGAATCCACCTCTGGAATCCTATATACTAGGTGGAGAATTATCTTAACTGAGCCGAATTCATGCTACTGATTTAGCGAGCTCGTATGTTGTTACAATGCATACTTTCAGACGCAGCATTAATCGCCCTGTTATCTACAAAATGTTAGTCTGGTCATTAAGAGTAAGTAAATGCGTTTACTTAATCGTAACACAGCCTCCCACTTAAGCCTTTTCGTCCCGAGCAGTCTCAACACCGCGTTTTCCAAACAGGGCTAGTCTTTCCAAATGCACGACTTTCATTTTAGCTCTTGGACTTTGGCTTTTCGGGATTCTATAAACCACGTCATTTATTCGTTTAACAACCTTGTACGGGGCCTTCCCAGTGAGTCTGCAGTTTTGGAGATAAGCCTTTCCTGCGCTATAGGTTGAACAGTAAAACTAGCTGGTCTTCATGGAATCCTTCGGAATTTGCCGGTTTGCTATTACTGACCATCTTCATTCTGCTGGGAACAAACTCGTGAACTTCGGTAAGCTCTCCTGGGATGCCATCATTCTCCCCATTGTCGGATGTTACGCAGTTGCCAAACTACAAATTTCTAGGGAGCTTTAACTCTGTCCCGAAGACGGCACTAGTTGGTGTTCGGGCAGTAGTATCCTGGGTAGCCGAACGGTATGCCAGAAGGAATTTTGGTATGCACTCGGCCCAGTATTTTCCATCCTTACTGACGTTCTTTCTCAAATATTCCTCAAGAGCTCTCTACCGTGCCGTCAGTCCGAGAGCGGAATGATGTCGTTCTCATACCACGAATTCCATTCACTTCGCATATTTCCTTCAAGATGGCAGATTAAAAATTCCTACCCTGCTCCGAATGCAGTTTTAAAGGGACTCCAAAACGACTTATCCAGTTGTCCGCGATAGCATTGCATATTGTTTTCGGATCTTTCTTCGGAATTGTGTACACCTCGGGCCATATACAGAAGTACTCCGTAACGACTAGGGCATATTGGTTCCCAGAGCTACTTCTTGGAAATGGACCGGCCACACTCATGGATATTCGTTCGAAGGGAGCACTTGGGTTCTTCTGATGTCTCTGACCGCAACTCCTCCGCGTTGGTCCTTTAGTTGTCAAGCACTGAGTACAGAAACGTTCACTTAGTTTCTCCATAGTGTGTACCACTCGGACATTTCGCTTTCACTTTCATTCTGCATTTATCGCTTCCACTTTCAAGATTTTTCACAATTAGATTTTTCTCCGTTTTACCATCTTCACTTTCCCATACACGGTATAAACAGCCATCTAGCAATCTCAGGCTATTCCACTGGTCCCAATATGATTTCAAAACGGGGCTTTCTGAAGCGATTTAATTCCGCGTTAATTATCTATCCTCTTCCATTGCCAAAATAATTTTTGCCAATACTTGATCCGATCTCTGTGCCGTGAGCCACTCGTCGTGCGATTCAATTCACAGGGATCGGACATCAATAATTTGCTATTTTATTTTAGCCTTAGAGTCCTGCTTACGCTTGATTACATATGGACGGTCATTTACTCGTACGGTATCAGGCTTTATCGCTGGAGATCTTGACAGTTTTCGCGGGTCTCTACAGTCCGCTTTCGTGAGAATCCGAATCACTTCTTTAAGTTCGCTAACGGCGCCTTTCAAATTTTTTGATTTGACTTCCGTTTATACCCATCGCACATGATGTTGACTAGCAATAACCGTCGCCGTCTCATTCGCCAAAGCAAATGAAGCTGTTTCCACAAATGTAGCTTTTTGTGAGGCAATCACCGCATATCTAAAGTCAGGATCGTTAATGCCCCTAACAAATGATTCTATCTTAAATTGTCCTACGAACGTTTGGGGTTCTCCAGGATATGCCATTAACAACAAGCGTTCCACATCCGCTCCAAAATCTTATAGCGTTTCACTAAGCTTTTGTACTCGGCCTCCTAATTCCATGCTTCCAAGTACTTACGTTGTAACGCAGCCAGTATATCCTCGTAGTTTGTTGTGGCACCGATGGGAACGCTCTAAAGGACTTCTGCTGCGCTGCCTTTCAGTGCCAAAATCAGCACTATTGCTTTGTCGTTGCTGTTCCACAAGTTCTCAATTTCGAATTGGAGTTTAAAAACGTCGGATGGGGTAGAGCCGTCGAAACTAGGAGCTGTCAGTCTACTAGAGCCTTCAGACATTACTCGCACTGGCTCCTCTTGCAACTGAAGTTCAGTAATTTGCCATTGTTAGTCACTTACATCATTCATAAGTTCCCGTTCGACTTCCTCGAACTTATGTTCGACTTCTTCAATCTTCTGCCCCATATCCACGATTTTCGTTCACTTGAGTCTCCATATTGCTCACAACTTCAGAGATTTCTTGCAATTTCTCATTTGTGGCATTTGATGCATCCTGAATAACTCTAGAACTCTCCCTAATTTATCGTCCATAATTCTAGAATTCTCACCAAATTTCTCTTTCATAATTCTAGAATTCTCACCAAATTTCTCGTCCATACTTCTAGAATTATCGTTGAGTTTCGCATTAATAATTATGGAATTTTCGTTGAATTTTTCCATTATGGCTGCAAACATCGTACAAACATCCATATTACCAGTTGCTTCCTTTGGATATACCTCCATTTCTTCTTTGAACTCAAACTGGTATGTGTCCATGTCAATGTTTCGGCTCTTGAATTATTTTATTAATCTACCAGCTGTCGGTTGATCCAATTTACGCAACTCCTTATTTAGTTGTTCAACTTTGCGTTCTTAAAACTACATCGTTGTCCTTAATTCGTAATTTCACTTCTGACACCAATGTTACGAATTTTCTTAGACTGAAAATAATAATTTTAATAAAGGGCTAAAAGCCCCCAGGTTTTTTTTCCAAAAAAAAGAGCAGCCCTAATAGGGCTAAACTGGCAACACTGCTCTCAAAGTTGCATGTGAGAAACAGCGTTTATTTCACAATGTTTCTGTTTCATTTCACATGATCCATGTGAGAAATTTCTCTATATGAGAGTTAATTAGCATCCGAAGAATAAATAGCGAAATTCAGAAAAGAAAAGGAAGAACAGCAAAACTTTAAAAAATATTGAACTTCCAAGAATCAGGTAAGTAATTTGATAACGGTTGATGTGGTTCTAATTGTACAATTAATATTTCTCATGGAAATTAAATTAAACTATCAAGGTCGCCTGAAGTTGAATCTGAAGTTCATAAATACTAAAGAAAACGGGCTTGCACCACGGTTCTGCTCCGTACTTGATAAAGCAAAGGTAAAATAACAGCTTTGTTCGTTCCCAGTAAAAATTTGCAAGAATATCCTTTTGAGAGAGAAAGAACGATTTTACTCTCATTTTGCAAATTTCGACAAAAAGTACCCGAACGACTTCCAGTAAAAATTTCAAAGGAAACAGCTGATGTAGTTTAATCCGTTGCTACATACATTTTGGCTTGTAGTTACATTGCATACCTACTGCCACAATTAAACAGCATGACGAATTTTTTTCACCAAAATTTGCGGAATGCCACTCCACGTTATAGCTTCCATTTGGTTTCTAAATTTCAGTGATCTACGCGTTGAATTTTATGTTTCGGGATTTGGCAACCCTAGTGTTGCAACTATTGTAAAGTTGGACATTTTTGAGGTTATGCGTACTCAGAACGTTTTGACATACGAGCGCTATTTGAGTTGTTTACAGTAACTTAAAAGATTCATCTCGGCCCAAAAATGGAATTAAATCGTGAACATTTTCGTGCGATTATTTTTTACAACTTTCGACGTGGATTAACTCAGCAACAGAGCATGAATGAACTTAATTAAATTTTTGGCGATGAAACTCCATCAAGGACCAGTGTTTATCGATGGTATGGTGAATTCAATCGTGGTCGTAGTTCACTCCAAGACGAATTTCGTGAAGGTCGTCCAAAATCAGCTTTTGTTCCGAAAACCATTGATGCTGTGCGCGAACTGATTTTGCAAGATCGTCATGTGACCTGTAGTTAGATTGAGACAACCTTAGGCATTAGCGGGACCAGCATACATTCAATATTGCATAAACATTTGACTGTCAAATAAATTTGATCGCGTTGGATCCGACACAATTTGTCAATCGCTCAAAAAAGGCTCGTGTCGATTGGTCGAAAGAAATGCTCCAAAAATACGATCGCGATGCTTCGAAACACGTCTATGACATAGTGACGAATCCTGGATTTACGCGTATGAGCCCGAAAGTAAACAGCAGTCAATTGTATGGGTGTTTCAAGATTAGCCAAATCCAACAAAAGTTGTTCGCGCCCGAAGCACTTCCAAGCAAATGGTCGCCTGCTTTTTCGGAAAAACCGGACATGTCGCAACCGTACCACTATAACAACGCAGAACAGTAAATTCTGAGTGGTACACAACCATTTGTTTGCCAGTTGTCTTCCAAGAATTCAGGAAAACCAACCGCCGAAGACGGATCACTCTTCACTACGAAAATGCGAGCTCTCACACATCGGCTGAAACAACTGCATTTTTGAGCACCCAAAACATCGATTTGATGGGTCATCCGCCGTGTAGTCCTGACTTGGCACCGAATGACTACTTTTTATTCCCGTACGTAAAAAAAACTGAGAGGTCAACGTTTTTCGACACCTGAAGAAACGGTTGCTGCATTCAGAATGCATGTTTTGGAGATACCTCAATCAGAGTGGCAAAAGTGTTTCGACAATTGGTTCAAACGCATGCAAAAGTGTATAAATCTTCATTAGGTGATTTTCGATGATTAATATTTGTTTTTGCTCTCTAATCCCGAAGCATGAAATTCAACCCTCTATTACATAAAATATTAAAAACTAATTTGTACTTACTTCTGTCGCTGCTAATTTATTTTTCGCTTTTATTTGTTGACATAAAACAGCTGATTCTAAACAACTGTTCTATCTTGCAAATTTTTGTTGTCTAAAATTTCTCCAACCAAAATCTGCAAGATCTCTAACATCGAACTGTCAAAATGTTGGCTCACTGGCTCCATTTACTAGACTTATGGAGTAATCGAACACGATTCAGTAAAAATTTGCACACATTTTCGAGTAATGGAACAAAGCTAATGATGTTGAAAAATAAAGATCATTAGAAGTTTCCATTTCTATTTGTCTTAAGGTGTCAGACAGAGTGCCAATGCACATTTTAATGGCTACCTTAGATGCCTTAGAGATATCTTTCGATGATTTACTACAAAAGCGTTCTTCTCTGCAGCAGACACTGAGATCCATATATGTCAAATAGGATGTCCCAGGTAAGGTATTCATGAATCTAGTATATTGTTACGAATAAGTAAAAGCTTTTGCTTACTGTTAATGACTCTACTAACAGTATGTAAACAACAGGCGGTTAGTGCTGCGCCTGAAAGTATGCATTGTAACAACGTACCAGCTCGCTAAACCAGTAGCATGAATTCACCTCAGTAAAGATAATTCTCCTGTGTAGGAGAATGTTCTACAAAGATAAACAACAACAACAACATCTAGTTTCTAGAAGGTTCTTGAATTCGCTAGATATATGTACCTTCATTTGTGTATGGTGAGTTGGTATAAATAGCGGAGGTCTTTGGAATGGAGAGTTCAGTTTGTGATTAAACCCCGTAAAGTAAGCAACGCGAATTGATAGTAAAATACAAGACTTGTTAACGTGTTATAAATAAAGTAAACTGTTGTACTGTATAAATAAATAAAAGGAAGTGATACCGTTGTAATTATCGTAATTAAAAACGAACCTTGTTTTATTATTGGGAATAAAACAACGCAAAAAGGACGAATAAGGAAATTCGTAACATTGGTGTCAGAAGTGAAATTACGAATTAAGGACAACGATGAAGTTTGAGGAACTCAAAGTTGAACAGCTAAAAAAGGAGTTGAGCAAATTGGATCAACCGACAGCTGGTAATAAAGTAGAGCTGCAGAGGCGATTAATAGAAGAATTCAAGCGCCGAAACATTGACATTGATACATACCAGTTTGAGTGTAAAGAAGAAATGGAGGTATCTGCAAAGGAAGCAACTGGTAATATGGATATTTCTACGATGTTTGCAGCCATGATGGAAAAGTTTTCAAAATTAGACGAAAACTCTCGGATAATTAACACGCAACTTGGCGAGAATTCTAGAATTATGAACGAGAAACTTGGCGAGAATTCTAGAATTATGAACGAGAAATTTGGTGAAAATTCTAGAATTATGAACGAGAAATTTGGCGAGAATTCTAGAATTATGCAGGAAACATCAAACGCCACAAATGACAAGCTACATGAAATTTCAGAAGCTATGAATAACATGGAGATACAGGTTAATGATCAATTCGGAAAGGTCGAACAGAAATTCGAGGAATTTCAGCAGAAGATCGAACAGGTCGAACAGGATGTGGAGGAAAGATTCGCCGAACTGGAAAGAAAGATGAATGAAATCCAGTTGCAAGAAGGGCCAGTGCGAGTAATTTCTGAAGGCTCTAGTAGATTGAAAGCTCCCAGTTTCGATGGCTCTACACCTTTCGATGTTTTTAAATTCCAATTCGAAATGGTCGCGATTAAGAACTTGTGGAACAGCAACGACAAAGCCGTTGAGCTAATTTTAGCACTGAAAGGCAACGCAGCAGAAGTCCTTCAGAGCATTCCCGTCAGTGCCAGAAACAACTACGAGGATATACTGGCTGCGTTACAACGCAAGTATGGTGGCGATCACAAGAGGGATTTATATCGCATGGAGTTGAGAGGCCGAGTGCAAAAGCATAATGAAACGCTTCAGGACTTCGCAACCGAGGTGGAACGTTTGGTGTTGATGGCATATCCTGGAGAACCCCAAACTTTCCTAGAGCAATTTAAGATAGAGGCATTTGTTAGGGGCATTAACGATCCTGACGTTAGATATTCGGTGTATGCCTCACAAAAAGCTACATTTGTGGAAACAGTTTCATTCGCTTTGGCGAATGAGACGGCGAGGGTTGTTGCCAGTCAACAGACATATCATGTGCGAAGGGTAGAAACGGAAGGCAAATCAAAAGATTTGAAAGGCGCCGTTAGCGAACTGAAGGAAGTGATTCGGATTCTCACGAAAGCGCTATGGCAAGCAACAAAATTGAAAGGTGACAGTCATGGCGAACGTGGCCATATAGGGCGTGACTGTAGAGACCTGAGAAAACGGTCAAGATCTCCAGCGATAGCGGCCGATACCGGACGAGTAAATGACCGTCCACATGTAATCGAGCCTAAACAGGATTTTAAGGCTGAGATCAAAGAGCAAATTATTGACGTCCGATCCCTGAGAATTGAATCCGACGACGAGTGGTTCACGGCACAGAGAAGTGATCCTGTATTGGCAAAAATTATTTTGGCAAAGGAAGAGGATAGACAATTAACGCGGAATGAATTCGCTTCAGAAAGCCCCGTTTTAAAATCATATTGGGCCCAGTGGAATAGCCTGAGATTACTAGATGGCTGTCTATACCGTGTATGGGAAAGTGAAGATGGTAAAACGGAGAAAAATCTAATTGTGGTACCTGCCTTGAAAGTGAAAGAGATAATTGCAGAATCTCATAATGGTCCGAGTGGTAGGCACCTCGGAAAAGGCAAAACTATGGAGAAACTAAGGGAACGGTTCTATTGGGTTGGTCGTCAAAAAGCTGTATCCGAGTGGATTGCAGGCTGCACCCAGTGCATGACAACTAAAGGACCAACGCGGAGGAGTTGCGAACAGAGACATCAGGAGAGCCCAAGTGCTCCCTTCGAGCGAATATCCATGAATGTGGCTGGTCCATATCCAACGAGTAGCTCTTGGAACCAATATGCCCTAGTCGTTATGGACTACTTCAGTAAATGGCCCGAGGTGTACGCTATTCCAAATAAAGAAGCGAAAACAATAAGCAAAGCTATGGTGAACAACTGGATAAGTCGTTTTGGTGTCCCTTTAGAACTGCATTCGGAGCAGGGTAGAAATTTTGAATCTGCGATCTTGAAAGAAATATGCGAGAGGAGTGGAATTCGTGGTATAAGAACGACATCAGTGCGTCCTCGGACTGACGGTACGGTAGAGAAATTTAATCATGCTCTTGAAGAATATTTGAGCAAGATCATCAGTAAGGATAGAAAATTCTGGGACGAACGCATACCAAAATTCCTTCTAGCATACCGGTCGGCCACCCAGGATACCACTGCCCGAACACCAGCTAGTGCCGTCTTTGGGACAGAGTTAAAGCTCCCTAGAAATTTGGAGTTTGGCAACTGCCTAACATCCGACAGTGGGGAGAATGAAGGTATCCCAGGGGAGTTTAGCGAACTTCACGAGTTTGTTCGCAGCAGAATGAAGTTGGTCAGTAATAAGATGAAAGCCAGGTACGACCAAGCGGCAAATTCCGAAGGATTCCATGAAGGCCAGCTAGTTTTACTGTTCAACCCACAGCGCAAGAAGGGTTTATCTCCAGAACTTCAGACTCACTGGGAAGGCCCTTACAAGGTTGTCAAACGAATAAATGACGTGGTTTATCGAATCCAGAAAAGCCAAAGTCCAAGAGCTAAAATGAAAGTCGTGCATTTGGAAAGACTAGCTCTGTATGGAAAACGGAGGGTTGAGCCTGCTCGGGACGAACAGGCTTAAGTGGGGGGCAGTGTTACGAATAAGTAAAAGCTTTTGCTTACTGTTAATGACTCTACTAACAGTATGTAAACAACAGGCGGTTAGTGCTGCGCCTGAAAGTATGCATTGTAACAACGTACCAGCTCGCTAAACCAGTAGCATGAATTCACCTCAGTAAAGATAATTCTCCTGTGTAGGAGAATGTTCTACAAAGATAAACAACAACAACAACATCTAGTTTCTAGAAGGTTCTTGAATTCGCTAGATATATGTACCTTCATTTGTGTATGGTGAGTTGGTATAAATAGCGGAGGTCTTTGGAATGGAGAGTTCAGTTTGTGATTAAACCCCGTAAAGTAAGCAACGCGAATTGATAGTAAAATACAAGACTTGTTAACGTGTTATAAATAAAGTAAACTGTTGTACTGTATAAATAAATAAAAGGAAGTGATACCGTGGTAATTATCGTAATTAAAAACGAACCTTGTTTTATTATTGGGAATAAAACAACGCAAAAAGGACGAATAAGGAAATTCGTAACATTGGTGTCAGAAGTGAAATTACGAATTAAGGACAACGATGAAGTTTGAAGAACTCAAAGTTGAACAACTGAAAAAGGAGTTGAGTAAATTGGATCAACCGACAGCTGGTAATAAGGTAGAGCTGCAGAGGCGATTAATAGAAGAATTCAAGCGCCGAAACATTGACATTGATACATACCAGTTTGAGTGTAAAGAAGAAATGGAGGTATCTGCAAAGGAAGCAACTGGTAATATGGATATTTCTACGATGTTTGCAGCCATGATGGAAAAGTTTTCAAAATTAGACGAAAACTCTCGAATAATTAACACGCAACTTGGCGAGAATTCTAGAATTATGAACGAGAAACTTGGCGAGAATTCTAGAATTATGAACGAGAAATTTGGTGAAAATTCTAGAATTATGAACGAGAAATTTGGCGAGAATTCTAGAATTATGCAGGAAACATCAAACGCCACAAATGACAAGCTACATGAAATTTCAGAAGCTATGAATAACATGGAGATACAGGTTAATGATCAATTCGGAAAGGTCGAACAGAAATTCGAGGAATTTCAGCAGAAGATCGAACAGGTCGAACAGGATGTGGAGGAAAGATTCGCCGAACTGGAAAGAAAGATGAATGAAATCCAGTTGCAAGAAGGGCCAGTGCGAGTAATTTCTGAAGGCTCTAGTAGATTGAAAGCTCCCAGTTTCGATGGCTCTACACTTTTCGATGTTTTTAAATTCCAATTCGAAATGGTCGCAATTAAGAACTTGTGGAACAGCAACGACAAAGCCGTTGAGCTAATTTTAGCACTGAAAGGCAACGCAGCAGAAGTCCTTCAGAGCATTCCCGTCAGTGCCAGAAACAACTACGAGGATATACTGGCTGCGTTACAACGCAAGTATGGTGGCGATCACAAGAAGGATTTATATCGCATGGAATTGAGAGGCCGAGTGCAAAAGCATAATGAAACGCTTCAGGACTTCGCAACCGAGGTGGAACGTTTGGTGTTGATGGCATATCCTGGAGAACCCCAAACTTTCCTAGAGCAATTTAAGATAGAGGCATTTGTTAGGGGCATTAACGATCCTGACGTTAGATATTCGGTGTATGCCTCACAAAAAGCTACATTTGTGGAAACAGTTTCATTCGCTTTGGCGAATGAGACGGCGAGGGTTGTTGCCAGTCAACAGACATATCATGCGCGAAGGGTAGAAACGGAAGGCAAATCAAAAGATTTGAAAGGCGCCGTTAGCGAACTGAAGGAAGTGATTCGGATTCTCACGAAAGCGCTATGGCAAGCAACAAAATTGAAAGGTGACAGTCATGGCGAACGTGGCCATATAGGGCGTGACTGTAGAGACCTGAGAAAACGGTCAAGAACTCCAGCGATAGCGGCCGATACCGGACGAGTAAATGACCGTCCACATGTAATCGAGCCTAAACAGGATTTTAAGGCTGAGATCAAAGAGCAAATTATTGACGTCCGATCCCTGAGAATTGAATCCGACGACGAGTGGTTCACGGCACAGAGAAGTGATCCTGTATTGGCAAAAATTATTTTGGCAAAGGAAGAGGATAGACAATTAACGCGGAATGAATTCGCTTCAGAAAGCCCCGTTTTAAAATCATATTGGGCCCAGTGGAATAGCCTGAGATTACTAGATGGCTGTCTATACCGTGTATGGGAAAGTGAAGATGGTAAAACGGAGAAAAATCTAATTGTGGTACCTGCCTTGAAAGTGAAAGAGATAATTGCAGAATCTCATAATGGTCCGAGTGGTAGGCACCTCGGAAAAGGCAAAACTATGGAGAAACTAAGGGAACGGTTCTATTGGGTTGGTCGTCAAAAAGCTGTATCCGAGTGGATTGCAGGCTGCACCCAGTGCATGACAACTAAAGGACCAACGCGGAGGAGTTGCGAACAGAGACATCAGGAGAGCCCAAGTGCTCCCTTCGAGCGAATATCCATGAGTGTGGCTGGTCCATATCCAACGAGTAGCTCTGGGAACCAATATGCCCTAGTCGTTATGGACTACTTCAGTAAATGGCCCGAGGTGTACGCTATTCCAAATAAAGAAGCGAAAACAATAAGCAAAGCTATGGTGAACAACTGGATAAGTCGTTTTGGTGTCCCTTTAGAACTGCATTCGGAGCAGGGTAGAAATTTTGAATATGCGATCTTGAAAGAAATATGCGAGAGGAGTGGAATTCGTGGTATAAGAACGACATCAGTGCGTCCTCGGACTGACGGTACGGTAGAGAAATTTAATCATGCTCTTGAAGAATATTTGAGCAAGATCGTCAGTAAGGATAGAAAATTCTGGGACGAACGCATACCAAAATTCCTTCTAGCATACCGGTCGGCCACCCAGGATACCACTGCCCGAACACCAGCTAGTGCCGTCTTTGGGACAGAGTTAAAGCTCCCTAGAAATTTGGAGTTTGGCAACTGCCTAACATCCGACAGTGGGGAGAATGATGGTATCCCAGGGGAGCTTAGCGAACTTCACGAGTTTGTTCGCAGCAGAATGAAGTTGGTCAGTAATAAGATGAAAGCCAGGTACGACCAAGCGGCAAATTCCGAAGGATTCCATGAAGGCCAGCTAGTTTTACTGTTCAACCCACAGCGCAAGAAGGGTTTATCTCCAGAACTTCAGACTCACTGGGAAGGCCCTTACAAGGTTGTCAAACGAATAAATGACGTGGTTTATCGAATCCAGAAAAGCCAAAGTCCAAGAGCTAAAATGAAAGTCGTGCATTTGGAAAGACTAGCTCTGTATGGAAAACGGAGGGTTGAGCCTGCTCGGGACGAACAGGCTTAAGTGGGGGGCAGTGTTACGAATAAGTAAAAGCTTTTGCTTACTGTTAATGACTCTACTAACAGTATGTAAACAACAGGCGGTTAGTGCTGCGCCTGAAAGTATGCATTGTAACAACGTACCAGCTCGCTAAACCAGTAGCATGAATTCACCTCAGTAAAGATAATTCTCCTGTGTAGGAGAATGTTCTACAAAGATAAACAACAACAACAACATCTAGTTTCTAGAAGGTTCTTGAATTCGCTAGATATATGTACCTTCATTTGTGTATGGTGAGTTGGTATAAATAGCGGAGGTCTTTGGAATGGAGAGTTCAGTTTGTGATTAAACCCCGTAAAGTAAGCAACGCGAATTGATAGTAAAATACAAGACTTGTTAACGTGTTATAAATAAAGTAAACTGTTGTACTGTATAAATAAATAAAAGGAAGTGATACCGTGGTAATTATCGTAATTAAAAACGAACCTTGTTTTATTATTGGGAATAAAACAACGCAAAAAGGACGAATAAGGAAATTCGTAACAATATTGTTACATGTGTATTGGAGAACATACTGGGTGGTGTCTCTTTAAAAATTAAATAAAATTGACTAAACTTAATTAATTTTGGATTACGATTTCATTCATGTAGCGTGTGCCGTTTCTGGATTATTCGCATAGCATCTTCTTTAATAATACCCCACAAGAAATAAGTATAAAGGCGTCAAATCGCAGCTTTGACGCGGCTAATTCCCATCGCTAAGACTGCTGCTTACAGGATTACTGAACTTTGTGCGCAAAATATCGGTTGTGTGATGAGATGAAGCCTAGGTTATCCAAGTTCATATCGTTATATTTTCAGCCTATTAAAAGTCCGTAGTGGTTTCCGGTGACTGAAGTGGCGTTTCCAGCAGCAGTTGGGAAAAAAATTGGTCAATTATGCCACCAAAATTTGTGAAAAAATTGGCTTCTCGACAATGACGTGGGGATTTTCCGATTCCCAGATGTGGCAATTTGGTTTGTTGACATAGCCGCCGAGAGGAAAATGCGCCTCGTCAAAAATATGATTTTTCGGCAAAATTTGATGTCCGATTCGAATTTGAAATACGTTGTACAAAGCTAAAGCGACTCATTTTGGTCCACGGAGGTATGATGCTGACTGATAACCAATATTTCGAACAAAAATATGATTTAAAAAGATACCTGTATTTTGGATCATCCATTATAATTGAAAAGTTTATTTGTTCTTTTCTTTTGTAGTTAAGTAGCAACGATCATTTAGTAGGGCGGAACAATTTTGCTAAATGTATTCGGCATTTATAAAATTAAATATCAAAGGTGGAGCGTATAGCAGTTCTGGTGCGCTACAATGGAAAGACTAAGTTTACAAGTGCCCCCAAATTTAATTGGGTACCAGAAAACAGATCGCTGAAGCTGTTCATGATACTTTAGTCGAATGGAAATTCCTGTATAAGTTGTAGCCTTAGGCTTTGATACTAGTGCCACAAACTCTGTCATTGAACTAGATGCTTGTACTCCTTTGGAAAAACTTCTGGGGCGGAACCCATCTGTTGGCTCAATTTGTATTTGTTTACTTTAAAATGAATTGTTTCCTCCATCCCCCCTCTTAAATGAATTTTTTCTTTGTAGCGTCAAGTCTTGTCAAAAGTGTAATGTCATTTAACTTTTCTTTGAAGTCTTGTCCGCTTGGTAAATTTGTTTATTGTTGTAATTTTAAGCCATATTGAATTCTAATAAAAAAAATCCTCGCTCGTGAATTTATAATCGAAATAAAAACATTAAACAGCCCAACTAATAGTTTACTGAGTAAACCACCCGTAAAAAATATTACGGAAAAACATTTTGGCGCCCGAGCAGCGACCGTTTAATATCAAAAAATAATTATCATCTACCAAGCCGCATTCGCCGCGAGTCCACTACTCCAGTGTGATATTTTTTAAAAACACTTAAAAAATAAAACTGTTTATTGTTATTAAAACAATTGACAATATAAACAATTAACAAAAAATCATATACGTTTACACAAAAACGAATAATAATGTTTTATACACAACACACATTGTTAGTTAAACAAATCACAAACAGTTTCACATACACTTGTTGATTTACAACATGCAAAGACAATCAGTTACACGATCAATACAAAAATTTTTCTCAATAAATTTGTTCCGGATTGCTGTTTCTATTGTTCCTGGTTGCTGCCCCAAATGCCCAACTGCAATTGCATCCTGTGCCAGAAGAAACACAAGGGAAGTGGACATCACAACAACAACCAGGTACCCAAGAGCGAATAATTCTGTGCAAGAATTTGTCAATAATTTACAAATTTTCATAAATAATTACGAATCGTCATTGAAAACTGCACATATAGATTTATTCGCTCTTTTGCTTTCAAATATACATACATATATCTCATTTATCGCCCTGTGAGTGAAACAAAAAAGTGCCTAATCGAAAATGATAATTTATTAATTTGTCGCGAACAAAGTTTTGATATATATCCGACACTTTTTTATAATTTCGCGCACTTATCCGCATACAAATTTGCTCTCCGGTCAGCAACATCACTTCGCGGCATCGGTTTCAACCCCTAAAAAATAAAAAGAGAAAAATTTGCAAAATTAATAAATTTTTTCGCATTCTTACCTTTTTATTTTCTTTCTCGCATGTGATCGTGTGTTTTTTGTTTATATTATTGTCATTGACAGAAGTGACAGTAATAACATCTGTAGAAAACGGCATTTTCCAACCCTGTTTTTACAACACCGTTTTTGTAACACAGATTGGCAGCACTTTTAAAAGTGTTAAGCCACGTTCACACTACACGCTCGAAGTGACGGCTATCGAAATTGTTATCGATTTTGCAATTTTATTAATTTAGTGAAAATTAATATCGAATATTGGAAAAACTAATTCCAACGGACGATTAAATTGAACAAATATAGATTTTCGCTTGATAAAAGCTTAATTTTCCGATTTTTTCGCATTTATTCGAGAAAATCTTATTAAATTCGTTGAGTTTTAAATTTTCCTCCGAATTTTCTTAAATCAAATTTCAAAATGCCTGGCACTCGTAGACATCAGTCTTCTCCTCACCCGAGACCTAGCAAAATTGATGTTGCAACGCAACAGAAAGATGCGGTAATGGGCAATATAGCTCGTATTAAACGATCTATTACGGATCGTACGATATCGACGAATCCGATCGAATTGGAATGTCGCCTGGATATATTAAATTCATATATCAAACAGGCTATGGTTATGCAATCAGAGATTGACATAATTGATCCCACGAATACTGGTAGATCTGAGCTAGAAGACTTATGTGTTTCTACCAAGAGTCTTTTTATAGCTAAATTGGGCAATAATAGACGGCCAAGTAATAATGAGTCAACATTTAGCTATCCAGCTCATCATAGTAGACTTCCTAGTATGAAGCTGCCCAAATTCAGTGGCAAATATGCTGAATACAAAAATTTTATGGGCCTTCTTGAGAATTTAGTGGACAATGACCACACATTAACCGATATCGAAAAATTTAATCATTTAATCTCGTGTCTCTCTGATGAAGCTCTTGGAACTGTTAAATCGTATCAGATTAGAGAGCAAAATTATTCCAAGTCGTTAGCAAGCTTGAAAAGGGTTTACGATAATCCATGTTTGATATTTTTCGATAATATCACCAAGCTATTTGAACTTCCTGAGATGCATAAGCCGTCAGCATTCGCCTTGAGGAGCATGCTTGATGCAGTCTCGGCAATATACGACTCCCTTTTGTAAATTGTTGACGATAAATGCATTACAAATGCGATAATAATTCATCTCGTCATGGCAAAGGTGGATCCAGTCACACGTACCAAATGGGATGAGCAACTCGATTATGAAAAGTTGCCCCTTTGGAGTGACTGTGAAGCCGCATTGAATAAAAGATACCAGCACATTTCACATAAAAGATACAGCATTATGTTTCTGCTTGCCCTTCTTTTGCTGCTATTCCGGTACAACAACGATTTGACTTTGTTAAGTCCCTTCCCGCGTGTATAAATTGCTTGAGAACGAGACACACGGTGACTAAATGGAAGGCCACAAAGTGTAGAGTATGCAATCGTTCCCACCATTCATTATTGCACATCTATGCCACTGCGGAGACAAATTCGAGTTCTAATGCAGATCAGCCCTCAACTTCGAGAGCATTTGTCAACCACTCATCATCAGATGGGGATGGAGTCATTTTGGCTACAGCGTTAGTCAAAATCAAGGACAGATCTGGCCAATATGTTTATTGTAGGACATTATTGAATTCCGGTTTATAACTGAGGAACTCGCACAACGATTGCAACTTAAAGGAGAAGATAGAAATCTCAGTCTAATTGGTATTGGTCAAACAAATTCTTCTTCGAAGTTTAAAGT
This sequence comes from Phaonia tiefii, assembly GCA_963931995.1. Lineage (NCBI taxonomy): Eukaryota > Metazoa > Arthropoda > Insecta > Diptera > Muscidae > Phaonia > Phaonia tiefii. The sequence goes on from OZ008367.1 coordinate 237,484,802, forward strand.
TCAAGCGACTGTGAGATCCCGAATGAATGCCCACGAATTTTCTTCTGATTTTTGGGTTCTGCGGTCGATCTCCAGATATCAGCCAGATCATGTCATTTCGACTACAGGCTGGAGTATACCGAATAATATTGAGTTAGCTGATCCATACTTCTATAAGCCATAGAAGATTGATATGTTGATCGGCGCTGAGATTTTCTTTGAGTTATTATGTGTTGGCCAAATAAAAAGATATCCTGGTCTTCCTAGACTACAGAAGACTTTACTGGGCTGGATTGTTTCTGGAAAATATAGCCAGTCAAAGGTCACAGGATCAAACTCATGTCACTTGAGTTCTCTGTCAGAAAATGACGAAAAAATAGATTCAATTGTGCAGAATTTTTGGGAATTGGAGGAAATTCCACAAGAGGCAAATGTTCCCTCAATAGAACATACTAAGTAAGTGGCTCTTCCTTTCAAAGGAGACCCAGGAAAGCTGGGACTCTCTTTTGACACTGCAAATAGACGATTTTTGTCTCTTGAACGGCGTCTGTCAAAAGATAAAAATATGAAAGAGATGTACAACGATTTTATGAAAGAGTACATTAATTTGGGTCACATGACAATGGCGGACAATAATGTGAGGGAATCCCCTCACTATTTCATACCACATCAGTGTGTATTGAGACCGCAAAGTTCTTCCACTAAACTTCGCGTTGTGTTTGATGCTTCATGCAAAACATCATCGAAAGTATCATTAAATGACTTGTTAATGATCGTTCCTACCATACAGGACGAACTTTATTCTATTTTGCTGCGTTTTCGTATGCATTTATTATTTCGTCGTTACGGCTGATATAGAGAAAATATACCGTCAAGTATTGATTGACGAAGCCGATAGAAATTTTCAATTGATTTTGTGGCGTGAAAAATCGTCTGACTATCTTGAAATTTACAGATTGAACACAGTGACGTACGGAACATCTTCTGCTCCATTTCTGGCTATTATATGCCTCTTTTATATGAGCGCGATGTATACAAATACTCGTCCAGTCGGTTCGGAAGTAGTCCGTAGGAACTTTTATTTCGATGATCTGCTAACTGGAGCAGACACAATCGAAGAACTGAGGAAAATTTGTTCAGAAGTCACTGAAATTCTTCAGTCAGCCGGTTTAAATCTGACGAAATGGTTTTCAAACCATAAATCCGACTGTGAATGGAGTAAGAGCATAGAAATGAGCGATGATTCCACAAAGGCCCTTGGAACATTTTGGTATCCACTAGATGATACGTTCCAATTTAAAATCGAAATTTCGTTTATGTAGCTCAAGGGTACATAACGATATATTCTTTCAGTCTCAACCAGACATTTCGATCCTCTGGGACTTTTATGTCCATTGGTCACCAGAGCTAAAGTCTTATTGCAAGAACTTTGGCTTCTAAAGCTAGATTGAGATGAGTCAATTCCTTTGAATCTCCATACTGCGTGGGAGAATTTCAAATTGGATCTGTCGCAAGTTGACACGATTCAGATACCACGACATGTAATGACGATTTCCAAGTCTACATGTCAAATTCACGGCTTTGCAGATGCCTCCATTAGAGCATATGGTTGTTGCATCTACATAAGGACCAGAGTTTTCGATCAAACTTATTGCCGACTACTTACGGCTCAATCCAGAGTCGCTCCTGTGAAAACAAGATCTCTCCCTCGGCTTGAGCTTTGTGCAGCACATTTGTTAGCCAATTTATGGTCCGAAATTAAGTGCAAAATTTCTTGTGGAATTGAAAGTGTGATATTTTGGTCAGATACCGAGATCACTCTTCATTGGATTCGAACCCACGCATCGACTCTCGCTACTTTTGTTGAATCGAGTAGCTGACATTCAAGAATTCTCTAAGGACGTTTCTTGGCGACATGTTTCGTCAAAGGAGAATCCAGCGGACATCGTATCCCGGGTATGCAACGTCGATGAGTTGAAAAATTCAATTTGGTTCGAAGGTCCCTCATTTCGTTTACTAGAAAGTGACAGGTGGCCTATAAATGAACATTTTAATTTATCGGATGAGCAAAGGTCATTAGAAAAACGTAAAATTAATGTATTTCTCGCAGTGGAAGAGCCCAATTCTATTTTAGAGTTGGTGAATCGACAATCATCGTGCCCGAAACTACTTCGGATTTTTTCGTATATTATACGATTTATTAGCAGATGTCGAAAGGATAAATCTTGCGAAGTACCAACGGTTCCCACTGCGAAGGAAATGCGATTCTCATTTCTGAAATTATGCGAAATTGTGCAGAAGTCTGAGTATCGCGGAGAGATAAGGAAACTCTCTAAGTCTGTTATACTCCCTTCAAATCTGCAAAGACTTAATCCCTTCATTCATGAGTACAATGAAAGCGGACATGCACTATCACTTATCAGGGTAGGCGGGCGATTGTGTAATGCACCAATCCCATACGACCCTAAATTTCCCATTTTGATGCCGAAGGACACACATTTTGTTTCAATTTACCTGCGTAGGCTTTAATTGCAAAGGCTTTAAATGCCCTTCTTCGCCAACAAGTTTGGTTGGTCAATGCAAAAGAAGAATGTGGCAAAATAGTGCGCAGACGCCTTCATTGCTTTCATTACAAACCCAAATTAATGTGTCAAATTATGGGAAATCTCCCCGCTGACAAGGTGAGAGCTCTACGCAATTTAAAATATGTGGCGTATACTTTTGCGGTCCAGTGAACGTTACACTGAAAATCCGCGGTCGTCCACCCATAAAAATGTATATTGCTGTTTTTGTTTGTTTCACCTCCAAGGCAGTACATTTCGAATTAGTATCTAATCTCTCTTCCGATGCTTTTATTCTGCGTCTCAAAAGGTTCATTGTCCGGAGAGGGTACCCCGACAAGATCTACAGGGACAACGCAACCAAATTTGACGGTGCCAGCAGAGAGCTGCAAGAGCTGGCAACCGCGTTCCGAGGACAGGCAGATCAGGTGGTATCGTTCGCTGCCAGGAAGGGCATGGAGTTCGCCTTTATACCACCAAGGGCTCCACATTTCGGGGGGCTGTGGGAGGCAGCGATCAAGTCTGCGAAAGGGCTGTTGGTGAGGACGGTCGGCAACGTGCTGGAGATGGCAGCTTTTATGCGCACTCAAGCAGAGGTTCTGGACATCTTGGGCCAAAGATTACGTCCTGAGTCTTCAAGCCAGAACCAGGTGGGCCGTAGAAGAACCCGACCTCGACAAGCTCGTCGTAGTGCACGACGACAATCTCCTTCCCCTGCAGTGGATGACAGGGCGAGTGCGAGCGGTCGTACAAGGCGGAGACGGCAAAGTCAGGGTGGCCGAAGTGGTGGCTCCAACCGGCGTATACAAGAGGCCGATCCATAAGTTAGCGATATTGCCAATTTATTGAAGACCTCCGGTCCTTCAATGGGGCCGGAATGTTGGCTCAATTTGTATTTGTTTACTTTAAAATGAATTGTTTCCTCCATTATCTATCCCCCCTCTTAAATGAATTTTTCTTTGTAACGTCAAGTCTTGTCAAAAGTGTAATGTCATTTGACTTTTCTTTGAAGTCTTGTCCGCTTGGGAAATTTGTTTATTGTTGTAATTTTAAGCTATATTGAATTCTAATAAAAAAATCCTCACTCGTGAATTTATAATCGAAATCACCGGACTTGTATCCTTATCGTACGATAGTTATTATTTAAAAACATTAAACAGCCCAACTAATAGTTTACTGAGTAAACCACCCGTAAAAAATATTACGGAAAAACACCATCCATTTACCATGCGGTCGTCATTACATGTATGAGAATTTCCTAAAAAATTTATTCAAGAAGGAGAACGGTAACAGCAGTGCACCTTAATTCGAAATTACGAATTAAGGACAACGATGAAGTTTGAAGAACTCAAAGTTGAACAACTAAAAAAGGAGTTGAGTAAATTGGATCAATCGACAGCTTGTAACATTCGACTAAGTTGTAATCCCACTTACGAATTTCCTTATTCGTCCTTTTTGCGTTATTATTGCCAATAATGAAACAAGGTTCGTTGTAAATTACGATAACTGCAACTAACTTCCTTTTATTTACTTATGTATATAGTACAACAGTTACAATACGACTTATGTTTTACTATCAAATCGCGTTATTACTTTCCGGCGGTTAATCACAAACTGAACTCTCCGTTCCAAAGACCTCAGGTATTTATACGAACTCACCATACTCAAATGTAGTTATTTCTAGCGAATTTATTATCTTTCTACTAATTTATGAGTCCAGTACCTCGTTTCTGTAGTTCTCGAATAGAAAAAGTTTTCACATTAAACATGAAATAAAAAATTCCATCGTTTCTCGATTTGTGAGTAAAAAGTGTTTCTGTGTATCAATGCGAAAAGTGGCAATACTGATGACGTTTTTATTGGAATATTTCAAGTAATTAAAAAATATAAACAAACAAAATAAGCTAGTGCGAAAAATAACAACAAACAGAAGTTGTTTTAAGGGATTCCTACTGCTCTACAATTTGTGTTGGAATTTAACCCTGAAAACTGTCTCTTGCAAATTCGAAATTAGTTGACATATGTACATACATATATTCAATTACATTTTCTTGTTGTTTTTTGATTTTTCTGTAATATTTAGAAAAAATTTATATATAATTCTTATTTTCTCCACTTAAAATATAAATTCTTAATTTCTTAAAACCCTTGTTGTAGAAACAATATCAAAATCTCGCACCGTTTTAATTTGCGAGTATTTTTGACGTTTCATATTTTAAATTTTTCGACTCGCTACATTTTAGAAACAGTTTTTCTCGCATTTTTCCAATAAGCGTGAAAAACCAGTACGTCACAGGAAGTTATCGCAAAACAAATGTTGTAGAAAGCGAGTTTTTGTACCGATTCGTATTTTTTTGTTTCAATTCACATGTTTCATGCGAAAACTTTTACGATTCGAGAACTACAGAAACGAGGTACAGCTCTGGAATCGTGTGGAATAATCTCGACTAGTGCAAGCAAGCTGGTATGTTGTTGCAATGCATACTTTTAGGCACAGCATTAATCGCCCTGTTATTAACATAATGTTAGTCTGGCCATTAAGAGTAAGTAAATGCTTTTACTTAATCGTAACAAATTAAGTATTATTTTTACAGTAATATTTTCAATCTTCGGCTATACTGTAACCCTTGCCTCATTTCACAACACTTTTTAAGTTTTTTTACGTTTTCTGGTTCATTGTAGAGAAACGAACTCTCTTTGAAGGAATGAGGGCTTCAAATTTCTGGACACCTTTGCAAAATTCATTAATCAACAAAAAATATTTTTAGATCCACTTAATGGAGGTAAAAACATTCATTTTACCAATTTTTTTTTAAATTTTTCGCTTGTAAGAGTACAAATTGATATGACTAAATCCTGCAAATTTGTAATTCTTAAGACTCTTGAGAATATTATCAAATACAGAAACCGAAAACTATTACGATGAGGGTTCAAAATTAATCCTAACAATTCAAAAGTTTATAATTGTTTTGATGTAAAATATAAAATATTTAAAATTTTCTTGACGTTTCGCCATTTCATGGAGTATTAGAAAAAAATACGAACAAAGGAAAGAGCTGTGAAATTGCGGAAAGGCGTAATGCAATATTTTGGAATGCTTAGGATTTGTTGGAGTAAAATCAAATATAAAGCTCTGCCCTTCAGCAGAAATCTTCTTTAGCCTGTAAAGAAAAATTGTGATGATAAGGGTCAAACCCGATTAATACCCTAAATCTACTGTCGAACAGGCATATCGATTAAAGCCCATTCTTTGGTTTTTGCATTTACCCCACATTTTCATTTGAAATCACTGAAAACGTTTGCTATTTATTTGTTTTATATTTGTTAAATATATGAAATTTAATTATCTCTTGAAAATACTAGAAAATATTCAAAATATGGCACTATACGTTTTCATTCAAACTCGTAAATACCTTGTATACCTCGTTTTCCTCATAAATTCAAACTCCAAATTTGAGTAAAAACTGTTTGACATTTCGTCTAAATACAAATTTTTCGAGTACTACTACTCTATTACTAGACTTCGAAGTTTAGCTTTCAATCTCAGTAAAAAGTTACCTTTTTTGGATCGAAGTACCTTATCGCACCTTGCGGGATGGGGGCTAAATGATAAAAAATTAAACAATTTTTTTTAACAACTTTATTAAAACCCAGTATTATCAACAATATTGTCTACATTTGCTTTGGTTTGTGTCTAGACTAACATATGGTGGAAAATTTCTTGCTTAATGGGAAGTTTTCTGGGTGGAGCCTGTAACCACTATCTTTATATATAAAAATGGGTTTGTGTTGGTTGGCATTTTTTAGTATCGTGTAGACTAGAAAACGGTTGGACCGATCTTTGTGAAATTTTCCAAGAATGTTGCTTTGTGGTCGGTGGTGAAAATAAATATTTTTTAAAACGCAATATCTGCAGGACTGTGTCACAAATCGCCTTGAAAAACTGTGTGGATGCATTTGGCAGCAATATTCGTGATCCAACAAAAAATGGCGGGATCGGATCAGTGGGCGTGGCATACAACTTGGAAATTTGTACAGCTGTATCTCATGAACTATCAGAGGTATGAATATTGTATTTGGTACATAAGTTGTTTGTACAGTTCGAATTACATCCGTCGGCGGTGCCACACCCCCTTTTCAAAAATCGCTCTGACGGCTTTTCCAATATACCGATTGTTATGAAAAATTCAAAATGAGGTACTGATGACCTGCTGATAGTCCCTGGCTATACTTGGTACTGATTGGATAAAGAGGGTGGCACCGTCCACACATCTTGAAATTTAAAATGGCTATATCTCCTGAACCGTGGCCGTCGGTGGTGCAATGGTTAGTGTGCGCGGCTCTTGTACATGAGATCCTGGGTTCGAACCCTGCTCTGACCACCTTCAAAAAAAATTCTTTCGGCGGCTGTCACCTCGCATAGTGACGGCGACGCTATCGAGTATATAGCCATGAAAAAGCTTCTCAAAATACCGTTCGGAATCGGTGCAAAACTGTAGGTCCCAATCAGTGAGTGAAAACTGGAAAGCGCACAGCTCAGCGACTGTGAGAAGTTCTCCCCGGTCCCTTCATGGGATGTAATGGGAAACCATTTATTTATATCTCCTGAACTATCACAGGTATGAAAATAAGATTTGGTAAAAATGTTGTTGGTACAGTATGAATTACAGCCAGGATGGAAGTGGGATATGCCACGCCCCTTTTAAAAGAAACCGTTATAGCAGGCATAATACTAATGTGATCGTCCTGAAAATTTCAGATTATGTTACAGTTTGCCTACTGATACGAAAAGGCAAGTTGCCAAAAAGGGCCGAGGCGCCGCCCACACACGTCAATATTTGACTATTACATATACTATATATCAAGCAATTGTCCGTACACCTGGCACTTGAGAACATATTTAAGGCATCTCAAAAAGTATATGGCCGCGGACTCCACTAAGAAGTTGTTGCATACCAGCGTTCAAGGTCAACTTCTGTTCTTGGCATTTCATTATAATTTATCTTGCTCTTGATGATCGATCACTGGTATAGAATCATTGACACAATAATTTTGTTTTTAGTTGAAAGTTGTCAATTGTACTTGTTAGATCTTGTCGCCGGAAAAAGCATTTACTCGTAATAAAATATTGTTAATTTTGTTTAATTTTAAAAGAGCGTTTTATTTGGTTTGAAAAAAGGGATTTGAAAAGGCTCAAATCTTCAACAAGGTCCTTCGAGCCGGATATTTTATACTAAAACTAACAATGTCGACTCCGCCGCAAAACTCTTCGCTATTACCATCAAAGGAACTTCGAGTAAAAACTTTGCAACGTGATCGTTTGGTAAAGTTATTAAACAATTTGACGATTTAAATTACGATGATCTGACCCAAGCTGAATTGGAGGTGAAATTAGTATTTATAGAAAATAAAGTCAAAATTTTTGAACGATACAGTCTGAAGTGGAATACTTGGATGAAACCCAATTCGAACATTTTAAATATTTTGGCATTGAGAAAATCTATTACCATGCCTATCAGCAGTACAACATGAACCTTCATCTCGAGTAAACGTCAATTCACCAAAACTACAATTATCGAAATTTTGTGGTCAATATAAGCAATGGCTAGACTTTTACAATATGTTCTCGGTCCTCGTAGACAAATATGAACCATTATCGAATGTAGAAAAATTCCAATATCTTCGCTCATGTTTGGAAAGTGATGCTGTCCAATTAATTCATTCGTTGGAGGTAGCTAATAGCAACTGAACTCTTAACGTCTCGTTATGGCAATAAGCGTTACATTTTTAAGGCACATTTGAAAGACATTTTTAACGCAGACAGATTATCGAATCCAAATTCCTCAGAGCTACAAAATTTCGTCGACACTATAAATGCTAATCATCCAGCTATTCAATCGTTTGCATCGAAAACACAAATTCCAGATGGAATTTTATTACATCTTGTCGTCTCAAAATTCGATCTTCAAACAAAAACCCAGTGGGAGGAAGAGATAATAAACAACAGTAAAGATAGTTCTCCGAACACACTCTATTTGCCTGATTGGGATGTGCTATCTAAATTCTTTGAAAAAAAATGTCAGACAATGGACATCGTAGCCATGGAAAAACATTCCAAAATAAACACACATCTTCGAAAACGTACCTCATTTTTAGTATCAGAAAACGTGTGCAAGTTTTGTGATCAGCCTGTAAAACATAGCCCATTTAAATGTACAATGTTTATGAATCTTGATCCGATGGGACGGTATGAGTTAATTAAAAGGAAGGGTTTGTGTTTAAATTGCTTGGCGCCTAGCCACATGTCAATCAATTGCCTTTCTACTCATCGGTGTCAAGAATGCAATGTAAGTCACCACACATTACTTCATCGTGAGAAATCAAAAACTAAGACAGATGATCAATCCTCTACACCAACTGTGCTCGAGGTATCCAAAAGAAGCGAAATCATCATTGCTACAGCTCTTGTCGAATTAATTACTTCTGTAGGAAAAAAATTATAGTCCGAGCTATGTTAGATTCTGCCTTCTTCGTTTAAAGCGTCATAAAATAAACATAGACATATCAAGTATAGGTTCAAATACCATTAAGGCGTATCACCAATGCAGTTTTAATATGAAGTCCCTACTTTATGCTTTTCGTTCTTCTGTGGAAGCCATTATTTTAACATCCATAACTGGAAGCCAGCCACATAAACTCTTCGAAATAAATAGTTGGAACATACCATCAAATGTAAAACTTGCAGATCCAATGTTTAATGTTCCTGGACCAATTGATATTCTACTAGGAACAGGAGCTTTTTATGAATTATTGATGGTAGGCCAGATCAAACTTAATGACAATCTCCCAATCCTACAAAAAACATCATTGGGATGGATTGTAGCTGGAAGTATTACAAAATCGCCACTGTTATCGTCGTCTCCACCCAATAAGTCCGTGCTTACTACAATCATCAACAATCTTGACCAAATAGTTGAAAAATTCTGGATTATGGAAGATAAGTTTCCAAACGCAGCAACAGAGATGAGTGTTGAAGAGCAAGAGTGTGAAGAGTATTTTCGTCAAACTACTAGTCGGTGCCCACAATCAGGCAAATTTATAGTCCGCCTCTCTTTTAAATCATCGTATGAAAAGCTTGGCAATTCGTATGACAGCATACCAGCGATTTATTTTGCTTCAAAGAAGGTTGCAACAAAACAATGACCTACAGATCGAATATCACAAGTTTATAAATGAATACATAGAGCTTCAACACATGCAGTTAGTGCAAAAGCAATTTTCGTTTAACTACATACCTCATCATTGCGTAACAAAATTGGACAGTACGAGCACAAAACTTCGTGTTGTCTTCGATGGATCATGCAAGACAACATCGGGTGTGTCTTTGAATGACATTCTTGGCGTTGGACCCAAACTGCAAGACGATTTATTTTCCATTCTTCTTCGATACCGCTCATACAAAGTTGTCTTCATGGCGGACATTACAAAAATGTATCGTCAAGTCGTCGTACATCCGGATGATAGAAAATGGCAATGCATTTTATCAGTTGCAAACAGTGACCTATGGTACCAGTTGTGCCTCTTATTTGGCAACAAAATGCATGCAGCAATTGGCAAAAGAAGAAGCATCGAAATTCCCAAATGGTTCAAATGTGGTGTTAAATGATTTTTACGTCGACGAAGTAATCTAAATCAAAAGGCAAGTTACAGAGTTACTTGAAACAGGTGGTTTTTCGCTAAGAAAGTTTGCATCGAATGTTTCTAGTGTACTCGAAGACGTTAGTTTACCTGATCGAGAGCAAACTTTCCAACTTTATGATTTGGAGTTCATTAAGACACTAGGATTAAAGTGGTCTCCGGATACAGATACACTCTTTTTCAATTACGAAGTACCTCAGACTCCGTCAAAGTTATCAAAACGTAAAATCTAGTCACATATCGCCACTTTTTTCGATCCATTGGGCTTAATAAATCCTATCATCGTTACATGCAAAATACTAATGCAGAGTCTTTGGAAGCTGAAAATAACTTGGGACGAGAGTGTGCCTCAATCCATTGCAACTCAGTGGGAAAACATCTGTCGTTAGCTACCACATATTCATAAAATACAGATAGAAAGGTTAGTGCATATACATTCAAATACACAAGTTCACGCTTTTGCAGATGCCAGCACCAAGGTATACGGCACTTGCATTTATGTGGTCAACAAGCAAAATGGTGAGATCGTTTCTTCGTTACTGTGTGCAAAATCACGAGTGGCTCCAACACGATCAGTCACTCTCCCACGATTGGAATTGTGCGCCACTTTGCTGCTAACTGCACTACTGGAAAGTGTTTGCAATATTCGGAAACCAAACCCTTCAAATGTTCACTGTTGGTCGGACTCATTCATAACACTGTCCTGGATTAACGGCGACCCTTCACGATGGAAAAAATTCGTAGCTAACCGAGTTCAAAAAATACAATCAGGTACGTCACAATATAAATAGCACCATTGTCCCACAGCTGATAACCCCGCTGATTTGGTATCTCGGGGCTCGAATTTCCAGGACCTAGCTGACAATCGCTTGTGGTTTAAGGGACCACCATTCCTAGAGAAAGAAGATTATGAGTGGCCCAAAATACAGCAATTACGCCACGAAAACATGCCCGAAGAACGACAAAGGCCAACAACACTTGTAGCCATACCACACAAATCATTGTTTGATAATCTAAAATACATAAATAGTTATAAAAAAGTTATTAGAATTTTTGCCTACGTAAAGCGATTCATTGATTTGTGCAAAGGAAGACAAAATGTACAGAAGGGAGCCATAGCAACTGACGAAGAGAATATAGCATTATTTTGCATTTGCATCGCAATACAAAAAGAGGAGTTTCCTGATTAATACTTGCAATTGTCCAAACAAGAAACGCTAAATTTGAGATTCAAGCTAAATCAACTATCCCAATTTATTAACAACAACATCATGCGAGTTGGAGGACGATTAACGAATTCATCATTGCCATATGATACAGTTCACCCAATACTTTTGCCCAACAATCATACTTTTGTTGCTACCCTCATAGATTATTATCATCGCTTCCACATGCACGCCGGCACTCAAACTCTTACAAGTCTACTTCGTGATAAATTTTGGATAGTAAATTCACTTGATACAATTCGTCGTATTATACACAAATTTATTGTTTGTTATCGTTGTCGCCGTAAATTAGCAGAACAAATAATGGGATCACTTCCCAGAGATCGAATAGAACCATCACTTCCCAGAGATCGAATGTGCTATATGTGGAGTTGATTATTGTGGGCCGTTTTCTGTCACTCAACTACTCAGAGGAAACACTTAACCAAAGTGTACGTCGCAGTCTTTATTTACTTTACCACAAAGGCTATTTATATGGAGTTAGCAACAGATCTTACATCGGAGTCTTTTATTTTGGCATTGCAACGTTTCATTGCAAGACGTGGCAAATGCCATACAATCTACTCGGATAATGCTACGAATTTCGTTGGAGAAAATCGGGAATTAAAAGAATTGTTGCAACACTTCGTCTCTTCAACCCATATTGATAATGTAGATGAGTTTTGCAAACAAGAAGGAATTCAATGGAAATTTATACCCGTTGGTTTAATATTGTCTTTGGTTCTTTATTACACCCTCATTTGTTTATCACAAAACATTTCTTCGATTTACAATGCAAAATACCGTTCATCGGCATAGCAAGACACCCTACACGAGCAACACAACAATCACCATCGTTACTAACTTAAACAAGCCACAAAAAAAATTCATCAAAGCAATAACTCATCAGCGCAGTCTTCATTGCCTATACATCACTCTCATCGCTCACTTGCTTTGGTCAGTAATCATCACACTATCGTTGTTTTTGAAGCTATGCTTCTTACAGCGGGCTTTGAGAGACGGAGTTAACTGGGAAAAAATGGCATAACGAAAATGCGTGAGGTGATAGTACCGTTATTTTTAACATAACAGAATAAGCTTTATCATATACCAGCGCCACTAGTAGAAATAAAAGTAGCTAACCTGTTATCAATAGCATGGATCAAACCAGCACAGATTACAACCATATTAATATATCAGAAAGCTTTAATAAACATGACTTTAAATACAATGTGCCGGATTTCACTTTTGCAAGCTTTTATATCACCATGTAGTTATTGCAATTTGTCAAACTTCACGGAAAATAAAGCTCATCTTTCAACTCTTTCAAAATAACATTAACACTCTCACAACAGGTTTGTAGGCTAGTTGGTTGGAAGCTAGTGCAAACAAATTAACATAACAGAATAAGATTTATCATATACCAGCGCCACCTCTACAGGACTAGTAGAAATAAAAGTAGCTAACCTGTTATCAATAACATGGATCAATCCAGCACAGATTACAACCATATTAATATTTCAGAAAGCTTTAATAAACATGACTTTAAATACAATGTGCCGGATTTCGCTTTTGCAAGCTTTTATATCATTGTTAACCCAATTAAAATGTTTTCTTAACATACAATACGTTATACGGCAGTATAGGGGGGTAAATTCGTGCTAGTGGAAAAATAATAATAAATAATATCTGATGTGTTAATAATAATAGTAATAATAAATAACTATATATATTGTCAATCATTGTGTTTCAAAAATATTAAAAAACAATCGAAAGTAAGTTGGAGCATAGCTTCTGTCGGCAGTCCCCCAACTGCCACGTGTGTTTTTTGTTGTAATAACCATCACATCATCAAGGTAGCGGACTCCACTAAGAAGTTGTTGCATACCAGCGTTCAAGGTCAACTTCTGTTCTTTGGCATTTCTTTATAATTTATTTTGCTCTTGATGATCGATCACTGGTATACAATCACTGACACAATAATTTTGTTTTTAGTTGAAAGTTGTCAATTGTACTTGTTAGATCGTGTCGCCGGAAAAAGTATTTACTCGTAATAAAATATTGTTAGTTTTGTTTAATATTAAAAGAGCGTTTTATTTGGTTTGAAAAGGCTCAAATCTTCAAAAGTTATTTTTTAAGAAAATGTACTTATTTTCAGAAAGGTTACTTATCTTAAGAAAAGAAAAGAAAATAAAAGAAAAGGTATTATTTTTTATTTTTAAGAAACGGTGCTTCTAAGAAAAGGAATTTTTGAAAGAAATGATATTTTTGTTTAAGATAAGGTAATTTTTTGAAGAACGGTTTTTTCTTAACAACGTATATATCTTAACAACATTTATTCCAAATCTTACTTTCATACCTCATATAGTTCATATGATATAGCCATTTTAAATTTCAAGTTGTTTGGACGGTGCCACCCCCTTTACCCAATCACTACCAACTGTAGCTTAGGACCATCAGCAGGTCATCAGTACCACATTGTGAGATTAACAATCGGTCTATTAGAACAGCCGTCAGAGCGATTTTTGAAACGGGGGCGTGGCACCACCCTGGCTGTAATTCATACTATAGAAGGAACATGTATACCCAATTTCATCTTCATACCTCTGATACTTCATGAAATATAGCCATTCGAAATTGTGTGGGCGGTGCCACGCCCCTTGATCCAATTACTACCAAGTACAGCCAGGAACTATCACAAGGTTATCAGTACCACATCAGAGCGATTTTTGAAAACGGGGCGTGGGCAGCTTCCACACTAGCTGTAATTCATGCTGTACCAATAACATATGTATTAGACCGCCCGAAATATATATGAAAAATGCAAAAGTGTTTTTTTTTCGCTCCCCAGGGATTTTCTGGTAGGTAGGGTATAAAACATAAGCTCCATTAAAAAATTTGACCTTGTTAGTTGATACTGTCGACCCGGTTTTGATTTTACGTCTTAAAATGGACCCTAAAGTGGTATACAAAGTAATCGCCCTATAACTTTGAAAATAACAGGTTTAGGAGATCGGTTACGTATACCATATTTGTAGAGAATCATATAATACACCTTTTTGTAGTAGATTTCATCGATGTCCGTTTGACCATTTAAGCAGAGGTGGCCAATTTTTATGAAAATTTGTGAAATTGAATTTTTAAAACATCCATAACTTTTTTGTGAATGCAGATATTTTTATATGCAAACTGTCAATTGATAGAGTATTAAATGAAGTTTAAACTGTATAAAAATGTTACATTATTTTCTGCCCTTAAATAGGCAAGAAATTGCAAAAAAATTAATGAGTAAAAAAAATTTAAAAATTTTATTAAAAACAGCGCATATTTATTTGAAGTTATTTATTACCAAATACATAGAAAAGAAAAAACACACTCTACTACATGGCGTTACAAACCAATTGACAAACTTAGTATACCCTCTACGAAAAGTAGACCTGAAAGTTGCAACTGTGTTGTCAGAAAAAAACATCTGTTTTTGTTTATTGCTTTGCAAACGGTAAAAAAGAAAGCACTTTTCCAAAAATACAATTTTTTGTTTGTTTATAAGTGTTTCTTTACAACAAAAATCGTGTAAAATTAAGATCAATGTGAATGCGGCATAAATAAGTAAATACACCTAAAAGTGCTTATTTAATTGGTAGAAAAGAAACATGCTAAATAAAGAAATGCTTCCAAGCAAAAAAGATATTCATGGAAGACTTTCATGGTTAGTCCAAGAATAACTAAAAAGTGTCAAAGAAAGTGCAGCAATTATTGCAGAGGAGGTGAGCGATATATATAAGTCATTTGGAATTCCTACAAGAAGAAAAGATAAGGTGTTGAGTCTTATAGTTTCAAGTTATAAAGATTACGATAAAGTTCGAAAAAGTCGAAATAAGATTGGAGTGGCAGGAGAAGAAAAGGGATTTAAGGACTCCTTAAATGGTCTCTTCGATATAGCCAAAATTGATGCCATAGAAATATTAGAAAAAGGCAACAAACTGAAAGAGATCGATTTTCTCAATGGCCATCGTAAGTCAATTGCAGCAATGCGTGCCAAAATTTTACTAAACTTTGAAAATAATGCTGATACCGTTATTATAAACGATGAAGATTTTGAAAACGAAAATGAAAGAGAACATGCTGTAACTAAATTCTCAGTGGAAACTGACTACGAATCAGAGGGATCTGATTATGTTCCACCAAAAAAAACCATCAGAAAAATATGTACAAAAGAAATGAAACCTCTTATAAATGCTCGCATGACTCAAGCTTTAGACAGATTTCATGTAAGCAACAAAGGAGCTGCTATTATTATCGGTCAAGCGGCACACAATTTAGGCCATGATGTGCATTCGCTTCCTATATCTCCTGAGTACATAAGAACACAACGGTCAAACTATAGAGAACGCATTTCTGCTAACTTAAAGGAACAGTTTTCAAGAGCAAATACTTTCACGGTGCATTGGGATGGAAAAATTTTGGAGGACTGTACGGATGTTAAAAGCTTGATGTGCAATAGATTAGCAGTTATTCTTTCTTCATGTGGAAAATCCAAAGTTTAGGGAGTACCCAAAGTACTTAGACAAACTGGTGCTCTGGAAGCTTCTGCCGTGTATTCAGCTTTGAATGATTGGAACGTTGAGAATAATGTAATGGCGATATGCTATGACACAACTGCGAGTAATACCAGTACTTCAATTGGAGCCTGTGCTGTGCTGGAGCAGAAACTCGATAGACAGCTGTTGCATTTTGCGTGTAGGCACCACGTAATGGAACTACTTGTAGGAGCTGCTTTTAAATCCACAATAGAGCCAACATCTTCAGGTCCTAATATATTATTATTTAACAAATTTCGCAAAGCATGGCCAAATCTCCAGCACGATTGTTTTGAAATTGGGTTTTCAGATACGTGTGCTGCAGAATTTGTTTCAGATGATCTTCGTAGTGATTTAATTACTTTTATGAAAGATCAAATTCAAAATAAAGTCAAGAACGACAGACATGATTACATCGAAGTGCTTAAACTAAGTTTGCTGTTCCTTGGAGAAGAAATTCCTGGCTATAAAATTGCGAAACCAGGTGCTTTCAGTCGTGCCAGATGGATGGCAAAAATTTTATATTCCCTTAAAATTTTCCTGTTTAGAAATCAGTTTGAATTATCAAGTAAGTATAATTTTTATTTCTATTTAATTTGTCATCTATTTAAAAAAATCTTAAATGTGTTAAAAATTAATAAATTTAAAAATATTTAAATTAATTTCAGCACAACTTTTGAAAAATATTCTGCGATTCAATGTTTTCGTAGTTTCAATCTATATAAAAAATTGGTTTCTATGTCAATTGGCACAAAAAGCACCAGCCAATGATTTGCAACTTTTGAAAGATCTCGAGAGATATAAATCCATAGATGATATAGTGGCAACTGCAGTACAAAATAAGTTTCGAAACCATCTTTGGTATTTAAGTGAAGCAAACATCGCGCTTGCGTTATTTGACGACGAAGTTGAAATCAATATAAAAAGAAGAATGATACTGAACTTTAATAAAGAGGGTCACCCAGAAAATCCAAAACGGATTAACTTGCCAGTCAACGAGATCATGAGTGCTGAATTATGTGACTTCGTTAGTAATAACACTTATTTATTTTTTGAAACTATATTAAACCAAGATATCACTGGAGTTAACAAAAGCTTTTTAAAAGACGATCCAGTCACATGGAGTGAAAGCGAAGATTATGTTGCTGCTAGCAAAATTGTCAAAAGTTTACTTGTAGTAAACGATATTGCTGAGCGTGGAATAGCTTTAATTACACGATTTAACGCAATTTTAACACACCAAGAAGATCAGAAGCAATTACTTATGCAAACAATGGAGGAACATTTTGAAGCATTGCCATCAGAAAGTTTCTCTAAATCTATGTTCGTTAATTACCTTAACAAAACAAAACTTAATTAATTTTATTTTATGTCTCTTCATTTTTTTGAATTATTAATTTAATTTTTTTACAATATTTTAAAATTTTTTTTATGGGACGAATCGCGTCAACCAGGCCACATAAAAAGTATAGAAAAATAAAATAACATTAAAATCCAATTAGAGCCTTGTAATTAATTACCTTTGCAATGCCGAATAACACGTTTAATTCGGTTCACAGGTTCTTAAACTGCAGCATTTTTACTGTAGAGAAGTTTGCAAATTTGCAGGTTTTTCTTCAATTTTCCAATGCGAACAACTCCCGAATAATGTAACATTTTTATACAGTTTAAACTTCATTTAATACTCTATCAATTGACAGTTTGCATATAAAAATATCTGCATTCACAAAAAAGTTATGGATGTTTTAAAAATTCAATTTCACAAATTTTCATAAAAATTGGCCACCTCTGCTTAAATGGTCAAACGGACATCGATGAAATCTACTACAAAAAGGTGTATTATATGATTCTCTACAAATATGGTATACTTAACCGATCTCCTAAACCTGTTATTTTCAAAGTTATAGGTCGATTACTTTGTATACCACTTTAGGGTCCATTTTAGGACGTAAAATCAAAACCGGGTGGACAGTATCAACTAACAAGGTCAAATTTTTTAATGGAGCTTATTTTTTTTACCCTACCTACCAGAAAAATCCTGGGGAGCGAAGAAAAAAACACTTTTGCATTTTCGGGCGGTCTAATATGTATATACCAAATTTCATTTTCATACCTCTGATAGTTCACGAGATATAGCCATTTTAAATTTCAAATTGTACGGGCGGTGCCACTCCCCTTTCTACAATCACTACCAGGTATAGCCAAGGTCTATCAGCAGGTCATCAGTACCACATTGTGAATTTATCATAACTATCGGTATATTAGAAAAGCCGTCAGAGCGATTTTTGAAAAGGGGGCATGGTACATCCCAATATGTATACCAAATCTCCTCTTCTTCCCTCTAGTAGTTCACGAGATACAGCCATTTCATATTCCTACTTCTTCAAAAATCATATTCTTACTTCTGATAGTTTATGAGATACAGCTGTAAAAATTTTCAAGTTGAATGCCACGCCCACTGATCCGATCCCGCCATTTTTTGTTGGATCACGAATTTTGCTGCCAAATGCATCCACACAGTTTTTCAAGGCGTTTTGTAAAACAGTCCTGCAGATATTGCGGTTTAAAAAATATTTATTTTCACCACCGACCACAAACCAACATTCTGTGAAAATTTCAAAAAGACCGGTGCAACCGTTTTCGGAAACTTATTTTTATATATATAGATAGTGGTTACAGGCTCCACCTAGAAAACTAGACACCAAAGAGTCCAAAGCAAAAATACCCAATATAGTTGATAATACTGGGTTGTAATAATAAAATAAATAAATCACTGAGCTGTGCGCTTTCCAGTTTTCACTCACTGATTGGGACCTACAATTTTACAACGATTCCGAACGGTATTTTGAGAAGCTTTTTCATGGCTATATACTCGATAGTGTCGCCGTTACTATGCGAGGTGACCGCCGCCGAAAGAAATTTCTTTTTTTTTTGAAGGTGGTCAGAGCAGGGTTCGAACCCTGGATCTCATGTACAAGTAATAAAGTTATTAAAAAAAGTTGATTAATTTTTTTTTATTTAGCCCCCATCCCACAACGTGCGATAAGGAACTTCGTTCCAATAAACTTCTTTAGCCGGCGTTCATTAATATCGCATAAAAATATTTTGTAAAATATTCTGGGACATGGGACTGTCCGTGGAAGTGGAAAGTTTCTGGTAGCTACTCACTTGGGAGTGGCCAGAAATGATTCCTTCATTTTGCAGTCCAAGCAGCTCACTACTTCCACGTAGTATGTCCTGGGCAGTGGCTTTCCGGAATCCTCCGTTAGCTAGCTAGAGTGAGAAGGCGAAACAAATGAGCAGAAAATCAGGTTTGGTAGGTGACTGATGTCAGTGAAGCTCATCAAACAATCGGGCATATTATTTTGTTCTTAGAAGGCGGATGAGCCAACGGCGGATAGAAACTAAAAGAAGAAAATCCAATTTCGACACATTGCATCCTGGTCAGCGTCTGATCCATAATAGACGGTTGCAATCAAATATCCTGGAAGTAGGTAAACGGCAAAAACCCGGTAGACTGGGTTTGCCTCTCGCCACCGATCATAATGTCAGTGAATATACAGAAACGCACAAGAAACCATAAACAACCCCTATTTGTTGACGACCCCCGCAAACGTTATAAAGATCACGATTTACGGATACGCACTTGGAATGTAAGAACTATATTTAGATCCGGTGCAAGTATCCAACTGGCAGATGTCCTCGAAAGTTATAAGGCTGACATTACCGCTATCCAGGAAATGCGATGGACAGGACATGGCTGAACAAGAAAACGAAAATGCGATATATACTACAGTTGCCATGAAAAAACATGAATTTGATAGCGGATTTGTAGTTGGCAAAAGAAAGCGAAATATGTTTATATTTCCTTCATTTGTGTGCATGCCCCGACAGACGAGGAAGATGATGATGCCAAAGACATATTCTATAAGATCCTAGAGGAAACGTATGACCGCACCTCTGGCCATGAAATTCAGAGATTTTAATGCCAAAAGTATGAAGGGAGAATGTGATTCATCCAACTATTGGCAATTTCAGTCTACATGCTGACAGTTCCGATAACACTATGAGACTGATTGACTTTGGCGCGGCAAAAAACATGGTCATTAGTGGTAGAAGATTCCATCATAAATACATACACAATGCTACTTGGGTATCCCCTGATCATAGGACGAAGAACCAAATTGATCACGCGGTAATTGATGGAAGGCACTCATCAAGTGTAATGACGTACGAGTGATCAGAGGAGCTAACATCGATTCTGATCACTACCTGGTAGCAGCAAAGGTTCACACAAGATTAAGTAGAGTGAAAATCGTACGAAACCAGACGCAGAGGAAGCTGGACATCAGAAAGCTGCAATTACCAGGGGTAGCCACAGCCTACTCAAGGAAGCTCTCGCAACTTTTGGCACAGAACCCACCCCCTCCCGATGCGATCCTGGTGCGCAGTGGAAACCCATTTCGGACTCTATAAAAAACGCCGCAACAATCGTACTTGGTTTCGAAAAACCGCTTCGCAATAAACCATGGTACGATGAAGAGTGTCGCATTGCAAATGATGAAAATAACGCGGCACGTATGACAATGCTTCAGTCAATTAAAACGCGAGCTGCAACTGCGTGGTATAGGGAGAAAAGAAAGTAGGTTAACCGTCTCTTTAGGCATAAGGAACGGTAGTGGAGAAAGCGCGAGAGTGAGAAAATTCAGACATACAGAAGGAAGATCGAAGCCCGAAAATTCTATCGATATGTCAAAAACGGAACTAATGGACATGGTTCAGGGCCCCCTTCTGTAAAGACAAGGACGAAAATCTCATCTGACTTGTGCAGAGCATGTTGGGAATATGGAGAGTTACTCCGCGCTACTAGTACCTGAGATATCCAATGACGAGACAATCGAGCTAAATTTGAACAACAACGTCGATTGCCCCCCCCCCCCCCCCGAGGGCAGAACAGCTATTACCCGGCTTAAGAAGTATAAAGCCGCAGGAGCCGATGTATTACCGGCGGAGCTGTTTAAGGCTGGCGGCGATGTGCTGATAAGGTGCATGCATCAGCTTATGGCAAAATTTGGTTAGATGAATGCATGCCCCGCGATTGGAGTCTCAGTGTACTATGACCCATATTTAAAAAAGTTGATCCGAGTCTCTGTACCAACTACCGTGGAATAAGCCATTGATCAATAGCATATAAGGTTCTAACAAGTATAATGTGCGAAAAACTAAAAGCAATTATCGCTGACCTGATTGGACCATACCAGTGCGGCTTTAGGCCTGGAAAATCGAAAACTGACCAGATTTTCACGCTACGCCAAATCCAGGAGAAGACCCACGAAAAACAAATCGACACCTATCATCTATGTGTCGATTATTAGGCGGCCTTCGATAGTCCGATACGGGAGAAACTCTATGAGACAATGTCTGAATACCTGCAAAACTGAGACGCCATTGCAGGACGATCTTGACGAACACCAAATCCGCAGTGAAAGCTGGTAAGGATCTTACCGAACCTTTCGAAACTAAGCGAGGCCTCAGACAAGGCGACACCCTATCGTGCAATCTCTTTAACATCTTAATTTAGATCATTATGAGAAAAGCTGCAGTCAATATGAATAAAACCATCGGCACCAAAAGTCACATTCTGCTCGCGTATGCTGATGATATAGATATCATTGGGCGCACAGTTAGAGAAGGAGTCAGCAAAAGTGTGCACTCCGAAAAATTTATATAAATTAAATGCGAGTGTCGGCGACGCATGAACCATGAGCAATCACTCATGTGCTGCATTCCGATTCGTTTTTAATTCACAAAGCATTTAAAATTCACAAGTATTCGACTTTGGTGTTCTGAGATTTCACTTTTCGAACTTATTTTTTAAGTGACGGTTTTAAAACAGTTGAATTGCAAAACGTATGTTATGAATGAAAGAAGACAAAAACAAAAAGAACGGTTATTGAATCTCCCCCTGACTTCTGGTCTTGTGTGTTTCCCCTGTAAACGCAAATAAAATATAAATAATTATTCATAATCATAAATTTATTAAAATACTTACCTTTCTTCATGCAACTTCCTTGTTTATTACTCCCACTTTATTACTTGCATAACTACACTTTGGTTTTTACAGGAGAAGGAATAAACGTTATAAATTAAAGACTACTTAAAATTTAATATCCAAATTTTATTTGGAAAAACAAATTAATGGAAAAAAGTAGTTTTTAAGAAATATTTACAACGTTTATTCCTTCGGTGGTGCAATGGTTAGTGTGCGCTCCTCTTGTACAGGGGATCCTGGGATCGATCCCTGCTCCGAACACCTTAAAATTTCTTCCGACGACGGTCACCTCGCTTAGTGACGGCGACACTATCGAGTACTTAGCCATGAGTACTATCGAGTACTCAAAATACCGTTCGGAGCCGATGTAAAACTGTAGGCCCCAAACACTGAGTATAAAACTATAAAGCGCTCAGTTCACTGGTTGTGAGAAGCTCTCCCCAATTCCTTCATGGGAAGTAATGGGAAACCATTTTTTTATTCCTTCTCCTGTAAAAAACTAAAAAGTGTAGTTACGGCCTTTTGCATTTTAGGTTACGATGTGTATGTATGTGCGCCAAAAACAAACAAAACAAAATGATATATGAAAGAGTTGCCACTGTTACTCACTTAGACTTTGAGTGAATACTTATAATTTTTACTCATTTGAATGCATAGAACTTTGGAAATAATATTTTTTTCATTCTTGTCTTACATATGCCGTCGTGTTTATGTTGATATATGTGCGATATAACTATAAATATAAATAAATTTTTGAATTTCTTAAATCTATGGCTCTGGCAACTTTGGATTTTCGAACATTCAATACACAGCTGATTGGCATGAAATGGTATAAATGTGGAATGAAAACAGAATGGAAAAATCAAAATTTTTAGATAATTTTGTTTAATGACTCAGCGAATAAATACTTGAGAAACTTTTACTTTTGAACAACCAAGTTAAGAAAAAACATACTTGGCTTTCATTTTGTAATGTTCTTTTTTACGTAGTTTGCTTTTATGATATAGAAAATTTTATTTACTTTACATTCACAACAACATTGGATTATGAAACAATTTCAGAAAATGCCTAGTTAAAATAACGTCAAGAACACCATTTTTGTGAAACATTTTCACTTTCACAAAAATCCGGAATGCAGAACATTGGCGTATATGGGCTTTATCCTGACATTGACATAGTTAAGCGGATCAAAATAATGCGATTGCGCTGGCTAGGCCATGTCTATAGAATGGATGAAGACGAACCAGCACAAAGGGTTTTCGAAACCGAACTCGAAGGAAGACGAATAATAGGAAGACCAAGACTCCGCTGGAGGGTATTGCCAACAGGAGAAATAAAGTAAAAGATCGAAGTGGTTGGCGAAATATGTTATCTTCGTTTTGTAAGGTCCTTGTAAGGTAAGTAAGTAAGGCTGAGTTTTTTTTATTGGTATATGCACAGAAAGAAAAATTGAAGTAAAATTGCCCAAAATTATTTTATGATTTTGACTAAGTACTAAGGCAACAAAGGTTTTGCTAATTTTACAAATACACCTGTTACAATATTACAAATACACCTGTTGAGTATGGCACCGACTAAGGCAAGCATTGATTTTTTTCAAACATTATTCCATTGTCTTTTATGTGGTAAAAATTTATATTTTTCTAGTTCCGGGATTCCACAATTTCGACATATATTTTCCAATATACTGAGTTAGGATTGTAATATTTCGAAACGATAAATATTTCTATAACATAGAGTAATGTCATATAGAGCTTCCATCTTTCTCATCTGACGTTTCGTTTCACACTCTTTGTGGTGCGGTCGGTGCGATAGAGAGCTATTTGACGTAAATTGACTTACAGCAGTTAGAATTACAAACATTGTGGACTTACATTTTTCATGCCGTTTTGATGAAAGGCTGTGAAATTTAAACGTATTTTGGACTTTTGTGTTAAATATTACTGTTAGTATCAGCGACCGTAACAGTTACAATTTTTATAATAAAAATCAAACTTTAAGTGTTACTTTTTGACTTTTATTTAATTACTCAAGAAATAAAAGTTATTTTCGATTTTTATTTTATAACTCCGAAATAAAAGCTAAGTTTTGAATTTTAGTTATTTACTCCATTAACAACAGTTATTTTTGATGTTTATTTTATTTTATCTCTGTTAACAGTTATTGATGACTTTTATTCATAAAAATCAGTCATGACTTTCATTTTCAAAAGTTATTAATATAATCAGTCAGTGATTTTTACTTTTTTAATCACAATATTAAAGTAATTTCTATTAAGTACAGTAAGTGAGTAACTAGCGGCCAAAATGGGTATATATTCTTGATCACCTCAACAAGAAGAATCGAACAAACTATATATGCTTACGGTTATTATTATTACTTAATAGATCGTGATTTCGAATCCAGGCCAGACCGACTTCCAAATCTTTCGACGACAAACTGCAAGCTTATACAATAATTAGCTTGCCAAATAGGTGCGACGTCGAACTTTGAGTTGGAATATTAAATTAAATATTATGTTTACATATAAAAAAAATATCTGGTTTGTTCGATTACACGTCTTGAGCAGATCAAGAATATATACACATTTTGAACTCTTCTGACTCCTTTACTGATTTTAATAGAAATGACTTTAATGTTGTGACTTCAATAATAAAAGTCACTGACGGATTTTTATTAATGACTTTTAACAATAAAAGTCATGACTGATTTTTATTTATAAGAGCCATCAATGACTGATATCGGCGACAAAATAAAATCAAAATCAAAAATAACTGTTATTAATAGTTAATAACTGTTATTATTAATATTAATAACTGTTATTATTATTATTTCGGATTTATAGAATTTAAATAAAAAAATAATTGTTATTTTTATTTTACATAAAAATTTCAAGAAAAAAGTTTGTTCCTAATTCTCATGCTCACTGTGAAAAGAAATCCATTGGTATACAACATGTGGTTCTACAACATTTACTTCATAGAAAGTATTTCATAAATAACTGTTATTTCCGGTCCCTGGTAAATATATAGATTTGTAGTGTATTTACACAAAAATGTTAACGCACAAAACGAAATACCGTTGCTGTTTTCTTGTTGGTTTTCTTTATCTGGTATTATTAAAGCAATAATTTTCAACATGCAACGTCAATATGCAACACACCAAACTTCGTCAATTTGCTCAGTCAAATCACTTTTCTATATGTCTTTTCTCTATGTTTCCATAAGACAGTATGTGTATATGTGAACACCCAATAAACATTTTTGTAGGAATTCAAGTTAAATTCAGCTGGAATTCCAACAATGTTTTCACATTTCAAGTGTTTAATTCAACTTGAATTACACTTTAATTCAATTGCAATCTCCAGCAAAATTAACCCTTGAATTCAAGTCGAACATTAAAGTATAATTACAGTTGAATTCAAGGCTTGAATTACAGTTTAATTTAAGTCGAATAAATAATTTAGTGCTTTGGAATTCAAGCAAGAAATTGTTATAATTCAAGCTTTAAAACAGTATTAAATTACCCTAATTCAAGATTTACGGCCAGAAAAATTGCGATTTCAATTGTTTGCTTGATATTAGGAAAAAATATATGTAAATAAGTATTTAAACGGAAAAACGTAAATATTGTGTACATACAAAATAACTAAAGTTAAAAAGTCGTAACTGTAATCAAGTTGATTGCTTCTTAAACTGCGCATCTGGGAGAGATGCAAATTCCCGATCATAGGTTACTTCTTCTCAAGTTCTGTATCAGTATTGATGTAATTAACTTTTAACATAATATAATGACATGTTTTAGGCAGGCACTACATACCTACATATCTCTTTTTGCGGCAGATTTTGACTATCGAAGTCCACCTTCCCTTGCAGGTTATTTTCTGAGTAAGCAATTCAAACATTTTACAAGCAACTGATTTTTCTGATGACTAAATTCGAGTACTTCCAATATTGTTTTATACAATAGTTTATATGTTTATTTTTGCATGCGGTTCAAGTTCTTTCTTTTGTTACCCGACATCTACATTTGTTGGAAAATTACTAGATCTGTCAAATATATTGGCCCAGTCTGCGAGAAAGTAATATCAACATTTTGAGGGACTTTTATTTAGCTTTTGAACACATACTCACAATTTTGTTCTGTTAAATATAACGGCAAATTTTTACATTTTATATATCCTCTTAATTACATGTTTTCTTATATATAGCTGACATATACTTTTTGAAAGCAATTTCTATCCATTCGACAAAAAATATTTCTAGTACACTTCAAATAAGTTTTAAACAAAATTTTAAATCGAGTTTAAATTCAGACAATATTCAAACATTAGAATTTTAGAAATGTTTGTGTTTATTGTTATTATTCTATAATATTTCGACATCAAAAGAAATTTCTATAAGACTTGCCCATAGAGTAATCATACACTAGAGTAGCGGCTTCTCTCAGTAAACTTACGAAGTTTGGTGCGTCAAAATACCATTCGGAACCGGTGTAAATCTGCAGGTCCCAATCAGTGAGTATATATATACATATATATATATATATATATTAGGGCGGGTCGATTTGTAGGGAGTGAAAAAATTCACCAATTTCCCTATGATTTCCGTATTCTATGGGTTATTCCATGAAAATTTGCCGAAGGAACCATACCTCTATCGTTAAAATCGAGTCCCCTACTTTTTGTTGGTAAAAAGTTCAAAAGTTACGGGCATTTTTGTCCAAATTTTGGACCATTTTTCCATTTTTTTCATGATTTTGTCCAAGAATATTACTTTCATGGCCATTTTTTTTGGCTCAATCCATTATTTAATTCAATTTACAATTCAAAACGAAGAGTTTAAGCCCAAATTTATCGAATTCGGTTGATTAATTCATGCGATATTGCTAAAACAAAATAACACATAAAACCAACTTTTTAATTTTTGTTCCCATTTTATTTTTTTTCTACAAAAATTCAAATTAAGAGATAATAAAGTATCTATCAACCTATTATTACCTAAAATATTCAATTTGAGTGTAGTAAAAGACAAAATGTGAAAAAAAACAATATTTTTTCTGAAAGTCTTGTTTGCTTTCAAGTCTGGGTGTTTTCGTACGGCTCTCTAATGTCGTCGCCATAGCGCCTTCTACATTCTTTCCTACAACTCGTTTAGCAGTGGCAGCCAGCAATTGGACATGTCTTTCCGTTCCTTGAATGTGTAAAGGAATTTGTGGATCATCGAACGGTGGCACTTCGTAATTTAAATATCCCTCCAAATGTTCATACGAATAACTTTGCGTAAACGGTGGTTCGAATAAAATGGTATCGTCATTTAAATCAATCATATTTGTTTATTCCGTACAATTAAAGTTTATAAGAGATTTTTTATAAACTCTAAGTTCCGTTGGGTCGACAATATCTCTTCGGTAATGTAAAATCTTCTTAATAGCAATGTTTCGTTTTTCCATTCTATCATCAAACAACATAGATAGCAAGATATTTTCTGAGTGTGCAAAATATGGATTATCTTGAATTACTGTATTTACAACTCCAAGTAAATTCGGTGGTAAACATCGTGTCCAAGTAATAAATTAAAAAAGTAATGTACTACCGTATGCGGCAGAGCTATAATACTTAACATTGAAATACATTGGCGTGTATACTTTTATTATATAGTTAGCCAGAATTTTTAAATTTTCAGTTGGATTATTAGTTGTCACATACAACCTTAATAATCTATTGGCTTTGGTCAGCCAACGAGAATGTGCAATTGGCCCTGGTTTTATGTGAGACAAATCCGCAGGAACCACACCATTAGAAATTGCATTGGCCATTAACATCAAGTACCTCGAATCGGTAGATAATTCTTCTGGATTTAAATCACCAGGAGGCATATTTTCCAAAGCGATTTCCTCAAAATCGGTTACCACCTGAAAAGAAAACATAAAAGCTAAAAAATAGAATGAAAAATGGTAAAGAATCAGCTATAAAAATTACATACCGGAAGATTTTCACAATCAGCAATTTGTAAGCTCAACTTTCCGGTAGTTGATCGTGGTCCAGTGGTGGTTGATTTATCTAAATTGTCAAACAAGTGTCTAAACGGAAGTTTGTTAAAGTGCAGAAGACACACAAACCAGTGCAGTGGTCTCTTTAACTGTTTTTCGAATAGTCGCAAAATTCCACCGTGTACGCCGGTATTTGTTGGTTCACCATCAGCGCATATGGCAATTAGTGAATCGAGAGACAATTGTTTTTCTTGGAAGAATTCGATCAATTTGTCGACTTTGCTTGCCGCAGTTTCACTTTCTAGTTTTGTATAGCCTATCAATTGAGATTTTGGTTCCCTCAAAACAACTAGATGAGGTTCTTTAACCATCCTTGGATGCAACTTCTCATCAATTTTTTCTACAGTTAGAGCATCATTTTTCCTGCCGTCGAATGAAAATGATATCAAATTCGAGCCATCATACCGCTTACGAAGTGCGTCTTGTCTCCATTTTTCTCTTTCTCTACGAAGTTTACTTTTATCCATGATGACAAGATTGCCATGAGCATCTTTTACGCCCAGGTCTTCCATCAGAGCTGTTGCCAATGCTGATCCCATTCTATCATGCACACCAAATCTGTCACACATCATTGCATAGTTTTTAGTATTGCATCTGGGAGTGTATGTTTGTGGTGGTAGAACTAATTCTGAACCTCCTCTCACATCAACTTCCATTTCGTCATAATGTGGTTCGTATGTAGGATCGTTGCTCACTGGGATTGTTGGTATAGTCGTTGGTATCGTCTCTTCACTTCCACTATCGTGTTCCGGGATAGATCCACATGAGCAGTCGTTTTCTTTCAAGTTGCATTTACATTTTCCAATGTTGAATAATTGGTTTGTTGATTCTACGAATTTTTTGAATTCTCTTGCGCGTTTTACTCGTTGTTTATCTGCATTACTATATGCGTCAAGCAAATTATTCAATTTTCTAATGATGCTACCTTTGAGTATAAGTTCAATATTAAGTTGATTCCAAATTTCTAGCAATCTGTCTGCTACTTGGGGAGTAAATGTTTTATACGAAAACATTTTGCTTTGGGCTTTTGAACGTTCGGCCAAGAAAAAATAGTACTTAAATATATTTCGTTTAGTTGACAGATTAATATCAGGTAATTCACAGGCCACGCCAAAAGAAAAAACATCATGAGAGACCAAATGTTGCAAACTACTGCGTTGGGTATCTGTTGGATTTTGCGATGAACCAGGCTCTGAATCCATTTTTTAAACCGTCACTAAAAGAATTAAATATGTTTTTCACAACAAATAATCAAACTATTTATTAATAATATAACTATTAACTTTAATAGTTAGCAATGTTTTTACACTTACCTTCAAATCTTTTCTAAATTTCAAAATAGTTTGATTATTTGTTAGTTATTTCAAGTAACACTTCACTGAAATGACGCTCAAACAAAACTAGCATACACTGGAATATTATAAACAAACAAAAATAAAGAAGTCTATAAAGAAACTAAAAACAAAAAGAAATAGACAAACATAACACAGGGTATGCACCCTGTGAAAAAATATGCCAATAATGTAAAGCGAAAATCAGTCCAGTCGTAACGTAAGGTTCGTAAGCCTCATAAGTCAAATAATTGAGCCAAAAAAATGGCCATGAAGGTAATATTCTTGGACAAAATCATGAAAAAAATTTAAAAATACTCCAAAATTTGGACAAAAATGCCCGTAACTTTTGAACCGTTGGACCAATGTTGGAGATTTTTTTTTGTAAATTGATCAAAATGAGCTCACCAAACCCGATCGATAGTTTTTGAGTTATGGATGTGAACGTGTAGGTAATATTTCATACGAACGTCAATTTGGGAAAAAATCTACCAACAAAAAGTAGGGGACTCGATTTTAACGATAGAGGTATGGTTCCTTTGGCAAATTTTCATGGAATAACCCATAGAATACGGAAATCATAGGGAAATTGTCGAAATATAAATCGACCCGCCCTAATATATATATATTTATATAAATATATACTAACACGACATGAACAATTTAAGTCAACAATTCTTGTAACTCCTCCTGGTTTAATTCAATTTACGTCAAATATCTCTCTATCGCACCGACCTTACCACGAAGAGTGTGAAACGAAAAGAATTGTCTAAAAGCTGAGGTAACAAATTGTACGCTTGTAGTATTATACAATCCAATTCACCTAAGTTAACCAAGGCAAATTAACCTTGAGCAATTTTCTGAATGTGTAGTAATAAATTAAAATAAGGTTTTTTTAAAAGGTTTAATTTTTTAATTTTTAATGCATATTTTAAGTTTTTTCTTTGTAGCCGCATATTTTTCACCAAATCCTATTCGTAGTGATAAGTAGTTCGTATTCGACCAGCTGCAGTGTTTTTGTTCATCAAAGATGTCTGATTTGGTAGGTCTTAAAATGCCTAATTTTCCGATTCGAAATATTTTCCAACCCAATGTCGTAGAACTTTGTGTTCTAGGATACCGATTAGATTAGAGAAACGCTGAAGGAATATGGTTTAATACTTGTCTTGTGAAGAAGTAGTTTAGCGCAAGTTTCACGTCCGTCATTTAAAAGCTCACAGAAAATGTTCATATTAAACGACATTTATATATGAAACACGTCGGACATTTAAATTGTATTTCAATTGATAATTTTCAACTGTGGCTATTAGTTTGTCAAATTCAATGTCTAAGGGCGAGTTTCACACTCGTCCATATTAAAGGACGTTTAAATGACAAACATGGGACATTTAAAGTCAATTTAAATGGAGAATTTTCAACAGTGAAACTGGCGGTAAGTATTTTATACTATGGGCGTTCATTATAAATTCCTCGTATACCTCGTAAAACTTATAAACAATGGTTTCCCATTACATGCCATGAAGGGATTGGGAAGATCTTCTCACAACCAGCGAGCTGTGCAATTTATAGTTTTTACACTCACTGATTAGGACGTAGAGGTTTACACCGGTTCCGAATAGTATTTATAGAATTTTTTCATGGCTAAGGACTCGATAAAATCGCCATCCTAAGCGCGGTGACCGTCGTCGAAAGAAATGTAAGGTTGTTTCGTTTTCATTTTCGAGAGTCGCGCACACTATCCATTATTGTACCACCGAGGGTCATTTACATTTACGAAATATAAACGTTTTTCATAAAAGTTTGTAGTTTGAATTTGAATTAGATATATACAAAGTGATTAATTCTAGTGATATAACGTACGTCTCTGAGACGTATGACAAATAAGCATTTATTTATTTCTTTGATTTTTTAGGGGAATACTCTTCGTCGGTTTTACAGTTTAAAGTTTGAGCGCTTTTCTTTAGATAGCATTTTTTTATAGAGCAAGACTTAGGGCAGGTTTCAAACTTGTCATTTAAAAGCTCACAGAAAATTTTCATATTAAATGCCATTTAAATGTCAAGCATCTGACATTTAAAATCCATTTAATTGGAGATTTTTGAACTGCGAATCTGGTCATTAATCTTATTAATTTGAAACGGATTTTATATTAAAACATTTTGGAACCTTTAGTAATTAGACCTCAATGTAGCGTAATGTACTAGCTTTTATGTATAAAAAATAAGGTTATTTTTCTAGGGTTAAGAGTTTGAATGAAAACCCCTACTATTTGTAAATTGAATTTCTGTACACTCAATATATAAAGTTATCCTTTTGCTTTCTGGTACAACATTTTCCGGAAGCATTTGTTATACAAATAGCCTCCGATTTTTAAATGTTTATCTCAGTTCCCCAATAATCATATACGTTTCTTTGGGCGAGTTTCACACTCGTCATTTAAAAGCTCACAGAAATTTTTCATAGTAAATGAAATTTAAATGACAAGCATCGGGCATTTAAAGTACATTTAAATGGAGAATTTTCAACTGTGAAACTTGCCATTACTTTTGGTAAATGCTGATTGGCATTATTCAATGTAGTAAGAGGGACTCATCATACGAGTAGATGAGTGAGTTAACTGCATATAGTAAACCACACGAGGCGAGGAAAGTCGTACATAAATATGTTATATACATGAATGTGGGGCTAATATAGAACACTGAAGAAGGCCAGAGAGGACACTATTACCAAATTGTACACCAAACATTATTTTTGAGAAGAAGTTATGAAACAGATTTATTATGCTTGGCCTGAATGCAATTTGAATCATATTGTAAAGTATGCCCCCATGTGAGCCATGGTCGTAAGATTTTCATTGTCCAAAAAAACAGGAACTGTAGACTGCCGAATCCGTAAGTTGTGAATTATGCCATTATGAATTATTAATCCTCTTTTGAACCTCGTTTGAAGTCTGATCTATAAGGACAATTCATACCTAAATCCATTTTGATTCTAATTATCTTCTCGAAAATGTTCTCCAAAATGGAAAGCAATGAAATGGGTCGTAAATTAGTGATGTCATTCTTGTGCGGTTTTTGGAAATTTCCATTCCATTTTATACCGAAATTATGTTTTTGTAACGGGGTTTTCAATAAGAGTGCTACAAACGTTTTTTTAAATAAAACAAAAGCGGTTTTAGATACCAATGAAATTCTTTATTCCTGTGAAAGTACGTTCGATGCCATTATGTATGGAACTCGACTTCTTTTGCATGGCCACCACGGGCACGCTTGCAGAAGTCCAGACGCTGAACCCAATTTTCGACGGTTTTCAAGCATAAATCGGCCGATAATGCTGTAATTTCACGTTCGATATTCGTACGAAGTTCATCAATCGTCGCTGGCTTGTTGGCATAGACCATAGACTTGACGTAGCCCCACAGGAAATAATCTAAGGGCTTCAAATCGCTCGACCGAGGCGGCCAATCGACTGGGCCATTTCGTGAGATAACACGTTCACCAAACTTGGTTTCCAATAAATTGATTGTGGCATTCGCTGTGTGGCTTGTGGCGCCGTCCTGTTGGAACCACATGTCCTCCAAGTCCATATTATGCAATTGGGGCCAAAAATATTCGGTTATCATTGAACCGTAGCGATTCGCATTCACAGTAATGTGCCGGTCTTGATCATCACGGAAGAAGTACGGCCCAATGACGTCGCCGGCCCATAAACCGCACCAAACCGTAATTTTTTCGGGATGCAATGATGACACTGTTTTATACAAATACCCGTATTTCTGGTTTCGAAATGTTACAATCAAGACAATGGGATAATATTTGATGAAAATCAATGCTTGGCTTAGTAAGTGCTATACTCAACATGATCTGAACCATTAAGTTTTTCCCCGTAAGGATATCTACGTTTTCACTAGCGGTGCAGTTGCGTCATTATCTTTGAACTCGAATCCAATTTATGTTATAATTTGTCTTTATTTATGTTAAGGTCCTTTACTCAAATACATCGTTTAATGGAGATGTTGTCTCCATTGTTTTACCAATAACACAGTGAGACAAATTTTGACACATCGCCGTCAGCCTCAATAATTCCAGCGCGGAATGAAAGTAGACCACTGGATAAACAAAACCGCCAAAGGGGTTTGCAAAGTTCGGTCGAATTTCCTTTCAGTGGCCTCTTGAAGTTGAGATATTTTTGACCTTTTTTTCAATATTAGTGAGAATAAAAATATTAAGCAAAAATGCATTACTTGGGCGGGCCTTAGAAAAAAAAACGAAAAACGGCCAAAATATGGAAATTTCAGAAAACCAAAACTTTTTTGGCGGTCGGACCTATGGGACACTTGGGGTCCAAAATAGGGCTCGACATGAAAATGACTTAGAATAAGTCTCTATTTGATGAGTTTTATTTGTAAATCTTCTAAAAATAAGACGAAAAAATTATTTCTTTTTTTCCGATAACTGTCTTAGTTATCGAGTTATCGATTTTTTAAAAAATAATTTTTTCTTCCCTTGTTATTTGATGTAATTTACATATATTTTGTCAAATTTCCGTATTGTAATTGATTAACAAACGTCGCCAGTATTTAGTCCCGTTATTGTTTCTTTACTTGCTCTTGTTCATTGTTCAAGCACATGACTTTACATTTGTTTCAATATAAACAAAATCAACATCATTTGGTGGGTACACTACCTACAGTTGCTGGGGAATTGACACAAAGGGCATCAACATTGCCCATAGCATAAATGAGATAAGTGAATATCACAGTCGTTAATGTCTTTCAATTAAGCAGTATGTATTGAATTCTAACGGTTTTTGTTTTAAGTTGCTTTTTAGAACAACTGGAGTACTGGTTAGAGTACTGCAATGCGATGAATTTTTGTAGATTTTTGAAAAGCATCGACGCTAGTCTAAAATATCGCGAAAGTTTCACTGAAGTTAATTTTATTCTAAATAAAAAGTGAAATTTTTTTAATGGAAATGGAATGTAATATTAATAACTTTTGTTACGTCTGTGGCCATTTCACTACAAAAATTACAAAACATGGATATTTTATAGAAGAATTTAGGTGTGCTTATGAAAATTATTTCAACCAACCAGTTATTTCGAATGTTTCCTGGGCACCAAATGTGGTTTGCAAAAAATGTTACAGTGATCTTTTAAATTGGAAGCATAAAGTATTTAAATGTTTGCCATTTGGCGTACCGATGACCTGGACGGATCCAACCAGCCACCATAAATCAAATTGTTATGCGTGCGTGAACTCTGTTCAAGGTATGAACAGAAAAAACACCAAGAATAAAGTGTATTTGAGTGTTCCAAGTGCTCAAACTCCGATACAACACTCCGAAAACATTCCAGTGCCAAAACCTACCAGCCCCGACGTGTCATCAGGTGTTACTCTTGAAAGTGAGCTCAATGAACCTTTTTCATTGTATGACTGTGGAGCAAGTGTTTCAAATACTCCAATTTTAGTTACCCAAAACCAGTTAGATTCTATAGTGGCAAAGTTAGGTCTTTCTAAACGTAAATCGGAAGTTTTGGCTCAATTTCTGAACACCAAACATTTGTTAGCACCTGGGACAAATGTCACAGCATATAGAAATCGCCAAGCGATTCTACAAAATTGTTTCGTTGTTAATGATGAGAAAACATCATCTTACTGTATGGACATCGAAAAACTTACGACCGAGATGGAAATTCAGTACAATGCAGATGAATGGAGATTCTTTATTGACAGCTCCAAAACGAGCTTAAAAGCAGTGTTGCTCCATCAAAGTAACTTGAAACCGTCAATACCAATTGCATATAGCATTGAAACAAAAGAGCACTACGATGTATTGAAAACAATTCTTCATAACGTTAAATACGACAAACACAAATGGAAAATCTGCTGTGATTTGAAAGTAGTTGCAATTCTACGCGATTTACAAGCAGGCTACATAAAACATATGTGTTTTATATATGATTGGGATTCAAAGTATAAAGGTGACCAGTATTCAAACCACACCTGGAAAGAAAGAGCATTGAGCAACCATACAAACGCCAATGTCATTCAAAACCCCTTACACTCCGATACAATACTCCGAAACCCTTACACGTCAAACTCGGCATTGTGAAAAGTTGCTTGAAAACGGTAGCAGAGAGAAGAAGTCAGTGTAGTTTTGGCTCAAATTGTTCCTCGTGTCAGTGAAAGCAAACTGAAAGAAGGTAAATGTGCAATACATATAACATTTGTTGTATTACAATAGAGATTCTTAAATCATATTGATTTTATTTAACTTTTTTTTCGGCGTTGTGAATGGCCCAGACATAAGAAAAGTTTTGAAAACTCAATCATTAGATGACGTTTTAAATGATCCCGAGTTGAAAGCTTGGCGCTCAATTAAAGAAGTTATACAAGGTTTTTTAGGAAAAACTAGATCTAATACATATCAAAGCTCTGTACAAACAATGATGGCTGCATTCTCTAAAATTGGTGTCAACATGTCATTAAAAATTCACTTCTTACACCATAATTTGGACTATTTTAGTAGACAATTGGCCGCCGAGTCCGACGAACAAGGTGAACGCTACCACCAAGTTGCTATTCCATTTGAAATACGGTAACATACGTATTTTTTTGATTGATAACACATACTTATAAAATACATTACAGATACCAAGGACAAAAGAGGCGTGACGCCATTCTAGCGGAAATTTGTTGGTCAGAGAGAGAATCAGATATAGTGCGTGCTTCTGATTCCAAGTAAAATGTTAAAAATGCCGATAGCCAACATTTCGAGCTCCCATCAACATGAAAAAAGCCTCGAACCACATAGCTTAAAAGGCCCATTCACAAAAAAATTAATAAAAAATCGATAACTAAGACAGTTATCGGAAAAAAATATATAAAATTTTTTCGTCTTATTTTTAGAAGATTTACAAATAAATAAATGTTTTCGCTTTATGTACTTTGTAAACTTTTGTATTTGAATCTCATTAGTTAAACTAGCTTATTAATTAAAATTCGACAATATATAGTTGCGTTTTGGTTTTTACATTTATTATTCAAATTTTTATTTATCAAAATAGCTAATAAATTAAGTGTGATTGACATAATTTTTCTATAAATAAGAAAATTATATGTGCAAAATTTGCTTTTATGTTGTAGTTAGATTTCCGAAAGCAATAAGTCAAGCCATCTAAAATTTTGGGTGATTTTTGGTGATATTTGAAATAATTTGAAATATTGCCGTCAAACTTAGAAAACCCTATGTTGCCTTAGTACTTAGGCAAAATCATACAATAATTTTGGCCAATTTTACTTCGATATTTCTTTATGTGCACATAGCAATAAAAAGATCAGCCTGGCCGCTATTTGTTAGGATATTTTACAAAATGCTGATATTAACGAGCGGCGGCTAAATAAGTTTATATTTCTCTAAACAACATTTGAAAAGTTTGAAGCTAATCTGCGAATAATTGATGGACCCCAAAACTGGTTTAACTTTAATAAGTCAAAATTTTGTCTTTTATTAGACAAGTTTATTTACATGTCATCATCACTCGCGAACGACTTGTCCGATTTTGTGCAACTACATTTAGAAAAATGTTGTGCTAAAATGCCTTTAGTCTAGTCCTATACTATTTCCCAATATAATCAACAGATTCTTTCGGACGTATAACAAAAATGTGATGGAAAAAATAAATTATGATGAAAATAAACATCAAAAATACAATACAAATTTTGTTTTTATAATAAATCATGATATAGGATGCTCAAATTTTAAAAAATGATGGAATATTTTTTAAATGTTTTTCTATTTATTTATTTACTCAGCTAAAAACAGCTGAAAAATATAATTTTACATATCTTCAGTTACAAACTAAATACAACATTAAAGTATAATAATTAAATTGAGAGAACAGGAACAGTGGTAAAACAGTATTCAGGAACAAAATTAAACAACAAATTGTAATAAATTCATGCAGGAGATAATAGATTGAACATGGACGATATTGACAGAATTATTATATAAGAACATAAAGACTAATATAAGGACAAGAGTGATAAGAATAGGCTTGATAAAACAGGAACAAATGAAGCTGCAAAAGATCCAGCGGGATAGATAAAGCAGGAATTGGTGAAGTATGTGGAGCAGGAACCGATGAAGCAAGAACAGATGGACTGAGGAAGCAGGAACTGATGAGGCAGAAACAGATGACGCGGAAACAGAATAAACAGGAACAGATGACGAAGGACCGATGAAGCAGGAACAGATGAAGGTGGAATAGATAAAATAAGAAAAAATGAAGCAGGAACTGATGATGCAGGTGAAGCAGGAACAGGTGAAGCAAGAACAGATGACGAGGGACAGATAAAGCAGGAACAGATGGAGCAGGAGTAGATGATATAGGAACAGATGCAGGAGGAAACGAATGAAGCAGAAGCAGATGAAGCAGGGCGTATGAACCATGAATTGATAATTTAGGTGGAGCAGGAACAGACGAAGCTAGAACAGATGACACAGGAACAGATAAAGCAGGAATAGATGGAGCAGGGACAGATGTAGAAGGACAGATGATGTAGGAACTGATGATGTAGGAACGGATGAAGCGAGAAGAGATGCCACAGAAACAGAATAAGCAGGAACAGATGAATAAGGACAGAAGAAGCAGGATATTTTGAAACAGGTTAAGCAGGAACAGATAAAGCAAGAACAGGTGTCACAGGAACAGTTGAAGCAGCAACAGAAGAAGCAGAGGACATATGAAGCAGAATTTTATGATTTAGTTGGAGCAGGAACAGATGAAGCAAGAACGAATGATACAGGAACAGATAAAGCCGGAACAGATGGAGCAGGAACAGATGTAGAAGGACAGATGATGTAGGAACTGATGATGCAGGAACGGATGAAGCGAGAACAGATGCCACAGAAACAGAATAAACAGGAACAGATGAATAAGGACAGAAGAAGCAGGATATTTTGAAACAGGTTAAGCAGGAACAGATAAAGCAAGAACAGGTGTCACAGGAACAGATGACACACAAACAGATACAGCAGGATGAGAATGAACCAGGAACAGATGAAGCAGGAAATTTAATTCGACGGAAAGGAACCAAAATTCATTCTCATGATTTCTCGAGTGAAGTCTTAAATCTTTAATTTGGCAATTCTAAGCATTATCAGTCATAAAAAAAATAATCGCTCGTTTAATTACTACAATCGAATCCGATAGAGAGAGTAGATGGTGGAACTTATGAAAAGTATAGCAAAGAGTATAAACTGGATTAAAGGATTCGTAGTTATGTTTGAACGCGGGTAGAAAAAATGGAACATATTGTCTAGAAGCTCTAAATGGAACATTAAACGAAATATGCTGAATTAATTACTCCATTGATTAGTTTAACCATAAAACATACAGACAACATTGCCCTACGAGTCTAAAGAGCTGTAATCTATGAATATAGGGCGGTAGGTTCGAAGATGAACTGCAACCAAGATTGGGTAAAGCAAAAAGTAAACACTGCTTATGAACAGATTCGATTCTATCAAGATGGCACCTATAATGTGGAAGCCAAACTGTTGAACCGTACTCAAGAATCGGCCTTACAAGGCTAGTATACAGTAGCTTTGACAAATAAGGGTCATCAAATTCTCTGGACAAACGTTTTATAAACCCTACCAAAGTATTAATATGTGACGAAAAAGTACATTTACTATCAAGAGTCAGATCTAAGTCGCAAAACTGAGACTCGTTATCCAGCACATTATCACCAATCTTGTAAAAAGTTTCCCACCACATCCTTCTGTTAAACGAAATTTTTTTACATTTACTCTAGTTAAGAAGCATAAAATTAGAAGCAAAGTAAAAGACATTCATTCACAGACTCATAGACAAATACAATTTGACGTCATCTGCGTACATTAGAAATTCTGAATGGTTAATAACCGACGGCAGGTCATTTAAAAACAAGTTAATAAGAAGAGACCCTAAATGACTGCCCTGAGGAACACCAGAAGAAACAAAAATCTGTCGTGGTAAAAACCCATTAAACAACACGGACTCGGTTCTGCCAATTAAATAAGATGACCACCAACTCAAAAATTTTTATGAGAAACCCATCATTTCAAGCTTCAAGAGAAGAAGATTATGATTAACCTTATCAAAAGTTTTACTAAAATCTGTATATATCACATCCGTCTGAGGAAAAAACATGTGAAACAAATTCTAACAAATTAGTAACCTTTTATAAATACAAATGCACAATTTTAGCCGCAACTAATTTTTTAAAAAGCTTGGGAATTGCAGTCAACTTAGCAATGCCCCTATAATTTTCGACATTTGACCTAGAACCATTTCTATGCAACGGAGAAATGAAGCTTTGCTTCCAAAGAGAAGGAAACACACCAGAGGAGAGTGAGCGATTTAACATTCTCGTCAAGGGAATATACAATTCCTTAGCAGAATGCTTAAGAACAGTAGACGGTACTCCATCAGGGCCACGGGAATAATAGTGTCATATTTGGTCCCACATACAGTTCATTAAAAGATAAATCACATAATAAATCAAAACGAGGAATAGAGTAAGAATAGTTAGTTGCGGAAACACCTTTCACGTAAGTTGATTGAAAAAAATCAGCAAAAAGTTCAGCAATTTCACCGTCAACCGATCTCAAAACACCTCTATATGTAAGTGAGTTCTCTTCGAATTAACAGACGTGTAAAAACATTTCCGATAAGAGTTTATTTTAGCCTTTATCCTTACAATATAATTAGCATACTTCGACGGATTACTAAATCACATTTATGCATGCCAATAAAGTCTGCACTCCCAGCAGGAAAAGGGAACGAATAGGAAGCGAGAAGGTAATGTGTAGCGTGTATTAAACGTTGATTCAAGAATGCATTATTCTTAACACAAGGATGTCCTAGGAAAAGAATGAATTATTTTAATGTGTCCAGAGAATGAGTTATATAATTCGTTCTTTATTTAACATGTTATCATGAATGAATTCTATAATGCAATATTTATAATGCATTCTATTGTTAATGAATTAAGAATTTGTTATATAATACATTCCCCCGGCAAACATACATGAATAAAATAAACTATTTATTTAAATAAACTATCTATCTTCACCTCTAAACGTTGCAACACAAATTGACTTATTTACGCGATTCTAATAGGAACATGTGGACGAATGCAAGGTTTAGAAATACAATGTTAAGCCATCAGAAAAAAATCCAGTTAGATGACGTAGTGAGCATAAAGCAACTATGGTATAGAGAAGAAACTCAAAGAAAACGAATGAAGCGTGTCGTTTACCTGCTCTTTCTCTTACTCTCTTCGTTCAATATTTCAATACACAAGCAGTTTTCTGATGATGTTATTGTATCGAACTATAGAAATTCCAACCATATTTAAATAAAATTACATAAAGTATGTACAACGTATGAAATAATCAAGTTATGACGCGGGAGAGAAATGCGTTTGAGTGAATCGCCTCGACTTTTTTGGTTCTTTTCTACTAGGGTTGCCAAATTGCTCCGGTTTTTTCTTCTCACTTGTACATCCTCTTTGTATTGAGAAAACTTAAAAAGAACTGGATTGCCAAATCTATGTCTGCCTACTATTACCAAAAAGAATGTACAAACCCGTCGCAATTTGGAAACCCTCTTAGAAGAGAACCAAAAAATGCCAACAAAAAAGTCGATGCGATTCACTCAACTGCATTTCTATCTGTCGTCATAACTTAATTATTTCATACTTTTTACATACTTTATGTAATACTATTTCTATAGTTAGATGCTGTAACATCATCAGAAAACTGCTCCTGTACTGAAATATTCAAGGAATGGAGTAAGAGAGCGAGTAGATAAACGAGGCGCTTCACTAGTTTTCTTTGTTGGAATTCTACTCCATGAGTAAATTTTCTTCTCTATGCCATAGTTTCTTTATGCTATTACTTAAGATAGGTAAGATTTCATGTGAAAAAATGTGGGTTTTGCAGCGAGCCAGCAACCCTGTAATTGATATCACTTTGACAAAATTGTCAAGAAATAAAACAACAAAGCAAAACGGAAACGTAAAAATTGTATGCGCGAAAGAACAATCGTCACACTCAGAAACAACACATTTCATCTTCGCAGATGTGGGAATGCACTGGGGAATCAATGTGCAATTTTGTCAAATGACATTACCCCATAGATTTGGAATGTCTTATATAATGTAATTATTATAATGCATTAAATAATCCATTCTCAATGTAGTGCATTCTTCACTTTCCTGCTGGGACTATTTCCAGTTCTGTTAAACCTCTTATATAATCTATTTCTGCGGTTTCTCAGGCCACCTAACTCTTTTGTCGACCACGGAGAAGAGGAAGAGTCAGCTTTCCCAAAAAATATGGTAACTGTCGAATGAAAGTTGGAATTCACCGCATCATAAAAATTGTGACAGTCCGAAAAAACGTAACCTTCAAATAATGACCTTCTAACGGTCAAAAGAGTGTCTTGCAAAATACAAAAATTACCAGGCTTATCATCTTTACATTTGGCTTGTAGTTACATTGCATACCTACAATTATGACGTAGTCGGCTCTTCAGAATTTGCGGAATGCCTTTGATGCAATGCCACATTAATGCTTTCCAGTTGCTTTCTAAATTTCAGTGATATATTATACAAAATATTAAAAACTCATTTGTACTTATTTCTGCCGTTGTTTACATATTCTTGCAAATTTTTGTTCGCTAAAATTTCTAAGATCTCTAACATCGAACTGTCAAAATTTTGTCTCTCTGGCTCTCACTTACCGGACTTTTGGCTTCAGGTAAAAAAAAACACGAGTCAGTAAAAATTTTCACAAATTTTAGAGTAAGCAAACAGAGCTAATGGTGTTGAAAAATATAGATTATTTTAAGTTCCTAGTTCTATTTGCGTTTAGGTGTTAGGCAGTGTCAATGCATATTTTAATGGCTACCTTAGATGCGTTAGACATATCTCTCGATGATTTACTCATAAAGCGTACTTTGTTGCAGCGGCTGCGTGAACGATTAAACGGACATAGAGATTCATATATGTCTTTTCGGACTTATTTATCTTTTGACGTATTATAATTCGAAAGACAAATACTTAGTATGTCCCAGCTAAGATATTCAAGAATCTCAGTATACTTACAATGTAGTATATTGGTACATGCATATTGTAGGACATACAGGGTGGTCCAAATACAAATATATATTTAAAAATTAAAGAAAATTAACTACCCTTAATTTATTTTGCATCACGATTTCACTCATGTGGCTCTATTTCACGAATGGCTCGAATGAAATTAGCCTCAAGAGCGTGTGTCGTTTCTGGATTATTCGCATAGCACCTTCTTTAAGGATTCGCTACAAGATAAAGTCAAAAGGGGTCAAATTGCAGCTCTGTCGCGGCCAATTGCCATCACCAAGACGGCTGCTTAGAGGATTTTTGAACTTTGTGCGCAAAATATCGGTTGTTTGATGATATATCTCAATTAGGAAGATCCACTTCTGCATTTAAATTTTTTTTCAATACTGCTGAAAAAAGCCTTTGTCGATAGATATTCAAAATATTTACTTTTGTATTCTATATTATGCAGAGGATTGTACAATTATATCAGAAATAGAAAGTTAAACATGATTTTAAAGAAATATCAAAATTTAAAGTGATAAAGTCAATCAAATTTTAAATCACAATATAAAATTGTGATCAAGAAATGAAGAGCAGTTTTGGAAAATAGGCACATGGTTAAATATTCTACCAAATCCTAACGAGAAAAATTGAAA
This sequence comes from Phaonia tiefii, assembly GCA_963931995.1. Lineage (NCBI taxonomy): Eukaryota > Metazoa > Arthropoda > Insecta > Diptera > Muscidae > Phaonia > Phaonia tiefii. The sequence continues at coordinate 237,528,054 of OZ008367.1, forward strand.
CCAGTTAAACAGAGCGCATCTGTTTAAGTTATTTATATCTCCCATAAAATATGGGAAAAATTAAAATACGCTCTAAAACTGTTACGATGGTTGTTCAATGAATTAAAGATATTCAGTTTTGTTGGGAGTAACAGGGAAAGTATGTTGCAAAACATTATGTGCTTCTTAGTCCTAAATGTGTCTCCTGGACGGACGCAATATCAATGGTATCATCCATACTAATCTACTTCATCCCTGTGAGAGATCTTACATTAAATGTCAATTACGGTTCACATTCTCGTGTAACTATCTGAAACGGCATTGTCTTGAAATATTTAATAAAGTTTCCTATTTTATCTTGGTGCTGCAACTACTGTTCGCTATTCTCAAAAACTAAATTATAATAGTAGGTTTTAGGCATTCCTTTTTAATTGTCAGCGATAAATTTTGAAACAGACTCGCGAACGATATACTCCCTGTAGGAGTATAAAGTATACACAATTTTGTACTGTTTCTACAACTTCATATCGGAAGCTGGCCCTGTAACTTTTCCCAAATGTTTCATAAAATATATATATTCCTTACATTGTCTATAGCTTGAAGGTGTAATTATAGATATATTTGTGAAAGTAATTTAAACAAAGGAAATGTTTCTTATATACAAAACTATTTCAAAGGCATGAGGCCGGTGTTGGGATATCAATAAGAGAAACCCCGTAAGACCAGCCAAAGATGAACATGCCGGAACGCCTTTGTAATCTCAAAATGTCCCGGCCCAAAAACTGTAGCAACTTCTGTGGTCGCAGATGACAAAATCGTTAGAGTGTCTGAGGACTCTCAACAAGTAATGGTACCTGAACCGAGGGAAGAACCAATTTACTAGGACATAGTCGGTCGTGACATGGCTTTGCAATTAGATGGCCATCAGATATTTTATTTTAAGTAACGTGTTGTATTCTTGTTTCTTGTGATATTCTTGTTTCTTGTGATATGTTTGTTTCTTGTGATATTTTTGTTGAAAATTATTATTCCTTTTGATATGAAATTTTAGAATTTTAATGCTATATTTTTTGCCTTTTTTTTGGGAACAAACAATCCCATTTATTGCTTTCAACGACATCTAGAAAATTACCCATTACACTAAAATTTTTCCAACACTTGTGCTTTATCTATTAGTTTACTTTATCTATGCTATGTATAATTAGAACTACAGCCTTAATCGTTTTAATGATTTTGGAATTGTTAGGTCGTTTTTATAACGGACGTTTATAAAAATGAAAACCTGTACGTTAACATGAATAATTTACGAAATTGAGATAAAAGTATTACCAAGTTTGACTTTGTTGTATAAAAAATTTTGAATGTATGTCATTTCTCATTTTATATTTCCACGACGTCTCGAAAATTATGATGTAAATATAAGGGGTAGTTACTATTTTTAACAAAATATTTAAAAAGTTGTATAAAATATTATTGATTTTTTCTTCTTCCACAAGCTGAGTTGCAAGACAATTCTAGAGAAAAACAGCAACTAAACCAACCCCAAAAGGATGAAAAGTGAAGAAGAAAGCCGAGGAATAGCTCGTTTAACAAACTGTTACTTTCGCCGATATTCTCCATGACTCGATTTGCAAGAACACCGTTGGTTATGTCTGGTTGATGATATTTGTATTATTTTTTGATACACTTTATGTACCTTTTGGTACCGTTGTGTACACTTCTTGTACTATTTGCATACACTTTATGTAATTTTTGGTACACATTTTCTTAAGTTTTTTTTTGGTGCAGTTTACCTACGTTTTACTACAATTAAAGTAGTTTTGGCCAAGTACTCCTGGTGTGTACTTTTCGTAAATTGTTGACGAAATTTGTGTACTTTCTTGTGAAGGTTGTGTACGTTATGGACCATGATATGTACACGTACGTGGTACATTTCCTTGTGGTACATTTTCTGAATTTTTAAATGCATGATATGGTAAATAAATTTTGTATGTAAATTTTGTATATTGTATGTACGTTATGGTAAATTGAATCGCTTGGAGCCATCTGGCCTTACTTGTCTCCTTGTTTGGGTCTAAAAAGCACATGCGAAAATGGATATAGACAAATGATAGATATAGACCAATGCCTTGGTTTTTTGTTTCTTCCTCGTACGTGCTTTCAAGTCGTATATATTTTACAACTCGTGCCGATTTTAAATTCAGTGATACCCCAATGTGTCAGTAAGGTCCTTAACCATTGCAATCGAAAGAGATTTCGTTTACCCAACGATCTGTTTTTCAGTACAATAATTCAATTCTACTAACCAAATGAGAGAATGCTGTTGCAATGTGAATGCAGTATAACTACCTCATATATTAAATTGAATTTTTCAGAATTTTGTTTTGTATTAGACTTTGAAATTAACGAATTGACAAATACATAGGAAAAATTATCGGATGAAGCTAAGCACCCTCAACGTCTATGCGTTTTTTTCGTTACAATTGATGTTATCTTATATAGGTTACGAAAAAAAAACGCCCCTATAGTTAACGAAAATAATTCAGTCAAATTTGTTTGGGTCGTGTTTAAATCATGCATGTGTACGTATATTTTTCGAGTTAAAAAATATTATATAAATAGGTTTAATGTTATATATCGAGCTTTCTTTATCGAGAAAATATTGTTTAGAGTATAAAGATATCAAGTTGGTTGTGAATATGAAGTTTAAAACCGATAGTTTAAAAGAACAGTAAATTTTCGTTTGCTACGTATGTATTTTTGGACTACTACTCGTAAGAGTTGCAATTGAAATTGAAATGTATTTTAATCTTCACCGTTTTGCAAAAAAATCAATCAATTGTATATTTTCAGTGTGCTAGTAGTAAATTTGAGTAGTACAGATTCTTTTTTTTTCTGATACACGTTATTTAAAATAAACATTTCTATCTGTTTATGGCATATAGGCTTTCGGTCCCGATCAGTCACAAAAAATATCTAGTCTGTTTCTGCACCAGATGTCATAAACATTGAAGATATTTTCAATGTGCAAAAAAGTACCGTGGAAGTACTCACCCGCATTTGCAATGGATTCAGATTTAATTTATCGTGTTGCCTTATCAATTGCATTAAAAAACAGAATTAAGTAATTTTTAAAAATGTATTTTATACAAGAAAATCTTAATCTAAAACTTAACTATAAATCTGACCTAATAAGCGCAAATTTGTATTACATAGAAAACAGTAGCATGAGACTCCCTTCCTATAATGTGAGATTAGGGATATTTGTGGGCAAATTTCCTGTTGTTATGTTTTTGAAGAAGGGCAAGATAATTATATTCGATTAAATGTTTATGCTTGGTCAAAGCAACCTAACATGTCTACGCCAACGCCAGCTTCCTGGCAGCGAATATTATGATATGGTGACATCAGGAATGATTTTAAGAGTTTAGCCGAGGACTGATAGGTGAATGGAAGGTATTGATCGGTAAGCATGTGCGGGGTTGTGTTACTTTTAGGGTTGGATTGGGAAGGAACAAGTTTCGGCTGGTCCTATTTGCGACGCCGCCCTTTTGGGCGGTCACTTTCCTCACAAGAGTCTTCAATCTCGATAGTGTTAAGCGTCATGGGGCTGTCTGTTGACTCAGGAGCGCTACATTTATCTTCAACATCCCTTTTGACGGAAGATATAAGATATCTCAGTTGCATCATTTGAACTGCAGTTACGCGTGCCTCGCCATATTTTTCTAACCATTGTAAAAATTTTTCGCCGTGCATAATAGCTTCGCTGTGGTCATCGTCTATATCGTCGGTGTAGCCAGCATCAGCCAATTTTGTCCATTCTTCTTCGTTGGTCTTGTTAGAGTTATTGTTGTTATTATGGGTGCAGTCATCCACATTAGTGTTTGCATTGCTGAAGCTAGCTTCTGGTTCGCCAGCTGTATTCGCATTGTTGTTAATCTTGTATAGTAAGTTATCAAGGACGTCTCTGCATTCGGCAACGCTATTTCGTGTTACCTGCAATTGGGCGCAGTCTATAGCAGGAGTAGGACTGTTGCGGATTGATGATGGTATATCATCGTCTTGTTCGGAGCATAGTGCTGCATCCGGAAGACAATTTGGCTGAGGGCTTCTTGGTTTTGATGATTTGGCCGATAGGTCTTCGGGTCGGTTTCCCGAGCTTTCGGCGTGTGCCAATTCGCTCTTAAGTTGATTGGCTGATGGAGAACTCTGTGGAGATTGGCTACATGTAGAGTCTTTTGTGAGCTGTGAATACAGTATATTTTCAAACCCACATTTACCACTCAGTTCGTTATGGGCAGGGCTGGATGCCTCACCAGTATTGTCTAATAATTCTACAGTATTTGGGGCAGAAGTTGCCTGTAATGCAGCCATAGCTGCTGCAGGAGTCAGAGAACTAAGACTAGCTCCAAATGCCTTACACCAGTTGAACCAAGCTGAATTCTTATCATCTAAACTTCCAGAGGGTGTTGAGGACGGTGTTAAAGGATTTGGAACTATAGGTGGTGTAGAGGTGTGTAGGCTTTGTTGTTGTGGTGTTGATGACCGTATAGGAGGACTTTGGGCCCCTAGTGTTGGTGCCTGTGTATACAGATTATTAAAGCCAAGAAGAGCTTGTTGGGACTTAAGCCAATATAAGAGGGGGTCATCAGGGATGGATGCCAGAGAAGGTAATGTTGCACCGATTTGGGTTGGCGGTACCAAATGACCGCTCGGACTTTTCATTTGTCCTTTTGCGTCATTTTGACACAGGTTTATTCCGAAAGATGTCGATTCACAAGAATTTGGGGTGGATGGCTTTTGTTTTGCCCAATTTTTTACTGTTAGTCCTGTCTGCCTTTCAGTGGGATCGCTCCGTGGGCTGTGCCCCTGAGGTTGCGGTTTCGGCTTCGCATTTCGTAGTGTACTTCCGGAAGATGTTAACCCATTTAATCCAGACATGGCTGCTAAGCCCGGATTTAGTTGGGCCAATAAATTCAAGTTTGACGTAAGTTCACTGAAACTAATTGCCAAAGGAGACTGACCTAGACCAGTAAGTCCAGAGAGATTAGTAAGACTGGATAGCGGACTGACAGCAGCTATTGATGGGTCTGTTGGACGAGAAATATCCGCTCCATATAATTTACTTTTAGGTGTCCCATTATAGGCTACATACTCGGGAGCTAATGTATTAAAGTTACTCAGTTCCGTCAGAGCCTTGGTACTGCCAAAGTCCAACCCATTCATTGGTGCTCGCTTAAATGCATTTAATTCGTCAAATTTTAGCTTGTTCGAAAAGTTTAGTACCATTGATGAGTCCACACGCTGCCTCTTTTCAGGAGGTCCACCTACAGCACTTGAGCTCCCTTCAAATTTTATAGATAAGGGGTCGCCCATTTTTTCAGCAGCTGCTTGACGTGACATGAAGCGTAGCTTGTCCTCGTTTTTGCACCAACCTCGTAGCGTAGATTCCGGCACGCCAATGTCTCGCGCCACAGAGGCCTTTGATTCGCCATCGTGAATGCGCTGTATCGCATGTACTTTATCACTTGGAGTCAAGCTCCGCATGGGACGCTTGCCCTTTGTGCTGATACGGATGTTCATGTGTGGATAGCTGGAAATATCCAACTTAACGCCGTTGTCAAACAGCTTGAATTCTGCAAAGATAAAGCATAAGTACGTTTATATTAGACTTCAGTTGTAAGAATATAATTTAGAGTTAAACATATGCTGCGAATCAGCAAAACAACTATATATCTGAATGAAAATGCATCGTGTTCTTATTCGCCAAAGTAGTACATATGTACTCCACTGCTTCATTAATTATATATACAAGGGTTGTTTCCACAACTCCTATATATGTGCACATTATGTACACTGTCGGAGTAGATACATCACTCGAACAAGCGCATCCAATAAAAACTAGACGCACTACCAAATATCTTTTCAGTGTTTCTTCGCGATTTTCACGAAATTCTCACTGCTCGTATACAAACCGAGCCATTCACATAAAGGCGTTCATATAAACAGGACAGACTATACTGACGAAAATGTAACAAGTAGCCAACAACAGCAAGCAACGCCTAACATGCCCACGTTTAATTTGCATACCCATCTCGACGCAACAAGGAGCCAAATTCACATAGCCAGCGATTGAAGTCAATGTAAATGCTAATTGGCGCGCTTGTTTCCCAAACCCACCACCACAGCTACCACCATGCACCCAACCAACTCTTCCTCGCGCACACTTATGCAGCGTATGTACGAATAAGGAACAAGCTCGCACTATTACGAACAAGTCACGTGTTTTTCGCCTGCAATTAATTCATCGCTCGCTCACCTGCCCGTTGTGCGTGAGTTACCTATATACTAGCACTTTGCATGGAAACATCCCTAGAACGCAAACACACAGGTATTCGCAGGAGCCTACCTTCCATACGATCCCAAGTGTGTGCGAACGAATACGAGAACCGACGTGGCTCCGCCTCCATTTCAGGAACCAGTTCTACGCATGACCATCACTACTTGAATAGAACATTAAGAGAGAGAGTAAGAGAACCACGAAAGCTCTTAAGCGATTCCGGTGAGCATCTTGCAACCAATCACCTCGTTTAATTATCAACTTTGTTCCAGCTTCCAATGGCTGGCAAACCTTCCTAACACCTGACACTCAGCAATCAACTCTTTGCTGCCTTGATTTATCAACTTAACATTGTTTTGATTCCAACTCATTTCGCGTGAACTGACTTGCATTTCAAAAACTAACTTGTCCCGCGTAGGGAATGACCGCATCAGCGTAAGATGTCATTTCCGTTTTTATACGCGTCTACTTAATAGTGTTTCGATAATACGGAGCATATATCCACACATACATATGTATGTAAGCATTAAAGCGCGCTCGTACCCATGTTCATGTAAGCGTATATAATTATACACATCTTTAACAAGTATATGTGTCAAAGCAAAGCTAAAAAAACTCAGTACTTGAGTTTAAAAGTGTTCGAAGTAACTTTCTCTTTCGTACATTTTTTTTAAACAAAATTAATGCACGTTGGTGCAAGTCTGCTCCATTTCATTCTAGGGCATTTTTTATTGCTCATGTGTGTATAAACATACTATGTATGGATGTGTGTTTGTGAAAGTATATAGCATATTTATGTATATACATGGCTTGTGAGTCAGTGTGTTTTATTAAAGTTATAGATTGAGTGTGTGTGCCGTACGTTTGTTTTCGCTCCCATTATAATTTTATTACATGTTTATCGTTTACCAGAAAGTCAGTCGGTGGAGGGGACTGGGTATCTGTGGCGTCCTTAGCCATGCATCCACTTGTTCACATGCTCACACTCACACATACAGAAAGTCTGGCAAATAAAGGTCAACAGCAGTAACAATTTAATGTGGAAAAAGTATCCAACAAATAAAAAAACTGATTCAAACTTTGTTCTTTCTTCTTATTCTGCTTATTCTTATCCAAGCTCGCCTCCTGTCTGCGATGTTTCGAGACAAGTTTTTTTTCTCACATTTGTATTCTTTTTCATCCTTTTCACTTATGTACATATATTTTTTTACGATGTATTTTTAATAGAGTTAGGTTTCAGGGAGACAATGCGATACCGAAACTATGCTACAGACAACACATACAAATGTAGTCGCACAAGTGTACGTGTGCATGTGTGACTGTGTGTATATACTTATATATAATACATCATTATTAAACAAAATAAAAAAGAACGAATAATAAGTATAGATGCCGGTCGAGACAATGCAATAAATGTGAACTTGACGATAATTCTTGAACTTGTTGTGTTATGTGCTATAACACAAGCATACACTCGCATGTGTGATGTGTGTGGCTGTGTACAGCAGACAGACCAGTATATTTGTTGGGTTGGTTTCGGCCTAATGCATACGAGTGTTTGTTTACATGTCAGCTGTTTCACTTTCAATGAATACTCGGCCACATTCACGTATGTACGTACGCAACTTTTACGCGAAACGCAATGTTATTGTTCTACTTATTTATGTGTATACAAGTAGATACACACGACTGTAAATAAATGTATGCAATGGTATTTGATGTGGGATTAATCATTGCACGTGTTTATGTTCCTAATATGTACACATAAATAGGTGTATTCTCGTGTTTCTTGGCGTTCAATTGTCTGACGTATGCATGTGTGTGTGTTATAGATAATATTGGGATAGGTTATTCTACAAAAACACCCAACTCCCGATTTTCAGCCCAAATGTATGCGAAATGAAGAACATCATCCACAAGTGCGATCGGTAGAAGCATTCCAGAGGCGGAGAGGGACACATTGCATAGTGATACTTGCCACAAATTGCAATTGTCACCCTGTAACTTACATGTTCGAATTATCAATTTACAATATCATTCTGGACTCATTTTTGGTAATATTTTGGTAATAATACAAGAAAATGGTCATCACGAACAAACTACTTTTGTATCCCATATTGTGATACTAAATATTTACAAATTGTATTAAATATTTTAATAATTGAATTGATTAATGATTAATTTCCTAGTTTAGTTATATATCTGAAAAATTAAATATATAAAGCGAAACAGATAGAGAAGGATATTCTCCCAATCACAACTAAATTGTGGTACTCCGATGGTCAACGAGCTTATGCCATAACAGAGGCCTTCATATTGGTAACATTGTTTTATCTCATATAGAGCGATACTAGATCTTTATAGCTGTCTTAGAACTTCGATATCGAATGGGAAACTTGACAGGTCGTTTGTAAGCTCATAACGTGCTGTTATAATAATGAGATTAACGGTGTCAAATTTGTCTGGAAGATGCCAATTATACACACGTATTCGTTAAATCTTTGCCGTTGTATTCGTTGGATTATCTAAATTAGGAAAAATAGTGTTGGTTTTATGTTTTCTTAAAAGTTTACAAGATTGCAACAAATATAAAACTTTAAAGTTTTTGTATACAAGCCTATTTCTATGTACCACCAATACAGCCATGAGATCTTTTTCACTCGAGCAGAATTGCAAATAATTTTGTTAGCAACACCTGACCAGCACACAAACATCGCATCAGTTCACGGAAGGAGCGTGAGCAGTTAAGACCACTGACATCATAGAAAAGAGTCAATCACGATCCTGTGAATTACCCTTCACCAGTCACTTGTTTATTTAACTAACCAACGATTTTGCTAGTGCCATGGGGCGTAACACTTTGATAATGCAGTCCAAATTGGCACTTAAACCCCGTGGTGATAACTTGACAGTAATGCCGCTGTAGCAATATGAACAGTTGCAGGAATTTAACATATAAACTCTATGTATATTATTTTTGATGTGTTAACATCAATAAGCATGGGTAGGACAATCTATCAAAGTGAACACATGCAAATATCACACAGCGTTAGCATCACATACGTGGGTGTTGTACAACAATAGCCTCTGGCTGAAAATAAGTATGATGAGTGAAAAATTAGAAAGCGCACAGCTCACTGGTTGTGAGAAGCTCTCCCCAATCCCTTCATGGGATGTAATGGGAAACGGTTTTTTTTGGTATTGATGTAATGTAGCGGCAGCGAACAAACAAGCAGGTCGCCAAAGAGCAATGAATAGTATAGAGAACTAATGGAACGAATTGTATGACTCAAAAGCACTGGTTGTATTAATAATTCATTTAACCAATTTAAATCGCAACTATAATGCGATTGAATTTTGACGATAAATTATTAGGGATGTGCGATTAATCAGGCATATTCATTAATCATATTAACGATACATCTTACTGTTGACCAACCAAAATTCAAGATTAATTGATTGATCGTAAAACTGAGTAATCAACAATTTAAGTAAATAAATATTTAAGGCTGTTTCTGGTTGTATTCCCTCATCTGGAAATGTGTAATTTTTATTGTCTAGGGTACATATGTATTTATTTATGTGTTGTTTGAAACTTTATTTGAATGATGAACAATATTAATCACCTATGATTAATCAATATTCAAGTTAATTGCATATTCATATATTTGATAAAGTCAGTATCAGTAGGATGAAAATATTGATACTACTGATACTGCTCAAGTTGCAATTATTATTGGAGATATTAATAATGACAATAGTGTAACTCAAGAAATGTCTATTAAACGTGGCGACAAAATCAACAGACTGATATGAAGCTGTTAAAATAGCATTAAGGCGATTTTCTTTGTCACTTTCTAATATATTTGGGGTATTTATGGATGGTGCCACATCTGTGACGGGTAAAAGATACAGGTTTGTAAAATTAGTAGAAGACGGTGCTCTCGTTTGATGCAGTACCATTGTAAATTACTTATATAGTACGACAAGAAGATTGATGCGGCAAAGCTTTAAAAATAAGTCCTGTTTGGAAAATCCTTGCCAAGACTGTAAATTTTATAAGAACCAGTGAATTTCAACTCCTTTGCATTTTTTTTAGTTATTATTTTTTTTTCTTATTTTGTTTATTTTTTTAAAATTCTTTTTATGAAATGAACTCCCCAGAATTTTGAAATGGAATGCCCAGAGTTGTAATCTGACATCCAACGAAAACTGAAATTTTAGTTACGTTTAGTTGTTGGACTTTTATAAATCATATCCCGGCCTGAGCAATCATGCGTTATTCATGTCATTGTTTGGAGGCACGTACATATGTGAACTGGGGTAGCGTTAGTTTGCCCAAAACCACAAATTGTATAAAGTTCCCAATCGTGTTATAAGACCCAAAAACCAGGATAAGAAAATTTCATATTGCCCAATCGAATGACACAAAATTTCATCAAAATTTATTCATATCAGTATTAAAATTTATTCACATCAGTATTAAAATTGATAGATATAATGTATGAAAGTACTGGCGTTCAATAAAGATCAGGTGAGCGCCACAGCCAAGAAATGTTTCTTAGCAAGACAGCTCAACAATTAGTAGGGATTTCACTGCAATTTATTTAATTTATGTGTCATTCCGTGTTTCTGTTTGTTACAATTCTGTAAAAATACAATTAAATACGCACAAACAAGAGACATAGCATAGCACACAAAACTCTACAAAAAGACGTGATTTGAGCGAAAACGGTTTGGGCAAAATAACGCTTTGGGCATAATACTGACACTTCAAACTGACCTGATATTGATGACGCACTAGTTTCTCAACTTAATATCAAGTGTCACTCAGATTAATTTTATGATACGGATTTACACATAAAATGTATATTAACAGAATATTCAATGAATTCCTAGTTTTGGTTCCAAAATGAATGAAAAAATTAGAAACAACAAAATTTTAAATCACATGAAAACAATATATATTCTTCGTTCTTGATTTTTGGCTCGTCAGCTGTGGTAATTTGTTTGTGGCGAAAACCCCAAAAGGTTGGACACCCTTGCTCAAGGTCATTTTGCTCTCCAAAAAAGCACTTCTTTTCCATCAACTATAGCAGTTCGATATTTTATTGTCTTAATGCTTAAATGCTTATACACCATAATATCCCCACCAAACAGTGATGTGGATGATCCAAGAAACTATTGACATACTCCAACGTACGTTGTTACACGTAACCCTGTATAAAATAAATACTAAAAATTAAATTTGTTTGACTTTTAATTTTCCGATATACAAATGAAAATTCCCCATGAGGCTAGAAATTTTGTCCTGTTTTATATACGTAAATAGTTTCCGTGTTTTTTACGAACCAATGAAACGAAAAAGTAAAAATGTATGCAATACTAAATGATTTTAAATACTTAATTTGAGATATGCCCCTTAAAATGTGTGTGAGTAAGTTGGTAATTTTTGACCGGCTATTTAAATTGCTCATCAGTTGATTTTGATTAATGCTATTTCTGACTTTATTTATTTATTTCTAGATTATAATTTTTCACATTAACAATTAAAGAATTTTTGTGTTTGTTCTTCTGTTTGTTTTCTGGCAAAATTATATGTCACTTGATAGTAGTTTAAATGCCAAAATTTGGCTGTTTAAACAGCAATCAACTGTTAACCTAAAAAATCAATTCAAAGATTTAATTACGTTTGATTGTTTATCAAAGACAATCGACCAGTCAGAAATTAGGCCCATGTATGTTTTTTACCTCGTTAATTATTGGATAATTTGTACGGGGCATCTAAGCAAATTCCGACTTGAGCAATGACAATGTTGCCACATGTTCAATTTCAAGAAATGGCAACAAAAAGTTATCATAGATGAATTTTGTTATCGTTTCTTGAAAATGTTACCAAGAAGGAGAGACTCAAGAACAGAAATTTGTAAAATGACTTACAGATGGTAAGTTCATTCAAATTATTTTTTATATCTATTTATTTTTGACGATTTAGCTAAAACTGACTATTTGGAAGAATACAAATGTGTATGCACGGTTTGCGATGGGTTACCCCGACATTATTTCCATTACAGAGAAGTTTGCTCATTCGGATTTCAAAACCCTCTCCAAAAAGTTTCATTTCAAAATCATCACCAATATGAAACATTAACTAGTTAATGGTAATAATTTTTTGGAGAAAAAATATTTTCTCCAAATATGTAGTCAGTTTTAGTTAAGGCATAGTTTAAATTTTATTGTGAAAAGGATTCAGAACCTGGATAAAGTAAAATATTATCCAAACGGGAAAGATAACCAGCAAATCACATGCTGTGAACGGCATGAGTATCCTACCCAACCATACGACTTATCCCGCTTTTTGTCTATAAAATTCTGCTTAGTAGATACATTTTTAATCATAATATTTGAAACAGTCTGAAGTAGGATTTGAAGTCACATCGCCAGACGATCGTTTCTGAACTCCCTTGTAGTACACTAGCGTCTGTTGGTATATGTCACTAACTAAAACAACATTACAAGATTTTTTCAAAGAAACATGAAAATCTTAATATGGGGTTTCATTTAAACTCCTAAATAATTCGTATATCTCGTAACTGTTGTAATTCCAAACTCAAACTTTAATTTTGAATGAACAATGTTTGGTATTCCGCAAATATATGATACGACCAATCACATTTGGTCAAGCTATGCATGACTATCATAGCTTTAGTCATGTATCGTAAATATATGGGACAAGAAATGCCCATACCCTCAGACAACTAACTGTTTAGAAAATAGAGATAGTAAGAAGAAACATTTAACATTTGCAAGTATGACTACATATCATGTGTTAGACTAAGACGATTATTTAGCTCCAAATAATCGCTTGTTTGTAACGAAATCACACCTAATTTAACAATTAGGTGTATAGTATTCTGAAGTATAGTATTCTGAACTCTGACTCCTACTACAATTTCAACTGCAACTCCACAAATAAGCCAAACGTATTTAAATGTTTTTTTTTGTATTTAATGGTACCTATTATGAAGAATCAGGTGAATATTCAATCTACTAAATTGATAACCAATACTTCACAAATCAGCGCTTTAATATTCTTCCACAAATCGTACGTTAAGCATTACTGAAAATCAATATAGCATTACCTCGCAACCTGTTGACAAAATAATAAAATTAATTACTGATATGCTATCACAGTAACAGACTTAATGAAAAATACTAAGTTCCAACCATGACGACTCGAAAACTGAAGTCAACATAGGAAACCGGTGTTCAGTTTAAATATTTTTTTGATTTTTATGATTATTATGTTATTATTTTTGTCTTCAGATTTGATCACTTTACTTTGTATTGAATTTATTCTTTGTTAACTAATATTCACAATATATTTTTTAAAATTTTAATTTCGAAACTTTATGTTTAAATATTAATTGTATTGCGAATGTAGTATTTACATATATATATTTCTAATACAGCTGATATATAGCTGAGTAAACAAAAAACATTTCCGTCGAAAATAGCTTTAGCAATAGAAATAGCTTAGAAAATAGTTTCAAATTTGTTTTAACGTTTCTTGAAAGAATTACATGTGGCTACTATTCCACTGTGAGATACTTAATTTTAAAATTTACACAAACAATATTCGTCTAATAAAAATTATAACCGTAATGAATACAATTTATATTATAAAAGTTATCTTTAATCATTATTGGACGATTTTTATATCGCACCCGTTCAAAAATACTGTATTAACTCATAAACTTCAAAGTGTTCAGGAGAGACAAAAAACTGTTTTCTTAATGCTTAAGGAATTTTCCATTAACAAAAGTTAGGCAATATTTAGAAACCCCATCAATTATTGTATTGCACCACATAACCACATAAGATAAAAATAAAAAATTTTGAGTACAGTATTGCTGAACGGGTGCGATATATTGCTTACAAAATTTGGATTAGGTCTTGATATTTTGCAATTAAAATTCAATTTCTCAGGAATTCCGCTTTTTAAATTCCTGAGAAAATAATGATTGTCTTTTGAGTTTTATATTTGGATCTGCAAATACAAATTATACCTTGAGTTTTACAGTTGTGTTTATAAATCTCAGTTGAACATCTTGCATCACAAAAAATTTCGAAATAATTGCATGTCCATGCGAAACAAATAAGAAGGAAGTATCCAATATTTTATATCCTAATAATTATACAAAAACAAATGGGAATGGGGGTTTATGTATATCATAGTTTACAACAAAATGTGTAGCGCATGACAGGAGAAGTCGAGAAGTCTAGGTCTAAAAACAATCCTTGTTTGAGTTTGTCGTATCAGGTGGCAGGAATGAGGGTAAGGGGATTATACTATACTTTAAATTACTATTGAATACTTTTTTCCTACTTGTTTCGCATGGAAATGGAAATATATCGAAAAACGTTCAGCTGAGGTGCTTTAAATTAAAAAAAAATTATATAAACGGTTGTTAGTTGCATGTGCTACTCAACATACCACCTTCGTGGTTCAAATGCCGGAACAATACTCGAAAAACTGAAAATGTTAAATCAAAAAATTGTTATCTGGTTTACATTTTCAGTTACTTGAACTTTTTCCCAATCCCGTATTTACTTTTCGATTGTGTGGGCAAGACCCTACACTGGTCGAGAATAACCAGCCTGTTAATAAAATGTATAAAGCCAAACTAATTTATAAGCAAATAATAAACAAGCCTCGATGTAGAAAAGTCCTTTATTTGAAAAAAAGATAAAGCAGGTCGGAGAAAAGAATTTGACTTGGTTAAACTAAAGATGTTCGATTAATTGATTACCTAAAATATTTATTAATCAATATTTTAGATTTCCAACTAATCAAATTATCAAAATGTCTTGTATATATTGGTGTTAACTATCGTCACTATTTGTAGTAAAATTTTACAATTCTGTGAGCGCACAATTACAAAATATTATGGCGTCTATTATTAACTAGGGATGTACGATTAAGTGATTAATCAAGAAACTTGATTAATTGTCACCCTGATTTTCAATTGATTAATCATACACTTTGTTAATCATAATTACGATTATTCGCTTAATCTGCATTTCGATTAATCAATATTCATGATTAATTGATTAATTTAAAAACTGAAGAAGAATTTCTGGATGTACCTTGCCAAATGGATCTACCAATACGACATATTTCCTTAAAATAAGTAAGGGAGTAGATAAATATTCTTAATAATAGCAAATCACCAGGGATTGGTAGGATAGACGCGAAGACGGCTAAGTCACTTTCAAAAAAGGGCAAATACTTTTAACATTACTTTTCAATTCGATTTTAAGGCTTCAACATTTTCCTACGCAATGCAAATGCGCAGAAGTAATAATGATTTTTAAACCAAACAAACCAGAAAATGCAGTAACTCCATATCGGCCGATTAGCTTATTGACAACATTTTCAAATATTTTTGAGATAACTTTTTTTTAAAAAATTTAAACCATTTCTTCATTTGCAAAATATCATTCCTGAATACCAGTTTGGTTTTCGCAGCGGTCATGGTACACTGGAGCATTGCTATTTAATAATTAATGAAATAAGTAGTTCATTGGAGACCAAAAAATACAGTTCTGCTATTTTCCTAGATGTCAGCCAGTCATTTTATAGAGTTTGGCATTCTGGCCTGCTTTATAATCTAAAGTTATAAACTAAAGTTGCAACAGAGATGTTTCTATGTAAACATCAGAATCATTTTCCATAATTCGTCATATAAGACCCCTTTCACACTCGGCAAGTTACTTGCGCAAGTCTCTTGCCCAAGTCTTGGTTTGTTGATGACAGAGGTAAGGTCGGGATAGGGGAATACATTTTGAGTACAGACTTGCTTGTACTAGGAAAGTTGAAAAACTGACTTGCGCAAGTAACTTGCCGAGTGTGAAAGGGGTCTAAAAGTGTTGGAGTATCTTAAGGAAGCGTTCTGAGACCAATTCTCTACACAATATTTAACTCCGACATGCCTCCGACATACTGCACTAATTGCATCCAGCCATTCCGAAGTAGAATCATCTCATTTTATTCAAGCAAAGCTTAATAAAATTGATGAGTGGCTGAAGCGGTGGAGAATAGACATTAATACGGAAAAGTCAACTGAGGTGGCATTTTCGTTAAGAGGAGACTGCCCAGCAGTTTTCTTAAATGGTAGTGAATTTCCAAAAAGTGACCACGTTACATATTTAGGAATACATTTAGACAAAAGGCTTACGTCTAAACAACACATTAAGGCATAAAGAGAGCAGCTTAAAATTAAATTTTAAAAAATGTATTGGTTGCTTGGTCCAAAATCAACTAAATCTTACAAATTAGTTACTGCTTTACAAAGCCATACTGAAACCTGTGTGGAGTTACCGCTTGGAAATATGGGGTACGGCGAGTAATTTGAATATTGAAATATTACAACGCTATCAATCGAAAACAATAAGATTAACAACAAATGCTCCGTGGTTTGTAACGAACAAGGCAATACATACGGACCTTAAAATGTCAACTATTCGAGAGATCAATCGATTCAGCTCACGAATGATAGTAACGAAGTATTGAATGATAGTAACGAAAGACCGCAGATTGAAAAGATTACATGTTCTTGATGTACCATTCCGAAGATAAAGTAAACATGTAAGTTATTATATTACAATTTCGCATGTTGCCTGCACTGGTAGGCGACATCATACGATAGCCTTAAGTTGTTATATAATTAGCTTATTGTTAATAAACAGCTTGCAAATAAAGAAATTTACAAAAAAAAGATGTTTCCGGTTTACTGACTTTGAACTTTGAACAACATTCTTTACTCGAAACGTTCAAATGTTTACATTTGTATGTTTTTCAAGTCATTTGAATGATAATGATTCAAATATGATGATTTAAAAATGATGATTAAAATATGATTTATCAATAAGCTACTTAATTGATTAATCAGAGCCTTGATTAAGCAGAATTCCTGGTTATTCGATGAACTGATGAATCAGAATAACAAGCAACATTTTAAGTAATCGATTTCTCGCGCATCCCTATTATTAACTAATACCACATAAATTGAGAAACCTTTTTTGCACAAGACACATTCGTTTTATCAGGTATTTATAAAATAAACAATTTATATTTATAAATAGAGAACAATTTTAAAAAATACTTCAATACCAGCAAGAATTTTTATGCATATTTGAAACAAAATAGTTTGTTTACTGATTTGAAACAGTGATGGAAAACCAGAGTGCATATACCGGTTTTGTACAGTCGAACATTTAATTCTATCTAGTACACAAGTACTTGGTTTAAAAAAAAACGTTTGCCGTTGACAGCAATTTAGTATTCAATATACGATAATATGATATTTTCCTGAGTTATTTCCTGAGTTAAACCAGGGGGTCTTCATGTAATAGCTGATCGACTACAGAGTATGGAATTTAGACAAAACGGCAGGTGAAAGAGGGATAAGCAGCCAGAAGTAACCCATGCAGAAAATAAGTTTTAACCAGAATTTGATTGATACTAATAAAAACTAAATTATATTTAATGTTGGTTGCATCGAACGAAAATGCGAATTTCTTTCCGTTTTATGTCCAACCAACGACTAACATACACCAGCAATTCAAACTCGATAAAATTTCCTTCTACCTCGACGACAACAAGGGAAAAAAGAGATTGTTCTATGATTAAAGACGCCAAATTTCGGAGACATAATTCAGCGTTTCGGATGGGTGCGATCAGATGTATGTATTGAAAGAGAGCTCCGTCTTCCAAATAGACAAATAGATAAGTCGTTATTTGACAATCTCTTATAACGGAAAGCACAAAATGTCAGTAATTTATTCGAATTGTATAAGCAATGTTACCAAAACCCCATCAACGCATTAAAACTCCGAAGACTTGATGCGGTCAGTGTATATTGAAATGTGTAGAACACAAAGGTAATATACATTGCGATTAATTTGCCAAACAATTCAGCTCTCTTTGTCGCAAATTGGACAAACGCCAATATCAACACCTAATGAAAAATGAGAGTGAAGAATATGCTATTTTTGTAACAAAGGCGTTGGAAACATTAAGGTGGAACACAGTTTTATCGAAACAAAACTGAAGAAGCTAGGTTCGCAGGATAGGTTACCAGAGTCAATTGGTTTTATGTGAAATCAATTCGATGAAAATATTAAATGCATAGCCAATAACAAGAAGATAGATACGATACAATAGGAACATAAATCGCTGAGAACCGAAATAAACGATTTAAAGAAATCTGTTAAATATTTAAGTGACGAGGCGTATGATTGTTCATAGACGAATTTAGTATAGACACATTAATTCTCTCAATAAAATAAACGTCATAGGTATGGTTGCAAGTTAATAGTGGATGGTGGAAAGCATGGGCTCAATAATAGCAGATAGAGGCAATAGTACACAACGTCCAATAAAAGAACCACAACCGCATTTCGTGTTTTTGTGGCAAAAAAATATAATGCAACTGTATACCAAAGATAAAATTCGACAAAAAAGTGCAAAAAACATTTAAATTTCACAGTTCTATACGAAAACGAAATGAAAAAGTTAAGTAAAAGTTCTCGTATCTCGACCTGCTGTAAGTTTATTTTTGTCGAATTTCTCTCATTTCCACAAACCTACGGCAAAGAGTTTTGAATGTAACGTCAGATGAGAGAATTAATGTGTCTATTCTAAATTAGTCAATGGATTGTTTAGTCACTGGTGTTGACAAAGCCAATAGTTTGGATCCAGCAAGAGCTGTAGTGTTCATGGTGGATGCTGGTATGGAAACTAAATCAGATGAAGTTGACGAAATCTATTATCTCAAGAATAATGCTACTAAAACCAATAAAACGTCTATGGTGGTAAAACCTAGACCCAGCCAAACCGAACCAAACCATGTAAATCACGTTTCTGTTTCGACCAAATTAACAAAGAGCTGTAGGCAGTGACAATTATACTTTGTGTCCATCTTGTTGACAAATTGTGGGACAGGTCGCAGAAGTTTTTATTTAATTAATACTCGAATATATCAATAGAGCTTCTGGCAATCAGTGAGCTATACGCTTTCTAGTTTTACACACCCTGATTAGGACCTGCAGTTTTACGCCGGTTCCGAACGTTATTTTGAGAAGCTTTTTTCATGGGCGAGTACTCCATAGTCGCGCGGTCAATGAGCGAGGTGACCGTCGTCGAGGATATGTGAGGTGGTCTGAGCATGGAACGAAAACATTTCTCATGTTCAAGAGCCGCGCACACTAACCATTGCACCACCGACGGCTACAATGGCTAAAAATTACACAGTGCAACACGAAAAAATATAACAATATACGAACACCACTACGTGATAAAAAACTAAAAAAAAAGACCAGTGTCTCCCAGTTTTGCCCAAAGTTATGCATTTTTTTTATGGGCCCCCAAAGATTTAGGGCCTCGGTGTCATTTTTGCAAAAAAGTGATCATTTTGTCCGGCTCATATATTGCAAACCGTTCGGGGTTTTTATTTAATCTCTGAGGGAAAGTTGTAGCTCGACCGCAGCAGCACAGGCAAAGCAGTAAGCTCAGCACACGCAACAAGGGCACAACACACAATATAAAAGCGACACGACGCTCACATCGAGGCATTACACAGCGCAACGTCGACGAGAGCTCAGCGGTGAATGTTATAGAGAAAGTGCTACTACCGCATAATATTGATTTAGTTCTACAAGAAAAAAAGAGTTCTACAAGATTTCAAAAGGAAAATAATCTTTTAAGTAGAGAATTCAAGAAAGCATACGTATAAGTTGTTTTTCGACGAAGTAGACTTGACCGGTGAAAATTACACACCTAATACAGTGTGGCGCCACTGTCATAACAATCTCATGGCATGGTTGAGTGGAGCAAACATAGTATGAAGTATTGTAAGCCGGTAAACTGGATTAATCTCGCAGGTGATCATGATGAAACCAGTTGCTATGCATGCGTCAATTACACATGTCGGTCGTCTAAATCGACATGCTGAGAGGAAGCAAAATTTATAAAGCAACTGTAACAGCCACACTACCAGTGCTTGCCGCCAACTCCAGATCGTAGGACAGAATTTACAGGAATGACTAGAGCAAGTGGTGTTACTTATGAAAATTCATTTGATACCGATTATGAGCCCCAACAGGGAAGAGATGGACCACAACTAATAACACAAATGGAAATGGATTTCATTATGGCCATATTGGGAATAACGCAGCGACTTGCCATATTTTTGACAGCGTTTTTAAAGCAAAGAAAACTTACACATGCTAATGTTGACTCTATGGCGTACCGCAAACGGCAAGCTGAATTTCAGAGCCTCTAAACTCGTAAATTATGACAATTCGTTCGCTTACTGCAACAATATAAAAGCTTTGGTGATAAAAACGGGAATACACTACATCGCTAGTGAGTGGAGATTATTTATTGATGGTTCTATTTCAAGCTTAAAAGCAGTGTTGTTGCATGTGTCGAACCGAAAACCTTCCATTCCGCTAGCAATGGGTATTAACATGAAAGAAAGCTATGAAACATTGAAAGATATAATGAAAAAAATCCAATACTACGAAAATAAAGGGAAGATTTCCAAAATACTTTTGATTTTTTTCGTAATTGAATCTCTACCAATCTGAATCAATACCAATGTAATTCGTGAGGGAAAGAGGAAGTGGAAGAGTGAAGAATGCACATTTAATTGACTATACTCAAAACATCTTGCTGCCACCGCTCCACATAAAATTGGGAATTGTTAAAAAATTCATCGAAATGGCCGTTGTAAATTGTCTAGATGCAGTCGACTATTTGAAAAGCGTTTACCCAAAGCGTAGCGATGACAAAATTAATAAGGGTATTGTAGAAAATTTATTTTCACCTCATTGTAGTATTTACACTAAGCTAAAATGTTCTTTTCTGTCTATATTTTTTGTCTTTCTTTAACAGGCGTACTTAATGGCATTGACAGTAGAAAGCTATTCAAGAGCAACTTTGAATCTTCGCTTGATTATAGTCACTCAATGGCATGGATTTATCTTCAGCGTGTATGCACCAGAGTCTTGGGAGGGGATCGAGACGCCGAACCGGAAGCAAGAGAATGGGTGAAAAAAAAATGTATTATTTTGAGAAAATCGGCCCATCGATGACATTAAAGCAGCATTTTCTTCATTTTCATTTTAACGATTTTATCAAACAACTCCCTACCGAATCCGATGAGCACGGAGAACGGTTTCACCAAACCACAATGCCCATGGAAAAACGGTACAAAGGCAAAAAACTCGACGCATTGCTTGCAAATGTAATATCAAATTTACTGATCCATTGTTTTACATTCCTGTTGTAATTTCTTTTCTAATTCATTTCAGGTATGTTGGTAGAGTCTAAAGATCACCCTGCATGATGTTAATGAAGTATTTGAAGAAGAAAAAGCTGGTGATGGAGAGCAGTCTAGAAGCAACGTTCCTGTGGACACCATAAGTTCTGAATCAGAGTCAGATTCGGACGACGATTTGGATCCACAACTTAAGAGAGTGCGATTTGCAAGTCCAGGGACATCTACATTATAAATTTAATACGATTTTTTTTTTTATTTTCGTAATAGATAGCATAGTATCTCAATGTTGAAGTAAAGAAAAAACAAATGAAATTAAAAAATTTCCGGGAAATTTTTCACTTTTGAGGCTACCTAAACGGTGTCAAGAATCATTCCTAGGAAGTTCGTATGTTCTACAAAGTTGTTTATTGAGATCCTAGGTACATTTTTCTAGTTGATTGTTTCATTGAATTTTGAACGGTTTGCTACCTATGGACCTGAAAAAGATATAACAATCGAAAGTTTTAAGCTACAACTTTCCCTCAGAGAGTAAATAAAAATTACGAACGGTTTGCAAGATAGGAGCCTGACAAAATTATCACTTTTTTCAAAAATCACACCGAGGTCCCAAATCTTTGGGGCCATAAAAAAAGTGCATAACTTTGGGCAAAACTGGGAGACACGGCTCTTTTTTTTGGTCTTTTATCACGTAGTGGTGTCCGTATATGATTATTAGGGTGGAGTAAAATTTTTTTTTTTGAAATTTCCCTTAGCTTGGGTGCGGAAAAGTTGCTAAAGACTATTAGGAATAACATTTATATGAGGTCTTTTAAGATATTTTAACTGGAAATACCCCCATAAACTCCCCAAAGTTTTATGAAATGCTAATTTTTTTATATTATCTTGTTTCGGCTGGTGATAACTTTATTAATAGTAGTTATACAGAAAAAGGACGCGTCCAGCCACAAACAACTATTTCCCCATAACTAAATGAATAGAAATAGTATTTTTAATTTGGTTGTGTTTATTCGTTCAATAAATTTATACGACTACAAAGTCTTTTTTTGTGTTGAACACAGGCGTTAGGCGTCTAGACTCTAGCGTATTCTTAATCCATCCTTCACGATTTTCAGGTCCACATACAGCCGAGCTTGCCTCTGTAACCAACTTTATGCACCTTTCAGTCGCTTGAGTGTGGCAAGGCATGTTTCGAAGTGCCGAAATGGCACAGTCATGCGTTTAATTTTCAATAAATTTTAAAATAACATCTTCGCTCATAACTTTGGTTACTGGTGGCTCTGACATATTTTCCCAGTCTATCAACTCACTGTAGTCACAGGCCTTGAAATCAAATGTTGGCAATTTAAAAACACGAATTGTTAAGTTTGAGGTACTTTCCCGACATTTCAAAATTCGTCTCACAGCCAATTCTCTTATGGATCTACGTTGATCCATTAACATGGCTATCAAAATGTTTTCGGAATGGCCAAAATATCCATTACGCTGAATCACGGGATCAATTACCATTAACATGTTTTTTGGAAGGTAACGCGATAATTTGATAGTTTCGTGAAGATGAATTGCTCCATAGACGCAGGATGGCTTTGATTTAATTGTAAACCACATCGGCGCATATACGTTTGCAACAAATTTAGTCAGTGCCAACAATTGCTCTGATGGAACCTTTGTTGACATATAAAATCATACAATTCTATTCGCGGTTGTCAGCCACCGTGAGTGACACATTTTGCCTGGATTCCGTTTTGCAAGTTTTTTATGACAATAACCTGTGTTGAGTGCATGACATATTTCAAATAGATACAACTGATCTGTACTAAGATCACTGGGATGTTTTGTGATATTTGGCAAATGGCACTCCAAAAGAGCAAACTGTTGAATTGGCAATTTTTCGCAGTTTTTCAAACCCTGGCCAATTGGACCAATGAAACTTTTGGGGCCGGTTGTGGTTCCATCTAAATACTGAAATAAATGTCTCAATAGCAATTCATTTGCATGCAGTTGGCATACGAGCCATTGTAGTGGCCGTTTGAACATTTCTTCCAAAGAGCGAATAATGCCTGACTTATATCCAGTGTTTACTACTGTGCCGTCACAGCCAATGGCAACTACACTCTTTTGTAAATCATTTTTCAATAAAAAGGCAAACATTTTTTCGCTGATGTGTTTTGCGTTACATTCTTGTACAGAAATATGGCCAATATATTGAGAGCCTGGTTCTTTAAGCAGCGTAATATGTTCTTCCATCTTAATTGATTTTCTATTGTCCTCGTATACCATGGTATTGTCTTTGCGTGAATCGAATGAGATACCAATGTATGAGTCAATGTCCATTTTATTACCGTTCATGCTCTGACTCCGCGCTAGACTGCGTACACGGCGTATTTTGCTGCGGTCAATAACATTTGATGAGTCCTCTGCTGTAATTACACCGTAATCTTTAAGCGTAGCAGAAACAATAGCAGCTCCTGATCGATCCGAAATGCCGAATCGATCTAAAGTTCTCGCTACCGTGGGTAATGTTCTATTAATATTTTGTGTACCGTTAGGTGTTGGAATAGAAGGAGTAAATTCGTAAACGTTCGTGCTACGTGTGTGTGAAACCCGACCAAACTTCGTCGTTTCAACAAGAGTTGGCCGTCACTGCTCTAAATAATCTCTAAACCAGCCGAAACAAGATAATATAAAAAAATTAGCATTTCATAAAACTTTGGGGAGTTTATGGGGGTATTTCCAGTTAAAATATCTTAAAAGACCTCATATAAATGTTATTCCTAATAGTCTTTAGCAACTTTTCCGCACCCAAGCTAAGCGAAAATCCTAAAAAAAATTTTTTTCATACAACCCTTGCTCCACCCTAATGATTATATTTCCATGACTTAAAAAATTACACACAGTGTTATTTGCAATAAATTGTATTCTATTGTTAAAAAAAAAATTAGAATCGCACCATAATCGGCCATAATGCCGAAAACTAATTCAGGTGTTATATCCGGTAAAAGGAAGGACGTAACGCCGAAAAAATTATTTTTGTTGTCGGCCTCCTCATTGGGCTTAACCCGAGCATTCGGTTATGTGGGCCACTGTGCAGAAAGTTGTCGTTTGTTGCATAGAGAACTGGAGCTAGTTAGGAATTTATATAATCGGAGGTACTACGTTCAAAAAAATAATGCCAAAAGTTCAATTAAACTGGTTTTACATGGTGTTTCACAAGGTAGTGTGTTAGGGTCATTGCTGTTTAAATTGTATCTTAATGGCAGTACAAATGAAGAGCTTGATGGGAAATTACTTATACTTATGTATGCCGATGATGATTTCTGAGTCTTCTGTCCACGCACATAAAACCTGGAATTAAAATCAAACATGGAACGAGACGCTGCAGTGATTGTTAAATATGGCCGAATAAATAAACTGTTTTTGAATGCAAATAATACCAAATCTAATAAATTTTAAAGTAAGCTATGAGAAAACTTTGCCCAGAAAGATATAGAGTCGATCAACCTGTCAGCCGCCCAAATTTTGTATGGGAGGTACCAGAATAGGAGTGACAAATCGACTAAATATTGCCTACACTCAAAGAAACTCCGACGTATTCTGACATGGATTTCATGACAAGTGACTTTGATTTTGAGGCCATGATACATGTCATTTGGCCCATGTCAACAGTTACATGATCCGGTCATAGATAAATTCCACTTCTATTTTCTATGCAATGACACCTACCATTGATCGTATGTAAATGTAGGATAAAACATATTACACTTCATGGTTAATGCAAGGAGAAATGTACAATGACGAATTGTCGTGGATGAAATGCCACTATGCCATTGAATCTATTATTGATTGTCATGAATAAAATGACAACATTCGTCCAATGCTTTTCGGAAATAGTACGATTTCAGATGTTCAAAGTAATAATAATATTTTACAATTATTTATTGCACAAAAAACACTTCAATTCCATTTACTTACTTTAATTTATTTCAATAAAAAAACTTTGAACTCAACAAATAAAGTCGCGATGCGATAATTTCATGTGGTTTCATGCTGGTTATCAGCACAGAACTGACCTAACAGAAACCGAACACAAAAGATTTTTGGAAGATCCTCTCTCCATTTCAACTCCTATTTTGTTGCAGTGACTGCCGTATTTTTTTTTCTTTTGTTAGAATTGGAACAATCAGTTTATGTACAGAGGGAGAAATGCAAATGAGAGATGTATAAGTCAAGTTCAATGTAAAGTGTCTTCAGTTTCATGTATACTCTGCATGTGCAGACATGGGACTGTCCTTGGAGGTGGAAAGTTTCTGATAGCCATTCACTTGGAAGTGGCCAGAAATGATTCCTTCATTGGGCAGTCCAACAATGGGCAATGGTTTATCGGAAACCTCCATTAGCTAGCTAAAGTGAGAAGGTGAAACGAATGAGCAACCTGAGTGGTAATGCGATCACTGATACGTCTCATGATTATTAAGTGACCCTGTGACTGAAGCTCTTCGAAATAGTGGACATATTCTTCTGTCCTTTGAAGGCCAACACCCCTGGCCAACGGCGGATCAAAATTGAAGAAACCAAAATCCAGTTTCGACACACTGCATTCCCGCCACCGTTATATTGGCAATGAAAATACACGAAGAAAGTAATGAACAAAGAAACCCCCCAACTGTTGATGACCCTCGCAAACGATATAAGGACCATGATTTAAGGATATGTACCTGGAATGTGCGAACGGTATACAGCCACTTTCCAACTGGCGGCTGTACACCTAATATATAAAGCTGACATCACAGCGATCCAGAAAATGCGATGGACAGGATATGGTTGCACCAGAAAGAAAAACTTCGATATTTACTACAGCTGCCATGAGCGAAAGCACGAATTTGGGTGCGGATTTATAGTTGGCAAGAGACTGCGACACCTAGTTTCAAGGTTCAACCCAGTGAGTGACCGAATAGCCACAATTCGCATCAAAGCGAAATATTTCAACATCTCGTTAACTTGTGTGCACGCACCGACAGAGGATAAAGATGATGAGGTCAAAGAAACACTTTATGAGCGTCTGGAGGAAGTATATGAACGCTTGCCTAACCACGACATTAAGATTATTCTAGCCGATTTTAATGATAAATTAGGAAAGGAAAGTGTCTTTCGACAATGGATAATGGAATAAGACTGATCGACTTCGCCGGATCAGTGAACATGGTAGTTAGTAGCACAAGATTCCAGTATAAGGACATTCATGACGCGACCTGGATATCTCCTGATCAGCGGATGAAGAACCAGATTGATCACTTCGTAATAGATGGCAGGCACTCTTCTAGTGTAATGGATGTACGTGTGATTCGAGGTGCCAATATCGACTCGGATCATTACCTGGTGGCTGCGAAAGTTCGCGTGAGACTGATCAGGGCGAAAAAAGTACAAAAACGAATACAGGGAAAGCTGGATATTGGCAGAAGACCCAGATGCGTTGTGGAAGCACATCTCCCATTCTTTGGAAACCGCTGCAAGGACTGAACTTGGCTATCAAAAACCGCAAAAGGATAAGCCATGGTACGACGAATAATGTGGCTTTGCAACTGATAAAAAAGACGCTGTACGTATGGCAACGAAACAGTCAGTTACAACGGCTGCTGCGAGTGAGCGGTACAAGAAGCTATGAAGGGAGGAAAACCAAATATTTAGGCGGAAAAAATGGCAGTGGGAGCAGAGAGAGAGAGTGAAAAAACTGAAATGTGCAGGATGAATGGTGAATCCCGAAAGTTTTTCCAGAGGGTAAGAAGATTGAATAACGTGCCTAGTAATGGGCTGACCTCCTGCAAGGACGAGAATGGAAATCTGGTGACTGAGAAAAAGTGTGTGCTCAGAATGTGGAGAGTCCACTGTTCTCTACTACTCCACTCAGATTCTTCCACTGAAGATCAGGAGGTAATGACAATGGAAGATATGGTAGATTGAATTCACGCTACGCCAAATCCTGGAAAAGATCCACGAAAAGCAAGTCGATACATACCACCTTTTCGTCGATTACAAAGCTGCTTTCGACAGCCCCATACGGGGAAAACTGCACGAAGCTATGTCTGAACTTGGTATTCCGGCAAAACTGACCCGCCTCTGTAGAATGAAGTGGTAGATGAATTTGTCTACCTTGGATCCGCCGTGAACAAGGACAACAACGCCAGCCTGGAGATATATAGGAGAATTGTGCTTGAAAATAGATGTTATTTTGGGCTCAGCAAGCAGTTTAGTAACAAATCCCTCTCTCGATGGCCAAAGGTCCAGCTATATCAGACTCTCATTTTACCTGTCTTGACATATGGCTCCGAAACTTAGGTCATATCGCAAGCGGATGAAAAACACCTGGGAGTCTTCGAGAGAAAATTCTCCGTAAAATATATGGTCCTGTTAGAGAAAACGGCGAGTTCCGATGTCGCTGGAACGCAGAGCTATATAATCTATATTCTGAAATGGACATATCTAGGCGGATCAAAGTAGACCAGTTGCGTTGGCTAGGCCATGTTATCAGAATGGATGAAGATGAGCCAGCGCGAATGGTTTTCGATAACGTACCCGATGGAAACAAGAAAAGAGGACGACCAAGACTCCGCTGAAAGGCCCAGGCAGAAGAATCCCTCCGTATCCTTGGTGTTACCAACTGGCGAGAAAAGGCGAAGAATAGAACCAGTTGGATGAATATGTTGAAATTTGTTTGTTTAATTAATATGTGTAAGACGTCTGACCTCATGAGGTTGTAAAATAGTCAATAAAAGTAAAGTAGGCATGTGCGGTATTTAACGAAATTGTAATGTCGTAACATCAATGTAAAAGTAACATTTCGACAATATAAACTTTATGTACCTAATAGAGTTGGAAAACGTACAAATTATTAATTATAAAATTAAAAGTTTCAACAACAGACACAGTAAAACATTGCCCTGAGTATCAGAAGCAGAGTTATTCAATATTTTGTGCTTAAATACGATACAACATAAAATATGTCATTGCATTGATGTCAACCCAGACGTAACCTTAATGACACCGAAAACATAACAAAAATCGGTTATGGCATTTGTCACGTGATATATGTCCTATTTTTTTTATTTTATGTCATTTGTCAAAGTATTGATGTCAACAGCACCATGTAAGTGTATCGTCAATACCATAACGTACTTTTTTCTGACTGAAATACCAAATTTCATAAAGATTAAATTAGCTTTGATTTAGTGCGGGACAGACGTTCGACGAAATTAAGCCTAATATCTTATTTTACGCGATTTATCGGACTGACAATCAGGACGTCCACCAAGCTTGTGTATAGAAGTACCACAATGGGCGTGGCAACCTCGTCAATTGTCCCCAGTTAAGGATACATTTAGAGATTACTAACCAATATTTGGGTTGAATCTAATAACATAGATGTTGTAGAAGAAACACATACATATGAAAATGTGTCGAGTTGAGTGGCTAGTACCAAAAGGGACGTGGTAAAAACTCCCATTTTCAGACCCAAACAAAGTTTGGACAAATAAAAGTCAATGAGAAAATTTGGTTTTGAAAAAAATCAACGCATTTCGCCAAAGATACTAAGGGTCTAATAAGGGTTGCTCTATGCGCTACATATTTTTCCGGATTAAATGATATATATTAGGGTGGGCCGAAAAAACTATGTTTTTTATTTCGAAGTTGTAATAGCAAGAAAAAGTTGCGAATTATATAGACAAAAAAAAGACAAAAAGTTATCAAGATATACAGTCCCAAAAGTTTGACAAAATATGGAAAAAACTTAATTTGTAATGTAATGTAATATTTTGTAACTTCTTCAAATTGAGCCTAGTATAGTAATATTGTGTTTTAATGTGGATTAGTTCAGTTGATATCTTGCAGTCGCGCAGAGGGCCTAAAATTTGATAAATTGTTGACCATTTCACAATTTTGAGTTTTTGTTTGTTATTTGATAAATAACACCGATATTACAAACCTCAATATAACGACTTTCTCGATTTAACGAACTTTTTGAAATCCTCTACAACTCTGGATAAGAGCTAATGCAAAATAAACCTATCTTTGTCAAAAATCTCGCTATAGAAAGTATTAGTAGTGAAAAACAAGCGTAACAAAGCATTAGAAAGGAAGTTACGTGACAGTCATATATATGTTTCAATACATTGTTTTAAATTTAGTCGAAATTGAAGATGAAGGACGTTGTCTTCTTAGTACGGACAGTGATCTCGACCAAACAGATACATTTAAAATCTTCTAAACCTATATGTCAGATGAGATTTCAGTTAAAATATACTGCAATAGTAAGCAACAGTTATGGGGTTTCCGATCGCGCCACTGCGGTGATCGCATGAAGTGTTTTGTTCGACTATGGTATTGTTAGTGATTCAGATTCCACCCATGATATATATGTAAGGACGGAATAAGGAGGGAAAAACAAACTGTAAAGACTAAATTGTGTAATAAATGAGTCGCATTCAAAAAGGTTTCTTAGAATTATTAGTCACCTTACTCCAAATTGTGGAAAGCCTGAAGATATAGTCAAGTCTGTAACTTCTTCCCTGTCTGAGTGGTATTTCTCTTGAAAATCTAATTGTCATCGGATGTGATGGTACAACTGTCGTCAGGTTGGAAAACTCTGTCTGGTTCGCCGAGTTGAACTTTATTTAAGGAAACCTGTACAATGGGCAATTTGCCTCCTCCATTGCAATGAGTTACCATTCCACCACATGTTTAAGCACCTGAATGGCAACAAAACCGGGCCTAGTACTACTAAACGGCCAATCTGTGAAAAGTTAGTTTGCTGCCAAAAACTGCCGGTGGTTAACTTCCAGAGAATTGATTGTCAGATCCCACAGATAGACAGAAACGAGCTTAGCAAAGATCAGCAGTACCTACTTTATATTTCAAAGGCAATAAAATCAGGAACCTGTAAAGAAGATTTGGCTTTACGGGATCCAGGGCACTTATCACATTCGAGGTGGTTGTCAAAAGCCAATAGAACTGTCAGATTGTACATAAGTGAAGAAAACCGTTCACCCGAACTTCAAGAACTGGTTTTATTTATATAGAATTCATTCTTGTCAATGTGGTTTACTATCAAAACAAGTAAACACTTTACAGACGGCCCGAAGCTTGTGTACCAAGCAATACAATCTACAAGGTATTTCCCAAAACCTTTGCTTGATGTTAGCGACCTTGTGATTGAAATAGTTTACTGTTAGCCATGACTCAAGATGACAAGAAACACATAAGAGAGCTCGGACATCAAAGAATTCTGAAAGCAAATCAGATAGATGCAAGAAGGAAAACAGTAAGAACATTCACGCCAACAAAAATCAACTTAAATGCGCAAGAATTCTCAGAAATGATTAACTGTATGGACTGTGAATTATTTTCTCCCCCATTGTTGGCCGAAATCCGTAACGACGAGATCGAATCGCACTCAATCCCTGACTGAAACATTACTTTAAAGCAGAGGCCGGCGCTAATAGCTCCCGGCAGCCACTCACACATACAGCTTTTCACACGAACACAACACGAATGGCAACAAAACTATCAACTAAGAGCATAATAAATCATGGTAGAAATATAATGGTAGATGCAGTACGACAACAAATATAACAAGCCAAAAACAACAGGCATTTTGTTTTTGCTCAGTGTCTGTGTTGTGTCAAGTCAGCTGATAGAAAAATGTTGAAAATGTAAACAAATTTGCAAAAAGTGCCATTTAGAAAATGATTGAGTGTTATTTGATATATTGAAAGTGTTTAAGTGTGAAAATTAAAACTTTTCTATGTAATTTTTGCTGAGAAATATTTCAAAAACAGCAGTTGCTGGCGAACGGGGGTTGCAGACAAACAAATGTAAACAAACTTTGACATAAGAGAAAAACTTACTCACACTCAGTCCAGAAAAAAGTTCAAATCAGCTGGGCTAGTGCTTCTACCATTTCTTTGTACCATGATAATAAATAAAAGTAAAAACACATGTTTCATTCAGTAGCATGGTAGCTTTCAACCAAGTAGGTCGACGTCGCTATTTTTTGCTATGTACATATATAAAATTTTAATTTGTAATGTGGAAAGTTGAATGGGAACATTTATTTGCCATCAATATAATGAATGAATTTACTAATAATGTATGTACAAAAATACAAATGTGTGTACAAAAATACAAATGTATGTACAATGTAAATGTATGTAGGAATTTTTTTTTTATTAAATTAAGACAACTTAGTTCCTACTGTTTTGGCCACCACTGTATGTAGCACCAAATTTATCCCAGTGCGCTCAAAATACGCTCACAAGTACACACACATTTTTACTGCCTCTCTTTGTGCCGACCTATGCTTTAAAGCAATTCCCAGTTCACACGCAGGCTGTTGAACGCTGTGTAAAACGGAAGCCTCAGGAAAAGTTTGTGGATCATCCATTAATAACTTCGCTAGCAAATCGGTCTTCAAAGTACAAAACTAACATGGGCTATTTATTCAGAACTCTAGTTTTCTTTTTTTTATTAAAGTAAATTGATTGTTAAAACTATACTGTAACTTAAATATTTAAGACTTTTAAATATAGCGCAAGTCGAAAAGTACCATGCTGGTTGTTACTGTTGTCACTCATCATGGCAAAGGCCTATCTTTTTTACAGGAAATTGTGAATTTTTCAATATTTTAATATTTTGTGCCCTATATATATATATAAAGATATCAACTGATCTAACGCAAATTAAAACACAATATTTTTAGGCTCTATTTGAAGACATTTCTTACTATTACATTATGAAAACATGCAATTCAAAAATTAAAAAAAATAATAGTAAAAATTATTTTTTTTTTCATTTTTTTTTGATAATTTTTGTTTTGTCTATATAATTCGCAACTTTTCCGCTCTAGTACAACTTCGAAATAAAAAAATTGTTTTTTTTCGGCCCACCCTAATATATGTATCCCTGTGAGGGTATCAAAATGTTGATTTGAAATCCTCACAAGTATTGCAAAATAAACTTTAAAAGCAGGTTATAGTTTAATGCAACGTATACTGTCGTTTTATAATGACGTGGCATCAACTGTTTATCCAGTACATGAACTGTACAAAAATAAATTATTAATTTGCGTTTATAAACCCATCATTAATATACCATTACTATTCGCCGAAATAATCACAAATTCTATACAAGAAATAACAATAATTTGAGAGTGAAATCTTGTCGGGTGGAAATGACGAAACAACGGGCGGAATATATGGGCTGCTTAGAGTTCAATAATTTTCCCCAGTTGATAAAAGTGAAAGCCGGTTAATCAATTAATTTGAATATTCAAATAGCTTTTGGAATCACAAAATTCCATTTTATGCAAACACAATTAATAATTTTAGCAGTTTGCGTAAAATAGGTAGTTGAAAAAACACAATCCAAAAAATCCTTCAAACATGAATTGAATAATTTTTTGATTAATCGTGAGTATTGATTGATCAACATGAAGACTAAACGATTAATCGTAAAAGTGTTTAATCATAAAGTATGATTAATCAATGATTTGATTAATCAGGATGTGGATTAATCGAGATGCCTGATTAATCAATTAATCGTAAATCCCTAGGAGAAACACAATTTGAGTCCAGTTAAAGTGACTAGAGTTTTGTACGCGTAGCTTTCCGTTCAAGATCGGAACATCATATAATGCTTTTTGGTTCTTTGATGAAAATTAACATCAAACTTCGGAAGGCACTAAAAAAATTGTATCACATTACATTCCATGAAGGGATTGGGAGAGCTTCTCACAACCAGTGAGCTGTGCGCCTTCTAGTTGATACTCACTGATTGGGACCTACAACTTTACACCGGTTCCGAACGGAATTGTGAGAAGCTTTTTAAGTAAGCTAATTGCACGATGGTGTCGACATGACAAAGCGAGGTGACCGGCGTCGAAAGAAATGTAAGAGTATAATGCCAAGAGTGTGCAGCAGTGTTTTTTCTTTTGCCTGAAACGTTTAAAAGTCACTGGAATAGTTGGCATAGAGATTATTGACTTTTAGATGGCATAATACACATCAAATATAATTTCGAAGACGTTGTCATTAATCAAACATAACTTGAAATGCATTATTATCAATCTAACATTCATAACTATCATTTATATATATTTAAGACATTGTTTACGTTTAGTCACTGATAGCTTATTCGTTCATTACACTCTATACTCTATTAGTACTCCAAGTACCAAGTCCAACATCTGCTTCATCGCAACAGTCTCTCCCGTGACTCGCTTACAATGTAGAAAATGCAACATTTTTGCATTTTCTTAGTGCAGGATTCTCAGAAAGAGCAGAAAACCGAAATCCAAAGCGCGGGCACCATTTTCAAATTTTTTCAGAAACGAAATTGCCATAAGGTTGTAAGTTTTGCTGAACGTTTAACCCATCCTTATATAATTTTTGCCGTCAGTGTACACAATACAATCATTTGCAAATATTTATACAATGTAACCACATGGAATTCTTTTGTGTACATTCGCTGATTTTCTAAAGTCTAATCGTAATACCACGCCCCCAAATACAGTCTTTTCCTCTTCGTTCCGATTTTTAAATATTTTGAAATACAATAAACTCTTGTTTACATACTCGTAGTGATGCATATAAAATCATAACACTGAATTAACATCCCAATGTCCGGTTTTATATTCGAATACCCCAAAACGCAACCCAATTAGATACACAATTTTTGAACGTCTTGCAAATTTAGTACGAAAAAAGTATTAATTGTTCTATTTATTGAATATTTAGATGCCTTTTTTTAACCTATATACTTTTCCCCATACAAATGCTATCTTGAATACGATAACGGGGAAATTATATTTGATAAGGCTAACGGGTACATGTAACTTCTGTAAAAAATGAGTTCATATGTAAACTGAAAAGTATTCAAAATTACGGCAGGTAAAATAAACAAGAATTATATTTGTCACAATTCGTACGTAAAAATTAAATAAAACATTTCTAGAATTCTAAAGCAAGTTTTTAGTTTACACCATTTGCATTCATGGATAAATGAAATGGTACGAGTAAGGCAAGCAAGCTATTACTACAATTCCAGTTGAACCTCAATGCATGCCAGCCAACGCAGATACAGTTGGGGTTGCGGTAGGTGGGGCGGAGCTCAAAGAATATTTAAAAACAAAACCAAATAAGATACAAATGTAGGAACGCAACCAATTTTAAAATATTTTTGTTGAGGTGCTCAGAATAAAAAACCCGGTCAGGAATAAGCTAGTGCGGGTACTCAAATGAAAGAAATTCGTCTGAGGAATTCAACGAATGCATTACATTTTTTTTCTACTTCTGTGAGCATAGATAAACCCACTTTAGCATGCTATATAATTGATTAATTGTGATTAATCGATTTCATTGCTGGCATTTTTGTGACGTTAAAGACGAGTGCAAAACTTCGAACTACGCAGGAATTATTGAAATAAAATAAACCCTTGATCTGCCGCAGAAATCTTCTTTGGCAAGGTTTTGAGATACGACTTTCATAATTTTTTGGTTTGGTTGATGTCCTAAACAAAAACCTTCAATTTGACGTATAGTCTTATCTTGTATCTATAGACAGTATACACTTCAGTAGAAAACTGTATTACAATATACATTTATTTTTGATTTTAGATCCAAAAGTGTCATCGAAATCTCTTTTACATGTGAAATGTTTGTCACATTTTTACACGACACTTTTCTATAGGAAAAATGTACAGCAAAACACTTTTCTATAGAAATAGTACAGGAAGACAAAAAGAGGCGATACTGAAAAATGTGTGTGTCAGAAAAGTGATCATAATTTTTGATGGCATATTAACAAATTTGTAGAAAAATATGTTCGTTTTCCTTGTTTTCGATATGACATGTGTTTGTATAAAAAAAGCTGTGCTTCAGGATAGAATAAAGGTTACTCCCCTTTGATTTGAGACCATCTAAAGGAGCCTAGGACCTGCAAAAAAAGCGTAGGAAAAGTGTCGCCAAGTTCTTGGTTGTAGTATACAAATTGATGAATTGGGCTAGATAAAAAAATGTACTAATGGAGTGGAATACCAACAAGGAAAACAAGTGAAGCGCCTCGTTACTCTACTCTCTCTTACTCTCTTCGTTGAATATTTCAATACACGAGCATTTTTTTGATGATGTTATTGTATCTAAATATACAAATTACACCAATTTTTCAAATAAAATGACATTCATTCATTCATTCATTTTTATTCTTCCATCATTTCTTAATTATATAACATAATTATATATATAAACATTTTCCGGGTTTTATCGGTACGATATCACTGTGTGTAATTTTTTAAGTCATGGCAAAATAACCATATACGGACACCACTACGTGATAAAAGACTAAAAAAAAAAGACCCGTGTTTCCCAATTTTTCCCAAAGTCATGCACTTTTTTTTTTATGGGCCGCCAAAGATTTGGGGCCTCGGTATCATTTTCGTAAAAATGTGATCATTTTCTCAGGCTCATATCTTGCAAACCGTTCAGAATTTCGATTTACTCTCTGAGGCAAAGTTGTAGCAAAAATTGCGAACATATAAAATCAAAAAAACTTCACCTTCCAGATCAAAATCGAAAAAACTTAAAAAAATTCGATTTTTTTTACCTTTTTTCCCGTGTTCAGGCCCATAGGTAGCAAACCGTTCAAAATTCAAGGAAACAATCAACTACCAAAATGTACCTAAGATCTCAATAAACAAATTTCTAGAACATATAAACTTCCTGGGAATTATTCTTAACACCGTTTTTTAATTTCATTTGTTTTTTATTTACTTCAACATTGAGATATTATGCTATCTATTACAAAAATATTAAAAAAAAGTATTCGTATTATGTTTATAATGTTGATGGCCCTGGACTTGCAAATCGCGCTCTCTTAAGTTGTGGATCCAAATCGTCGTCCGAATCTGACTCTGATTCAGCAATTATGGTGTCCACAGGCACGTTGCTTCCAGACTGTCCTCCAACATCAGCTCTTTCTTCTTCACATACTTCATTAACATCATACAGGGTGATCTTGTGACTCCACCAACATACCTCTGCAAGCAATGCGTCGAGGTTTTTGCCTTTGTACCGTTTTTCCATGGGCATTGTGGTTTGGTGAAACCGTTCTCCTTGCTCATCGGATACGGTAGGGAGTTGTTTGATAAAATCGTCAAAATGAAAATGAAGAAAATGCAGCTTTAATGTCATCGATGCGCCGATTATCTCAAAATAATGCAGCATTTGTTTCACCCATTCTCTTGCTTCCGGTTCTGCGTCTCGATCCCCTCCCAAGACTCTGGTGCATACACGCTGAAGGTAAATCATTTGAATGAATCATGAATCATTTGAAGGCCATTGAATGATTTTCAGCAAGCGCTGAATCAAAGTTGCTCTTGAATAGCTTTCTAATGTCAGGGCCATTAAGTACGCCTGTTAAATAAAGACAAAAAATAAAGACAGAAAAGAAAACATTAACATAGTGTAAATAGTACAATTAGGTCAACAAAAATTCGTTTTAAATTTACTACAATACCTTTTTTAATTTTGTCATCGCTACGCTTTGGGAAAACGCTTTTCAAATAGTCGAATGCGTTTGGACAATTTACAACGGCCACTTCGATGAATTTTTTAACAATTCCCAATTTTATGTGGAGCGGTGGCAGCAAGATGTCTTGAGTATTGTCAATTAAAGGTGCATTCTTCAGTCTATGTTGTTGTATTTGTTCATCCACACTTCCTCTTGGCCTCCACGAGTTACATTGGAATTGATTCAGAGGTGAGCGTGAATCCCAATTACAAAGAAAACAAAAGAATTTTGGGAAGCCGCCCTTATCGATGATCCCTTGCAAAATGTTGATGACCTTCAAATCACAGCAAATCTTCCATTTATTCTCGTAATATTTGATTTTTTCCATTATATCTTTCAATGTTTCATAGCTTTCTTTCATGTTGATACCCATTGGTAGCGGAATGGAAGGTTTTCGGTTCGACACATGCAACAACACTGCTTTCAAGCTTGAAACAGAACCATGAATAAATAATCTCCACTCACTAGCGATGTAGTTCATTCCCATTTTTACCACCAAAGCTTTTATATCGTTGCAGTAAGCGAACGAATTGTCATCATTGAGAGTGTAGAACATCTGAAATTCCGCTAGTCGTTTGCCGTACGCCGTAGAGTTAACATTAGCATGTGTGAGTTTTCTTTGCTTTAAAAAAGCTGTCAAAAATATTGCAAGTCGCTGCGATAATCCCAATATGGCCACAATGAAATCCATTTCCATTTGTGTTATTAGTTGTGGTCCATCTCTTCCCTGTTGGGGCTCATAATCGGTATCAAATGAATCTTCATAAGTAACACCACTTGCTGTACTCATGGCTGTAAATTCTGTAGTACGATCTGGAGTTGGCGGCCTTGGTGATACAAAATTTTCAGGTGCAAGCACTGGTAGTTTGGCTGTTGCAGTTGCTTTATAAATTTTGTTCTTCTCAGAATGTCGATTTAGACGACATGTGTAATTTACGCATGCATAGCAACTGGTTGCATCATGATCACCTGGGCGATTAATCCAGTTTACCGGCTTACAATACTTCATAGTACCTCTGCCTCCAC
The DNA here is from genome assembly GCA_963931995.1 of Phaonia tiefii. Lineage (NCBI taxonomy): Eukaryota > Metazoa > Arthropoda > Insecta > Diptera > Muscidae > Phaonia > Phaonia tiefii. Next base: position 237,566,361 of record OZ008367.1, read on the forward strand.
TCAACCATGCCATGAGATTGATATAACATTGGCGACACACTGTATTAGGTGTGTAATTTTCACCGGTCAAGTCCACTTCGTCGAAAAACAATGTATAGGCTCTTTTGAATTCACTAGTTAAAAGATTCTTTTCCTTCTGAAATCTTGTAGATGTTTTTTCCTGGTTTGATGACCGCAAACGTAGCAAAATAAATCAATATTTTCACACTTCATATTGAAATTGTCAGATGCCAATGTTGTGTGCGAATTATACTGTAGCACTTTCACTTTTTTTACTTTCACTTTCACTTTATAAGTTTCACCGCTGAGCTCTCGTTGACGTCGCGCTGTGTAATGCCTCGATGTGAGCGTCGTGTCGCTTTTATATTGTGTGCTGCGTCCCTTGTTGCGTGTGCTGAGCTTACTGCATTGCCTGTGCTGCTGCTGTCGGTGCATGATCGCGTGATACCTAAGCGCTACCTAAACGGTGTTAACCCTTGGACAAACACATGATTCTGGCCAGGCATATTTAATTTTTTGCTACCTATGGATCTGAACAGGAGAAAAAGGTAAAAAAAATGAAATTAAAAAATTTTCCGCAAATTTTTCACTTTTGCGTGCTACCTAAACAGTGTTAAGAATCATCTCTAGGAACTTTATATGTTCTAGAAATTTGTTTATTGAGATCTTAGGTAAATTTTTGTAGTTGATTGTTTCCTTGAATTTTGAACGGTTTGCTACCTATGGACCTGAACACGGGAAAAAAGGTAAAAAAAAAATCTAATTTTTTTAAGTTTTTTGGGATTTTGGTCTGGAAGGTGAAGTTTTTTGATTTTATATGTTCGCAATTTTTGTTCTTTATGACAAGAGCTACAACTTTGCCTCAGAGAGTAAATCGAAATTCTGAACGGTTTGCAAGATATGAGCCTGAGAAAATGATCACATTTTTACGAAAATGATACCGAGGCCCCAAATTTTTGGCGGCCCATAAAAAAAAGTGCATGACTTTGGGAAAAATTGGGAGACACGGGTCTTTTTTTTTTAGTCTTTTATCACGTAGTGGTGTCCGTATATGGTTATTTTTTTTCGTGTTGCACTGTGTATTGCATCAGGTAATACTTATGTCTAATTAAATTAACAACTGAGTACTTAACAGTATGAAATAATTAAGTTATGATGCGAGAGAGAAGTGCATTTGAGTGAAATGTGTCGACTTTTTGGTTCTCTTTTATGAGGGTTGCCAAATTTCACACTTTAATTTCTTGTCTACCTAGATTCAATCGTTTTTGTACAAAATATGAATTTATTGTCGTCTATGGAAATTTTCAAACAAAACTGTTCACAGAATTGAGTGTGTATATATACGAATGACAATCAACCGATGGTATCAATTCAGGCACAGTAGTTAGGTTATCTGATGCTGAACTTGCCAGGGAGTTCGAACTAGTCATGTCAATGAGTGCGGTTAATTGAATTGTCTATTATTTCCAACAAAAGCCAACCCTTTTTCAATTAGAAAAATGTTCCTGACTTCTAATCTTGTAGTATGAATTTCTCATTCATTAACCAAAAACTGACACTAGCCCGGTCATCAAAAATAAAAAACAATACCACGGAAAAATACAACTCTGTGATATAGATTACAACTCACCTCAAATCACTGCAACAATGAGAGAACGCATGAGGAAAAGAAGAACATGGTGGAAAAAATCTGTCTGTTCTTGTTGTTGGAATTAGAGGATTTCAGTGTATGTTGATACTTAGGGATCTTCGATCGATACTAATTCGCATATGCAAATTGCAGAATTGACTTTGTGTATATACGATTGATGATCAACCGATGGTATCAATTCAGGCACAGTAGTTAGGCGTCTGATAATGAACTTGTCACGGAGTTCGAAACTAGTCATGCCAGTGAGTGTGCTTAACTGAAGTGTATTATTTCCAACAAAAACCAAAAATTTTCAATTAGAAAAATCTTCCTGAGTTGTAAGTTTGAAGTATGAATTTCGCATACATTTACCAAAAAATAATTAAAAATATTACAATTTTCCTTTCCAGCAAAAACAAGATGTGATCGATCGATTGGTTTTATACATCAGCCAGCAGAAGTGTGAAACTATGGTTTCAGCGGAGTGATATAGAATTTGAGGAAAAAGCAGCCTTACAATGAGACGTTCCAATATCTTCGAACCCATTTACAGCTGTGATTCAAATAGAGAAAAATTGAAGACGGTAGTTTTTGTTTTTGGTATAAAGTGGCTATGAATTCAGAAATCTTTGAAACTGGTATATCTGTGGTGAAAAGATTTTGACGCTTAAAAGAAGGTATAATATGTTACCTTAGTACACTTATAATAATCTTAATAATCCGATTTGGGGTACAATATTCAATATTTTAAAAAAAAATTTTGTTCCTATTTGTTGGGAACGAAATTTAAAATTGTACATATGTTCCATTATTTAAGGTCAAAGATCAAAAATTATGCTATGGAGTTATACTCGCAGAATGGTTCAGAACAGCCAAAATTCAATGTCTGTTGATCTAGAATCTAGTTATGTAAACATCCGATTGTAGGCACGGAATCAACGATTATTGCTATATATCATCATTGAAAATCGCACAATGGGTTATATTTCAGAAAAAAATTAAATTGGATTACATTTACATTTTCATTACATCATTCTAGTATCTTTACGGGAAGTTTTCGTTGATATCGAATATTCAAATCAAATGAATAGTGTGAGCAGCTCTTGTACAGTAGAAGGTGGGTTCGTTCCCCGCTCTGAACAGCTTACATTTCTTTCGATAGTGACGACGATACTATCGAGTAGTTAGTCATGAAACAGAATCTGTGTAAAACTCTAGGTCGCAATCCGTGAATGTAAAACTGTATAACACACAACTCTCTGATTGGGGGAAGCTCTCCCAGCCCCTTCGTGGCATAAAATGAGAAATTATGTTTTAGAAGAATATTTTTCGATTTCCTTTGAGCTATACAGATGATCAGGGTTTTTTTCTACAATTAGAAAAAAAGGTAAACAGTCGGCACCAGGATTTGAATTCACGTTGGCGGACGATCGTTTCGAAGTCTGCGACCCTTCTCATCAGAGCTTTAGCGTTCTAGGCCAGTGACCGTCTTGTTCACATTGTAACTAAAGTAATTGCAGTTGTCATCGTCGGGATTTCTTTGCTCTTTCTATCTCTAGTGTGAAGGGCTTTATTCCTTTACAAACACGTTAGTCTTTCCTACTTACACGCACTTGTGATTTGAAATCGCACTCCAAAGTACACACAATAACTTATCCTTCAGTGTTGCCAGTTGAGAGTTTTCTCCATTTTCTCGGTTTGTTGTTTGGATATTCGTGGTGGATTTCTCGTGCGATAATTTGATGGATTTGCTAAAGGTTTAGGTAGGTAGGTAGGTAGGGGGAACAGCTGTTGGACTTGGTAGTTGGCGTAATAGTAGAAAATAGAGTATAATGAATGAATAAGCGATAAGTGATTGGGAGGAAACCATGTTTTGAATACATTTTAATTATATTTATGGGCATTTGATTAAGGACACTGCACTTTAAACTGCATTTTAATAACGATAGTGTTGTTTAAATTATGTTTGAGGCTTATTTGACCATCTAAATTCGAACTCTATGAGAACGCCAACTAATCTAACGCCAACTGTGGCTCGCAATTGGTGAGTTTAAAACTGGCATAAAAGGGAGAATTATTTCGTTTTTCATAATATTCATAGAAAAACCAAATCACTTTTGGTATTGAATAATGTGAATATCGTAATTTGGCTTTAAAATGTCAGGAATGTGACAAATTGAAATTAGAGAATATTGAGCGATACGTTAAAGTGCTTCCAAGTCATTTATTCTTCACACGGATACTATTTTTGTATTCTATATACGTTAGAGTGCCCATGAACGACATAGAAAAATGGTAAAGGGTTATTTTTCCCGCTCCCCGCGCATTTTCTAATAGATTGGGCATAAAAAGTAATATACCTGCAAAAATTTGTTCCATCAGATGCAAACCGACCAGTCACCCACGACCTTTAGCCCTAAAAATGGAGTAAAATTACTTCAAAGCTTTTATGAGCTATAAGTCGTAAACCGGAAGAATGTCACAAAAATACAAAATAAACATTTTTATTACAAATATACAGGCTAAAATTTTACTCCCAGAAAATATTGACCTTCCTATGGCCTTTCATGGTGTTTTGATAGGTCAAAGTTCAAATTTATGGCGAAAAATTTTTTCAGACGATTTTTTTTTAAATTAATCGATAAATCTTTTTAGGTTTCAAATTTAGTTGTTTTTAGATCCTCGTTATGTTTAAAGTTGTATTTTCCTTTAAGGCTGTAAGAGATCATGTTTCCTCCGGTTAGTGAAAAAAATGTAAATGCCGCGGGTGGGATTCGAACTCACATTCGCTGGACGATCGTTTCGATATTTGTGAAGCACCATCTTCAGCAGCGTCTAGCCCGTTAAGCCACTGCGGTGTGTATTTACACAAGTCACTAACCGAAGACATTTATTGATTGTGTGTGGGCAGAGTGATTGGTTGTCGCTACTTACACATTGCTTTCCTACTTACACGCACTGATACAGAAGATTTCTGAAAGTTCTATTTATAGAACGAACTATTCTAATTGTAGTTGTCTCGTTCTGTTTTGGTTTGGCCCTACCATATGTTTCAAATTTAGTTGTTTTTAGATCCTCGTTATGTTAAAGTTGTATTTTCCTTTAAGGCTGTAAGAGATCATGTTTTCTCCGGTTAGTGAAAAAAATGTAAATGCCGCGGGTGGGATTCGAACTCACATTCGCTGGACGATCGTTTTGATGTTTGTGAAGCATCATCTTCAGCAGCGTCTAGCTGCTTATTGATTATCGCCAAAATGTAACGTGTTATACATATGTAGTTTTAAAAAAAGTTTATTCCATGATAGAATTACAGCAATTCAAACTTTAAATTAAAGGTTATTTTACTTGCCACACATCGGCTGTCAATATAGAAAAGTATTATTTTTTTGTTATTTTATTAATCGATTAAATGGCTATTTGTATTTTTCACTACACAAGTTAGTCGAATAAAATTAAATGACTGCTTATCAATATCTCATTTAAACCGACACTAAAATGTTAAATTCATTCAAGTACCAGAGATGTCGAAGGAGTTTGTTTTGCACCGCAACCCCTATAACCCTATCAATTACCTTAAAGTTCTCCAGATTCTTTAAAAGGTCTTAATCATTGGCAGGTGCTTTTGGTGCCACTTGACACAAAAAACAGGATTTTAAGTATATGGTAACGACGTAAATGTTAAATCTTCTAATATTTTCGAATTGCTGAGCTGAAATTATAATGATTTCCTTGATGATTTTAAAACATATAAATAAATTACACACTACTTACCAGAGGAATTGAATAGCTTTCTAAGAAGAAAGATCTTTATAGAATATATAACCCTTGCCATCCACCGGGCATGACTTATAGTGCCTGGCTGAGCAATTTTGTAATTTGGAATATTTTCCCCGAGAAACAGTAATCGACTTTAGTCTGAATTTGATCGTTAATGTATTCAGTTATTTCGTTCCGAATGCCAACTGAAAAATCTGTGTTAATATTAGGATCCAGAGTGCCAGATTCAAAATTATCGTGTTGTATGTCAGGCGAAGAACTGCGAAATTTTTCAAATAAAGTTGTTTTTGGATCAGATGTTGGACCAGATGGACCATATTAACGTCACTTTAAATGCAGTTCAGGCAAGCAGCTCCATTATGTGATGGCTACATGCCAAATAAAGAAAAATTTCTGCATAATTTTGTTCCACAACAGCCCAAGCTCCTATTGATGAACTGGTGTTGCTACTTGTTGTGTCAAAGCACATGGCCATTACATTATTCTGTACCTTCCAGTCTTGAAGTGCTGAATATATAGCGTCGGTTTCAATATCACCCGTTTGTCTAATTGGTAATATTATTGCCAATCTATTGCATTTTACATAACTCACACCAGTACAGTCTTCTAAAACTTTTCCATCACAGTGGACAGTAAAAGCCGAGTTAGCATGAAATTTCTCTTTTATATTTTTAAAAATCTTTTCTCGGTTGTTAAGGCGTTGGAATCCTATATATTCCGGTGAAATTATGTGCAGTTTGGCCAATAAGTATTGCGTCTCCTCTCTGTTACTTACTTGGAACCTGTCTAAGGCTTGCGTCATTCCATATTCAATAACGATTTGAAATGGTTCTAACTTCACACTACTTTTTGTTTCTTTTGCAGGCAAACTTCTATAAATTTCTATAAAATGTTCTTTAGAGTTACTAAACTTTTTTGAATTATTCTTTATATATAGTTTTACAACATCTAAACAGAATTTTTGACGTACCACTATAAGCGACTTCCGATGATCATTTAAAAAGTCTATGGATTGCTGTTTCTTTCTCGTTTTATAAAAATTGTATGGCATCGGTGTGCGATATATCAAACAATGTATCTAATGATTTAATAACTGTTCTTTCTCGGACGAAATTTTTCTTTTTCTTAAACTATTTAAGTTATTGTAATATCTAACAATAGTTTTTTAACGCCATCATTTCGTTTCGTGGGAATTTCAAAGGACCTATAAATTTCTATCAATTCATTTGTTACAACAGAAGCGCTGTCTTTAATATTCCTCTATCATCTTGTAAAAACAAATAACAAAAATGGTTTCCCGTTACATCCCATGAAGGGATTAGGGAGAGCTTCTCACAACAACGAACAATATAACAACAACGGCATTTCGTTTTGTGTGTTAAATACAAAATAAATGTATGCTATCAATAATAGTCAATAAAAAGTGTAAAACATTTAAATTTCACAGTTTTGAACCAAAACGATATGAAAAATTAGAGGCAGAGTTATTTAATTCCACCTGGTGTATGTCGCTTTTCGTCAAACATCTCCTTATCACACCGACCGCATCACGAAGAGTGTGAAAGTAATCGTCAGATGAGTCAAATATTCTCTGTAGTAAGATTTACTCTAGGAGAAAAATATTTGCCTGTATATTTATAATAACAATGTTTATGCTATATTTTTGTGGGTCTTCTGGTTTACGAGTTATAGCTCATAAAAGCTTTGAAGAAATTATACTCTATTTTTGGGGCTAAAGGTCGTGGGTGACTCGCCGGTGTGCATCCGATAGAAAAAATTTTTGCACGGATATTATTTTGTATGCCCAATCTATTAGAAAATGTGCGGGGAGCGGAAAAATAACACTTTTTGTTATGTGGGCACTCTAATATACATACGTGTCGTATACGTGTTTTAAACAAACACAACTTTTTTTTCATTAATCTTGACAATTTTCCAAAAATGCATTCACAAATTCAAATACAAATTTCGGTTTATCGGTTATTGGTTGTCTCGTATTTACAGTCACAAACACTGCGAGAATATATAAGCCAGGGTCTCAGTCAAATATCTGTTCTGTTTAAAAAAATCTTTAAGAATACGATTCTTAATAAACCTTCACCAAATCTTAAATCTGTCAATAGTTGGAGACTTGTTTAGAGCCAATTTAAAGATTTTCATGAATAAAGCCGTCAGTTTATACTTATACATGCAAATGCGTAGATTATTCGCCAATATTCTTTATGTGAAATCTTTGGTGTCAAACAGGATATAATGCTATATTTGCATTAAACTTCGAAAATGATATTCGTACTCAGAACTTCTTACTCAGCCTTGAAGAAGGTTCCACACGTAAAATTACATAAATTCTCAGAGCTATACGATGTCACGTACCAAGCTCTGAGCGGGATTTTTTCGTCAATTCCATGAGAATTCTGTAGCAGTGAATTCCTGCAAAAAAAATTACATATCTTTTGAGTTGAGAAAGAAATTATTACTAGCAACAGTTAAACACCTACAAAGCATTGTGGAATAATTTTTTTTCGGGTTCAGTTGGTACTGAACGGTTTTCGACCGATATGAATTCGCATAAGTAAATCGCACATATGTAAGTTGATGCATGTATATGCGATTGATGATCTTATCAACGATACAAATTCATGCACAATGAGTAGGCATCTGATGATGAACTTGTGATTTGTGCTTTCCTGAATTAGCTATTATTCCAAGGAAGACCAACCATTTTTCACTCGAAAAATGTATCGAGACTTGAACGCTTGTAGTTTGAACTTCTCATACAGTAATATTCAAAAACTAACAGAAATAAGGTCATTCGAAAAGCTATCTCACACAAAAGCGCAACTGTGTGTTGTAGGTCAACTAACTTCAAATCAACTGCAATCCAGCTAGAATGTAAGAGGAAAGATAACATGGAAGAACCAGTCCTTCTGCTCTTGTTGGAATAATTGACTTTCTTGCATATATACACTCCGGTTCATATTCAGCAGCCTGTATCTTTTGCAATTTGTAACCGATTGCAGGATTTTAAAGTGGAAATGGGAGCTAGACATCTGGATTATTAAAAAAATCATGACAGTAGTGGTTCCTTAACTAAAGAACATTGTTTGAGCAATTTGCCTTATTTTAATCAAAAACAGGTTTTCTTGTTTTTTAATTTATTATACTTCATTAAAGAACTATTAGTAATGGGAACAACCCCCTTTGTTTTTAATAACTATTCATAAATATCCAAGATATGGGACCAAATAGTTCACTGATCTTCGGAAACGCCGATTCCAATAACCAGTCATTTTTGCACTTTAAAATTCAAGATCGATGGTGCCATAGTACCTAATAGCACCCCACACTATAACGCCGCCCTCTCGGCTGTGATGTCGGTTCAAAAAACGCTTTTCTTTGCGCAGATCATGGAAATAATAGTTGTAGCCATCAGGCCCATCCAAATGAAACTTCTTCTCATCCGTAAATACAACGGTTCTCCAGTCATTTACATGACCTCTTGGCTGCACATCCCATACTATGTAGTCTCTTGCGAATTGAAGTCGCTTCTCCTTACGAGGAGCTTTAAATGGTGGAGTTTTTTGTAATTTCAGGTATTTAACTTGAGGTCTTATTTCTGACAAGGAGAAGGCTGAATTAGAAGCAACTCTGATGATTTTTCTTTTCTCATACGTAGATAAAGACAATGAAACCCTGCCTTTAAATTGTTTCCATACCCTTCGGGGTCCTTGATGTAAGTGTCGACAACTATTGGGCTCCGTCCAGTTTTTATAGCTATTGCGCGGTTGCACGGTAAAACTCGATTTTAGATTAGATTAGATAGATTTAAATTTTAAACTCGTAAAATGATTAAGATGTAATAAATTTTAATAAACAAACGGCCCCTACAAAAAATCATCGCTTACTTTAAAAATAATAGAATGAAGAGCCTTTATTCCAAAAATAGCACATTTTTGGACTGTTTTTTATAAATTGCTAAAAAAATTCTTTAATTAAGAAACCACTATGGCATGATTTTTTTATATCTCAAGATGTCTAGCTTCCAGCTCCATTTTAAAATTCTGCAATCGGTGACAAATTGCAATAGATATAGGCTGCTGAATATGGAATTTTTAGTGCCTTTAAATAAGTGAACCGGAGTGTATATAAATTGCATGTATACGTAAGTTGGTATATATACTATTGGTGAAAAATAGTACCAATTCGGGCTCAGGGAGTATGAATCTGAAACTGATCTTTTCACGAAGTTCAAAACTGATCACCTCAGTGAGTGTGTTTTCTTGACTTATCTATTATTCCAACAAAAGCCAACTGTTTTTCATACATTCTAAAACAAACATTCAACATTCTAAAACAAACAAAGGTCATTGCAAAAAATTCAGTCTTTCACGTTTTATTGGTCGCATATTTCTCTGATTTCCTTTTCTTTTATTAAGAAAGTAAAAATTAAACAGTTTCAACCCGCATTTCTTTTCGCCATATTTAAATAGCAACACCAAGATAATTGTTCTTCATCTATATAGATTTTGTACTGTACTAGCAACAGCTTGACAACTTTATTGCTAACTTTACTAAAATGTAGTAAAACTGCGTACTTAGATTACAATTTTGTGATATTGGATGTCTAAGGGACATTAAAATGTCCCGGATACACAAGTTAAAAAAAACTATATATATTAAACAAAAGGAAATAATCTCCACAGTTTAATAAATACCTAATGCATTCATTGTAAAATTTAATACTTAAGTGATTAATACTTAAGTGATATACTTAGGGCTTCGCTGAAAATGTTGAAACTGTGATTGCAGTTCAAGTACATAGTAGTTATTTGAATTTTGAAGATTCATAAAGTCAAATTGTTTATACAAGTCTGCTCGTATTAAATTTATATTGCCAGCCGGATAGTACGCACATGTAATAAATAAAAAGTTGTCGCAGTCAACGAGTATCTTTATGGAGCATGTCTCGAAAGCATCTAGCGAATATCTAGTATTGTTGTCATCACTGTGGTATTGTATGTTATTCTTGACTAATATAGCAGTTCCCCCACCCCTTGTTGCATCAATTCGATATTTGCTTATGATTTTATAATTTTTAAATATTACATTGTGTGTATGGTTTAATTTTGTCTCATACCTACTATCTACCTACTCTTAAAAATTTACGTATTATTGAAAAAAGGACCAATTCTAAAAATTATACCATTTCTTAAAAAACACCTTTTCTTCAAAAAATATCTTGTTATAAAAAATATTTTTCTTACAAAAATTCCTTTTCTTAAAAGTACCGTTTCTTAAAAATAAAATATTACCTTTTTCTCTTGAGATAAGTAGGCTTTCTGAAAATAAGTAAAGAGTACCACTTCTTTAAAAAGTACCTGTTCTTACAAAAGTACTTCGTTCCAACCGGGTGTACCATGGCACCTCTTGTGATTTTTAATCTATTTTCCTGTCAGAATTCATTTGTAAACAAAATTTAAATTAATAAAAACTTAAAACACTTGTTGACATACATGCACGTTTTGGACTTACATATTTGAGAAATCTATTTACATACACAGGCGGATAAGTTTGGTAAAAACCTTTAGCGCATTCGATTTGACGAAGCTCTGAAAGGAACCAGCCCCATTTGAAGCATGTCAATTTAGGTTTAGGCTAGGAGGATTCGTCTGAAAATCCTACAACAATAGCATCGCCAAAGCGTTGCTCTTTACAATTGTCGTAATTTGTAGTATCTCATATTTGAAAAACACTGCGATATTGCATTTTGTTGTGACCCATCCTCACGAAGCTGGGTATGCCTAATACAATCTAAACCAATTATTCCTCAATACAAGAAACACATTTACTTTTTTTTATCTTATATTTTGTCAACTAATTTAAATTTTTACTTCACATTTCTTTGAGATAGGAGTATTTTCTAAACGGATGTGTTTCTATAGGAAAAAGTGTTTTACAAAGGCAAAGCGAATTACGAGTTTTGGGTCCATTAAGACAAATATCGGGTACACTATTCGTTGAAGAAACCATGTTCGGAGATGAGCAATTTTGTATGGAAGCGTTGCTTCTGAATGAGTTGAATGTTCAACTAGGACCGTCATTCTTATTTGGGTGTACCACTGCAGAGTATTCATGCATTGATGTTCCACCTCATTCAACGATATACTCATTTTCTGCGACTGCCTTGGTATCAAATATATTAAGAATAGGATAATAGGAGCAGTTTGATGGATGACGGAGTGATCTCCGACAATTTTGTTGGCTTTGTATGGCTACTTAGCATCCATGTTAAACGCCGTTATCGTCATTGTTTTAATTAATGGATGAAGGCCGAAATGATTAAATAAACGCACAATGCCACTACTAAATTTTAAGGAGAACATTTACTTCAGGAGCAAATGACCTTTTTGTTTGGTTTGTTTGCCTGGTAGGGCATTGAACGGTGATCAAAACAATGATTGAAAGTATAATCGGTCATAACTCAGTCATTTATTATCCAATCTTGTTAAAATAATCATCATTACAAAGGCCTTTCTAAACTTTATAAATCTGTCTATAAACATATTTGTTATATTAACCCATTGGTATTAAAGTATTGTATATTATTGGAGTCTAACAAGAAAATAGGTATAGTAGGTTTTTTTTAAAAATAGTAGTTTTAACAAAAAAGTGATAACCCCTCAATATATATATTTACACAAGGGATCTATGGAGTATAAAAATACCTTTGTACTGATATCCATTTGAACCATATCGGGTATTAAATTCTTGAGATATGACCGATTATATACTTAATCTTTAAAGGTCTTTATCTCAATTAGTTGGACCGAGCGGAAGGAAAAAAATCAACTTTTTCTTAAAGTAAATTTATGCAAATTAATTTTCTTTTTTTTTAAATTACCTTGTCAGTAGACATTATTTGGTAGACATTTCTCAATATAAAGTGTTATCTTTGTAACATTTTTATTTTTTATTAGCTTTTCACTACATTTTTGACAATCTATCCCCGATATGCTTAACAGGTATAATTTTTCCCGATAGCATTCCTGTACATATGTATGGGAAAACGTATATAAGTTAAAAAACGCAACTAGTATCAATTAAAATATATTTTTATTCGAGGTCTGCATGTAGATCGTAGCGAGCATTATGTATTATGAACACCTACTAATTCTATGAACATACCAAAATTCGCAACTAAGTAAAAAAAAGTTATTAATTGAAGCATTCTCGCGACTAACATTATAAGCGACATGTATTTTATAATAGCAAAACTGAGCAAAAAATATCAAAAAATATCTGATTATGACATTTCAAATCCGTCTCAAAATGAAAACATGTAAATGTAAAAGCGTGTTATCATCCCATTAGTTTTGAATATAAATCTTTATTTCAGTGAGAAAACTAAAAAATTTTCTAAAGAAAAAACGGTTGCTCGTTAGAATATTAGACAATTCCATTAAACACACTCGCTTGCATGACTAGTTTGGAACTCCGTGACAAGTTCATCATGCGTTGCCTAATTACTGTGCCTAAATTGATACCATCGGCAATTTACATATAGGAATTAGTATCGATCGTAGATCAAGAAGTACCAATACACACTGAAAGGTCCATAATTCTAACAGACGAACAGAAAGCTTTTTTCCTCCATGTTCTTCTTTTCCTCTTGCAGTGCTTTGTGCAGTGCTTTGTGGTGAGTTTTAATCTTATATCACAGAGTTGAATATTTCTGTGGTATACCTTTTTTGATGACGAAGCTAGTGTCAGATACGTTTTTGTATTTCAATTTTATGACCGATTTTGTTAGTTTTAGTTAATGCATGAGAAGTTCATACTACAAGCTCAGGAGCAGGTCAGGAACATTTTTCTAAACGCAAAATGGTTGGTTTTTGTTGGAATAATATACAATTCAGTTAACCGCACTCACTGGCAGGACTAGTTTCGAACTCCGTGAAAAGTTCATCATCAGATGCCTAACTAATTGATACCATCGGTCGTATATACACAAACTCAAATATGTGATTTACATTTGTGACTTAGTATCGATTGAAGATCCCTAAGTACCAACACACACTGAAAGGTCCATAATTCCCAGACAAGTACAGAAAGCCTTTTTCTTCCATGTTCTCCATGTATCCACTCGCATTATTGCAGTGCTTTAAGGTGAGTTTAATTTTAATTTTCTAAATAATCTATTGTTCTAATTAATCTTAAAAAAAGTGGAAATTAATCCAAAATTTAAAGAGACAAACAAAAACTAAGTGCCCACTAACACAAACGGGTTTTTGTCCATGGTGAACAATTTACATTTTGTCGCTTACAACCCCTGCAAAAAAACAGTATACCAAGAAGTAGAATTTGCACCACAACTACTTGGTAAGATGTAGTGCTGATTTAGGTGCAGAAGTACTTCTTTTAATATGACGTTGTCCAACGCAGCACTACTTCTTATTTGACTGTTTGGAAGAACAGTTTATGCTAACATTTTTCTGCTACATTTCGTGAAGCAACAACCAAAACTATTATTTCAACAATTTTTAAATTTCTTGTCATTTGAATCTTGGCAATGAGTTTTGACTTTAAGCTACAACTTTAGGTCTTAACTTTTTAACCTTTCATATAACTAATTATTTTATTAAGTGACCTTTTATTAGTACTCCAAATGCTTCCGTCAACAGGTGAAAAGAAAGGAAATGGACAGCAAGTTGAAAAAAAGTAAATACAAATTAAAAACAAGTAATATATTTAGGCATCTTTGCACTTCTCCACTATCCCTTTAGCGCTTTAATAAATTTGCATCATAATGGATGTGATGCAAAAGTAGATTTTGCGGAGTTGTTTTTGATTAGAATCAAAATTGCCTTAAATATGCGCATAATGTTGCAGAAGATGTACAAAAATAATAACTTCTACTAGAACTACTTCATTTTATTTTTGCTGGGACGTTATTCGCGAGAAGGCTTCAATTGTATACAATCCGTTTGCCGAAATGCTTAAGCTAATATCGTGGCCGAGGGTGATGCAATGATCGTGTACATGAGAACGTGAGAACGATCCCCGCTCTGACCGCCTGACCTCGCTTAGTCACGGCAATACTATTGCGTATTTAGTCACTAAAAAGCTTCTCAAAATACCATTCGGAACCAGAGTAAAATTTTATGTCCCAATCAGTGAGTGTAAAACTAGGAAGCGCACAGCTCGCTGGTTGTGAGATACCCTCCCCAATCCCTCAATGGGATGTAAAGGGAACCCATTTTTCTTATCCGTTTACAAATTGTACAAAAATGTATACGTAGTCAACGACCACAGGCCCTGTTTCTAGCGATTAGACCATCTATACACGTGTTCAATCTATGTATATAACGTTGTGATGACAGGGAACGAAGGTACTTTTGTTCTGAGGGTATTGCAGTGGGTTTTGGAACTTTGTTGTCGTTGGTGACAGAATTAGTAACTGTCATTAAAACGTCAGGATTATTATACTGCTTCGGCTTTAATCCATTGTCGTTTGGAGAAACTGAAACATCAAATATATATTTGAAGTTGGCAAAGTTTTAACTGTAGACCATTTCAACGTGATTAATTTTATTTGTTATATGCTTTTGAACAAGTCTCACAATCAAATCTGGTTTTAACTGGTTTTATCTGTTACGGACTTTGCGATACATTTCACCGATGGCCGCATGAGCATCTACGTAAGTTTCACTCACTCAGATATAGGCTGACGCTAGAATGCACGCTACCAGCGATGTGATATTATACGGCGACAATGGTTGATAAACGGCTGAAAGTATGTTTGCATGTACTTTTTTGCTTACTTAGGTGGCCTCAAATAACCCAGAGGGATCAAGGGACTTTCAAAATTCGTGAACTACCATCGAAGTTATAATCGGGTGGATGTTCTGCTTGTCAAAACCATTAATATTGTCGTATCCTCATTTACTGTCAAACCCACTTTTGCTGATTCCTTCTCAATTCTCGGAAATGCTGCAGTAACTTCTCACCCAATGATGTCTAAATTCAGCATACGAGAGCAATATGTGACGAGAGCAATATGTGGCTTTTCTAACGATGATGTGAATCAATATGTTGAAGAAGCTGCATGATATTGCGTCTCCGTCTGAGGCCTCGCCTCGTATTAAATTAATCGGTGAAATCTTTACAGAGAATTTCGTATCGCTCAGTGTTATTCTACAAAGGCTTGTCAGCTTATCAGGCATACTAAGCTCCGGAATAGCTTGGTATAATTTTCCCCGTATCGGGCTATCGAAGGCAGCTTTATAATCTGCAAAAAGGTGGTAAGTGTCAATTTGTTTTTCGTGGGTTTTCTCCCGGATTTGTCGTAATACCAATGTTTTGGCGATACTTCACTTTCCAGGCCTAAACTAAGTTCCGATCAGGTCTGCAACAAGCGGGTTTAATCTTGCGCACATTACGTTTGAGAGGACCTTGTATGCGATGGACAGAAAGCTCATTCCACGATAGTTCGTCGCCTTTCTGGAAACAGGACACAGTCGGCATGCATTAATCTAACTAGATTTTTCAAATGAGCTGATGCATGCACCTTTACAACTTATAGCCCCAGCCTTAACAGCTCAGCCTGTAGACCGTCAGCACCAGCGGCTTTGTTACTCGTGTTCTTAAGCCGGGAAGTTGCAGTTGTAACTTTACTTTGGCTAGGAGGGGAGCAGTCGATGTCATCGGGCTGTGTGCTCAACACCCTCATCTGTTTTGAAGTCTCCTGCGACAAATAAAGCAGATAAGTGATCCTCCATATACCCAACATACCCTGCACATCTGTGACAAGATTCCCCTTCTTATCACTGCAAATAGGGACCCTATTCCATTTCCATTGGTTTGGCTTTGTACTTTTCGGTAGAATTAACGGGCACATTCCTCCTTCTGTAGGATTTAATTTTCTCACTCTTGCATTTTCTCCACAACCATATTTCTTCCTAAACAAGCGGATTTCCGCTCTCCTCTGGTCCTTACACCACTCTGTCGAGGCAAGCTTTGCAACCGACTGCAGCATTGCCATGTGTGCAGTGTTCTTTTCATCACCTGCAACAACCAAGGCCACGCTTAAATTTCTGTTGTGGAAAATTGAGTTAATATTATCTTTATTATTATTCCACACCTCGCATTACATGTGCTGGAACTAACTAGTACATAATATATACTGAAAGAAACTTCGTTCCAACCGGGTGTCCCATGACACCTCATGTGATTTTTTATTATTATCCCACGCCTCTGTCCCCCCCCCCCCCTCAGATACCACGCGAGCTTGGGTCCATTTGTAGCTAAACATGACGGTGGGCACGGCCACAAGTCACTTCAGCACTAGATATACTTATATATATTTCTTTTTTTGTATTTCTAAGATATTTGATTGTATTCAGTTCTCTCAATATAAAAAGTTGTTATTATTATTATGTTTCAGCCACCCATTATGGATCAGGTGCTGACCAGAATTCAGTGTTTCGAATCTGGATTTCTGTTTATTTTCTTTTGATCCCCCGTTGGCCAGTAGTGTTGGCTCATCCGCCTTCAAAGGACAAAAAATATATCCGCTGGTTCGAAGAGCCTCTGTGACAGGGTCACCTATTTAACCTGAGACGCAATAGTGATCGTATAACCAATCACGTTGCTCATTCGTGTCCCCTTCTCACTCCAGCTAGCTAACGGAGGGTTCCGATACAGACATTCCCCTGGGCATACTTCTAGGAAGTAGTGAACTGCTTTGATTGCCCTATGAAGGAATTATTTCTGGCCACTCCCAAATGAGTAGCTATCAGAAACTTTCCACCTCCATGGTCAGCCCCATGTTTGAATGTATTCGCTCAACAAAAGTCAGACTAGAAACTCTGTGAGAAACTAGTCGAAGTGAGAAAGCATTCGCAATTCGATGAAGAGTTAAAAAATGTTATTTCGCTTGTTCTAGCTTTCTTTCGTTTATTGTTGTGTTCTTTGCTGTTTTATATGACATTTTCATTGAATACTTTCATTTCTCTTTCGACTTGTTAACTAATTAATAGAACTGTTTTCTGCATAGATTAGAAAGGAGTGCAGAGATTGTATATGAGACAAAAAATAACTCCATACCCCAAATTGTTCATACACTTCATTGTTTTAACACACGTTAACACAAAAATATAATTTTACCATTTTAAATCAATAAGTCAAAAAAAAAATATTGAATTGCCTTATGTGATGACAAATTTGCTGTACATAAAAAAAATTGTAACAGATTTAGTGAAGCAATCAAAAGAGGTTTTGGTTTTTATTTTGTATTTAGAATAATTATTGTAAATTAGAAATAAATAATCAATTCAATAAAACGTCTTACTGTAGTTGCAGTAAATTTCTATACATATATATTTCAGACAAAATTTAAAGTGATTTTCACTTGTATGAGTTTTTTGCAAAATGTCTCCTAATGATTCTTGACAAACTGCTAGCTACTTAAGATCTAGCCACATAACTTCATAAGCAGTTGTTTCCCAGCTGACCAAAATAATAATATTGTGAAAGAACGTTTTACGGACATTTTACGGACAAAATGGCTATCGCGAACGGAATGAGAACTATAGAACTTATCCACGCGTCGTCGCTCAGTTTGTGGCAACCAAGTTTTCATTCTCGATATATTGCTAAAAATGTCGTTAGTCAGTCTTAAACAATATCGGAAGCAAATCGTAAATAATGTTATTAGGGATGTTTTCTCAATATCGCAGAAGAATCGCTAAAGATATTTCTTAGCGGCACTTTCGAGATATCCAGAAAATATAACTAATCGCATGAAGGACGATTCGTTTTCGATATCGCTAAAGATTCGCTAACGATATTGTTAGCAATATAACGAGAATAAAGATTTGGCTGAATCAAACTGAGTGACGACTCGTGGATAAGTTATGTCGTTCTCGATCCGTTCGCGATAGTCATTCTCGAATAATGCCCCCATTAGAATATACCATATTTTTGGGATTTTATTATTTACTTACGAAATTTTCTATAAAAGATTAGCACATAGTGGAAATCCAGAGTTACATACATGCAATAAAATAAAATTAAAACAAAAATTTACCTGTTTTCATTGAATAAATAGAAATAATATGTAATACTTGAAAAAAAATTTACCCCAACCACTGATCGGACACAAGTGACGCTACACATTGTTTGATTTGACATTCCATTGCACAACCAAGCACGTCCACATACAGCTTGATTAGGTTTTCCAACGGATTTTTCTGTGTATAGTGAAGTCTAAATAATCCGATATCCAAGAGAGAGAGAGAGAGCGAAGAGAAGCGAACAAGGCGAGCGTACTTACATTTCTTCTCCAGGAAGTCTTTCCTTTTCACAACACATCAGTGTTGCCAGAAGCTGTCAAAAAAAACATGTCAAAAAAAAGTGCAATTTGCGAAAATAAAAAATGCTGAAACTGAAATAATCAACAATTGTCGTAATGGGGGCACTTGACTGACGCCTGATATTCAATAAAAATACATTTTCGTAGACCATACATAATCGAACACTATCACCCATAGGTGATAGAAAGAGTCATACCTAAGGTATCTGTGGACCAATCTCGTTTTGGGATTTTTTAAAACTTTCGAGCCATGCCCGTCTGTCTGGCTGGTCAACATGGTAACTGCCTTTACCTTTTACCTTTACCCATCACAAAGCAATATTGTCATTGGCCAGCATTTAAACAAACTTCGTTTGGGATTGAAAATATATGTTATGACCCCACTCCTTCTGGTACATCCTATTCAAATGTTGAGCGGACGATTGGCTGGAAGTCATGATAAATACTCCAAAAACAAACGCAACACATCCTAAATTGGTAATAGATAATATTTTACCCATACCACTCTGCTATTGAAATAAGAAAAAGGTTTCTGACCTTGTAAGCTTGTAGTATGAACTTCTCATTAATTAACTAAAATGGAACTCGGATCCAAAGGATTACTAAAGGTGAGGGTATGTTTAAGTCGTTTTACCCAACTGAAATTTCTGTACTTGTTTCGAGTTAGGTTTTTTAAATATTATCAATAGTTTAAAATTTTGTTTGTTTAAAATAAATTGTTTTATCAAATTTTGAAAAACGTGACTTTTGCATGAATTTATGCAAAATTAATAATTTAGATTAACTTGCACATTTTTGTGTAGAATTTCATGTACGAAAACCATAATAAATAGTAAATTAGGAATCCATATTCAAATTTAGAATACTCAAATAGAAACTCAAAAGCGGTTAACAAAGTAACCACTTTAGTAAAATCTGTTTCCGGCTTTTAAACGTATTAAACTAATTCGACGGTTGAACCGTCTAATCGATTTTGACCAGTAATGAACGTAGAGGCAAATTACAAATCGACAAGTTTATTTTTGTTTTTTAGAGTCATGTTCTCCTACATCAAAATTAATGAAATTGCTAATAAAAAGTATGGACCAACATACTTTTTCAGTAAGGGATTATTTAAAAGCCAACTCACGTACATATTTACCATTCACACCCGTGGCAATTTTATATTTGTTATAGCTCCTGGTTGAAAATAAGCATTATGCATTATTTCAGAGTTCAATACCGAAAAACAGTCGTACATTATAGAAAAATTTCTAAAAATTAAGCAAGAATGTCAAAAGTTGGCAAATGATTTTTCAACAACAAAAGTGCAGAAGCCAAAAAATAGAGCTAGAATTGCACTTAAAGTGCTGAACTGGCAACACTGCAACACATGTCTGCGTTTTTCTCTACCCCTTTGCCCTATGTTGTAAAAATAACAAAAATAAATCTTAGCAAAAAATTCTCGAACATTTGACAAACAATTGTACAATTATAGTGTGTAATTTAATTTGAATTACCTCTACAAATGCAAATTAAAAAAATTAAATACCATAGGCAATTATACTTATTATCAAAACATTTCCTTCACATCTGGAAGTTTTGGATTTAAAATATTTTATACAGTAAAGGTTTATGAATTTGAAAGTATTACGAGGCAATGCTTATCGAAGCCACAAATATCTACATATAAAATACTTTAAAAACAGAATTGCCTGCAGTCAAACAAATTCAAAAAAATTAAGTACATTCCTATATTTCATTACAATTGGCATCCGGCTTAACAACCTGCATTGGCATTACCTGAGCAAGCCAAAATGAAAATTTTTTTTGCAGGCAAAACCAATTTTCCAACAATTTGAATAATATTAAAACATTAACGCATATATAACTGTTTTCCAATAACTTACGCATATTATCTTACGTATGTACACCATTGGTGGCCGTCGGTGAATGTGGGTTCGATCCCTCGCTTAGTGGCGCCACACTATCGAGTACTTAGCCAGGAACCGTTTTAAAACTGTAGGGCACAATCAGTGAGTGTAAAACTAGAAAGCGCACAGCTCCACTGGTTGTGAGATGCTCTCCCCAATAACTTCATGGAATGAAATGGGAAACCATTTGTTTATGTACACGCACCATAGAGTAATTCATATACATATATAGAGGGAACATTTCTGTCTTCAAATTTACGCATTTGGCTTCGTCTATTATGAACGTTGGATGTTGAAAACAATGGCTTTAATAATAACAGATAGAGCCAATGGTTCAAAAGTTCTACAAGTTTTCAACCTTGTAACTCCACCTGGTGTAAGCGGAATAGCTCTCTATCACACCGACTTCACTACGAAGATTGTGAATCGAAAAGTCAGATGATAGAAATGTTAACTCTATGTATGTAATTACTCTATGATATACATTCGCTCTTGCTCATACATAAGCGTGCGCGTATATACTTAATGATTCTTTCGCTTTTTTAAAATATTTTGTGTATTCATACATGTCGTATTCAATAACTTGTTTATCCAGTACAATAAATTAAGTATTATTTTGCAATAGTGCAATAGTTATGAACATAGTATTTGAATCAAATACGAAGCGTTATTGATATAACTTGTACTTTGAAAAAATTATATTTCTATGTGGTGGTTACCTTATGCAAATATTCTCCCATACTTTGTAGGCGATAATGTTAGTACATACTAAGATATCATTCCTGAAAAATAGTTTAGTGAAATGGTGCATAAACCGTCACGGTATCACTACGACATTTGATACAAGACGTATTGCATTGAGATCCTACTGGGTAGCTGTAATGCAGCAAGTCTAGGTATAAATTAAATTGGTGTCGAAGAATTGATTACATATGATTTTATGGATTTGATAGATTTCCTCATTTTCGCAAAACACAAGTCAAAAATATTTTGTGACTTTGAAACGTCTACGACAGAATTCATACATTTAAAATTTTCAAAAACAAAGAAACTGACTTCGTCGCATTGGTCAAAGAAAATATCACTTTGCTTTGCTAGGAGCGGGTACTCTGACGTAAGCCATCTGTTGGGTGAGATACGCCCTACATCGATCATCAAATTATATTAGTATTTTTGATAGTTGTGAAATTTGAGAAATATTGAAATTGCGGGCCACCCTAATATTAGTTTCTAATATTTTGCCGCAACAACATCCATATTGGCTTTGCTCATTATATTTTGTCCCGTATGTGTGTATGTTGTTGTTTCTTGTTTACATGATCTATGCAAAAGAATCGTTTGCTTCAGTTGATCACTCAGCCGTTGTATTGTTGTTGCTATTGCTTTTACATGCTCTATTCACATTAACTGTCGTTCTATGTTTATGGATTTGGTGGCCCGCGAAAATGAGAAACATTGTAAAGTCAGTTGTAGAAAACACTTAAAACAATACACATAATTGAAATGAAGCATTAAAAAATCGAACTTATTATGTATAAGTATTTAAAAATAAAATTGTATTTCATTTGCGAAAAATAAATAGTTTCTGCGCGAACATTTTGGCGACCGTGACAGGACGGCCTGTAATAATAACGATTAACTTTTTAAAAGATTTAAAAAAAAAAGTGTTTCAAAGACTAGTGTTTCGTGGAGCAGATTTTTCGAGCTTTAGTTGGAGCCGCGGATTTTTTGCAGCGTTTCGTCGTTGGAATCACATCATCTTCGAAAATTCGTTGCTATAACTGGGGTCTACATCGCTACATTCTTTGGACGTCGCGTTATATACGGCCGTATGAATTTTATTTTTGGGAGAAAACACATTCGGTGATTTCTTTAGCAGAAACTTTTATTTTTTTGTCGCATGTCGTCGTTCGGTTGTTTTGGTGGAACCCCAATTGAAGCGGCAGATTTTTTCGATTTCGTCGTTGGATCATCTACCCTCAATTTGTTTATTGGATACAACTTTAGTTGCTGCCTCCATTAAGTTGTTGTTTCATCTGATGTCTCTGAAATATTGGATTTGCAGTGTCAGATACATTTTTAATTAAAAGCTATCGAATATTCGACATTTTTGTGCTGTTGCCCGTTAAGAATTGTAACGTGTTCAATAACTTTGGTGCTGCTGCGTGCAAGATACCGGCATATTAAGTGCCTTAACAGCGATTTACTTGAATTAGTGGACTATATTCATTTTGATGCTTCTTGCTGTAAGTATGTGCGCGATTTCTTCTTCTTCTGTGTCTTAAAGAGATCGTGTTTGGTGGCGCAAGTAATTACTTCGAACATTAGTTCGAGCCACGGGTAGTTTGAATCGTTACGTAGTTGGAATTACATCATCATCGGGAACTCGCTGCAGCCATTGAGGTATACATCGCTGCTACTGCTACGGATATTTTTGGGCCAAATTATCGTTTTCTGGATATCGCCGAATAAATTTGACGTTACGGTAAATTAGCTACGGTTTTGAAGCATCATCAAATTTTTCGCGCTTTTCGAATTTCGGTTCTTGTTGTTTTTTGGTGAATGTTTATCTTGATTGAAATGTCTACATTCAAAATAGATGCAGTGACTGAGGATGTTGCTGCTATTAGCTCTAGAATGGCGTCGCTCAAGCAAGAAAGGAACATTATGAAGAGAAACATCTCAAAAATTCAAAAGAGAGTTGAAAAAGATGGCGACAAATTTGATTCCATCATTTTAAAATGTCGTCTGGAATTCTTGGATTCTTATTTCGAGCAATTGTGTCAGATCCAAGGACAAATTGAAATACTTTGCCCCACAGATAATGCCAGAAGCGATTTGGAGGAAATTTTTATTGCCGCAAGAGCAAAAATAATGGTTTTGCGGAAAAAACATCAGGACTCTTTTTCGATGGACCATAGTTTTCTCAACGCTTCGATAGTTGGTGTTTCAAATTCGACTCGTCTGGCCTACTCGAAGTCAAATGTTAGTCGCAGTATTGATACATTTGCAACCTCAAACTCAAATTGTTCACATTGTAGCTCATGGGAGCACAATATATCAGACTGTTCTTCGTTTTCGTCGCTTGTTGTTGTTGAACGCTTCAATTTCCTAAAGCGTAATGACCTGTGCATAAATTGCCTTCGCAATGGTCATCAAGTTTCAAAATGTACATCGCAATCTCACTGTAGAGTTTGCCAGCCTCCTCACCATGGCCCAAGCAACTTGTGCCTTCAACATCACATCACTCTCAATCATCGTTATCCAACATCGATAAATCCAACAGCCGTGGTTCTCATGAAAGAATATTGTGGCGTTTATCAGTCAGAAGTTTTGGGTAACGTTGAAGCCCGAAACAACATCAAGTTTTTTGTCGACACCACAATAAATCTTGCATTAGTTCGTTCCAGTGGTCTTCCTTTTTTGCTGTGGCGAAGACGATTTCGGCTCAACAACCTGTTGAGTATATCAAAACCTCGCACTGGAGAATACCTCGACTTACAAAATTGGCTGATCCGTGGTATAACAAAACACAACCTGTTGACATGCTTCACAGTACTGAAGTATTTTTCGGTTTGTTGTTCGATGGTCTTATCTCACTGGGAGATGGCACGCCTTGCCTGACCAATACAGTATTCAATTGGATTGTCAGTGGGACATCCAAATTAACACACAACTCAATTAATTCACGTTTAAACAATTCTCCCAAAATTGAAGAAACCTCTAACGTCGCCCACTGGACAAGATTTCGAATCACACTTCGATAGAAAATGTTGTTTTGATATTGGCGATAGAACCCCATTCAAATTGCCTTTAAAAACGTCGTATGCAATGATACAACGAGAATGGAATACTCCACTACAATTTCATTTACACACCAAGTAGTCTCTTTGTGGTTCAATCTACATCACACATCATCGCTATCTCAAATCCTCATCTGAATGTTTAACAATTTATCGACGATTTCGTGTCGATTTCGTAACATCACAAAATATGAACTCGTTTGGTGTAGGACCAGGAAAAAAGAATTTGAGGTACAGTACTTGAGTATTATAACATATGACTTGGATGCTGCTTGTCTTTTGTTGTTTCGTATTTGTGTCTCATTGCAGAAAAGTTGCTCGATGTTTTCCCGTGGTTCTGACCTCCTACGGGAGGATTGTCCCGTCGAAATACTCACATATAAGTTTTGTCATATATGCCTCGATTAACTGTCACTCGCTGTCGAAGGAACGCCTCTTCGACAATATACCAACTTAAAGCACAGGCAATAACTCACTGTGAAATTAGCGCCACCGTTTTGCTATGGAGAAAGTGGCTCCATTTGAAATTCATCCCATCGCTCTATTTTCGGACCAACTCAAGAACTTTTCCGCGATGTCTGAAACTACATTCTTCAGCCTGGAATGTATCCGGCGAAAGTCGAATCTCACAGCTTGTAGAAGAATACAGACGTGTCTGGTGGAGACACATTCCCCCAGCAATTAATCCAGCCGCTAGCTTTAAAGGTGCTGTATTCACTCTCGAGTCCTTGGCTATGATGACGTCACCACACCCCACAATAGCTTTTGGCTCGAACTTCAAATATATTGTCGTTTTGCATTGCTGAAATTACAATATGGCTCTTTCGTGTCCAACACCTATATCAGCTAACTCACCCTCCTGAATTGTTGCTTGAAAGTGAGGCATTTCAACTACATTCTTCAGCCTGGAATGTATACCCGTCGAATGTCGAATCTCACACCTTGTAGAAGAATACAGACTTGCCTGGTGGATACACATTCCCCCAGCAATTAATTCTGCCGCTATCTTTAAAGGTGCTGTATTCACTCTCGAGTCCTTGGCTATGATGACGTCACCACACCCCACAATAGCTTTTGACTCGAACTCCAAATATATTGTCGACTCTGGACTAGTTCATTTTGCATTGCTGAAATTACAATATGGCTCTTTCGTCGTCCAACACCTATATCAGCTCCCTCACCCTCCTGAAGCATGTTGGTTGAGATCGCCCTACATCGATCATCAAATTATACTAGTATTTTTGAGTGTTGTTAAATTTGAGAAATATTGAAATTGCGGCCCACCCTAATATTAGTTTCTAATATTTTTTGCCGCAATATACATATTGGTTTTGCTCATTGTATTTTGTCCCGTATGTGTGTATGTTGTTGTTTCTTGTTTACATTATCTATGCAAAAGAATATACCAACAACAACAACAGCGCTGACAAAGTCGTTTGCTTCAGTTGATCACTCAGCCGTTGTATTGTTGTTGCTATTTCTTTTACATTCTCTATTCACATTAACTGTCGTTCTTTGTTTATGGATTTGGTGTCCCGCGAAAATGAGAAACATTGTAAAGTCAGTTGTCGAAAACTCTTAAAATAATACACATAATTGAAATGAAACAGTAAAAATCGAACTTATATATAAAAAAATACAATGAGTGTTCGAACTCACGGGCGATGTGTTAGCACCTTTTTGCTACACGGTACCTGTTCGATTTCTATGAACACATTTGTAAATGTTACATTGGAAAATAAAAACAGTGTTCACTCATATGATGACGTTACATTTAAATAATATTAATACTGACAATTATTTAAAGACAAGTGCAAGCGCATGTGTCATTATTTTCTTGCTTACTATTTTTTGCTTTCTCCCACGAAAAACAAAGAGAATGGAAGGCAATAGACATATGAACATACATACATTGTTATGTTCGTACATACGCTACTCAAGTTCACAAAATTTTCGTTGCTCTCTTGCTATCTCATTTTTATATATGTACGTATAATACGTTATTATTCTCTTTGCTCTGAGAGTGCTCCGTACCCACATTTTATTTGACTTACCTTTCACAATAATAAAAACATAATTTTTGACTATAAATTCTTTACATATGACCACGCCCCTTTGTCCAATCCCGCCCGTATTTGCAGCAGATCTTAGGATATGTAAACCTAACCAACATACCCAATTTTGTTCGAATACCGTTAACAGAAGCAGAAAAATGGATTTTTAATTTGTGATTTGTATGTGAGGTACGACGCCCCTTTCTCCAATCCCGCCAATAATTAGTTTGCCTGCGAAGTTTCAGCTTGATTGGATCACGGGAAAAGAGTTAAAAATCATTCCAAAGTATTTTCGGTGCGCAGACAGGTGAAGTTAGTATAAAGAATTAAAAAAAAAACCAACCCGTAAAAAACATAGTTTTTCTCTAAATTCGTTATGTATGACCACGCCCCTTTGTCCAATCCCGCTCATATTTTGGTAGTTAATTTTTGTCGTCTCCGTTAGTTTGACTGCGAAGTTTCAGCTCGATTGGATAACGGGAAAAGGGTTAAAAATCAGTCGAACATTTTTTCGGGATACATGCATACAGACAGGTGAAGTTAATATAAAGAATTTAAAAAGGCGTTCAATGATATGATGACGTTTCATTTAAATAATATTAATACTTAATAACACTTAAAAATATTTAAAGACAAGTGTCATCATTTTCTTGCGTAATAGATACCTTTTATTTTATACCCACAAAAAAACAAAGAAAACACATGTACGTTGTTATGTTTCGTACATACGCTACACAAGTTCACAATTTTCGTTGCTCTCTTTCTATCTCATTTTTATATACGTATAACCACGTCATTGGTCTCTTTGCTCTGAGAGTGCTTCGCACCCACACAATACAACTATTCGCTGCCGCTATATCAGTGTGTTTTTTTCGCAGTCTGACAATCTGTGTTTCGCAGTCGGACGAATCGGCGTTCTATATAGGGAGGGTCACCTTATCATTTAGGGGTATGAAAAATAGATGTTTGCCGATTCTGAGACCTACCCGATATGCACACAAAATTTCATACAAATCGGTCCAGCCGTTTCGGAGAAGTTTAATGGCAAACAATGAGTGATCGCTGTCGGACAATCTGTGTGAGCGCAGTCGGACAAATTATGTTTGGATGAATTCACTTTGTGAATTTAGGCCGTACCCGCGCCTATAGATGTTAACACATCAAAAATAAAATTACATTTCATTTGCGAAAAATAAATAGTTTCAGCGCGAACACGAACTACGTCAGCAAAATAATCGATTGCACATAATCAGCTGTGGAACATCTTAAAATGTAAACAAGTTTTTCTTTTAAGCGAAACTAGAAGATATATCAGTTTCCAGTTGCATTTAAATTAAAAATGGTGACATTTAATTTTGACGCTTAATTTGACATATAATTTTGTCACCATTTTGAATTTAAATGCAAGCGTTTTATTTGAGAGATCCCTAGAAAATTAATTAACTAATTCATTGTAATTACACTCTTTATTGAAAGTATCTAGACCACTGTTGTTGAAGTGCTAAGTAGGCGGACCATTGTACAACCCCATCATGAAGAAGAATATACTTATTGAGGATAAGAGAAAAATTATTTTCTAGTTTTTTAGTGCATTTATAAATAAAACACTGTAACTTAATTTTTTTTAAATTATTTTTTTATTTTTAATTTTTTAGTAAATAAATTTTAAATGTTTTAATTTTTTTTTTCATATTCATGTATTGTCATCCTAAACTGACAAGTGTGCAAAGTTTTAGTTCGATTGGTCAACTGCAATACAGACTGACAGACAACAAAGCAAGTTAAATAAACACTGTAAAAATAACATAAATATCAAAACAAAAGCTTCTCACAACCAGTGAGCTGTGAGCATTCTAGTTTTACACTCACTGATTGGGACCTACAGTTTTACTCCGATTCCGAACGGTATTTTGAGAAGCATTTTCATGGCTAAATACTAGATAGCGTCGCCGTCGAAAGAAATTTAAGATGGTGAGAGGGAACGAGCCCTCGTTATCATGCACAATAGCCGCGCGCACTAACATTGCACCACCGACGGCCAGATTAATAAAGATAATCTTAAGAACAAACCACTTTTTAAAAACAAAAAATAATTGAAAATTATGTTGTTAGTCATGTTAATTTAGACATTGAGCATAAGTAAAAGCTTCTACTTAATCGTAACAATATCCATTAGCAGAGCAAACAACAGTATATGTGTAACACGCATATAACACAGTATATGGGTATGATATCCCGCACAACTCAAGGCATAAATGTAGATGTCAATGACAAAAACTCTAGTCATAATAAAGTAAGTTAGTCTGCTACATATGATGTTGACAAAAGATTCTAACAATTTTTTCCTGCCATTATGTTCAATCGGTGATACGTAATTTTAACGGTATGTTAATTTTCTGATTGGATATACAGTAATACAGTAGATTTTAGCCGCTTATAATAAGTATCTTTCTGTGTATTGTGCAACTATTTTAGTCATTTAAAGAATTTTTGAAAATAAAGTATTGTACAAATCCTAACCCAAGCCCCTGAATGCAATAGATTAATATCAGCGTATTGAGAAATAAATATTAGATGTCGTCTAATTAATTTTAGTAAATGTAGAGTGATGGCCGGTTTTATAGGGTTCACCTTTGTATTAAATAAATATTAAATACCAATATAAAATAATTATATATTAGCTCTATTCCCATACATACTAAAACTTACTAGTTTTACCACTTCTACTACTTTTACTCGAAAAAGCGTTCCCGTACTCAAGAAAATAGTAAAAGTAGTAAGAAAATTTAAGAGAGAACAGAAAATCAATGAGTGTTCGACCTCACGGATGATGTGTTAACACCTGTTTGCTACACGGTACCTGTTCGATTTCTATGAACACATTAGTAAATGTTACATTCGAAAATAAAAAATAATAGTTTTTTTGTATACCCCGGGCAATGCTGAACATCAAATGACTCGCTTTGTTTGGCCATAGCAACAACAACGAAACAACCAAACACACAACATCACACATACTTTGCCCAAAGTAACTGACGTATACGTGTGTCACATAACCACATGTTTGCCATATCAACAGCAACAAAACAGCCAAACACACAACATCACACATACTTTGTACGAAGTAGCTGACGTATTAGTGTCACCTTTACCGACTTGCAAATGAAATTTTGCATGGCTATGCTTTATTTCTCCGTTCAACAACAGCAACAGACACATGTACATACATACATTATTATGTTAATACATACGCTATAGACACAATTTCAATTGCCTCACCCCTACCACACCACTCTTTCATTGCTCTCTTGCTCGCTCATTTTTGTTTAACACGTCATTATTCTCTTTCGCAGAAAATCTGGTTTTAGCAGCAGCATAAAATCTGACTTTGCTAGATTTAGTCCCTATACGCCGCTATAGATGTTAACACATGAAAAATGTTAAACAATTTTTTTTAACTACTTTATTACAACCCATTATTATCAACAATATTGGGTACTTTTGGTTTGGTTTCGTTTAAAGGGAAGTTTTTTAGGAGGAGCCTGTGTATTACATATTGTAGTTTTGAACCCAATAAAAAGTAAATTTAGAAAAGCCAAAGTGCAAGACTGGCAAATCCATGAAATACAACCCTGAGCATGGAATTACATTTGGCAGCACACTTACTCTTACACTCGTACTTTTGATTTGGTTTGCGTCTAGACTAACATATGTATGTGGGGATATTTCTTGTTTCATGGGAAATTTTCTAGGTGAAGCCTGTTTATTACATATTGTAGTTTTGAAGCGAATAAAAAGTAAATTCATAAAAGACAAAGTGAGAGAAGTTTAAAAAAGTAACATTTTCTTAAGTGGGTTTTCTTAAAAAAAGTAAACTTTCTCAAAAAAAAAAATACCTATTGATATACCTTATCTTACAGAAGTACCTTTGCTTAAAAAAATCCAATGAGTGTTCGAACTCACGTTAATACCTTTTTGCTACACGGTAACTGTTCGATTTATATGAACACATGTGTGAATGTTACATGGGAAAATAAAAAACAGCGTTCAATCATATGATGACGATACATTTAAATAATATTAATATTTAAAATTATTTAAAGACCAGTGCAAGCACATGTGTCATTATTTTCTTGCTTAAAACTTTTTGTCTTATTCCCAGAAACAACAAAGAGAATGCAAAGCAACAGACACATGAACATACTTACATACATTGTTATGTTCGCACATACGCTATTCAAGTTCACAAAATTCTCGTGGCTCTCTTGTTCTCTCATTTTTATATACGTATAATACGTCATTATTCTATTTGCTCTGAGAGTGCTCCGCACCCACATTTTATTTGACTTACCTTTGACAATAATAAAAAATCAACCCGTAAAAAAAACAGTTTTTGACTATAAATTCTTTATATATGACCGCGCCCCTTTGTCCATTCCCGCCCATATTTGCACCAGATCTTAGAATATGTAAACCTAACCAACATACCCGTTTTTGTTCAAACACCTTTAACAGGAGCAGAAATAATGGATTTTTAATTTGTGATTTGTATGGGAGGTACCACGCCCATTAGTCCAATCCCGCCCATATTTCGACGTTTCATTTTTGTCGTCGCTATTAGTTTGCCTGCGAAGTTTTAGCTCGATTGGATTACGGGAGAAGGATTAAAAATCAATCTAAAGTTTTTTCGGCATACATACATACAGGCAGGTGAAGTTAATATAAAGAATTTAAAAAGCCGTTCAATCAAATGATGACGTTTCATTTAAAAACAACCAAACAATCAACATCACACATACTTTTTCCGAAGTAGCTGACGTATACGTGTGTCACATAACCAATTTTTTATAGATATAAGAACGTGTGTATCTGCGAAACCTTGAATAAAATCGTTTTAAAATATTACAGTTTAGTCTTTTTAGCGTCGTCGCAAAGGGTGGAGGTTTCATGCTGAAAAAACCAATAACGGTTTCAAATTTAATCAAAAATCGCGAAACTTGATTACACACTTAATCAATATTTTCGAAAAAATTCAATAAATGTTTTAATGAAATTTACAAATTTTTTAATTGATGATTTTGTTTGACAAATTTACAAATATCTTTAATTAATATTATTATTTTCGTGATTACACCAAAATCAATTAAATAATGAATCAAATAAACAAATTTTTTAATAGAAATTGATTTTTATTTTTTTCTGTGTATTTGTTATGCACTGTATTCCTCAGAGAAATTCCACTACATTATTATTTATGTTACTCAACAAATAATGATATTTTTACATCAAATTTAGTATAAAAAATGTTAAGCAAAAAAAAGTTAACGTAAAACCCAATTAACTGAAGTCGAGCAATGCAGGATAATGGGAATGAGTGATCTGGCAAAAAAGTTGGATAATGGGTAATTCATCACTACTGAAATATAGTATTTTTTTTTTAAAGAAATCGGTAAAATATGGTACAACAGAACCAGTGTTGGGAATTTTTTAATTTGCACTGGATTTTTGATAACGTATAAAATATTTTATACGTATGTTCATGTTTGTGGCTTCGACTGACGTTATCTTGAAGTACTTTCATATCTATAAGCCTATACATATGAAAAGGTTGACATCCAAAATTGTCAGATATCAAACAGATGCTTTTAAAATAAGAACAATTGACAATAGTAATTCTTTTTATCATTTGCATTTGTAGAGATAATTC
The DNA here is from genome assembly GCA_963931995.1 of Phaonia tiefii. Classification (NCBI taxonomy): domain Eukaryota; kingdom Metazoa; phylum Arthropoda; class Insecta; order Diptera; family Muscidae; genus Phaonia; species Phaonia tiefii. The sequence goes on from OZ008367.1 coordinate 237,598,617, forward strand.
AAAGTAAACAAAGTAAACATAATTTTCACATAATTAATTTTCCACATGCATGAACAAAACGTGGGTGTCGAGCAAAATTGGTGAGCTGACCAAACGGCATATCAATCAGGTAGCTACAAATTGCAATGTAAGCTGCGAGCAAATAAAGCGTGGTCTGAATTTAAATGTCACTAGGCAACGTTTACAGCAGAAAATTAAACATGATATATGACTTAACTATAGATCAAACTTATCAAAATCCCCCCAAAAATATCGACATAGTGATGAACGCATTATGCTCTGTAGCAAGTACCGATTTCTGGGAAGACGAATACGGTAATTCTATTTTTCAAGGACCGAAAATAATTGTTGATTGATTTTTCAACTAAAAAAATCATTGTGAAGGAAATGCGCTGGAAATATTGAAATTGGTCCACTACATATGTTATGACTATCTATGCAATTATGAAATAATCTTTTATTATTCTGATTTTTACGATAAAGGTTAAAATAACAATTATTTCTGGTTTGTATTATATCGCTCAGAAATAAAAAAGTTTCATCTAGGCTAAAATAAAAGCATTTGTATTTATTGGCATTACCGTTATTGCAAATATAACCAAAGTATATATATTTTTGATAAGCTCAACGAAACGAGTTGATCTAATTATGTGCGAATTGAAATATTATGATTTGGAGCCCAAATTTCGTAACACACTTTTACCTGTTTCAGTCAGCTGAGCCGATTCTCAAACCTCTTTGTTGGAACCGGTATTTAATCTTAGTTATTAAAACCGGCATCTAAGCCAGTCGCCCAATTCAATTTTTCATAACCGGTTTATGCAATTAAATTAAGGTATTTAGACTTATTTTGCTTTATTTATGATTTCCCATCATGGTACTCCATTTTGATCATCTGAAATTGAGAGGTAATTCACATAGAAATATACGGCGTTACGCAGGAACAGGCGAGTACACCTAGCCATACAAACTCGACTCGTCGAGCTGATCAGAAATATGTACATATACTTTTGTTTCATTTGCAATAACGATAATGCCAACAAATGAAAACGACTTTTATTGAAACCTCCAATAAATAAAAGTCATTTTGGTGATTTCTGTATTTCATCGGCAAATATAAGTCTTTGTTTGATTTTTGTATCCAAAATTTTATTTATAAAAGTCTTAGAATGATTTTTGTTTCTGATTTTTATTTGAAAAAGTTCTGAATAATTATTATTTCAGAAATAATTGTTATCAGAAATAATTGTTATGCTTGAGATATATTATAAAAATAAAAAATCCAATGAGTGTTCGAACTCACGGGCGATGTGTTAACACCGTTTTGCTACACGGTACCTGTTCGATTTCTATGAACACATTCGTAAATGTTACATTGGAAAATAAAAAACAGCGTTCAATCATATATTCCGTACATATGATTACAAGTAGAAGTATTTAACCAATTTTAATTAAAAATGCTTTATTTACAATTTAATAATAAGAACCATTAATATTTATTTTATTCATAATAGTGTGGTCCTTTTAATAATGGGTGCCACCTCTATTGGTTTAAATGGCTTCAAATATACGGTGTTTTCTTTAGTCATAAAGTTCTGTTAAATAATCCAAAGAAATCTCATTCCAGGAGTCCTTAATGGCTTGAATTAGTAATTCCTCATCGTCGAATTGTCTTCCTCCATCATAAACCTTGCGTAAATGGTAGCCAATTAAGAAGACGGTAATGGAATTAAATAATTATTCTTAGTTTATAATTAAGTTTGGCGTATTGGTTTTCCGACCTGTACTAGTTACCCCTCCCCCCACCCTTTTAAAGTTCGACCAGTGAGGACACAAGAATAGACTAAAAATAGCATATTCTTCAACTAATTGCAACTTTTTGCATAAAAAAGAAAAATAAGAAACGGGTATTGATTTAAATAGCCAACAGTTCAAATACTTTTTAGTGTTCTCAAACTAGTTATTATAGCTATTGTTACTGATCGCCTAACAGCCCTGAACATGGCTGGTCGAGATCTCGACCACTGGGATAATTAGCGCACTAAATTTAGTTGCAATACATATTTATTAGTAAAATTTTTTTTATAAGTTTGTTCATTATTAATTAAAAAAATGTGTATATTTTTTGGAGTCAATTATTGTGTTGTTAATATCAAAGACAATATTTTTTTGATTGGAATGTTAGTATTTTTCTGGATATCATCTCCTGAATATCCGATTTATGCAGTTTGGTGTTTTTGAGCATAATCTATCGATTGGTGAGCAAATGGTACCATATTTTGGGCGTCACAGCTGCAAGATGTTTATCAGGGGGAAACTAATTCGCTTGGTGTTTGTGTTCATCGGAATGGTATCTGTTTCAATTCCTACCATATGCTGGACCATCCGATGACATGATATGGATCACGCATTCGACCAAGAACATAAGATTGCCTTGGTTCGATGGAGGGACAATGCAGAGGTCAGTTTGGCTACGAACTATGATCATATGGATCCGAGAAGAAATGTATTGCGGTACGATAGAATACAAAAAAACACGGATCGCTTTATCCCAAGCCAACCTAATTGCTAATTACAATAAGTACATGGGCGGAGTTTACCTACATGCTAATGCTGTCCCTAATTATCGAATTAGAATCAGAGGCAGAAAGAGGTGGTGGCCACTTTGGGTTAACTGCTTGGACAGCACCAGTGTCAATGCTTGGAAATTGCATTGCATGATTGCTGAAAAAACCAAACAGAAACTCATGAGTCAAATTGATTTTAAGAACTCGATAACAAAAACTCTGTTGTTATTCGCGGAACCGGTAACAAACGTCGAATTAACTTGGTCTGATGACGAAAATGGAAGTGACGACGACTTCATAGACCGCCCGACATCATTGCCCAAAATAAAAGGTGTGCACATGGCTGTGTGTGTAAAGCACTGCTATCGTCGATGCAAAATGTGCCTAACCTGCGCTAAGTGCAATGTAAATTTACATGTGGGTAATTTCTTCAAGACCTACCGCAAAAATTTTAAACAATTTGTTTCAACTACCATTTTTAATAAATGAAAATAATAAATAAATTCCAGGATCTTTTTATTTTCCTGTAGCTTTAGTTCTCATATTTACTTTTCTTAAATATTATTTTCTTAATAACCCGTCGGTGGTGTAATGGGTAGTGTTTGCGCCTCTTGTACATGAGATCTTGGATTCGATCCCTGCTCTGACCACCTTAAAAATTTCTTTCGGCGGCGGTCACCTCGCATAGTGACTGCGACACTATCGACTATTTAGCCATGAAAAAGCTTCTCAAAATACCGTTTGGAATCGGTGTAAAAACTGCAGGTCACAATCAGGGAGTGAAAAATTAGAAAGCGCACAGCTCACTGGTTGTGAGAAGCTCTCCCCAATTCCTTCATGGGATGTAATGGGAAATGGTTTTTTTTTAAATAACCCGTTTTAATAACGAAGTTTATTTACCATTTATTTTATCATATTGCATATCATAACAAATCATATCACATAGAAAATTGTTTGCTCTAATTATCCCAGCGGTCGAGATATCGACCAGCAGTTTTCACAGGTAAAAAATAAAAAATAAATCTAAATTTATTTTTATCCTATTTCAAACGACCCATGAAAATTTCGTTAAGTTATTAAAACATTTATGTAGTTTGGTACAAAATGGGTTAATTGGTATAACAGTTAATTAATATTAAAGAAACTTTTTTTCATTACTTTTGTTGTACTTGTGCCTACCACATATTATTATACACGGAAATTTGAAAATTTTAAATATATATGTTCTTCATTAAACCCGCTACAATTTTCGCGCCCATAACGGATATCAAACGGGTTTACCGCATACAACTATCAGGAAGCTCATAAACAAAGTTTAATTAATGTCATTTAAAATAAATAAGATTTTAACCCCAAGGAGTAACAAATGTTTAATATTCCTCAATTATCTAGAATCCAAAATATTTGTTGGGTATCCACCAATAGCACATAAATTCAAACCGAGAAACCCAGAAATAATATCATTAGCCAGAGACTTCCTATGTTCTTCGCGAACTTGTTACTTTGAATTGCTGTAATGATTGACTAAATAAATGACATATAGTTAGTTACCACATAAAATTTAGATTGGTTAATGATGATTTGCAAACTATTCCGTCTGTAGACTAGACCATTTGCGAAATAAACAGCTTTGACAACACCCCCAAAAATCATGTGGTTTTGGACGGAACTTTTTTATTATTGCATTTTTGTTACATTTGTTCCTTTTTAATATCGGATGTTCCAAATACAGGTATCTTTTTTTTATCGGACCAACACTCAGGGGTTGGAAAGAGGCAGTAGTGTCTGTTGGCAGTTGCCTTGAATCTTTGTATGTCACAATATGAGGGGAATACATTAGCCGGAAGTTTATCCCACATACGCACTGTACGACTAAAGAACATGTTTTCTCTATAAGTAGTGTGTAATGCGTCAACCGGCCACTCGATAAAAAAAAACGGATGAGGGTTCCTAGAAAGCCGCGTACTTCGGCTAACGGAGTGAAGTATTTCTTGCCCAGAACATGAATAGCGTCTGATTCATCAATATCCACACCGCCCATAGAGAATATCGACACACCTGGGTCACCAAAAACATTGGGTCTTACCCGCATTAAAATCTATTCTATTCATTCGACCCATTCAACAATGGACACCAGATCCCGGTTAATTCGTCGTCCGGCGTTTGACTTCAATCTCTTGAAGACTTGGCCTACGGTCGAATGAATAAGAATTACAGATTACTGTCAAACGCAAAAGAGTAGATTGGATTTACAGTATGACCCAGGAAATCGCAAATGAAATAAGAAAAAGAGAAGGACAAAGAACAGAGCCCTGTGATACACTTGCAGTCAATTTATGCTCGTCGGATGAAACCCCATCTACAACAACTCGTTTAGTGCGATATCTGAGAAAACACGATAGAAATCGAGTGAAGTTATCACCGACACCAAAGCAGCGAGCTTTGACAAGAGTGCATCGTATCATACTCTATCAAAGGCCTTGGAAATATCAAGAGCCACTACCACACTCTCCCCAAGCCTGTGGATGGATCGACTCCACTGTTCCGCAATGAATATCATCAGGTCTCCAGTAGATCTTATTCTACGGAAGCTACAGTGCCGATCATTAAGAAGATCATTGGACTCAAGATATTTCACAAGATGGTGGTTAAACATGCTCTCCATAACCTTCGAGAACGCAGAACAAATTACAATTGGGTGGTAATTTTCAGGGTTACTCGCATCACGGTTTTAGGGATTGGCTGGACATTAACAACCTTCCAACGCGCCGGGAATGCAGGGTATGCAAGGTTGAAACAAACATCTGCAGCCTCGAAGAGCACCTACTCAAGACCAGTGCAGATATGCCACCGGGCCCGGTGATTGGTACACAGAGTACCGTCTGAGTATTCCTCCATTTTAGGGAGAAGGTGGGCCTCGAAATATCTATATTCCCAACCATCCACCATAATAATAAATTTTACATTATTTTTTTAATAAGATATTCTATGGAAATTTACTTTTTTGTTATAAAAGTATTTTTTCATAAAAATTGATCTTGAACCGGAAAAATTATTAAAGAGCTGAACATCTTAAAGATCGAATAATAAAACTAAAATGGATTCCATAAAAACATTGAAATAAAAAATCAGTTTGTTTAAAAAATGTTGGTTTTTCATAAAATTAAAGCTCCGATGATTTATCAGAAGTTTCTTGTGTGTAAGACCATTTACAATTTCGTTTTGTGTTTGTAACTACATTTATTAGTAGTAAGTCCTGAAATTTGCATCTGAGAGGCCCATACCTTTTCAAGAAGAAATGCAAAACATACCTACGGGTTTGTGCGTTTCATATTAAATATTTAAAAAAAAACCAGTGCATAAGTATCAGTCTTGTGAACCGACTTAATCATACCCTAACACTAAGTCATCCATTGTATGGGAGTTCTGTTAAAAAAAGCCCACACTCAACAAAAAGCATGTCCTAACTTCAAATTCAAAGTGAACTAAAATTTAGTTCACATTATTTAGTTAGTTTTTACTTAAAATTTGGAATTTTAACTTCAGGAATTACTTTGAACTGGAGTATACGAAAAAATTGTATGAACTCATAATAAGAAAGTATATTTCCTTAAAAAAAATTCTTAGAAGTGAGTGCTAGGTTACATATACTGAGGGAAAATATACTTAATTTAAGTAAATATTTCGTAGATTTTAGTTTATGTAATACTAGATAGAAAATGTTATGGGGAAAAAAATGTTTTGATCGCTGTGAACTGAAAGTAATTCCAAATCCTAAAATTAAGTTTATAGGCTTATTGTGAGTAATTTAGGAAACAAAAGTCTTAACTGCAGTACACTTGTCATTGCATTTAGAATGTGTTGAACTCAGACAAAAAATGTGTATAAACTGTACAACAGTTTATTTAAAAACTCTTTTGTAGTAAAAATTAACTACAATTTGGGAAAAAGGGAATGAAATTCAGTTAATGTTGAACTACAATTGAGATCATTTGATCTTAAAATAAGAAAGTAAAAAAACATTAAAAATGAATTTTTTGCAACCGAAGTGAATAGAAGTTATAAACAATTGTCCTTAGTTTGAGTTCAGGGTTAACTAGAATTTAGTTCAATAAAGTGTACCTAAGTCTAGTAAAACTTAACTTTTAATAAGAAAATTTAACATAATTTAGCATTATGTTGTCGTGCATTACGTTCAATAAATACTTTTGCTGATTAAAGAAAAATTTTCTACATTTTAGTTTAAAAAAAAAATAATTTTCCTATATCGAAGTTCAAACTAACTTATATTAAGTTCAAACGACATTCCTAATTGAATAACATGTTCCTGAAGAAGAATGTTGCGTACACACTCAAAACCCGCATATTGTAACCTTGATTTCAGAATGAACTTAAAATTAGTTCACAGTATGTACTCAATTCAAGTTAATATTTACTTCAAATAAGGAAATTTTAACACAATTTAAGTACATGTTTTATTGGATTAGGTACATTAAACACATTTTGTAATTAAAGAAAAATATCCTACATTTTAGTTAAAACATAATTGAGTTTTTCTATTTTTGAGTTCAAATTTACTTATGTATATTAAATTCAAAAAGCTTTCCTAATTCAATAAAATGTTCCTAAACAACAATGTTGGGATTACAGTCAAAAACATAATATCCTAAATTTGAGTTCAAATTGAACTTAAAACTAGTTCAGACTATGTACTCAGTACGAGTTAATTTTTCCTCAAAATTAGGAATTTGAATCTTAATTGTGTAGTACACATACAAATTGTCTTAACTTAAAATAAGAATGTCAATCTCTTTAAATTCAATTCGGATCACGAATATTGTGTTTTCCTAGATTTTAGTTCAAGCATACTTATACTAAGTTCTACAAATGTTGCTAATTTCATGAAATGTTCCTAAACAAAATATATGTATACGGGTTTCTATGCTAATATAAAATTTCTATTGCATTGTTTTGAATTTCCATCAGTAGTCGTTTCAAAATATGTAAACAAATATTTTGATATTACATTTGATGTTTTCAATACAAAATTAATATTTTTTCATTGTGAAAGGTAAGTAACCAAAAAATTTTGTCATTAATTTTTCCGAATCCTTTCTATTTTTCTTCTCAAATTAGGCCACGCAATGGAACGATGACCAAGTAAGTAATCTATGTCCAAGTGTGGTGTTGGATGTTGCAAGGTAAGGAAAACATTTTAATTTTGTGGTTTCGTGGTCATTAAAATTTTTTTATTTATATATTTCCCAACAGGTTCCACGGATTCAGCTGGAAATTAAAAATGGCTCTGATTTGAGTCTTTGACGGACTTAGAGCGCAGCAAGTCCTATGAGGAAGGATGCGGAGAAATCCATAAGGAAGTGGTAAGTGTTTTTTATTTCGTTTTTACCTACGTATTATACTGATACATTTATATGGGTCTGTTGGGAAATGCATCACTGCTCTGCATATGATGCGCAGCACGTATGTAAATGCAGCCCCTGACATCTTTGCGGGTGTTTTGAGTTAGAAACAAAATATGCAAAAACAAACATCTGCATCAGCTGATGCATTTCCGAACAGACCTTAGTATGTTTTTCGTGTGTAACCATTTTTTCCCAGGGTAAACCATTATTTTTGCCGTGGGGAGTGGGTAGCGATCATTTACCCATTACCCACAGGGTATGGGGAAAATAATGGGTACAATGAAGAACTACTCACCAGGATTACCCATTACCCTCAGGGTAATGGGCAAAATAATGGGTAGTTCCCCACGTCGATTGGGAATTACCCATCACGATTACCCACTACCCACACGGTAATGGGGATAATAATGGCTAGCTACCCACGACAATGCGGAATTACTCTTCACGATTACCCATTACCCTAATGGGTAGCTACCCACAACGATGGGTAATGAGTCAACCAGGGTAACCCATCTCAATTTTTGTCGAAAATATGAAAAACTTAAAAAAAACATTTCGATATCTCGGAAACGGAGCGTCAATCGAAAAAATAACCAATTTTTGCGGGTTTCTAAGGGTTTCTCATACAGTGGTCCAATTCGTATGGAAGAATTTTTTTTCGAAAAATCACTAAAATGAAAAAATCGCTAAAATTAAAAAGGGCTATAACTCGGAAACGGTGCGTCCAATCGAAAAAATAATAAAAAATTTACATCCATAAGAGGCTTTAACAAATGGGTGTCTTCAATATGGCATCACTGTTTTTTTAAAAAAATCGCTAAAACTAAAATTTTTCAATCTCGGAAAACGGAGAGTCCAACCGAAAAAATAACTCATTTTGCGGTTTTTGAGGGTTTTTCATAAACTGCTCCATTTGTATGGAAACGGTGCGTCCAATCGAAAAAATAATAAAAAACGTACCTCTGTACGAGGCTTTAACAAATGGCTGTCTTCAATATGGCATCACTTTTTTCTTTTAAATCGCTAAAACTAAAATGTTTCAAACATAAAATCGCTAAAACGCACTCATTTTGCGGATATCAAGGGTTTTTCATAAACTGCACCAATTTGTATGGAAGATTTTTTTTCGAAAAATCGCCAAAATAAGAAAATTGCTGAAATAAAAAAGTGGCTATAACTCGGAAACGGTGCGTTCAACCGAAAAATTAATAAAATTTATACCTTCATAGGAGGCTTTAACCAATGGGTGTCTTCAATATGGCATCACTTTTTTATATTTTTAAAAATCGCTAAAAGTAACATTTTAGTTTAAATGAATCGACTATCGGATTAAATGGATCGACTATCGGATTATTTAATCGTAATTGTTAGTAATTTAAGCATAACTTTGTACATATTTTGTTTTCCAGAGGTGAGTAAATACATTTAAGCCGTTGTGTACCCTTTGGTACAATTTAGGTGCTTTTTAGTACGTAATATGTTTGCGACACATTTTGTTTTAGATTTTCGTTCATTTGCAGAATTTGTTTGGTACAATTTTAAGTACATTGCTTGTACTATTTGATTAATTGTTTGTACTTTTTGGTACACCTTATGTACTTTTGGTACATTTGTTTTATATTTGGGCTGTTTGGTAAGTATTCCACATTCCTTGATACATTTTGCATATGATATTCAAAATCTAATCATTTGGATGCAGTGCATATCGGCGTAATCATGATTATTATAATGATTATATGTCAATTGAGAGATAAATGAAAATAAATAATACTTTATTCAAATCTACAAATATAAATTATAAAATATCATTGATAATTTGCATGATTTTGATATAGGTGTAGATTTGGAAAATTCTAAAGTTGGCTTTTTCGAGTTATAACAGATTGACTCTGTTTTTATTTCGTAGGGAAACCTTAAGCACGATTATAGAATTTATTCAAACCTACACAAATATTGAAAAACACACAAAAAAATGTTTTTAGAGTATGGAATATTTTAATAAATTATAAGGCTAAAGGTTTCGGTAAATAAACTGAATATCCTAACAATTGCATAGTTCGCCGTAAGCTCGGTAATTTATATTAGGGCATAGAATATTTGGCGTCAATGAGGAAACATAATATGTTTAATTTAACATTGTTGGCCTAATATAGGCCACGTGGTAAAGAAAACATATCGACTGTACGCAGAGCGCTCTAAAGTTTGGAAACATTCATAGTTTAAAGCTACGGAATTGTATTCCTCGCCAGTTTTATTCAACGCACCAAAAGTTACAACTGTAAATGATAAATATACGATGGTTTAAACTATGCGTGAAAGTTTGCAGTATTGACGCAGTTTATTGATCCACAGCGAAAGATACCTACAGATTTTTAAATTTATTAAATTATACTAATTCTAAAACATATTCTTGGTTATAATATATTAATAATATTTCAGTTATGGAATTAGTCAGAAGAAGGAATACTTGTTCAAAGCACCACAAATAGCAAGTATAAATTATCATTGATAATTTGCATGTTCCTAAACAGTGGTGTTGATTTGGAAAATTTTAAAGTTGGCTTTTTCGTGTAATACAACAGACTGACTCTGTTTATTATATCGTAGGGTAACCTTAAGTACAATGTTAAAATTTATTCAAAACAACACAAATGTTGAAATATCCAAGAATTTCAATCTAAAATCGCTTAAATTCGTAATGTTAATGAATTTTTGATGATATCCCATTCTACACTTTTCTCACCACCAAAATTTAATAGCGATGATGTCCTACTTTGTCCTATATTTGGAACTAAGAGAATATATTAACGATTTTGGTCTCTCTTTCTGAAAGTCTCGCAAAAAACTGGCATCCTATTCAATACATAGTTTACCGTAAGATTCTGTAATTTATATTAGGACATTGAATATTTGGAGTAAACGAGCAAACATGATCTGTTTTAATTAACATGCTAGCCTCATAAAGGTTAAGTGGTAAAGAAAACAAATTAGCGCGATGACGCTTGGAAACAAGCTGGTCTAAAGCTAAAGTATTGTATTGCTCTCCAGTGTTATTCATTGTACCAAAAGTTACACATGTAAATGATAAATATACGATGGTGTGAACTAACTATGTATGAAAGGATACGGCATTTCCAACACAGAGAACCTTATTGACAGACTTTAAATTTGTTAAACAATTCTAGTACTATATAATCCGCGTAGTAATATTATTTCACCTTTTCCTTATATATCCTAACTTTGGGTGATATATTTGAGTGAATATTATTAAATCAAAAGTCTCCTTAGGTCGTGAAATGAATGGACTTCGGATGGAGTCATATTTTACACTTTTTTTACCACCAAAAGTTGTCTATTGCAGTTTCCTAATTTACCACCACAAATATGTTTTTGAAGATACCAGCCGACCCGACAAACTTTGCTTTTCCAAAAATTATTCCTCATTTGATCAGTACTATGTATACATAAATGAACTGAAATAAAAAAATATAAAACAGAATATTGATATTTGGCCCTACAGTTTACCTTAATAACCTTTTAAAATTCTGATGAACTATGGTTGTTATTTAATCTTTCATCGCGAAACTTATCTTTCAAATTGAATTTCTATATACGTACATTTAAGAACTCTATTTATTTATTCTCTCTGTGAACAACGGCGCAAATATATTGTATTATTTTATATTCGATTTGCTATTATTCTCTTGAGTTACAGTTTGAAATGAACCATTGACAATATTATAATATCGTGTAAAACATATTGTTCATGTTTCAGTTAAAATTATGCCGATTCATTTCGATAAAATTTATATTGCCATTTCTGCAATGTAAGAATGCTATTAAAATTTTCTTGATTGAATCAACATACATATTTATTTTTCATAACTAATGCTTCTCTTTTATTTCAAAATGCAGCTCTGTTTCCTACAGTGGTATGATTACTGACGCTCAATGGCTTCATTAAGCTGTACTGGTGTCAAATCCTCGACGGATTCAATTAAATTGTACAATTCGGCATCTGACCAAATAAAAGTAAAAATTAAATGTATTTGTGTATTTAATGTTTTATAAGTTTATAAAAATATTAATTATATTTTAGTATATATAGTATATACAAATGTTATTACGTATTAAAAATGTCATTGTGATTATTTTTTAACATTTCGATATTGTACATATTTATTTTTCCATTAAACAATGTAATTAATATATTAAGTAAACATGTAATAAAAATAAAAAATAAAACTAAATTGGAGTAACATGCTTACTCAAATACAGTTCAAATAAACTAAAATTTAGTTTATTCAAACTGCTTTTTAGTAATCATTTTACTCAAATCAAGTTTATATGAACTAAATTTTACTTCACATATACTTATTTTGAGGAAATACCGGACTGATTTCCAGTTAAAGGAACCAGCATTTGAACTGATTTCTATTCAATTTGAACTTGATTCTAGTTCATATGGACTCAATTTAAGTTCAAATTTGTCCAATTTATACTCCATGTAGGTTCAAATAAACTACATGTTAGTTAAATTGAACTGTGTTTTAGTTCAATTTATTTCATGTTGGTACATGATACCAGGTTTAAAGATGTATTGAACTAAAACTTAATAATACTCGCGGAATTGTTAACTTGAATATGACAAATTTCTACCCATTTTGAGTTCAATGTATACTTAATGTACAGCTTTTACTCAAATTAAGTTCAAATAAACTTATTTTTAGTTTATTTCTAAAAAACATTGAACTGGTTTGTGTTATAAGTTACATTGGGTAAATGTTGCAGATGTTTGTACTGAGTAGGAACATTTTGAACTAATTCGAAGTTTATTAATATACTTATTATAAGGAAATAATGAACTGTATATGAGTAAATAATAATCTTTGGCTCTATACAAGGTTTATTTTTACCTAGATTTTAGTTCAATTTAACTTGCATTTAGTTAAATATGTTGTACATATGAACTAAAAACAAGTAACGGTTTCCTATATTTTCTACAAAAATGTACTCAAGTCTAGTTCACGGTTAGACTTTATTAAACTAAAAACCAATAAATTTGAACTAACTCCCAGTTCAAATTATGAACGAAATCCAAGGAAATCCATGAACTAAAATTGAATTCAAAAATCTTTGGCTCCATACGAAAGTCAATTTTCCTCAGTTTTAGTTCATTTTAACTCAAAATTAGTTAAAATTTTTTTGAGTGCATACTTAAAAGTGACCATATTCATATTGCTCTAAATATTATTGAATACCTAAATTAGTTACAATCCTAAGTGGTATTGGGTAATTTTTTCCTTCCCAATATTTATGTGCGAGGTACAAAAATGGCCATGGCAAGATGTTCTCAAAATTTTGATCAGTACCAAATTTTATTAAGATCGGTTATGATTTATTGCAGATATCGAGACGGCAAACCGGAAATACGCCCAACTTTTGTATGGGAGGTACGAAACTGAGCGTGGCACAATCGCTGATTGGCCTTTGATACGTAAAGCCTTACAGCTAATTTCATTACGGTCGGAAGTGTTTCATGCGATTTATTGGATTGACAACCCGGACGAACACCCTGTTTTGTATGGGAGGTACCAGAAGGGGCGTGGTCAAAACGCATTTTCAATCCCAAACTCAATATTGGCAAATAATAGTCACTGACAAAATTTTATTGTGATCTGTAAAGATTTACGGCAGTTATCGTGTTGACCTGCCAGCCAGCCAACCAGGCAGACAGACAGACGGACATGGCTTAATCATCTTAAAATATCGTAAAACAAATTTCGTCCAAAGATGCTAAGGGCCTAAAGTGGCTCCTTCGATGCGTTACATTTTTTTGTATTAAATGATATATATCCCCATCCTATGGGTGAGGGTATAATTATACTATAAGTATTTTTGAAAAAAAATTATTTTCTGTTTGTTTACGTTTTTGGCATTAATGAAAAGCTAAATTAAATTTTTAGATGCACGCAAGTGTGTCTTAAGCTTCAGTTTTCTTTGACTATTCTGAAAGACGTATCATTTTTCTTTTCTTTTAAAAGTATAACCAGTTGATTCAGAGTGAAACCCTAATGGTGTAAACGAACATTACCATTTTCATACGTTAGCATTGCATTTCCTTCCATATTAAATTGGAAGTGGCCAAAAACGCATGTACGCTTTACATTGTTTCCAAAAAATGTCCTACACTGGTTTTCACAGTGTTTTGAATTTGTGGAATATATTGATGTATTTACAGGTTATTATAAAACATACAAAAATTCATCATCGTAAAATTGTAGCACATTTAATTTTTCCAAATAATTAGGTTATTTGTTTTTAATTTTTGTTTGCCAAAAATATTCCGTAATCAGCACATCCAAGAGATTACTTACTATAGCAATTTTGCACGAAATGTAATGTAAAAGTGTGCCATAAGTTAAATGTTTCTTAGTCTTAAAGTTATGTTAATGGTTCGGGAGCAATCCGCCTCTAAGTCTGAAAATACATGATCAGTCAAAACGTTTTTGACCCATGAGGCAAGAAAATGTAATGAACATACAGTAGAACTTCGATAATCCGGATCAATTAAAACCAACTCAATCCGGACTACGCAGGAATCCGGATTACCAAAGGCATTAAAATTATTGAGAAAAAAACACTTATAATTCAATTTATTCATTTATTATGACAAAAAAAAAACTATAAAATCACGTTACGTGATTAACGTTAAAAGTATATAGTAATGGTATATTAACTTAAAATTTATTTAAAAAATTCGGATACCATTGTTTGCCGAATACACTTTTGTTTAGCTTCCATTGCACGCTGCCGAAGCGTTCTAAGAATAGTCAAACTGTCTAATTCAACTTTATTTATATTCGGTGAATCCCCGAGCTACATAGTGATGCGCTGTAAAATGTGTGTCATTGTTCAATTTGTTGCAAGTTTGTATGTAATAATGCATGGTATGTATAATCGGGTGGGCTGAAAACCCATTTTTTTTTATTTCGAAGTTGTAATAGTGCGAAAAAGTTGCGAATTATGTAGACAAGCAAATAAAAAAAAACAATTTCAAAATCGGTCAACATCTTCCGATCGCGCATCGGCCCTGAAGTTTGACGAAATATTGAAATTTCCCATATTTAGGAACTTTTTTTAAATATTTAATATAAATTAGGGTGGGTGATTTGAGGTTGCAATAGTGCGAAAAAGTTGCGAATTATGTAGACAAGCAAATAGAAAAAAAAATTATCAAAATCGGTTGACATCTTCCAACAGCGCATAAGCCCTAAAGTTTGACAAAATTTTGAAATTTTCCCATTTTTTTAACTCTTTTTTTATACCTTTAATATATGTACATATTTTTTTTCAAAGTAATGGTTACAGTATTTTTATTTTTGAATATATGAACATACTGCGTTATTATGGTATCCGAATAGAAAAGCAGTACCTGAAAAAAGATATTTAGGGTTTAAATATGTCAGTTGCCGCATAGTTTTTAACAATAAACTTACTTTTATAAAGAAGAACAGAGTTTTGAATAAATGGTCCATGTTAGTTGAACCTGGCCGTAAGTGCTGTTATCTATTTTGTAGCCGACGGAACTTTGAAAACTGATTTGTTGGTAAAATTCGGCATGAGTGATCTGGATACTAGAGTGGTTCTTATAAATCCGTCCCGAGATTCTGCTCCACAAACTTTTCCTGAGGCTTCCGTGACAAGTTTCACACATCGTTCAACAGCCTGCGTGTGAACTGGGAATTGCTGGAATGTAATGTTCCAGTCAGGGATTGCGTCACTGTCGATGTACGATTTGATTTCGTCGTCACTGATTTCAGCCAACAATGGGGGAGAAGATAAATCCCTGTCCTGCCAGTTAATGATTTCTGTGTATTCTTGCGCATTGAAGTTTATTTTTGGTGGTGTAAATACTCTTACTTTTTTCCTTTTTGCATCTATCTGTCTTGCCTTCAGAATTCTTTGAAGTCCTAGCTCTCTTATGTGTTTCTTGTCATCTTGAGTCATGGTTATCAGTAAGTGTTCTGGGTGAGCGAAAAAACCATTCCGTTCGATCACAGGGTCCACAACATCCAGCAAGGTTTTTGGCAAATACCTAGTGGTTTGTATTGCTTGGTAAACAAGTTTCGGGCCGTCTGTAAAGAGTTTACTACTTTTGATTGTAAACCACATCGGCATATATGATTTTAGAATAAACAAAACTAGTTCTTGCAGTTCAAGTGAGGGATTTTCTTCACTCACGTACAATCTGAGAGTTCTATTTGCTTTTGTCAACCACCTCGAGTGTGATAAGTGCCCAGGATTACGTATAGCCAAATCCTTTTGACAGGTTCCTGATTTTATTGCCTTTGAAATATCAAGTAGGTACTGCTGATCTTTGCTAAGTAACTTTCTGTCTATCTGTGGGATCCGACAATCAATTTTCTGGAAGTTAACCACTGGCAGTTCTTGGCAGCAAGCTAACTTATCACCGATTGGCCCTTTAGAAGTACAAGGCCCCTTTGTTTTTCCATCCAGGTGCTCAAACAAGTGTCGGAATGGCAACTCGTTGAAATGGAGGAGGCAAATTGCCCATTGTACAGGCTTTCTTAAATAAAGTTCAATTCGGCGAATCAGACCAGTTTTACATCCTACATTGACAGCAGTACCATCACATCCGATGACAAATAGATTTTCAATTGAGATACTACGCTCAGATAGATAAAAAATTACAGACTTCACAATATCTTCAGAGCATCCAGAACTTGGGGCAACGTGGCCAACATAGAGTGAGCCAGGTTCTTGAATTAGCGAAAAATGCTCTTCCTTAATAAGTCTACGAAACCTTTTTGAATGAGCTTGCTCTATCACCAACGTGTCGTCCTTTCTTCCATCTAAATAGAGACCTAATAATGGGAGTGAGTCTGATTTACTACACAATTCAGCCATAGCAATTTGCTTTTCCCTTCTTATTTTGTTCTTATCGATAACATGGGTGGTATCTGAATCAGTTACAATGCCAAAGTCGTGTAAAACACTTGACGCGATCGCCGCAGTGGCGCGGTCGGAAACAGCATACCGATTGCTTACTAATGCAGTAGATTTTAATTGAATTCTCATCTGCGAAATAGGTGTCGGAAATAGGTGTAGGTGTTTTGCTTCCACTGTGTAATCTGGATCACTATCACTGCCCGTACTAGGACAACGTTCTTCATCTAAGTTTGAAACAGATTTTGAGCATGACGGTTTTGAAACGTCTTCTACCAGTAAATGGCTGTCACGTAACTTCCTTTCCATTGCCTTGCAAAGTCTCTTTGTTTCGCCAATATCTACCGCTCCGAATTTACCAATTCCGTATTTTCGCATTGAGTAAACAAATCTTACCTCAATAGGGGGTATTTTTTTTAATTTTTCACAGCTACAATTAATAGTTAATTTGCAGCAGCATAAATCTGGAGTTTTTTTGCAAGTGCATTCTACAACAATAAGGCATTTGCAAGCTGCTACGTCAAAAAGAAGTGAGCACTTATGTTTAAAAACATCAATATGTATCTTAAAAGAAGCTTTGTTTTTGTCTCGTGTGTATGATTTCCTCAGGCAGTAATACTTTTCATGCAACGCTGTAATTAGTTGCGCGATTCTCTTATCTGTAACTGTTGGGATGGATGCCTTTTCATATAAGCTGATTACTTTGCTAGTTACTGCACTGGCAACTGCTTTAAAACTAATTCTCTTATTATTAATTTGTAGCGCCATATTATATCTTTCTTGAGCACAACCCCGAATGATCTCCTCGCCCGTAGGCAGCTTGTTTGTTGGCAGATCTTTCGGATTACCAAAAATGGGGCACTCGAATATCTGTCTTGTTATTACTTTCTTTGCAGCCATGTCTTCTCACATTCGGTACACCACACAACAATATGATACACCACACAATAATATAATACAATAGATAATACAAAACGCCAGAACGAAAAAAGAGAAGCCGAACTAAACACTACGGCACTGCAATCACAACTGATAGACGAAGACTGACAAAACAATGCATAAAGAAATAACGGGAAAATAACGTACAAATTAAACTTTTTTACATATTTTGTCAAACTTTTGGGCTTATGCGCTGTTGGAAGATGTCAACCGATTTTGATAATTTTTTTTTCTATTTGCTTGTCTACATAATTCGCAACTTTTTCGCACTATTGCAACCTCAAATCACCCACCCTAATTTATATTAAATATTTAAAAAAAGTTCCTAAATATGGGAAATTTCAATATTTCGTCAAACTTCAGGGCCGATGCGCGATCGGAAGATGTTGACCGATTTTGAAATTGTTTTTTTTTATTTGCTTGTCTACATAATTCGCAACTTTTTCGCACTATTACAACTTCGAAATAAAAAAAAATGGGTTTTCAGCCCACCCTAATGTATAATGATCTTCGTGGTAATAGCATTAGACGTTGTTGCTGGTTTAAATGAAAACAAAGAATATGTAGCAACAAAATGTATGCAAATTGACAATTCTCGCCTGCTGTGAAATGAAAATAAAACAAATCAGCTGATATTCAGCTACTACCACGTAGATCATTATACCATGGAATAATGTGTACGTAAAAGGCGAAATAATGTGAATAAAAGAATATCAAATAATGTGTTTTAGTGAAAATAGCATGAATGTGTTGTATTTTGTTGAATTATCGAACACTGCATTACACAACACGCGATCCGGATTAGCGAAACCGTGGTTGGTCCGGATTACAAGGTATATAATAGATATTTTTAATTTTTCAACTCTGTCCTGATTACAGAAGGATTCCGGATTAGACCATATCCGGATTATCGAAGTTGTACTGTATGTTTCGTTTCTCATCCTTTGACGTATGTTTTGGCTCATACGAAGGAATGTATTGTTACATGAATCAAAATAAACGTGCGGTGTGTTTTCAGGTTCATAAAGATTCGATACTTATTTAGAAATATACCTATTACAATTAAATAGTAAAATACAAAATAATGTTGACGGAAAATTGTGCAATATGCGAAAAATTTTATGAAAAATATCAAATTGTGGAAAAATTTGGTGAAAATTATGATAAAAACCATTTAGCATCATGTTTCAAAAAAATTATGCTAAACCATTTAGCATCATGTTTCAAAAAAAATTATGCTGTCGTCAAAAAAAATTATGGTACAAAAGCATTATTTATGCTAAGCTGGCAACACTGGTATAACCACGTCATTATTCTCTTTGCTCTGAGAGTGCTCCGCACCCACACAAGACGACTATTCGCTGCCGCTACATCAGTATGTGTTTTTTTTCGCAGTTTGACAATATGTGTTTCGCAGTCGGACAAATTTGTGTTCTATATGGTGGTGCCCAGCTAGCATTTGAATGTTTGTTTCACGATCACGATTGTTTCGCGACTGGATTTCCAATCGTCACCACGATTGTCGGAGCAGAATTATATTTTTCTCTGCTTTTAAGACATTGTGCTCACGATTTGTTTTTGTGTTTACTTTGTGTCACAGTCTAACATGTAGTTTTCTTATTGTTGTCTTACTTCTTCCCGCATACTCCACCGAACTCGTGTTTTGCAAGGAGAATTTAATTATGTCTCTCTGAAATTCTAACGGGTTTTCCAATATCAGCTCAGCAAAAAAAGAAAAAGAAAAAACTTTTTTGCTTCTTTTCATTTGAGTATTTAAGAAGCAAAGAAGCGTCAGAAGTGTAGTGCAGCACAAGTGTTTTGTTCTATGAAAGAAAGTAAGAGTCGCCGTCTTGACACAGTTACTTCAGTTGCTCTGAACGTGCGCGATTGGAATACGACATCGCGCACGATTACTTTAATCGTCGGCTCCGATCGTGAAAGAGTCGTGCACGATTGAAAATGCTAGCTGGGTGGATCACCCTTATCATTAAGGGGTATGAAAAATAATGTTGGGCGATTCTGAGACCACACAAAATTTCATACAAAAATGTTTAGCACCGAAGACGTTGATTTAAAGAAACAATTCGAAGAGGCTGTAGTAAACAATTTTGAACAGCAACGGCAAGAAATGCGCGACAAATTCAAAAAGCTACAAATTCTGAAAGCGCAAGAAGAAAATAGGAAGCAATTTGACAAGAAGCGTAAGATGGCGAATATCTATCGGGTTGGAGATTTAGTCGCTATTCAACGAACTCAGTTCGGCGTTGGACTCAAGTTGGTACCAAAGTATCTAGGTCCATATGAAGTTACGAAGGTGAAGAGTAATGATCGATATGGGGTGCAGAAAGTTGGTTGTCAAGAAGGGCCAAAAGTCACCTCAACTGCAGCCGATTATATGAAAAGTTGATGTACGAAAATGAGAGTGATAGAGAGTCGTCCGATGCGTGCGACATTCAGGATGGCCGAATGTAGAAATAGTTTCTTTTTTCATTACCATTTGTACAACACTAATAGTTCAATACCATTAGAAATAACTGTGTATCTGAATTTTAGTACATCAAGAATCTTTTTAGGTTTTGATGAGTCGATAAGAGAACTTGAAAAAAGAAAGTCATTCGTTAAGCGGTTAAGTAAAAAGAAAAGAAGCGTGTTAAGAAAAATCGCTAAGAACAATTTAACTTTTTTGAATATTGAAAATTTTAAATTCAGTAAAATCATTTGTAAATAATTTCAACTTAATCTTCTTTGGCAATTATAATAAAATAAACTGAACTTACCAAGAAAAACATAACCTTTTCTACATGTATATATGTCCAATCAAAGATTTCTGCAAATCCTATCCAAACGAAAAAAATTTGAAAAAAAGTTGCACCCAAAAAACATGAAGTTGAAAGGTATTTTCATAAATGAGTTAATCCAGACACGCAATATTTTGCAAATTTTACATCACTAAACAATCGCCGTTTCATTATAAGGTTGTGGCAGCAGCAATTTACTTTCGCGACCCAGCTTAATTAACGCATATATAAATTGTTTTGTTTTTCAACTTTTGTGTACGATACACCACTACTATTGCGCAGTCCGTATTTTGTTAGTCCTCGAAACCTATCATTTATAAACACCAGCACTATTGGATATCAGTGTTGAAAATTTTTAATTTGCAATGGATTTTAAATTGCATGACTTTATCTACTGAAAATTTTAAAAGAATTGCATTATTCACAAATACAATTCAAAACGGGGAGAGAAGGGCAATTGGCTCCAAGTGGCGAACGTGGACCGATGTCCTTACTTATTCTCCATAATTTTCACGAAAAGTACATACAATTTACCATTACGTACATACAATGTACCAGAAACTACATGCAACGTTTATTTACCATACCTTGCATTTAAGTGCAGAAAATGTACCACAAAGTAATACATATCATGATACATAACGTAGATAACGTATATAACCTGAAACAGAAAGTAAGTAAATTTCGTCAACAATTTACAAAAATACACACTAGGAGTGCTTCACCAAAAAAGTGTAGTAAAACGTTCGTAAACTGCACCAAAAAAATACGTAATGTTACTAAAGTGTGTAACAACAAGTACATAAAGTTAATGCAAATAGTAGTACATAAAATAGGTATACAAAAAAGTACACAAAGGTACCAAAAAGTGCATAAAGTGTATCACAAAAGAATACAAAGATCATCCAGCAGACAGAACGGAAGGCGTTCTTGAGAGTCGAGTTATGGGAGAATATTGAGGAAAATATCCGTTTGTGAATCGAGCTATTCCTCGACTTCCTTCTACACTTCAATTCCTTTTGGGTTTTCTTTAGTTGTTGTTGTCCAATATTTTCTTGGAACCCTGCTTGTGGAGTTACATCATCATTTTCAAAACGTCGTGGAAATTTATGAAATGGAATGACATGCATTTTATATTTTCCATACAACAAAGTTAAACTTGGTAACACTTTTATTGGGGTTTTTCTCAACTTCTAAAATTATACATGTAACGTGCAGGTTTTAATTTTGTATGAGTTAATGTGTATAAGTTACGAAAACAACTCAAACGATCGAATAATATAAACTCAAACGGAAATTAATTTCTTTTTTGAAACAACAACATCTATGCAATGGATTAGGAAAGAAATGTTGTGAATATTGATGGTTATGGCAGAGTATTGTTGTGGATGTTTTCGCACAGGTAGGAGTTTAGACAATTCTCTCTTACTTGAGATTTGTTTATCCCTATAATGTGTGATGATATACCTAAATACTTGTGGAGAAGGGTAATGTTAAAAAATAACATTACCTTTTAATAAACGAAGTACCTCTCCTCGGTAAGGTATTTTTAAGGAGAGGCCAAAAAAAATGGTTTCCCATTACATCCCATGAAGGGATTGGGGAGAGCTTCTCACAACCAGTGAGCTGTGCGCTTTATAGTTTTTATGCTCACTGATTGGGATCTACAGTTTTACACGGGTTCCGAACGGTTTTTTGAGAAGTTTTTTCATGGCTAAGTACTCGATAGTGTCGCCGTCACTAAGCGAGGTGACCGTCGTCGAAAGAAAAATTAGGTGGTCTGAGCAGGGATCGAACCCACAATCTCATGTACTAGAGCCGCGCACACTGACCATTGCGCACGCTCATATGGTATGAGACATATGATACATTTGTTTTCAAATGAAAATTAGAAAGATATGTAGAGAAAACTGCTTCGGTTGTTGTTCCATGTCGTGTGGTAATCTCAATTCGGTTATTATTAAGTTGTAGTTCTAATTTATCTTGTAGAAAGTTTATCAAGAGTTGTCCAACTTCGGACGCGAAATTAGCATTGAAATGTCCTGCTAAAATTAGTGGCAACGTATGATACTTTTCTCTTAATTCTTCAGAGCCTACTCGACCCATACGCCCTTTTATATAAACTTTATAATATTGTTAACTATGTTATTGGGCGAAATGTAAACAACTACCATTATGATGTGTGTTCCATCGTCCAAAACACAGTGAGTAGCACATATATCTCCAACTGATGATTGATCAATATCGTTTACTTTGTATTCAGAGTCTGTCACTTCCTGCATTAATCTGTTATTATTCACCGAAAATTCACAAAATATGAACTTTAAGATGAATTTACAATTTTATTCACTTTATACTTAGAATATTTAATGTATTGAAGAAAATATTAATTAATTAATTAAATGGTCAAGAAAGCACCAAAAATACGTATCTTAAAACCCACCGCTGAGATATTTTACTTGCATTGAGTTCTAGTTCTAGAAAAATCCAATATTATAAATAAAGGATTTTCAATTTGAGTGATATGATTTCTTAAAACAAACACACTAATTGTTAAGGCAATTCAAATGTTTTTTTATTTAGTGTGAAGTACAATCTTTCAAATGGCCTCGACGTCTTCCTTTGCAGGAACGAATTCTATGAACCCAATTATTACACTAAATCAAGTCGTATGTCATGAATAGCACTTTCAATATTGACTTGTAAAGCTTGAAGAGAGTCTGGTTTATTGCTGAAGACCAATGACTTCAAATAACACCACAAGAAATAGTCTAAAGGTGTAAAGTCACAACTTCTTGGAGGACATTCAATGTCGCAATTTCTTGAACAAAACTAATCTCGCAATAATTCGGTTGTTGCACATACTGTGTGGTACGTAGCCCCGTCTTGTTGGTACTAGATGTTGTCAAGATCAATTTCTTCAGATTTCGGCCATAAAAAGTTGGTTATTATCGATCTATACCGCTCTCCATTGACAATAACCGTGTTACCAGCTTCATTTCGAAAGAAGTAGGGACCGATGATTCCACGCTCGTAATTTGCAACAATTCGACGAATAGCGAGCATAGGTGGACGATCATTATGACCAAAAAATGGTAAAGCGCACGAAGAGTTGCAATTGGAGGACGATTATTTTGATAAAAAATTTAAAAACTTGTAAACGTTGTTCTATATATGTGACCTGGTCTACGAAAAGGGAGCTTACGTGCGAAAACTAGTTTTCTGTGAAAAAGCTGTTAAAAGTAAGCAACTCGTTTCGTCAGTTTCTCATTATCTCGTTAATTGTTCTCCGCGCCGGACGTCCAGTAAGTGTTGTTGTTGGTCGGAATATTATTATAGTTCATCGTGTAAGTTGCTAGTGTGGAACATTTAAAAAAGTAACACTGAAGAAGTTACGTTTACTGTTTCTGTTGATTATCGTCTTCGCATTTCGCATGAAATGAAACATGAGTGTTGATGAGGAGTTCGGACAATATTTCCATGAAAAGGATGATGAAAACTATGAAGAGAGCGATGATGATGAAGACGAAGTATGTGTATTTCAGGCAGAAGATGATACCGAACAAACTTTTGTTAACATGGACCTGTATGTTGTTGATGTAAAGGAGGAGGAGCTGGTAACAACATTTCTGTCAAAAGATTGTGGTAATAAATGCCATACACTGATACCACGGGAAATGATCGAGAGTACGCGGAACAATTGTTTAGAGATGTCGAAAAATGAACTTGATTTAGTGATATTAAGTCACATCGAAGCTGGAATTATGAGTAACGAAAAGCTAGAAAGTGTATACGCAAAGCTTGCTGGGCGGAAGAAATATGGACAGAGACAGGATACAGAAGTTATGAGGCATAGAATTCAATTTCCCGACGAAGCGTTACGAAAATTTAGTACGTCATTTTCACGCACAGGGTGTAACAGTGCGCCAACACAGACTGGCAAATAAACCGAGTACACATCCAAAGTCATTTAAACCGGCTGACATCGAAAAAGCTGTTAAATTCATCGAGTCTATAGCCGATTTAATGGCTCTTCCACTACCCCGACGACTCCCAAAATTTAAGGATTTTCGGATAATGAAACTGCCATCCAGCGAGACGAAGTCCTCAATTTATCGAAAATACATTTCTTCACTCAGTGATGACGAATTGAAGATGATTAATTGCAGTTTTCGACGGATATGGTCCAAATACATACCCCATGTTACAGTTATGAACCCAGCGGATGATCTCTGCGATGTCTGCCTTGGTATGTAGCTCCTTATTTTCTCATTTTATAGTTGTATCAAACGTTTCGATTAAATTCAGTATTTTTTCTTTTAATAGGAAACACAATATCGATTGCGCAAGGCAAAGGTGTTACTGACATTGAACGCGAACAGAAGCTTAATCAATTTCTTGATCACCTCCACCGAGCCCGACATCAACGAGAATATTATCAAAGTTGGTGTAGAAATACTGACCCTACAGCAGTCGTTCTGTCATTTGATTTTGCCCAAACCGTTCACTACCCTGTCAGTCCACAACAACCTGGTACAGCATACTTCAAAGCAACCAAGAAGTGCGGAGTCTTCGGAATTACAGACGAAAAACAAAAAGTTCAGGTTAGAATTTCAAACTGAATCATAGGAACTCAAATTGCTCGCCTTTACAGGATCTTACTTATATTTTTTTTTTTTACAGATAGACGAAAAAGATGACGTTGGTAAAGGACCTAACTGTGTTGTGAGCATCCTGCATTATCACCTGCAAACCTACTATAAAGATATTGAAACACTCGTTCTTTTCTGTGACAATTGTGTTGGGCAGAATAAGAATAACACTGTACTATCATATCTGCAATGGTGTTTGGCTCGGGGTCTTAACAAAACTATTTTATTCAATTTTATACTTACCGGGCACACTAAGTTCGCGCCTGATCGTTACTTCGGTATTTTCAAAAGTAAGTATGCCGTCAGTAACATCGACACGTATGCAGATTTACTGCAGTGTGTCGAGGCATCATCACCTGGGGGTTATAATAAAGCTGTATCGGCTGAAAAAGTCGTCTGGTATGAATGGGACAGCTATTTTAAACCACTGTACAAGTCACTTGTTGGAATAACGCAATTCCATCATTTCATAATCTCTACAGATTGTGTAAAAACAATGAAATTCGCAGACAGTGAAGAAGTGCAATCCTTTAAGCTTCTGTTAAAACCTATCGATCCTGAAATGCCGAAAGTTATACAACCAGCCGGTTTATCTTTGGAACGTCAGTGGTACATCTATCACAATCTTCGCAGCATAGTTTCGGATATATCTAAAGTAGATATTGTGACTCCATTGCCGAAAGATTTGCCATCGAAGAAACGGAAGGCAAAAACTAGTGAAGATGTTCTCAAACCGGACGAGGAACCAGGTCCATCTTCCTCAGGATCAACACGTAAAAAGATCTCAAGGAAAACGACAACAAAGAAAAATACATAAACTACTCAGCATTATTATTTTTGGCCCATAATACGTTTTTCTACTGTATAATCATGTCTTTATAGCTTATAATTCAATGTACTTTGTTCATTACCAATAAATTATATTTTGTCGTATTTTTATACCCTCCACTGTAAGTGATAGAGGGTACATATATATCAGTTTGTCATTCTGATTGTAACATATAGAAATACGGCTTTGCGACCCCATAAAGTAAATATATTCTTGATCCTTATAACAACCGGAGTCGATATAGCCATGTCCGTCTGTTCAAAACATTCTCACGACTTCAATCGGCGATAACGCGGTTTGGTTTTTGGCCAGAATGTTCCACGTATTCCTGAGCAGTCTGGTATTGAAAATCAGCGAAATTGGTCCATTGGAAAACATTTTATATTGGAAACGTAAAAAAACTCATAAAATTTTCACATTAATTTTTGTAGTTTTATACTAAACTACTCCTTTTGCCGTGTGGTGAATTTCCATGTTGAAAATCTTTGTTATTCTTTATAATAGGTAAGTACTTCAGAATGTTTGGATGTATTTCATGTGTTCATACATTTATATTAATTTTGTCACACTTCATCTAAGGTCGCTTTGGCCTGATGAGTAAAGGGTTGCGCGTTGGACTCTGAGGGTTGTTGGTTCAACTCTCGTCCCAGCTTGTTTTTTT
The DNA here is from genome assembly GCA_963931995.1 of Phaonia tiefii. Lineage (NCBI taxonomy): Eukaryota > Metazoa > Arthropoda > Insecta > Diptera > Muscidae > Phaonia > Phaonia tiefii. Next base: position 237,625,456 of record OZ008367.1, read on the forward strand.
TTTAACAGTTCTTCAAAAAATGCTTTTTTATTTTTAAAAAATGCTTTGCAGCTTGTTTTTTTTTTTAATAGTTCTTAAAAAAATGCTTTTTTATTTTTAAAAAATGCTTTTTTATTTTTAAAAAATGCTTTTTTATTTTACTTCTGAACAAGTAACTTATTTTTATTGTTTTTAAAAAAGTTCATTTTCTTAAAAAAAAGTACATTTCTTAAGTACATATCAAAGTACATTAAGTACATTTCTTAAGTACATTTCATTAAGTACATTTTCTTAAGTACATTTTCAATGTGAGCATTGTGAGCAATGCATTTGTGAGCATTGTGAGCATTTCTGAGCATCCTGCATTTTATTTTTTTTAAAAAAACACATTTTCTTAAAAAAGGTCATTTTTAAAATTTAATATTTTGCTGGTTAACACTAAGGTGGAGGTTATCAAAGATTCGGCACAGCCGAATTTAACACTTTTACTTGTTACTCTTATTTCTCTACATTGTTAGTACACTTCTAAGCAAGTTAGGATTTTATGCTTTTCACCAAGTGAAAAAGCATCTCATCTTCCATCCGAATCATCCAAAAAGTGAAAATTGATTTTTTGACACCTAAGCCCCCTTTCCGTAGACCAGGTCACATATATGTATGTATATCTCTCCATGATGAAATTGTAAACATTACTGAATACAATAAAAAAAACCGACAGATCATGACATACTACAAATGGCCGGAACGTCACTTAGAAATCATATCACTCAAATTGAAAAGGCCTTATCTGACAGGCCCTTAATTTTGATTTATATGAGTTTGTCCCATTGAGCTAATTTATCGCCCCGACTTATATTTATAAGTATCTGTCCATGGCTAAAGTGTAAATTATAATTCGAACATTTTTCTAATATATGTATGTGATTCTAGTTTTACACATTTGGATTTGAGCAGACTGATAATGATGCCACAGAATGATTCGATGCCACGCGTCGATGCCACGCGTTGGTTCTATCGGCCCCAATTCGTTTCCAAAGACCTCAACTCGAATATTGAGATATGTCTTCTGGTCTAAGGTTCAATCACTACGATTTCTACCGTTTCTTTAGAACTTTTATTAATAACATTTGCTTTCACGCCCTCTGCTCCAACTTCCAAAAGTGCAGCTTCTAACATTTGGACCGAAATCTCATTAATCCGGCTGAACTCCAAACCGCCAATGCCACCGTCCACAATAATAAATTTTCGAAACATTTAAACACCCTTTTGCTGTTCATTTCTTCCTACTATATGAATCTAAGATAACGCTTTCGGTAATAACACTTATTTCTTTGATTCAGTACGGTGCCTACTTTTAGCGCCCCTAATCGGATTTAAAAAAATTATTGTTGGCTAATATCCATACAGGAACATGCATCCGAAATTCCTACGTCTAGGTTCTTGTTGGTTCGTCGATTAATCCTATTTACTGCCACCCTCCTATATCTAATGCACCCAATATCAGTGACGTTCCCTCTAAGGTGCGCAGGTGTTCTCCGAACACCCTAAAATATTCATTTTTAATTTGATTAATTTTATGAAGCTTGGTAACAAAACAGCAATATGTGTATTTTATGAAGCGTGATATATTTACTAACGACAATTCGAAACCATAACAACAACTGTTATACAAATTGAACGTTGGACGTGCGCCAATACATAGCGTACCGAAACAACAAACAAAACATCTCAAAAGGAAAACACAATTTTACATTTAGACCGTTCGCCAACCCATAGCGAACCAACATCTTAAAAAGAAAACACAATTTTCATATAGACCAGCCATGAGCATTTCATAGAACACAAGTTCATGCCCAACTCACACGTATTCTTACGCTCATTCTTGCGCTCTTGTGCTTAGCTTCCATTCTCTCAACAATACAAACACATTTTAACTTTTGATCATTCACTGATATAGACCGTTCGCCAACTTATGGCGAACCAAATCCACAGCTAAAAACAAATTGTAATATACACAAAATAAATAAAATTGTATGTATCGATGGTGCGCCAACTCATAGAGAACCCAATCGTCAACGAACGTACAGCAGACTTGTATGAAGCATCGAGTATGAAGGCATGCGTCATCGCACAGAGAACCAAATAATCTACAAACAAACAAAATACAACACACAGCAATTCGTATCGGGGGTGGATGAAAAGTACATACATATCTGTGGACTTTTGACAAAACAACCTCTTTCTAAAACAGCAATTTTAAAGTGGAGCGAAAAAGCTTTATAAATACCTCACAGCTATTTTTAAAAAATAACTGGCTAAAATTAAAAATAGTGTAGATTTCCATTTTAATATTAAATTTTTAGCAATTATTTTTAAAAATAGTTTTGAGTATTTAAAAAGCTTTTTTGCTCCCCTTTAAACTTGCTGTTTTAGAAAGAGGTTGTTTTGTCAAAAGTCCAAAGATATACATATTAATATGGAATGTGCGCCAACGCATGAAGAACAAACTTACAGCCAGGCCGCGTAACTCAAATAGTTTGATACATTTGATACTTGTTGGTTTGAGTTGTGTGGTTCTGTTGTTTATTGAGATCTTTGTAGTTTGTCGAAATTTAAAATCAAATCATTTTATGTTTATCCTTCGATAAAAGCGGACGGAAATTTTAAAATGATTTGTGGATGCACCATTGAGAGTTTAATAAATAAGACCTTTTCACAATTAAACCCTGAAGAAAAAAAATGAAGTTATTAAAAGTGGAAGACCTATTCCAGAACTTCCAAATCTAACTTCTCTAGTAAATACGAAAAATAAATCATATACTAGGCATTTTCAGATTTCTAATATAAGGAAAATCTTGGCTATGCGGTTGCCCTGTAATTAACAAGTTATTTTGTTGGCCTTGTTTGCTTTTTGCAGGTAACAATGAAAAATCAGTTTGGACCACAGGTTACAATGATTTAAACCACTTAACTGCTGCAACGGTAAAACATCAGATGACTCAAGTTCATATTAATACCAGCATTAATTTGAAAACATTCGGAAATATTCGCGTTGACATATTACTCGACGAACAAAAACGGATTTCTATATCAAGGCACAATGAGCAGGTCTCAAAAAATCGACTAGTATTAGAACGACTAATTCATTCAGTCTGTTATCTTGGTTCTCAAGAACTAGCTTTTAGAGGCAACGACGAATCGGAAAATTCAGATAATAAGGGAAATTACATTGAACTTTTAAATTTAATTGGTAAATACGACAGTAAATTAAATGGTCACTTATCTTCTGCTCAGTGTTTTAAGGGCACTTCTAACCACATACAAAACGATTTAATTTGCTGTGTTGCTACCGTTATTTTAAATAATATTGACAGCGAAATTTCTGAAACCTCGTATATATCGGTAATGCTAGATGAAACTATAGACATTAAAAAATCACAATTGTCTATCGTTTTTCGATATGTAGATTGTAAAGGGTTTGCAAGAGAACGATTTTATAAATACTTGGATGTTAGTGATGATCGAACAGCGAACGCAATCGCTAAAAATATAATAGACTTAATAGAACTTAAAAATTGGGGGAAAAAGCTAGTAGCTCAGACCTATGACGGCGCTGCGGTTATGTCAAGTGAATTGAATGGAACCCAAGCTAAAGTTAGAGAGAAGTTTCCAAATGCTATTTTTATTCACTGTAATGCACATGTTTTAAACCTAGTTCTATCACAATATGTAAACTTTCTCCAGGAAGTCAAAATATTTTTTACAGCTTTGTCTGGATTATCAGCATTTTTCTCCCAATCTACTAATATAACATATTTTTTTGATCAGGTGGTAAAAAGAAGGCTTCCCACTATTGCCACAACGAGATGGAATTATTCGTCTCGGCTAGTAAATATAGTACATTCATACCATTCTCATCTTATGATATTATTTGAAGAAATGTTTGATGATCCAGATACATGGGGCGCGGACGCAATTCAGACAAGAGGCTTCCTTCAATTTTTAAATAATTTCAACACAGTTTTTATGTTAAAATCTTTTAATGAAATTTTTTCGTTCACGGATATATTATTCGATATTCTTCAAAAAAAAGTCATTGGATATTCAATATTGCTGTGAACATATTGAAATATCAAAAAAACGTATAATAGATACTAGATCTAAGTTTAATTATGTATTTAATACTGCAAAAGATATCGTTTCTGCAATTCCAAAGCGAGGAGAAGATTTGGAATCATTTGAATTGCGATATAAACATGTATTTCACAAAATAATCGACACATTGCACACTCAAATGGATACCAGGTTTAAATCTTTAAAAAAAATTGAAATTTTTAGAGTTAGTAAATTCAAAGAAATTTAATCAGTATCAAAAATTATTTCCAATTGAAGCTTTGAAAGCCTAAAACAATTATATGGATCTTTTTTTTGATATTGTAAAACTTAAAAATGAACTAACAGTTTTTTACTCAAATGCACACTTCAATCAAATTTCTGTAAACGAAATACCTGGAATTTTATTAAATTTGGATTTGAAGGACACATTTTCTGAGACATTTAATTTAAGTTCCCTAACTCTAACAATTCCAACATCAACTAGTTCAGTGGAAAGGTCCTTTTCTGCGCTTAAGAGAATAAAAACTTATTCAAGAAATCAAATGCACGAAGAAAGATTATCTGAATTGGTATTAATCAATTGAAAAGGCTTTTTTAAAAAATATAAAAACTAGAAATATTTTCTGTGACCAGGTCATCGAAATTTTTATACAAAAAAACTCGACGTATTGAGCTCATGTATAAATACAAATTTTAAATAAAAAAAAATTTATTTTAGTATTAATTCAATACGTCGTTTGTTTATTAAAGTTTCGATGACCACGTCATAGAATGAGTTCTGGTTATATATTTTTAAGAAAATATTTTATAATTAAAATTATTGTTATTGTATTTCATATTTTTCTATTTTTTTATATATTTGTATATATATTTATATATTTAAACTAATTTTTACGCATAATAATATTATTATAAATAAAAAATATTTCTAATAATATTATTATAAATAAAAAATATTTTAGATTTTCAAATATATAAAATGTATAGGATATAGAAAAATATGAATAGAAAAACATGAAAATATGAATAGAATTTTAATTATAAAATATTTTCTTAAAAATATAAAACCAAAAATTATTCTATGACGTGGTCATCGAAACTAATAAACAAATGCCGTATTGAATTAATATTAAAATAAGTTATTTGTTATGTAAAAAGTACATATACAAAAAATAAAAAAATATATGTATGTATAATTAAAAAAAAATACAAAAAAAACTTAAAAAACAAAAATGCAAAAAAACAAAAAAAACTTAAAAAACAAAAAAACTTCAAAACAAAAATAGGATCGTTGTCTATCACGTCCTCGTCGTGGTCCTGGATATAAACTAAGTATAGACGCAATTTAGAAATAAAAAAAATTGGAGAACACCACGTTCAAAAACTCACCGCACGTCCCTGCCCAATATATACTATATATATATATATACTATACCAGCGTTGAACTGTAACCCAAAAACTGGCGCTTAATTTACTTATACAGAAACAACAATGACATTATAATACAATTCCCGAAAGGGAAAGATGAGAAGTTGGTTAAGTAATTCATGATTGAAATGAGCACATGAGTAATAATATTTAAACCATTCTTTCATTTGTTTTCATAAATTCTTTCATTAAACACCTCTGTTAAAACAAAGAGAAAGATATTTAAAGCAAATGTATGTGTATCAATTATGATAAGGAATAATAATTTAAATCCCAATGAGTTTGCAACAAAGAGCAGGAATTTTTTTCTTAAGCCCAACTAAAACCGAAAACCGGTTTTTGAAAATAATTTTAATCAAACAAACGGCAAACTAGGCTTTGAATAAAAAAATAATTTAAAAAAATTTAACAACACTGATCTAGATACTTTCAATAAAGAGCGTAATTAAAATGAATTAGTGTGCAAAATTTTAGTTCGATTGGTCAACTGCAACTGTGTTAAAAATGTGTTACTAGATTTGAACAATAGAGACTGACAGACAACAAAGCAAGTTAAACAAAACACTATAAAAAGCTATTAAATTAAAAAAAAATTAAAACTGATATCATTTTCGGTACTACCGGGATTTTCAAGAAAAATTGTTTTCACTTTGTTCACTAAATCATATTTTTAACTAACTAGTTTTCCTCTCCCCAACCCCTTCATGGGATGTAATGGGAAACGGTTTTTTTTTTTAAGTTTTTACCTGAATCCTGAAATCCTGAATTAATTTTTCTTTATTTTCGAAGAGGAACATGATCTATTGCCACACCTTTTCTACCGCCGATAATTATAATTTATAAAACCTAACTATTTTTTATTTTCTAGCAGCAAAATCCGCACCAATTTTCATGTTTCTTGGATGACGCGTTTGGTCAAAATCAAAATTTCTATGAATTAGTGTCACGCCCAATTCTACATCCCCAATTAGAATTTCCAAAAAGCCCTACTCAGCTGACGTCTACTCCATGAGGGGAGTAACCGCCCCAAATGTTATGATCCTATCTATTGAGTTAAGCGCAAATAAACTAAGCGCTTTTATACAGGAACAAAATGCTACCACCTTTATCTCAAAGAAGTTTGCCTCTTATTCCGATTAGTATACTTCCCGACACACAATGGGACTAATTGCAAAAAAAGAGTGGTAATAATATGAACAAAATTTTAAATTCTTTCAAACCGTTAGGTAACGATAAATTCTCGAAGTTACAATTTTGTTCAACCTAAACAAAAACGGAATTTGTTAGAAAGGGTACCAACATAGAGTAATGACGTATAGAGCTGCCATTGTTCTCATCTAACATTTCCTTTCACACTTTTCGTGGTGCTGTCGGTGCGATAGAGAGTTATTACAAACATTGGTGACTTAAATTTTTCATGTCGATTATTGAAAAACCGGGAAATTTAAACGTGTTTTGGCCTTTTTAGATATATTTTATTGTTAGTATATATTTGTGGTGAATTTACACAAAAATTTTAACGCACTAACCGAAATGCAGTTGCTGAATTATTGTTGGATGGTTTGAGCCAGTGCCTCTATCTGGTATTATTAAAGCAATACTTTCCAACGTTCAACCGCCCATCTGCAACACACCAAATTGCAAATGTTGCGTTTTATTTAAAAACCAAAGTAAATAGAATAAATTGTTTCTGCCAGAAAACATTTTTATGGGTGGAAATGCTAAACTTGCAGTCGGAGTCGTGAACATTTTTACGACTCAAACTCCGACTCCAGGCACATATCCCAGACTCCGACTCCACAGTACTGCATTCTTGGAAAAAATAGGAAAAAAATTAAACAAGATATTTGTTTAAAGTTTACGCAAATTCGAGATGAAGTATATGACAATGTAACACCACAATATTGGTATTTTTTCTACATATTATAACCCAAAATCTGTTTAATTTAATGCAAGTAATATTCTTTGAGAAATAGCGAGAGAAGTGCGAGATTTTTACTTCCGAAAAAATCTCTTATGAAAATTGGATTTTTTAAAAAATCAAGCTTTCCTGATAAAGAGTATGAGTATGATCAAAATTTTTTTGCCATGTAGTTAACAGCATTTCAGTCTAGAATTTGGTTTACAAAAGTATAAAAATCAACAAGCGATACTTTTCTCAAACTCAAATATAGGAAATTTTGTTTAAAAATCATTCGTTTTCTGTCTCTAAAGTTACATGCCATAAAAATTTGGTCACCCTTACACCCAGCAGCTAAACGTACTTTGAAACAAGGTGCCTCTAATTACCAGATTCTAAAAGTCCGGCTCCTCCCCTACAAATACTTGGTACATTCTAAAGCAACCGGAGCTATTAGTTTAGAAGTTCTGATATTATTACCACTTCTTGCAATCGGCCCCACTGTAAGTCGTAGAAAAACTCCTTCGCTTGTATGTAGAAGAGTTCCTTGAAATATAGAAGATGAAGATGAAATAAATGATATTAGAAGCCTACCTAAAGTACTTTGCTTACAAAGTACTAAGAAAATCGAAATAAATGATATCAAACATTCGGAAATATACGTGACACGCACGAAAATAGTTCTTACGCACACTCACGCACGCAAAGATTGAATTACTCACGCTCGGACACGAAGATTTCATCGATACTCACGTGAGCGTGCGTGAAACTAAATTTGGTCCTGCTCACGTTCACGCGTGAATCACGCCAATCATGTGACTCGTGCCCATCTCTGTACCACACTGTGAAAATTTCAATACAATCGGGCTATTGTTATGGGCGGTATAACGATTTTTAAATAGGGGTATGGCCCCACCCACTGTCCAGAAAAAAAAGTAATTTTTATTATACGACCACCATAGCGATACCTTAATATAAAAAAGACTCAACTCATGAAAAACAAATCATACAGGAGAAGGGGTAAACGTTTTAAAACTGGGCATAATATAAAAATACAATTATAATTTTCAATACAATAATAACTTATAACTTCCTTAGTTATCATCTAACCTGCAAGAGATTTTAATACAAGGTATATCAGGACGTACTCAACAAGAAACATTATGTGTGGGTCTTTTTATGTTAAGGTAAAGATATGCACCAAATCAGATCTTAATATCCCTAATGGCTCTTGAGATATGAACGATTCAAATTTCGATTTGTGTAGGCGGTGCCAAGCCCATTTATCAGGTTTTGTTCTTATAAACCCTATGATAGAGGCCCGACCGACAGTACCATGCTGTGAAAATTTCACTGCAATCGGTCCATGAATTTGACCGATATAACGATGTTGTAGAAAGGGGCATGGCACCGCTCACTTTCCACAAAAAAGTAATTTTCCCTGTATGACCAACGTATGTATAAAATCTACCACTAATAATACCAAATGCTTCCTGAGATATGCCCCAATCTTAAAATGTTTTAGAGAGTTTAATGGACTATTTTCTTTATATGACATTGATATTACTTGTAGTATTAATCAATACAAAAATATATTAGATTTAATTTATACTTATACGAAATAAGCATATAAATAAATAAAAATATAAAGTATTATCAAACCGGATTATGCTCTACTTTATTCGCTTGCCTATCCTCTTGTTTGAGATTTAATATGCGCTATCTAGCTCAAACTAATTGCAACTAATTGAAAAAATACATTTTTGTATAGATTTTGAAACCGAAGTTGCTTCCATCATTAGATTGAGACTGTAAATCCTAATACAACAACTATAATGCTACAGATATTAAAATTTTAACGCACAAACCGAAATGTGCTGGTTGAAAACCGATGAGGGCTGGGCTTGCCTCCCGCCACCGTTATATAAGCAATGAAAATACACGAAAAATATAATAAACGAAGAAAACCCCGAACTGTTGACGATCCTCGCAAACGTTATAAGAACCACGATTTAAGGATGCCACTTTCCAACTGGCGGATGTCCTCGAAAAATATAGAGCTGACATCACAGCTATTCAGGCAATCCGATGGATATTTGCTACAGCTGCAATGAGCGAAAGCACGAATTCGGATGCGGAATTATAGTTGGGAAGAGAACTGTGACACCTAGTTTCAAGGTTCAATCCAGTAATTCGCATCAAAGCGAAATATTTCAACATCTCGTTAATTTGTGTGCACGCGCCGACAGCGGATAAAGACGATGAGGTCAAAGAATCATTTTATGAGTGTCTGGGAGGAATGCCCTGACCACGACATTAAGATTATTCTAGGCGATTTTAATGCCAAATTGGGAAAGGAAAGTGTCTTTCGAACAACCATCGGTAATCACAGTCTACATGACAACACCTCCGATAATGGAATAAGACAGATAGACTTCGCCGCTGCAAAGAACGTGGTAGTTAATAGCACACGATTCCAGCACAAGGAAATATATAATAGATGGCAGGCTCTCTTCTAGTGTAATGGATGTACGTGTGATTCGAGGTCCCAATATCGACGCGGATCATTACATGGTGGCTGCGAAAGTTCGCGCTAGACTGAGCTGCACATACCGGAGATATCAATGTCCTATCAACAAAAGCACACTCTTCACTTCACTCTCACCCTTAGGGCAGAATACCCCCTCCAGAGAACCCAGATGTGCAGACGAAGCACATATCCCTTTCTTTGTACTGATGAAAACAACGCCGCACGTATGGCAACGAAACAGTAATTTACAACGCGTGCTGCGAGTGAGCGGTACAAGAGGCTGAGAAGGGAGGAAACCTAATAGTTTAGGGGGAAAATGGCAGTGGGTGCAGCGGGAGTCAAAATACCGAATTATGCAGGATAAATAATGAATCCCGAAAATTTTTCCAGAGGGTAAGAAGATTGAATAACGGGCCGAAAAATGCATTTCCCTCCTGCAAGGATGAGAATGGGAATTTGGTGACTAACAAGCAGTGTTTGCTTAAAATGTTGAGAGAACAATTTGCAGCACTACTCCATTCAGAATCTTCCATTGAAGATGAGGAGGTAATGATTGTAGAAGACAGTGTAGATTCATAAAAACAACATTCATCAATTTCAAATGTAACCAAATTTTTGCCAAACTCCGTGTCATAAAAGGCACGTGTGCTACTATGTAATGTATTTTCAATCGCAATTTTTGTATATAACATCAAGAAAAGTTTTTAAAACTCCTTCATTTCTAATACTCATTTTTATGCACCCCAAAAAAAGCATAATTCTTGTCAAAATTTTAATAAATTTCCATCTACTTTCAAAGATGTCAAAAATTTGACTTCATGCAGAAATTAGAAATTCATAATTCATTAAAAATAAACTATTTTAATTAAATCTTTTTTAACGTAAATACTAATTTTTTTGTATGTTTTGCATGCACGTTATCAATAAGATGATTTCCGACCGATATACATCGATTTATATTCATTCAATAAATGGTAGAACTTGGAAAAAAAACTAAGGGCGGTATTCTATAAGCCGTGAATCAGCCACTTCGTATTACCTTTTTGCGTAGTTTATAAAACGCAGAACAACGTTTTTGATCACTTCAGCTGTCAAATTGCACACGCCACAGTTACTCGCGTTAGTTGAAGAAATTACAAATTTAAAAGAAAAATGTCTGTCAAGGATGGGCAGATGGAAGTATTTTGCATTTCAATGCTTATAAGTTGTTGCCAATTTTGGCTGAAATACAATCGACGGACAGAGCTCAAATTTCGTTATACCCTCACCATAGGATGGGGGTATATATCATTTAATACGTAAAAAACTGTAACACATAGAAGGAACCAAATTAGACCCTTAGTATCTTTGGACGAAATTCGTTTTAGGACTTTTTAAGACGTTTGAGCCATGTCCGTCTGTCTGTCTGTCTGGCTGGCCGGCTGGCTGGTCAACACGATAACTGCCGTAAATCTTTACAGATGACAATGAAACTTTTACAGTGACTATTATTTGCCAATATTGAGTTAGGGATAGAAAGTGGGCGTTTTGACCACGCCCCTTCAAACAAATCGACACATTTAGCACAAAATCATATTTCTCTCAAGCCTTTCTTCTGGTAGATGTGATTAGCTTCAACTCTCACACCGGTTAATAATCTGTAAATGCCTACTTAACTGGAGAAAATGGGCGAGATTGTCACCCAAATTCTGGTACCTCCCATACAAAACAGGGTGTTCGACCGGATTGTCAATCCGATAAATTGCGTGAACCACTTCCGACCTTAATGAAATTAGGTATAAGGCTTCACGTTATCAAAAGCTTATCACCGATTAAGACAAGGGTGATTTTGCCACGCCCATTGTGGTACCTCCCATACAAAAGTTGTTTGGGCGTCTGGTTGTTCGGCATGAGAAGACCCGCAAAACCAAACCAATCTTTATGAAAGTTTGTACTAGTCAGTATTTAGCCAAATAAAGCTCTCCTACAGAAATGAACGTCCAGCCAGACAGACAGACGGACATGGCTCAAACGTCTTAAAAAGTCCTAAAACGAATTTCGTCCAAAGATACTAGGGGTATAATTTGGTTCCTTCTATGTGTTACATTTTTTTACGTATTAAATGATATATACCCCCATCTTATGGTGAGGGTATAAAAAGTATTTTTGACACCAATTAGTGCATTTTATATTCTAACATTTCCAAATAATAATTTATTCTTCCCAACATTTTTGTAAAGCTACTTTTATGTCCTTTAAAATAAATATTTTATTGAAACGAATAAAGTATACATCATATTGGTTTATAATATATTAAAAATGTTACTAATTTAACTTTTTTTAATCCATTCCTGTTTTCATAGTACAATGTTTTTTTTTTATCTCCTAATACTTTGTTTTATGTAATGTTTAATATGTCTTAAGTAACATCACTTTTTATAATGTAAATTAAATTATTTCGATAAATAACCTATATTTCCGACAATAATTCCTGTACTATAATTATAAGATAGATTTCTTGTTGTACAGGATAAACACAATAAATAAATACAAATGCAAATAAATACAAATATTTTAAAGGAAAACAAGCTTTTAAATGATATGCGGTCTATCGGACTGTATCCGAGAATACTACAGAACCAACACATTTTTCATCCACGATAAATTCTCTCCTTGATATCTTTTTTGTCAGTGACCAACAAAAAGTTCAAGTTTTCCAAGGCTCGACTTAGTTTTCGTTACGTATAAATTTGAACTTCACTTTAACAGTAGCACTACTACTTATAACGATTTAAATAAGATAAACCACGTCACGTTGTTGTCGGAATTAAATCAAATTGATTGGAGCTGAAGGTACTACATGCGTTCATTTGAGAATCAGTTGATTTTTTTTGGAGAGACATGTTAATAAAGTGTTTACTAATTCAGTACCTCTAAAAACTGTTTCCAATAATTCTAGAAAGAACAAATGGTTCAATTCCACCATAAAATCCGCTATTTGAGAAAGAAATTATATTTTGAGACTTTTAAACAGTTGAAAACAGACACACTTGGCAAGAGATAATACTGCATGGCAACAAAAAAAAATTAAATAAGATGATTAAAAAAGGGGAATAACTGAATAATATTCCCGCGACTTTTCGTCAGCGGTGAATTGGAAAAAAACTTGGAATACTCTACATGAAATGGGTATTGTAAAATCCCGACAAGGAGGTTGACAGTGACATTGAATCATTTAATTAAAAGTTTACCAATATTCCCACTGCTCCGTCAGATGGAAATATTTATAACCAACATCATATGCCGGATCAAAATCAAAATGGTTACCCATCTCCGTTATACTTACCCATATCACTTTCATATTTAAGACAATTATTACCAAAAGCACGTACCCTACAAACTGGAAACATTCCAAGATATTACCGGGACCAAAATCGACCAAGACTATCGACAAATGCCATATTGCCGTACCTGTCAAAAGTTTTTGAAAAACTGAAAAATAATAACCTTCTCACTGAAAGACAGTCAGGGTTTAGACCAAAACGAGGCTGCATAAAAGCTCTTATTGATGTATCTGAAGAAATAAATAAAATAAATGGTTTCCCATTACATCCCATGAAGGGACTGGGGAGAACTTCTCACAATCACTGAGCTGTGCGCCTTCCAGTTTTCACTCACTGATTGGGACCTACAGTTTTACACCGATTCCGAACGGTATTTTGAGAAGCTTTTTCATGGCTAGATACTCGATAGTGTCGCCGTCACTATGCGAGGTGACCGCCGCCGAAAGAAAATTTGAAGGTGGCCAGAGCCGGGTTCGAACCCAGGATCTCATGTACAAGAGCCGCGCACACTAACCATTGCACCACCGACGGCCAAGAAGAAATACGTCAGAATATTAAAAGGGGAAATATACTTTTATACTCCTAGTTATCCTAGACCACTCAAACGCATTTGATTCTGTTAATCATGACATTATTTGCATGCAACTTAGAACAATCATTAATTTCGTTTCCTCATTTACTCGCCTAATTTTCTCGCACTAATTTGTCTGCAAATGATAACCTATCACCACCATTACCAGTACCAAACGCTGTTCCACAGTGATCAATTTTTGGTCCACTCTTATTTACAATGTACATACATAAATAACCTTACAGATTATTTGCTTTCCTATGATTTACATTTATACGCTGATGATGTGCTGTAGTTTAAGAAAATTTTATCATTGTGTAAGTAAGATTAATGAACACTGACGTCGTATTCACATTTGGGTATCGGCGAACTGCATTTGTATTAACCCTTCAAAATCTAGATGTTTAGTAATAAGACCTAAACAGACGAGACAAACATTTGAGCCCAAATCTTGGTTTAACTTCTAATAAAACAATAACTTGGTCTGATCAAATACTTTCTGCAACTGTAAAAACGTACTCTATGCTAATGCCCAGTTTACTTTACGGATGTCAGTTATATGGCTGAACCGGCTCCGCCAGCCTTGTAAAACTAAATGTTTATAATGCCGTGGTAAGGTTAAAGAAATATGACCACTAGAGTGTCCCAAGCCACAAGGGATAAATTAGACACATACCCCCTAAGTTTTTATATTTTATCAAAAGTTAAATAAGAAAACAATTTTATTACAATCGGACAATAATAAGCCGTGCCGACTTGACGACTTTGGAAAAATCCCGATTTTTAAGGATTTCCTCTGGGGTACCCGCAGGCAATTAACAAAAAAAAATTTTTTCAGAAAGTATTTTCATTATAATTCAAAAATGCTTCTATTTATACAAATCGGTTGATAATTGACAAAGATATGATATTTTTATCACAAGAACCACAGTGCAAAACTCGTTTAAAGTACCTGCTAAACTGCTAAAACAAATTACCATAGTACATTAGAGTGTCCAAAGCCACAAAGGAGATTTTTTTTCACGAAATTAGACACGCATATCCTCTAGTTTTTTTATGTTATCCAAACAGGTCAGGAAAAGTGTTATTATAATTGTTCACCGATAAGTTATAGTTGATAGTTGTTAATAGTTGATAAAGTTATGATATTTTTATAATCATCAAATAACTGTATCAACACTTCCTTCTAATCGTAAAGATCTTACTGTTTGGTTTTATAATATACTTATACGTGTTGTAAATTTAACTGTCAACTAAAGTGTCCAAAAAACCGGCATTTCTTGGAAACCGGTTTTGGGTTTGTTCGAAAATCAATTTTTCAAGAAACCAGTTTTCGGTTTGTTCGAATAATCAAATTTTCCAGAAACCGGTTTCGGTTTTTAATTTTGACAAGAACCGGTGGAACTGGATTTTTTGTTTTAAATTAAATTACACATGTAGCACGTACAATAAATTTTAATAAAAGACAATTACGTTTTAACCTATACTAATATTTTACAATATAAAGAGAAAGTGTTTGTGAGTTTGTTAGTTTGTATGTAAGGGATAATCTTCTAAACTACTCATCCGATTATAAAAATGCTACGTTATCACTGAGTGCTATAGGCTATATAGGACGACGCCTGCCGGATTTGCTACTTTTAAATAAATCAATTATATCATATTCTAATGTGGAATTCGTGTTTAATATAAGTATAAAATTTAAAAGTTTTATTCAACTTCGTATTAAACTTATTTATATTTTAAAATCATATTCAAATTTGAAAGAGATTTTCATGTGTGAAAATCTT
Organism: Phaonia tiefii; assembly: GCA_963931995.1. Classification (NCBI taxonomy): domain Eukaryota; kingdom Metazoa; phylum Arthropoda; class Insecta; order Diptera; family Muscidae; genus Phaonia; species Phaonia tiefii. The sequence goes on from OZ008367.1 coordinate 237,641,093, forward strand.
ATTAAGTTTAAAACATCTATTTATGAAATATTTTTAATTTTGAAATTTGAAAAAAAAAAAACTTAATTATTAAATAATTTTTAATTATTTCGAATTCAAGTCATAAATTCATTTTGAAATTTTAATAAAAAATTGTATGGAAATGTCAATTATTGAAGCATAAAATCATATTTGAAAATATAAATCATGTTTCTTAAATACAATATTTCATTAAAATTCGAAATCCTATAATTTATTGTTAATATATTTAAAATTAAAAAGTTCGAGCGTTAGGTCTATTTTAAATTTTTGTATTCTTCAACATTTCGCTGTCCTTTGTGTAGCATCATCAGACAGATAAACACAATTATTAACTAAAAATGTAATGAATTACAAACAAAAATGTTCCCTTATATCTTTTGAAAAACCAATAATAGCACGTTGAAAAAATTAAACAATTAAAGAAATTTCTTTGTCATATGAAAAATATTTTAAGTTACAGTCAGAATTTTTGTTTGTAGAAATAGTTTCTCTAAGCTTCAGCCAGAAAAATAATTTGGTTGAAAAATGTATATACATATTGGTAAATTTAAAAAGTTACTTCCTGATCAATTCAAAAAGTTACATAATAAAAAATTCAATGATACTCGTACAACAATTTTCAGTGAAATGTTCTACATTTTACTAATTAACTGTCTATAGATGTGTGCTACATTATCCGTATCTGCTTTAAATTTTATTCTCTTCGCTATTTTAGTCGTTATTATCTGTAACATTTCTAACATAAATTGATGTTTATAATTATTTTCCCTATTCAAATCTGATGTATCTTGAAAGTTTGGAAATGCAAAAGTTTATTATTAATTTTTTAAAGGAAATTAGCACAAATTAAGTACTGTGCTACTTAACTGACGTCAAATAACCGGTTTCCGGCTTGTTCGAAATTTAAGTTTTTTAAAAAAGAGCAAAAAACCGATTTCGCCGGGTATTTGGTTTCGGTTTAGGACACTAAAAATAAACATTGCCGTTCGTGAATTCATAACACATATATGTTGGGAAAAGACTCTCATACCCACCAAAGCTTTCCCTAATTGTGTGAAAAAGCTTGTGCAATTGTATCAGTTTTGGAGAATCTTACAGAAAACTGTGGAAAAACACTCACTTCACTTCTGATCAGCAGTCCCAAGAACTTTTAAATAATTTAGATAATTTATTAAACACTGCTCACATAGGTGCACTTCAACTAATAAAAATAAGCGAAGACAAGGTATTCTGGCAGCGCCAGTGGCATCCAGCTCGAATTGGTTCGTCTTATGACTATTAAGGAAGAAAAGCGACAAAGAAAAGATTTTATTGAACCATTTGCCTCAACGTCTTCTTTTGACGATGGGCAAAATTATTTATCTTCCGATTCAGATGTAACCAGAGATCCACACGATATTTTGCCAATTTTAACTACAGAAATTTAACACGCAACATGTAAATCACATAAGAAACCAGTACATAAGTTTCAGTCGGGTGAACCGACTTAATCATACCCTCACCACATCGTACCTCATCCATTGCGTGGGAGTTCTGTTAAAAAATGCCCATACTCAAAAGTGACCATATTCAATAGCAGATTGACGACATTGTGCTAAATATTATTGGCACAAATATTAGTGCTAAAAATTAGTTATTTTCCCTCCCAATATTTATATGGGAGGTACAAGAATGGGCATGGCAAGTTGTTGCCAAAATTTTGATCAGTACCAAATTTTGTTAAGATCGGTTATGATTTATTGGGGATATCGAGCCGGCAAACCCCAAATACGCCCAACTTTTGTATGGGATGTACGAAACTGGGCGTGCCACAATAGTAAGTTATTAGTGACACAGTAGCTTTTAGCAAAATATTGCCTAGTACCGAATTTTATTAAGATCGGTTGTTGTTTATGAGAATTATCGTGTGGAACAACCGGTCATCCGCCCAAATTTTATATGGGAGGTACCAGAATGGGTGTGTAGGCAAAACAGATCATTTCTGTAGGAGAGCTTTATTTGGTTAAATACTGACTAGTACAAACTTTCATAAAGATTGATTTAGTTTTGCGGGTTTTCTCATGCCGAACAACCAGACGCCCAAACAACTTTTGTATGAGAGGTACCACAATGGGCGTGGCAAAATCACCCTTTTGTTAATCGGTGATAAACTATTGATAACGTGAAGCCTTATACCTAATTTCATTAAGGTCGGAAGTGGTTCACGCGATTTATCGGATTGACAATCCGGTCGAACACCCTGTTTTGTATGGGAGGTACCAGAATTTGGGTGACAATCTCGCCCATTTTCTGCAGTTAAGTAGGCATTTACAGATTATTAACCGGTGTGAGAGTTGAAGCTAATCACATCTACCAGAAGAAAGGTTTGAAAGAAATATGATTTTGTGCTAAATGTGTCGATTTGTATGGGAGGTACCAGAAGGGGCGTGGTCAAAACGCCCAATTTCTATCCCAAACTCAATATTGGCAAGTACTAGTCACTGTAAAAGTTTCATTGTCATTTGTAAAGATTTACGGCAGTTATCGTGTTGACCAGCCAGCCAGACAGACAGACAGACGGACATGGCTCAAACGTCTTAAAAAGTCCTAAAACGAATTTCGTCCAAAGATATTAAGGGTCTAATTTGGTTCCTTCTGTGTTACATTTTTTTACGTATTAAATAATATATACCCCCATCCTATGGTGAGGATATAAAAATACTTAGTTGCTCCGAAACTAGTCGCAGCGCTACAAAGATGTCAGTTAAATATGCGAGACTCAATCAAATAACCTACGATTGAGGCACTTGGGCATATTTCTAAAGATTTTTCTATCAGTAAAAGTTCAATTCAAAGAATTCGTACTACAAGACGAAATGATCGCGCTGAAGCCATAAACAACAACTTTCAAAACCAGATGCCAGAAGTTGCGACACTTCATTGGGATGGAAAACTTTTGCCTGCGTTGTATTCACGGAAATCGAAAAAAGAGCGGATTCCGATAGTAATATCATATGGCAGTCAAGAACAGCTACTGGCTGTGTCATGTTTAGAAAGTTCCATAGGAAGCGTAGAGGCTCAGGCGGTTTGGAATGCAATTGTAGACTGGAATCTAAAAGATAAAGTACAAATTCTCTATTGCGATACTACAGCTTCTAATACAGGCCATTTCAATAGAGCTTGTGTGCTTCTCGCACAGAGGCTTAATAAAGAAATGATTGGCTTGCCGTCAGCTGAAAGCTGGTTTTGAACTGAAAATCAGTCAGGTGACCATTCTTCAAAAAGTTTTAAGATAACTGGAAACACATCGGCCCATATAAAGTACAGTTATATAGAGGCAAGTTGTCATCGTAAATGAATGTTTCGGAAATTGAAGACTTGCTTGTTTTTTACATAGCCAAATTAATCGAAATGACTATCGGGTGTTTGTAAAGCATTAAATAATATCCTTAGGTGGAGATGCCGAAAAAAATGAAAATGATACCCCCAGGTGCCATGCGGATAGCTAGAGCCCTTTGTTGTTTAAAAATAACATTGCTTAGTGCTCAATTCAAAATTGAAAATCAGGGTAAAACAGCCCTGTTTGAAGTCTGCCAATGCACAACCAAGAATTGCCACTTTACCAAGATTTGTGCGGTTTGAAAGCAATGACGTCCTACGGAAAATATTATAAAAACATTTCAAAGGTAGCCGTATACAATTTAAGTCAACATTTATGGTATTTGACTGATGAAATATCTATATTGTCACTCTTTGACGAGGATGTCGATCTAGACGCTAAGGTGAAAATGGTAGTAAATTTAAACAACGAACACATAACATGTCATGGCAAACGGTATACCCCATCGAAGGAAGAACTTTCTTGTCCATTAAACGATTAATTTTTAAAGCACCTATTTAAAAGTTGTTTTCTCGCGTTTTATATGTATACAAATTTCTTAACCACATTTATCTTTTTAATTTAGACAAAAACATTTTTGAACAAATGCTTTTTGAAAGTCTCAATATTGCCGCCAGTTTTCTCAACCATTGACCAACTCTGAGGTCACAAACTTTTACAGTGACTATTATTTGCCAATATTGAATTTGGGATTGAAATTGGGCGTTTTGACCACGCCCCTTCTGGTACCTCCCATACAAATCGACACATTTAGCACAAAATCATATTTCTTTCAAACCTTTCTTCTGGTAGATGTGATTAGCTTCAACTCTCACACCGGCTAATAATCTTTAAATGCCTACTTAACTGCAGAAAATGGGCGAGATTGTCACCCCCATTCTGGTACCTCCCATACAAAACAGGGTGTTCGACCGGATTGTCAATCCGATAAATCGCGTGAACACTGCCGACCTTACTGAAATTAGGTATAAGGCTTCACGTTATCAAAAGCTTATCACCGATTAAAACAAGGGTGGTTTTGTCACGCCCATTGTGGTACCTCCCGTACAAAAGTTGTTTGGACGTCTGGTTGTTCGGCATGAGAAGACCCGCAAAACTAAACCAATCTTTATGAAAGTTTGTACTAGTCAGTATTTAACCAAATAAAGCTCTTCTACAGAAAATGAGCTGTTTTGCCACACCCATTCTGGTACGTCCCATATAAAAGATGGGCGGATGACCGGTTGATCCACACGATAATTCTCATAAACAACAACCGATCTTAATAAAATTCGGTACTAGGCAATATTTTGCTAAAAGCTACTGTGTAACTAATAACTGACTATTGTGCCACGCCCAGTTTCGTACATCCCATACAAAAGTTGGGCGTATTTGGGGTTTGCAGACTAGATATCTCCAATAAATCATAACCGATCTTAATAAAATTTGGTACTGATCAAAATTTTGGCAACAACTTGCCATGCCCATTTTTGTACCTCGCATATAAATATTGGGAGGGAGATAACTAATTTGGGTATTCAATAATATTTAGCGTAATGTCGTCAATCTGACGACATGATTTAGTCGGTTCACCCGACTGAAACTTGTATACTGGTTTTTCTGTTTTAAATAATGCAAATGAAAATACTGTTTAATTTTATTGGAACGAAGTTCCTTATCGCACTTTGCGGGATGGGGGCTAAGTGAAAAAAAATTAAAAAAATTTTTTTAGAAACTTTATTCCAACCCAGTATTATCAACTATATTGGATACTTTTGCCTTGGTTTGTGCCTAAACTAACATAGGGCGGGACATTCCCTGTTTAATGGGAAGTTTTCTAGGTGGAGCCTGTAACCGCTATCTATATATATAAAAATATGTGTGTTTGTTGGCATTTTATAGTACTGTATAGACTCGAAAACGGTTGGACCGATCTTTTGGAACTTTTCACAGAATGTAGCTGTGTGGTCGGTGGTGAAAATAAATATTTTTTAAACCTCAATATCAGGAGGACTGTTTCACCAATCGCCTTGAAAGTTTGTGAGGATGCATTTGGCAGCAAAGTTCGTGATCCAACAAAAAATGGGAGTTGCATACAACTTGAAAATTTGTACAGCTGTATCTCATGAACTATCATAGGTATCAATACGATCTTTGGTATATAAGTTGTTTGTAAAGCTCCAATTACAGCCAAGGCGTTAGTGGGCGGTGCCAAGCTCCCATTTAAAAAATCGCTCTGCCGGCTTTTCTAATAGACCGATGAAAATTTCACAATGAGGTACTGATGACCTGCCGATAGTCCTTGGGTATACTTGGAAAAGATTGAATAAAGACCGTGGCGCCAGCCATATAATTTGAAAGTTAACATGTCTGTATCTCATGAACTATCAGAAGTAAGAAGAAGAAATTTGGTATACATGTTGTGGGTACGGAACGAATTACAGCCAGGGTGAAACGGAGCGGTCCACGCCCCATTTTCAAAACTCGCTCTGACGGCTTTTCTAATATACCGATTATTATGAAAATTTCGCAATGCGGTACTGATGACCCGGTGATAGTCCCTGGATGTACTTGGTAGTAATTGGATAAAGGGGCGTGGCACCGGCCATACAATTTGAAATTTAAAATGGCTATATCTCATGAACAATCAGAAGTATGAAAATGAAATTTGGCATATACATATGTTGTTGGTACAGTATAAATTACAGCCAGGGTAGCAGTGGGCGGTGCCACGCCACCTTTTAAAAATCGCTCTGACGGATTTTCTAATATACTGATTAGTAAGAAAATTTCACAATGTGGTACTGATGACCTGCTGATAGACCTTGGCTATAATTGGTACTGATTGGATAAAGGGGCGTGGCACCGCCCATATAATTTCAAATGGCAATATCTCATGAAGTATCAGAGGTATGAAGATGAACATATACCTTATCAAACAATTATCCGTAAACCATGCACTTGAGAACATATTTCAAAACTATATGGCCGATTCGTACTACATCATTTTTTAAAGTTCAATGCTTCTAGTTAACTTTAAAAAAATATTTGAATCAAATCGGCCATATATCTTTTCAGATATCTACATTGAAATATGTTCACAACTGGCTTTTGTACGGACAATTGTTTGGTACAGTGCAGGAATGTGAGGTTCGGTACATATACTACTAATTTGAATATCATTGATATCAGTTTCGAGAGCCAACAATGCATTTTTTAAAAATATGCAGAATAATTTTATAGGGGGCTACTATAATCACTGGAAATTATAAAGGAACCGATGTCCTGATTCCACGCATGCCCATGATAACTACAGACATGCCCATCGATTTCGAAAGATTGCAGTTTCCGATTCGATTGCCATTTGCGATGACCATTAATAAAGCGCAAGGGCAGTCGCTTCAAGTCTGTGGGTTAAATTTCACAAATCCGTCTTTTCCCCACGGACAATAAACGTTGCATGTTCACGTCTGGGTATACCTTCAGACTTATATATATTTGCACCAGATGGCAAAACTAGAAATATTCTATATCCTAGAGCCCTTGAATAAATAGGAAAAAAATAACAAAATTGTGTTTCATTCAAATTACAATTCAGAGATAACGAAGCGCAACGGGTACAGCTATTGTAGTATAATGAGAGACGTTTTAGACAAATCAGCACACGATCGAAATCTAAACAAATAGTTATTTTACGTTCTTCTTCATAATATTTCAGTCACCTACAGGTTTATTTGCCGATTGTATTTTTGTTCACCCTTTGGTATTACAAAAACTTTGAAGGCAAAACGAAGTTTGCCGGGTCCAGCTAGTTTAGTATATATTGTGGTTTTGAACCCAATAAAAAGTAAATTTAAAAAAGCCAAATTGAAAGATGTTTAAAAAGAAAAACATTTTCTTAAATAAGTGCCTTTCTTAAAAAAAGTAAATTTTCTCAAAAAAAAAATACAAAATAACTTTTCTTAAAAAAAAATACCTTACCTTAAAGAAGTACCTTTGCTTCAAAGAAGTAAATTTTCTTACAAAAAGTACCTTTTCGAAAAAAAATTAATTTTTTTTAAATAAGAACCGTTTCTTAAAAAAGTAAATTTTCTTACAACAAATTGCCTTTTCTTTAAAAACTACCGTTTCTATAAAGAGTACCTTTTTCTGAAAAATTTACCTATTCTTGAAAAAAGTACCAATTCTACAAAAACTTCCCATTTCTTAAAAAAACCATTTCTTCAAAAAATTACATTCTCTTAAAAAAAATACATTTTCTTTCAAAAATTCCGTTTCTTAAAAGTACCTTTAAGTACCTAATACCTTTTATTTTCTTTTATTGAGATAAGTAGCCTTTCTGAAAATACATAAGTACATTTTCTTCAAAAAAATATCCTTTTCCTAACAAGAGTACTCTTCTTTAAAAAGTACCTGTTAAAAGTACTACATCATTGTCTTATGGCTTTTTCTTACAAAACGTACTTCATCATAAACATAGTAACTTTTCTTAAAAAAAGCATTGGCTTTTAATAAAAGAAGTAAAAAGGGACCTTTTCGGGAAAATATAATACATATTCTTACAAAAAGTACCTAAAATTATACTTAAAAAAAATACATTTGAAAAAAAATTTTTTCTTAAAAAAAAGTTTAATTTTACAAAAGTATAATTTTGCAGAAAGTATAATTTCTTAACGATAAATTTAAATTATCGTATTTTTCAACGGGCGCCTTAGGCGTGTTGGAACTAACTACTACATAATATATAGCGAAAGGAACTTCGTTCCGCCTGGGTGTCCCCTGACACCTCATGTATTAGTCATATTCTGATCCTGCACTATAATTATAAGATTTTAAGTATTTTTTGCAGGATATTACAAATAAATTAATAAATAAATAAGCATTAACGCGTTGTGATAAAATAACCCAACTCTATGATTTAGATCTGGACTGATTGAGGGCCGGCCATTCCATTACTGGTACGATCAATTTGCAAAAAAATTCTTAGTCGCTTTAGCGATGTCCTGTTGAAAAATCAAAGAGTCTAAAAAAATCGAGATTCCCGTTCGCATCGAATATCAGCCCAATAATTTTGAAGTCCGTCTGGGCCGTCCAGATTGATTTTTGTTCATCGCTGAAACCCAAGAGTTTGCACTCATCATTCAATTTGGGTCATTCAGCAAACCGCAAACTTTATGTCTTTTTTATAGTCTTGGTTGCGACACTCGTTTTACGTATTTAAGATTTTCATCATCCTTTAAAATTTATTGAATTCTTCTGGTGGGCACTGGGAAACTTAATTGGCAATTGATATGAGAAGATTACATACATATGTATATCAGTTGCTAAACGCCTTATCTGTCACTTTGTCCTTTCACACAAGAGCGGCTCGCGTCCTGTCCTAGTGATACATCGACAATTGACGGTATTTCTTAAATACGTAAAAAAAATTTCCAATTTGCACTTTGTTTTTGTTATTTCTCTAATGGTAGTTCCACATCCTTGCAAAGTTTTAATTCTTGTGCACTCTTCAACAGTTAGATGAGTTTCGCCCGGTATTTCTTTAAAAATATATATATATATTTTATTCTTTTCAAAAAATTACTTACTTGGGAACTATAACACCAAAAATAGTTACTTCCAAGCACGTTTAAACCCAACAAAATGAAAAATATCAATGGCAAGCAGTCGCCTTTCAGTTGTGTATAACCCTTTTTTAATAATTTCTTATCCACAATATTATATGTACGACGAAATGAATTTGCAAAATTTTCTTTCCCGAAGGTGTAGCCCCATTGACAAAAGAATCTTCGATGGAGTGTGAAACTGGTTGAAATCTAAGCATCGGAATTAAGCCATTGCCTTTGACAAGCCTGAGGTTCGCTAGTGCCTAAATGGACTGAAGACTACAAAATTCTTAGTATTATAAAATACCATATTAAAGATATACTGTGATGTATTAATCATACACTTTGTCACCGAAGTTTCATCCATTGCTAGACTGGGTTCGTAAATCCTAAGCCTACAACTATAAGTATATAGCTACATATATGTTATTAAAATTGTACGTTCACTTTTTAGTGATATTCTGACCATTGAATAAAATAAACACGTAGGGTACTTGACTGACTCGTATACTACAAAATGTGCATTGTTATGAAATCGATTAACATATGTAAGTAGTGGCCAAAAATGCGTAGTTCAGTGCAGCACCAAGGAAAGACATGTCAAAAACGGATGCAATATAAAATAATATGATTTTGTCCTTGCTATTCATTTAAAAAATAAACTTACAATTCCTAATATTTGGTAAATTGAAACATATAACAAAGAGCAAAACAAAACAAAATTGAAATAGTGCGTTGCTAACTAAACACCGTACATTTTCTAAAACATTGGGAATACTTTTTGTTCGTTCCGAAAGTTTTACACGGTACAATTTCAAAATCGAAACGGAAACAACTTTCGAATAGTTTTAACTTCCGAAACGAGTTACATACGAGTACTAAGATGGTCCTGACTTTTATAAATGAACAAAACTATTAAACTCATGGAAGAACTTTTATTTTCCGTCCGAAATATAGAACTCAAAGAATAATCATTATTTTCAAAACAGTTTATAAAATTCAATACGTATCATCATTCTTTCAGAAATAAATAAAAATTGAAAAATAATCATTATCGTCTGAAATTTCGAATGATAATCATTATTTTAGGAGTGATTGATAAAATCAAAATTTGATCATTTCCTTTTGTTTTGTAATCAAAATTACGAGAAAATCTAATGATACAATTGCACTATATGCATGGTTTTTTGACTAAAAATACTAAAATAATAATTTTTTTCATTTCATAATCATCAGGCTGATTGGTTGAGATGACAACTTTATAATAACAGAACCGATCATAATGAAATTCAATATTAACCAATATTTCAAAGAATGCCACTTTGATATTAAACTCGAAGAATGTGTCACTCCCATGCTGGTACCTCTCATACAAATTTTCTGGTCGGACGACGAGATGGATCCCGTAAATCTCACACGATTTTAATGAAATTCGGGACTGGATAATATTTAGCCAAATGCCACGGTAAATGCACGATTCTGCCTCGCTCATTGCATACCTCCCATTCAGTACCATACGCAGGATTTTCTTTCTTTAGGGCGGGGGTCTAACTTGATATTTATATTGAAAAAAGCACAACATTTAAAAATCAACACTTAAGGAAATAATTTCGGGGGCTCGGGCCCCCTCTGCGTACGTGTCTGCTCCCATTCAAATGCTGGTTGAAGAATTGGCTGGTAGGCAAGAAGTCGGTATTAAATTTGTCGTGAGGCAATATTCTGTCAAATGCCATTCCTAGTGTCCAAAACTTAAACCGACTAACCGGATTTTATTTGTAATCCCGGGTGCCGATTTTTCAAGAATATCCGTTTTTTTTCGATGTTACTAAGCCAAAGTTATTGGTTTTTTACGGCACTAAGTTTCTGAGCAATATTATCAGGTGACAAAGAATCCTGTACTGTACCAAGCTATGTCGGAGCTTGGTATTCCTGCTAAGCTGTTACGCCTTTATAGAATGACACTGATGGGCACGAAATCCTCAGTAAATATTGGTAAAGACCTCACTGAACCATTTAGTAGGAGGCGAGGCCTCAAACAGGGCAACACCCTGTCATCCGATCATCAACATAGTAATTTAAAGTATCACTTCAGTCAACACGAATAAAAGGCACATCTACGAAAAGTTATTGACGTGTATTCGATAATGAGACGAAATCTGCAAAAGGGAGGTTGCCAGTAAAAGAGGCCAAGACAAAATTAATTGTTTCGACACGCTGAACATTGTATGAAAGGATAACGTTGATAACCGTTACAATTTGGGGGATGTATTTATATGCCTCGGATATGCCATGAACCGCAGCAATAACTCCAGAAATGAAACGGTGATTGTATTAGATACATGCTGGTAACATTGTTTATTTCATACAGTTACCATTTCGTCGCTGCGCCAACGAAAACAGTTATGAGTTTTTTACTAACTTTTCAGGAAAGCATAAAAACAAAAATTTTTCTGGAATATTTATTCTACAACTTTCAATTATTTTAAAGCAAAGATCATATTTTCGACATTTTAACATCAGAATTGTACCCTGTGAAGCAATGATTCGCTGCTTTAATTAAATTAAATGCTTTGAAAATAAGTGCACTTGCCAATGGTATTGACATTTTTTTGAATTTGCATTTCGAAAGGTAATTCAAATTGAACTACAAATTATAATTGTCATATACTACATAATTACTTTGCCCCATGTATGCTGATTATGAGTGATGGAGCTCATTTTCAATGGCTTTGTTAATAAGCAGAACTATAGGTTCAATTGCATTGTAAGGCCAATTGTATCCCATTGGGTGTATAGTATGGTGCGGCATTACATCTGAAAATATCATTGGACCTTACTTCTTCGAAAATGAAGATGGAAGTGCGGTATCGGTTTATGGTATGTGGTTTCAACTGGATGGTGTCACTGCGTACACTGCCCGAGACCAGTGCTGCCAGTTTAGCACTTTAAGTGCAATTCTAGCTGTTTTTTTTTGTTTTCTGCACTTTATTTTGAAAAAACATGCTAAATGCCTCAAGTTTAGTACTGGTCAGAGTGGAATAGACGATTCAACTGCCTAATGACTTTAATGAGTTTGAAAAACGAAAACAGCTTTTATTAAAGCGGCTACTTGGTTAACCGCTTTTGAGTTTATATGCTTGAGTATTTCAAATTTGAACACGGATGTGTAAATTTAGTTTTAAAATGATATACATTTCTGATTTAAGTATGGATTTCCTATATGAAATTTAAATTATTAATTTTACACATGAATTTAAAAGTTGTATTTTTCAAAATTTGATTAATCAGTTTATTTTAAATAAATATATTTTTAAAATAAAGATAAAGTCTGAGTACTTGTTTAAAATTATAATACACATAGTATTATCTGATACCGTTTTTTTATAAGCCAATTCCAGAAACGAAATTTAAGAAAAAAAAATAATGTACTGAAACGATAATGGTTGCTAAACCTAACTCGAAACAAGTACAGCAAACATAGCCTCACCCGTAGTTATCCTTTGGGTCCGAGTTCCATTCAAAAAGGTTAATATTTTTATTTTGGCACCCGATCAACTTTCAGTTACAGTTACGTTTTTATAAGCCAATTCCAGAAACGAAATTTAAGAAAAAAAATCCAATCAGTGTTCGAACTCACGGGCGATGTGTTAACACCTTTTTGCTACACGGTACCTGTTCGATTTCTATGAACACATTTGTAAATGTTACATTGGAAAATAAAAAACAGCGTTCAATCATATGATGACGTTACAGTTAAATAATATTAATACTTAGAATTATTTAAAGACCCAGTGCAAGCACATGTGTCATTAATTTCTTGCTCAATACTTTTTGTTTTATTCCCACAAAAGTCATAGAATGCAAAGCAACAGACACTTGTATATACATACATACATTGTTATATCTTTGACGTTTGGGAATAAGGTCTTAAGTCAAAAAAATGCATTTTGGGTTTTTGATTGGGTTTAACTCAATTTTTTTTTCTCTTTCGTTTGGTATTAATAACTTAAATCTAGCACAACTCCATCCAATCGTAATCATTTGCTCTTTAGGCAATAAGTCAGAAAATTTCATATATAAATAATTTTCAATTTAAAATTACGAAAAACTACAGTTTCTGACTTAAGACCTTATTCCCAAACGTCAAAGATATTCGTACATACGCTACACAAGTTAACAAAATTGTTGTTGCCCTCTTGCTATCTAATTTTTATATACGTATAATACGTCATTACTCTCTTTGCTCTGAGAGTGCTCCGCACCCACATTTTATTCGACTTACCATGGTAGAATGAGAAGGTAAACTCGGTAGGCAGCTGTTTTAAATTTTTTCTCGTTGTTTAGTTGGCCACTTCTGTCAGATTCGAAGGTTTTGTTTCTGTTAACATTTAGTTGTTGGTATACGTATGTGTTGACTTTGACACGAGGAGAGCCTAAACAAAAACAAAATGCCTATTGTTGTTGCCCACAATTGTTGTTGTATCTACTGCGACTACTTGGTATTTTTACTATGCGACTTACCTTTCACTATACTAAAAAAACAACACCAACAACAACAACTACTACTACTACCACTACTGATATGTTGGTGATTTATTTGTGCTTGCTGTGGCGCGGAGTGTTTGACTAGTGTAGGGGGGGGGGTACCTAAAATAAAAACTGTTAAGGGAATGCAAATAGTGGAGAGTGTGAGTGTAAATTGTCATGGTGGAGGGTATATAAGCTTCGGCCCGGCCGAACTTAACACCGTTTCTACTTGTTTTTGTATACACCGGGCAATGCTGAACATCAAATGACTCGCTTTGTTTGGCCATAGCAACAACTACGAAACAACCAAACACACAACATCACAGATACTTTGTCCGAAGTAGCTGACGTATACGTGTGCCACTTAACCACATGTTTGCCATATCAACAGCAACGACCCAGCCAAACACACAACATCACACATACTTTGTACGAAGCAGCTGACGTATTAGTGTGTCACCATAACGTCGACTGCGCAAGCCATGGGCTTGCAAATGAAATTTTGCGTGGCTATGCTTTATATCTCCGTTCAACAACAGACACATGCACATACGTACATTATTATGTTAATACATACGCAATAGACACAATTTCGTTTGCCTCACCCCTGCCACACCACTCTTTCATTGCTCTCTTGCTCGCTCATTTTTGTTTAACACGTCATTATTCTCTTTCGCAGTCGCAGAAAATCTGGTTTTAGCAGCAGCATAAAATCTGGTTTTAGCAGCAGCATAAAATCTTGACTTTGATAGATTTAGTCCCTATACGCCGCTATAGATGTTAACACATCAAAATTAATGTACTGAAACGATAATGGTTGCTATACCTAACTCGAAACAAGTACATATTTTCAGTCGGGTGAACCGTAGTTACCCTTTGGGTCCGAGTTCCATTAAAAAAAGGTTAATATTTTTGGTTTCGCATCCGATCAATCTTCAGTTACCCGCGGCAAATTTGCCATATTCAATAGCAGAGTGATATCTGCAACATATTATCTTATTAGCAACGTATTTGAGGTATTTATCATGACTACCAGGTCCGCTCAAAATTTGTATGGGAGGTTCGAAAATGGTTACCTAATTTCACAGTACCAAATTTCACTAACATCGATTTCTGTTTACGGAAGATATCGTGTCGGTCATCCTGAAAGCCGCCCATATTTTGTATGCGAGGCACATAAATGAGTGTAGCAAAATTGTCATTGGTTTAGTGAGTGAGTGGCGGTTTACGAAATGAAGCCTAATGCAAATTTCACTAAGGTTGAAAGTATTTTACACGAGTTATCATGTCGATAACCCGTACGGCCGCCCAGCTTTTGTATGGGAAGGCGTAGCGACCTCGCCAATTATCTTCAATTGTGTCCAAATTTTCAAATTATTAAGCAATATCTGATTTGAAGCTAATCACATACACTAAATATATCGATTTGTAAAGGGATGTACCAGATGGAGTGTGGTCATAACACATATTTTCCATCCCTAACTAAGTTTGGTTAAATAATTGTCAATGACAAAGTTTCATTGTGATCGTTGAAGAGGTTTACGGCAGTTACCGTGGTGCCCAAACTACTCAGATAGACAGACGGGCATGGCTCAAAAGTCTTAAAAAGTCCCAAACCGAATTTGGCCCATCTAATATGACTCAATCTCTGCGTTACACTTGTCCGTATCAAATGACATATGCACCCACCCCTATGAGTGAGAGTGCTCGAAAGTGTATGGTCTACGAAATTTAGCTTTTTTTTTATCGAATATAAAGCGTAAAGTGCCCGCGGTGCTACAATTTTTGATTATATCAGTTTTAGCACTTTAGTTACGTGAACTCCCAGCCGGGCCTATTTCATTACTTGCAGTCCCATAACCGAACTCGATAATGGTAAAAAATACGTATTAATTAACTAATTTATTTATTTGCTTGTCCTATACATAATGTTTTAAATCTTATAATGATTGTATAGGAATTTAATAAAATAACTAAAAAATAATACTAAATAACAACATGATAAATAGAATAGAATATCAGTCATAAGAAGTACAATGACATCACAAAAAAAAATAACAAGGATATTGAAAACAAATCGATAAAAAAGTAAACCTCAAAACAAAGTAACAAATTAGATTGTATAAAGGTTATTATTTCAAAATGTAACATCTACAAGATTAAGATTAAAAATCGCTTCGAAAAATTGTACATATTTTGTGAGAAATGATTGAACAAAAGCGTTTTAAATTGAATAAAATTCCTGGATTTTTGTATTGAGTGTGGTAAAGTTTTACAGAGGCATGACATTTGTGAAAAATTGCCATTCGGATGTCAGTGTTTTATATCGAAAGGGAATAAGTTTGTTTCCTCTATTTGATCTTGTAACACTTAGGCGTTGGAACAAATTCGGAGGTTTTTTACTGTAGATGATTTTATGAGGGAGCAGTAGCGTTCGAACTTTAACTAGAGATACCGTATAGCTTAATGGAATATTGGGAAATATTATCGTCTTTTCCAATACTGTATACAAAGATATCTGCAAATGTTTTGGAAAACTGTGTTAACCATTTTCCTTCTGACACAATTCCTGGTCGCAATTCGCAAATGCTTCACAACCACAGAGTAGAAACGTCATAAGATAGGCCTTAGCTATCTGCATTTGAATCTTGGGAGGTTATAAAAGTGAGTCTGCCATAAAGTTCATAATTTAACATAAATGACTCCATGTTAACTTATTGTTCATTATAATGAAAACAACCGTTTCCTACTACATCCCATGAAGGGATTGGGGAGAGCTTTCTAATTTTTCACTCACTGATTTGGACTGGGTCCGATCGGTACTTTGAGAAGTTTTTTTTAAGTACTCGATAGTTTCGCCATCACTAAGCGAGGTGGCCGTCGTCGAAGGAAAGGTAAGGTGTTCAGAACAGGGATGGAACCCACTGTCGAGACTACTTCAATTCTAAATCCGTTTAACGCTATATTAACATCCAGCTTATAGTTCGATGACTTTCTTTGGATCAAGAGGCACTTTGATTTACCCGGATTCACGGAAAGGCCGTTTGCGTTAGTCCAATTCCGTATCGACGGCTTTGTCCAAAAATTCAATGTGTTTACTAGTATACAGTTGCACATCAACTGTACATATGAGTCTTACAATTATGTATGTGCTGCGGGAGATCATTTATATACAACGAGAATAATAAGACCCCCAGTATCGATTCCTGGGGAACACCTCCAGACAAACATAGTGGACGAGAATCAGATACCCCAGCACAAACAGATTGGTTCCCATTATACAGGTAAGATTTTATCAAGCTGCCTGATGTCCTAGAAAAATTAAAAAAATTCCAAGTTTAAGTCCTAATATATCACGGTCTATAGTGTCGAACGATTTGGACTGATCAAGCAAAACAAGAACGCTTACTCGCTTCTCATCAATACTACGTCTTAGGTCTTCCAAAACATCCGTTAAAGTGGTAACGCAGCTGTGTTTTGCCCGGAAGCCAGACTGATTCCCCAAAAGCAATGCAGATGACCCAATGTACGAATTCATCTGAGCATGTATCACCTTTTCAAAGACTGTGGATAAGTATGGAAGGATTGCAATTGGTCTATATTCCATCTTGAATTTACGAATATGAACTATTTTTGAATGTCTCCACTTTTCGGGAAAATTGCTTGACATTATTATGAAATAATAATGTCGGTGGTGCAATGGTTAGTGTGCGCGGCTCTTGTACATGAGATCCTGGGTTCGAACCCGGCTCTGACCACCTTAAAAAAAAAAAAAATTTCTTTCGGCGGCGGCCACCTCGCATAGTGACGGCGACACTATCGAGTATCTAGCCATGAAAAAGCTTCTCAAATTACCGTTCGGAATCGGTGTAAAACTGTAGGTCCCAATCAGTGAGTGAAAACTGGAAAGCGCACAGCTCAGTGATTGTGAGAAGTTCTCCCCAGTCCCCTCATGGGATGTAATGGGAAACCATTTTTTTTTATTATGAAATTAAACAGGTATGTTATAATCGGAACGATGTGGAGAGTATTAACCTTAAAAATTTTGAATTTGTCATCACAACCTGACGCATGCAAATTAAAAACCGTTTAGGTTATCATCACTATAATTCAGTTCATATAAATTAGTATTGGCAGAAGCGAAGGGTACGTTATATAAATGATATATTAAGCTATTTACATTTACAGAAACATCAGACATTTCCCTACAACAGACTCAAATCTTCCTTATATTATTCCATGTTGATCTAGACCCAATGGATTTAAAAAAAATGGTTTCCCATTACATCCCGTGAAGGAATTGGGGAGAGCTTCTCACAACCAGTGAGCTGTGCGCTTTCGAGTTTCATACTCACTGATTGGGACCTAAAGTTTTTACGCCGATTCCGAACGGTATTTTTGAGAAGCTTTTTCATGGCTAAATACTCGATAGTGTCGCCTTCACTATGCGAGGTGACCTCCGCCGAAAGAAATTTAAGGTGGTCTGAGCAGGGATCGAACCCACGATCTCACGTACAAGAGGCGCGCACACTAACCATTGCACCACCGACGACCCAATGGATTTACTGAAGTATATTAGCAGAGTCATAGTCTAAATGCCTAAAATCGCGATACGTGAAAGTCTGCATTGCCATGTTTGTCTTAAAGTTGTATGGCATAAATATCACAATTATGCTTTGAGAAACATTGCGCTGAAATTTGGTCGAAAAGTAACACTTTAGAAGAGTCGTTAACAAACAATAGATATAATAACGTATTGCACGAAGTTGTGAAATGTGTGGGTAACTCATTGTTGACGACAAGTAATCCTCAAGAGATAATACTTTCCCTGAAGCTCTTTGATCAATTAAAAGGTTCAAACTGAAACCTATAGTTGCTCTCATAACTTCCAAGTTTCCTTCAAAAACTGTCGAAAGATATTGAACGATGTGGTCTGTAAACACTTCGAAGTAGAAGTTTTCGATCATTTGCAGATACCTCGATGAACAATAATTCTATCTTATCACTTTCTTCATTTCTGTATCATCAAACTAGGTTTCAGATATGCTGATTACGTCAACTAGAGAATTTTCAAAGGATAGTCTAAGTTCATCAAATTTGTTTTTAAAACTTTGCGAAACATGACACGTTTAGTGGCGTCAAGAAATTGAGTAATCAAAGTTGGAAAGTGGCACCAGTCCTGTACAGCGTTCGCACATTCCAGGTACATATCCTCAAATCGTGGTCCCCATAACGTTTGCGAGGGTCGTCAACAGTTGGAGGGTTTCCCCCAACGGTATAACGGTGGCGGGAGGCAAACCCAGCCCACCGTGGTTTACATTTTACCTACTGCCAGGATGATCACGTTCCAGCCGGCCATTAGGGATCAGACGCTGACAAGAATGCAGTGTGTCGAAACTGGATTTTGGTCCCCCGAATTTTGATCCGCCGTCGGCCAGGGGTGAGAAGAATATGTCCACACTACTACGAAGAAATTCAGTGACAGTGTCACCTAATAATCCTGAGACGTATCAGCGACGGCATTACCACTCAGGTTGCTCATTTCGTTTCGCCTTTTCACTTTAGCTAGCTAACGGAGGTTTCCGACCCATTGCCCAGGACATACTGCGTGGAATTAGTGAGCTGCTTGGACTCACTGGCCACTCTGGCCACTCTCAAGTGAATGGCTATCAGAAACTTTCCACCTCCAAGGACAGTCCCATGATAAATTCTCATTCACTTAAAAAGGCACATTAGAATCAAAGTTCAACATATTAAATCTTGGGGTAACGAAAAAAAAAAATTATGAAAAATTGCCCAAAAAACGCAGCCCAGCATTTGTATGGGACGGGTTTTATAGATTATTAAGCAATATCTGATTTGAAGCTAATCACATATATTAAATATATCGGTTTGTATGTGATGTACCAAATGGAGTGTGGTCATAACACCTAATTTCCATCCCTAACTAAGTTTGGTTAAATAATTGCCAATGACAGAGTTTCATTGTGATCGTTGAAGAGGTTTATGGCAGTTACCATGTTGACCAAACTAGTCAGATAGGCATACGGGCATGGCTCAAGTCTTAAAAAGCCCCAAACCGAATTTGGTCCATCTTATATGACTCATTCTATGCATTACACTTGTCCGTATCAAATGACATATGCCCCCACCCCTATGAGTGAGGATGCTCTTTTTATCGAATGAAAAGCGTAAAGTGCCCGCAGTACTATAATTTTTGATTCTTCCAGTTTCAGCACTTTTTTTTTTGCAAATTTCAGTTTTTTTGTCGTTTTTTTTTGTTAGCCTCTGGCAACACTACCCGAGGCACAATGACACATTTAAGTCTAATAGAGCGAAAAATTTCCCGAAATTCGGAAAATAATTGCCCAAGATCGTGGCTTCATAATAGTACGATACATAGAAAACAGTGAAGTAAACGTGCAGTGTCTACGTGGAGTTTCAAAAATGTAGACAAAAAATAATGAAGCCGATCACATAAACGGGTTATTGTTCTAACGCTATTTTGAACTAACCAGCAATAACTTTTTAAAATTTTTGATTTCCCGACATAATAATGTCCAAAGATTGACATATTTAAACCCCGTTAGTTTATTGTCACAACAAAGAGTTAAATAATTTAGTTGCATTTTTGTTTTGTACCACTCCCGAACTGTTATGGATTGAGAGGGTTTTCACGGCTTATTTGAAGATTGTCATCAAAATGTCTTTTATATGTTGAATGTGAGTTGTTATGACAGATTTTATTATTTTACATGTTAATGAATGTGTAGGAAGTTCATAATACATTGTTTTGTTTTGAAAACATATTTATTTAGTACTTAAAATAATTGAAAGGAAACGCAACATTGTTCAGTTTCTATAAAAATGAGAAAGGCAAATAAATCACAGTAAATAGTGGGAAATAAAGAATAGTGTGAACGGTTGAATGTTTCTTAATTTTCAAGCAGTCTATGATGTTTTTCTAGATTATTTTGCTCAATATGATTTTTGTTATAATTTGTGTTTAACTTAATTTAAAGGTGTTCAAACGCTGTGTTCCTGAACTTGCGTTCACGAAGGTATTCAATGCCAACATTTCTGAGTTTCCTGCTGAAATACAAAAGAAGTTCCTTGAAAGTAAGATAGCAATTAAACTTGTGTTGTTTTACTTGAAAGCTGTTTACTAGACCGGGTACCAGGATTTGGTTTGCAAACAAATAGTTATATTGTTCAAGTAGAATACACACATAAAATTTCAGAAAAAACAATTAGTCCCTTCATGTCCCCCAATGCACTTGAAGCAAAAATGAGATGCAATTTAAAATTTTGGAAAAAATACATTTGCAAATTTATAAGGATGCTGAAATACCGCAAGTACCATGTTGGTATGTATGTACTTCAAAAGTTTTGAAGAAAAACATTATAAGCATGCAATAAATGCCATTTACAAGGTACAAAACTGTAGAGTGAGTGAGTCTAAAAAGGAGAAAGCACACAACTGGCGCTAGCCTCTCCGTTCAGGGTATGTAATGGGAAACTAAGTAAGATTATTAATGCCTATAAAAAAAAATTGTGGTTGATTAATCTACACTCAGAACTATTGACAAAAGCGTGCATTTTAATTTGTGGCTGTCAGTGGTGGAATGGTAGTGTTGCGCGGCTCTTGTGCATAAGAACGTGGGTTCGGTCCCTGCTCTAACCAACTTAAATTTCTTTCGACGGCGGACACCTCGCTTAGTGACGGCGGCAATATCGAGTATTTAGCCTTACAAAAGGTTCTCAAAATAGCGGTCGGAACCGGCGTAAAACTGCCCAATCAGTGAGTATAAAACAAGAACCAGCACAGCTGACTGGTTGTGAGAAGCTCTTCCTAATCCCTTCATGGAATGTAACGTGAAACCATTCTATTTTATACATTTTAGTTAAGTTGTTTTGTCTAAAGAAAATATTACTCTTCATAACTCCTTCAGATTTCGCCAATCTTCAACTTCAAGACTGACGAAAGTATCTACAGTCTACGGCATTCCACGACTGCATTATAAATTATAACCCTCAGGGAAATGGGGAAAATAATGGGAAGCTACCCACGACAATGGGGCAGTACTCATCTCGATTACTCATTACCCTCAGGGAAATGGGGAAAATAATGGGTAACTGCCCACGACGATGGGTAATGAGTTACTCAGTGTAACCCATCCCCATTTTTGATCGAAAATATCAAAAAATTATTACAAATTTCTATATCTCGGAAACGGAGCGTCCAACCGAAAGAATAACAAATTTTTGCAAGTTTCTAAAGGGTTTTCATAAAGTGTTCCAATTCGTATGCAAGAATTTTTTTTCGAAAAATCGCCAAACTAAGAAAATCGCTAAAATGAAAAAGTGTCTATAATCGAAAAAATAATAAAAATGTTACCTCCAAGGGAGGCTTTAGCCAATTTGTGTCTCCAATATGGCATTACTTTTTTTTTTAAAAATCGCTAAAAATAAAAATTTTCAAACAAAAAATCGCTAAAACGCCCTCATGTTTATATCTTGGAATCGGAACGTCCAATCGAAAAAATAACCAATTGTTGCTGGTTTCTAAGGGATTTTCATAAAGTGGTCCAATTCGTATGAAAGACTTTTTTCGAAAATTCGCCAAAATAAAAAAGTGGCTATAGCTCGAAAACGGTGCCTCCAATCGAAAAAATACAAAAAGGAGGTACAATTTTTATTGTACAGATATCCAATCGAAAAAATAAAAAAAGGAGGTACAATTTTTATTATTTTTTCGATTGGACGCACCGTTTTCGAGTTATAGCCATTAGCGATTTTTCGAAAATTTTCCTAATTTTTTGATATTTTCGATCAAAAATGGGGATGGGTGCCCCTGGGTAACCCATCACCCATCGTCGTGGGTAGCTACCCATTATTTTCCCCATTTCGCTGAGGGTAATGAGTAATCGTGATGAGTAATTCCCCATTGTCGTGGGTAGCTACCCATTATTTTCCCCATTTCCCTGAGGGTTATGGGTAATCGTGATGAGTAATTCCCCATTTCGTGGGTAGCTACCCATTATTTTCCCCATACCCTGTGGGTAATGGGTAAACGATCGCTACGCATTCCCCACGGTAAAAATAATGGGTTACCATAGGTATCCCAGGGTTACTCATTACCTACGAAATACGAGCCCTGATCATAACTAATAGAAATATTGACTTGTTGTCAAGACGTATTTTTACATTTTTGCCAAAACAGCTAAAGCAGATAATTTCGTCAATAATACACAGATATGATGTTGACTTTTGCGGAGAAACATATGTTTTTATAATATGTATGCTCTTTTGTGAATATTTGTTACTAGATCGTTAAATTGTTGTGCCAACATGCTTGGTACCGTTTGTTGAAATATCTTCGATAGTATTCATTCAGTTCCAAGAAATAACTAAATTTCCCCTCCATATCCCATGAAGGGACAGGGAGATATCCTTCAATTATAGTTAAAATAATTCCCAAATCGTGTTTTATCCTGCAAGGTTCCAGGATTTCCGTATTAGTGTACGATATTACGTTTTAAATTAACTCACTACTACAGAATAGTTACTATTTTTATTGCGAGCCTTGACAACCCTAACTCTTTTCAGGTGGCAGTTTGTGTTATTTACTCATACCTTAAAGTTGTGTGTCACTAAAAATAGAACGACCCCGTGACGAACGTCGAGTTATTAAGATTTCAATATGGATTAATACGTATCATAAATATTCTCCCACTTTTGACGATAAAGCCTAGCTATGCAAAGGCACATATAGCAGAGAAAATAATTGACAATTTTTCTGAATTTGGTTTTTGAAAGTTGAAGAATATACAAAAAATGTGCAAAAGTGTATTTGCGTCGATAAATCAGTGCCTGCCATTTTCATTTTAAAGATTACTTCATGAAAATGTTGCCCACGGCTACGCTTCAAGTCGTCCATTCTGAGAGTTAAATTTTGGCTCACCTTTTGCAACATTTCGGCCGTTATCTCACCAATGACTCGTTTAATCGTGTTTGGCTTGTACCTTTAGACTTTTGGTGCCCCATAAAAATAGTATATTTGGGTCAAATCCTACGAAAGAGGCGGTCAATTCACAGCGACGACCATATAATGGACGTAACTTGCGAAACACAGAGCACGAATTTTGATAATAAAACGCACTGATATTTGCAAACGGTCATGATGAAATGTCAAGGCAAATAGCAAATGTAAACCTAGATTCATCTCGGGAGGACACCAACAAGCGAGATGTTAACTAGGAATTAAAACTAGGAATGACCTTTTCTGTTAATTTTATTTTTCCTAATGTACTCCGATAAGAAAAATTTTGGAAATAAATAAAATTATAAAATTAAATTTTTGAGATGATTTTAAGAATTTTCATAAACAGGAACTTTTGGAAACAAAACTGAGTTTCCTTAAAATTATACTGTAAAATAAATGTCGAGCCACAGTCAAAATAGAAGCGCTTTCATTTATAACAACATTCATATAAATCCAATTTCCTATATGAAAATGATAGGCAATTATTGAAATGTTGTGGAGATATTGTCATGAACTTGTAGATGATGTATCCCTAAAGCCGGGTTTATACTCAATAGTAAGTGCCGAAAATGTTCTTAAGGATTACAAATTGTTTTATTAGAACGCGCGAGCCCCTTGAGTGGACAACATATTTGTCAATCATGATCATGAATATGGGTTATCGTTGAGATGTATGGTTATTTTATGGGCCATTTTAATATACTTTAAAATATGAATGCAATCGGTATTTTTCGCATCACTATCAGTACCCAAAGAAAATATTATCGGCTAAGCTCATGCTCATGCTTAAGTTTACTTAAAAAAAAACATAAAAGTAGTTTCCCCTTTCATCCCATGAACGGATTGGGGAGAGCTTCTCACAAAAAGTGAGCTGTGCGCTTTCTAGTTTTACACTCACTAATTGCGACCTACAGTTATAAACCGGTTCCGAACTGTATTTTGAGAAGCTTTTTCATGACTAAATACTTGATAGTGTCGCCGTCACTAAGCATGGTGGGCGCCGTCAATAGAAATTTAAGGTGGTCAGAGCAGGGATCGGACCCATGTTCTCATACACAAGAGCCGCGCAACACTACCATTGCAATACCCACGACGGCTAAAGTTGATTTACGTAGAACAATTGCTTAAAGGTTACAAAAATATTAGTGAAACGCAACAGTAACAAGAAAATATTAGATGCAAATTTTGAAGTTAGCGACATATGTATATCGAAGTAAGAGCAAGCGCCTTGAAAATAATGCTTCCTCTTGTATTCGAATATACTTTTTCAATATGGAATGGAGTGTGCCACCAAAAACAAACATTTCTTAATGCCGTCTGTGAAAAATTTTAATTTATTCGTTTCAGATTCACAATTATGTTAACCTTGATAATTTTGAAAATGATATAGACTGCCTAAGCTAGAAAATTTTTCTTGTCAGCTTAAGTTGAAACCTGTAAGACTGAAATTGACTTAAATCAGTCTTTAGACTTCTGTTTCAACACACTTTAGCGTACAAGTGTCGAGAAATTCAAATAATGCAAGCATTTTCAAACATCCCTACATCCTTCTACAAGTGATCGACAACAGCTCCAACATGTCAATAATATTAGTGAAAGGGTTTCTTTTGTCAGTAAACCATAAACTTTTTCAACAATAAAAATGGTAATCTTGTTGGGTAGTGTTTATTATCGTACAAAATACATTCAAATATACTTTACTTTTATTGACTATATTACAACCTCATGAGGTCAGACGTCTTACACATATTAATTAAACAAACAAATTAAACAAATTTCAACATATTCTTCCAACTGGCTCTATCCTTCGCCTTTTCTCGCCAGTTGGTAACACCAAGGATACGGAGGGATTCTTCTGCCTGGTCTTTCCAGCGGAGTCTTGGTCGTCCTCTTTTCCTGCTTCCATCGGGTACGTTATCAAAAATCTTTCGCGCTGGCTCATCTTCATCCATTCTGATAACATGGCCTAGCTATGTCCACGTCAGAATAGAGATTATATAGCTCTGCATTCCAGCGACGTCGGTACTCACCGTTTTCCCTAACAGGACCATATATTTTACGGAGAATTTTTCTCTCGAAAACTCCCAGGTGTTTTTCATCCGCTTGCGATATGACCCAAGTTTCAGAGCCATATGTCAAAACAGGTAAAATGAGAGTCTGATATAGCTGGACTTTTGTCCGTCTAGAGAGGGCTTTGTTCCTAAACTGCTTGCTGAGCACTATTTTTTGTTCACGGCGGATCCAAGGTAGGCAAATTCATCTACCACTTCAAAATTAAATCGGTTGTCAACGTTCAAGTGCGGACCAAGTCGAGAGGTTTCTCTAGTCGTTGACACCATCAATATTGTCTTGCCCTAATTAACAGCAAGACCAACCTTCGCTGATTCCTGATTCAAATATAGTTTATAAAAATTATCCGGCATGTGATGAAAATCGATATAGTCAAAATCGAATACGATTTGACATTTCAACGAAGTTTATTGAGGTTTATTAATTTCATATATTGGGGAACAAACATTTCATATATACATCATTTCATGACAGAAAAAGAGGAGTAAATTTTTTGATATCTCTTATTTGCACAAAAGAACATCATTTTTATGATAAATCGTATTCGATTTGAATCGATCGATTTCCATCACATACCCGTATTTTTCAATTTTCGATGACGGTTTCGAGCATTTCCGGTAATATTTTGCGAGTGACGCGAGTAATGCTGGCGAAATTAACTGTGCACTTAATTGTTCTCACAATAATACCATAGCTTCACGGGCTGTGAAGAAACAAATGTCCTTCCTCATTTTTAAACAAATATGAACCGATGATTCAACCAGCTCATAAACCACACCAAACACTTGTTTTGTCTGGATCTAATGGGAGCTATTGAACCTCTTCGGGTTGCTCGTCAGCCCAAATACGGCAATAATTAATATAATCCTTAAACCAGACCTGGGGTTTAACACTGACCAAAAAGCGCAGGAACCACATTCCTCGTATAACGTTGAGTTTCGTAACAGAAGAACAATAAGTCTTGATATATCATGAAATGTCTAACAATATTGATCCAAACTACAATGATGACATGGCATAAAATCCCTAGTAGAAACAGTATCTCTGAATGAATCACCCTATATCTGCAACGAAATAGGTAGACAATTATATTGCTCGAGGAACACAACCATATCTTTCTATAGCTATAACTTTGTTTGTTACAATTGGAAACAGCTGATTGACACTTTTTAAGCAACAATATCGAATTATTTATTGATGGCTTTTTCAAATAGCAATTATTGACTGATTTTTATTTCGTATTCATATACGAATAGAATGGTCTATTCAAGCTCAAGACCGTTCTATTCAGCATTCCAAACAACCGCTGTTGAAGATCTGTGGCTAGATCTGAAATAGGAATCAGGAGGATGTATTTTGCGAAACTTATTTTTAAAAATCAATATCTCTATTAATTGAGATATAGAATGGTCTTGAGCTTGAATAATACAATAAAAATGTATTAATAAAAAGGCCGAATAAATAAAAATCATCCTTGATGAACGTAGAGCACTAATTTTTTTTCGTCGCGCAAATGAGAAAGTCGTTTCCGATCCGATTTTTAAGTCGTACCATGTAAAACTTTCGGACCGACCAAACAGCATACCCAATACTTTCGAAAATTTATTGGTTTTGGTTGGAAATACTTAATTTCAACTTTTGTTTCGTGTTGATATTCTTTGTAATAAATTTCTGAAATCAGAATGCTCTGCATCAGATGCTCATCTGCGTTTTTAATGCGAATTTTGTTTGCAATAGAGAACGCTAAAGCCCCGTATTCAGTTCCTGCGATATTTTCGTAAACAATTGTTCGCAATGAGCCGAGTACCAAGAAAATGAAACTGGGCGAAATTTTCTGTTCAAGAAATTTTCAGTATATTTTATACACGTACTTCTTATCATAGATAAAGTAAACAAATAGATGAAGCACAAGTATTGGGAAGATTTTATTGTAATGGGTATTTATCTAGATGTCGTTGAAAGCATTAAATCGGATTTTTTTGTTCCCAAAAAAACGTCACAAAATATGACAATAAAAATCTAAAATTTCATATCAAAAGAAAAAATTATTTTCAACAGAAATATCAAGAATACAACACGTTACTTAAAGAACAATATCTGATGGCCATCGAATTGCAAAGTCATGTCACCACCATCTATGTCCTAATAAATTGGTTCTTCCTCCGGTTCAGCTACCATTCCTTGTTGAGAGTCCTCAGACACTCTAACGGTTTTGGTATCTGTGACCACAGACGTTGCTACAGTTTATAGGCGGGGAAGTTTTTAGACTAAAAAGGCCTTCCGGGATGCTGATTTTTTAGGCGGTCTTACGGGATTTCTTCTATTGATATCTCAACAACGGCCTCATGGCTTTGAAATAGTCGTTTATATAAGAAACAAATGCTATAATGTAAAATCATTCAAATTTTGTCACATTTTCAATTGTTTAAATTAAAAAATATAAATGGTTTCCCGTTACATCTCATGAAGGGACAGGGGAGAACTTCTCACAATCACTGAGCTGTGCGCTTGCATTAAATTACTTTCACAAAACTTACCCACAATTTTGAATAAACGTCAATGAGAATTATGGGAAACTGCAGTGAAAGTGACAGTAGTACAGGACAGCACCTAGTAAAAAAAGATGACAATGGTCGCGCTATATCTATTATTTCCTTTATCTATGCTTCTTATGGCAACGGAAATTTCATAAAAACTGAATACCGGCTTTAATACGGAACATTTCGAGTGGAATTAAATATGTTGGAAGTCAAGTCCAATGAAACAAAATTATCCAGGAAAAATGTGTATCTGTCAGTACTCTAAAGCTAATATAAAATTAATTAAATTAAACAATAAACAAAATAGAACAAATTAAAAAATAAAATTAATTTAAATACACACGAAATACAAATCGTCACCCATCATCTATTTGTCGATTATAATTCGGCCTTCGATATCTCGATACGGGAGAAACTCTACGAAGCAATGTCTGAGCTTTGTATTTCTGCAAAATTCTTTGCAGGATGACCTTGACGAACACCAAATCCGCAGTGAAAATTGGTAAGGATCTTTCCGAACTTTTCGAAACCAAGCGAGGTCTCAGGCAAGGCGACACCCTATTGTGCGATCGCTTTAACATCTTAATGGAGACCATTATGAGAAAAGCTGCAGTCAACATGAATAAAACCATCAGCAGCAAAAGTCACATGCTGCTCGCGTAGGCTGATTATATCGATATCATTGGGCACACAATTAGAGAAGTTACTGCGGTGTTTTCGAGAATTGAGAATGAGTCAGCGAAAGTGGGTCTGAAAGTAAATGAGGACAAGACAAAATTAATGGTTTCAACGAGCAGTGCCTCCACGCATTTAGACCAAAACGCGAACGTTGATAACCGCTATTATTTCGAGGTAGTGGACGAATTTCTATACCTCGTATCTGACGTAAACAAAAACAACAACGTCAGCCTTGAGATCAAGCGGAGAATTGTGCTTTCGAATATATATTATTTTGGGATAAGCAAGCACTTTAGAGATAAAGCCCTCTATCGAATAACAAAAATCCAGCTATACCAAACTCTCATACAACCTGTCTTGCAACCTGTATGCAACATGTCATACAGCCTGTATGCTTCTGTAGGAGTCTTCGAGAGAAAAATACTCCCAAAAATGTATGGCCCTATAGTATGAGCTGTATGAGCTTTATCCTTTGACATTGACATAGTTAGGCGGATCAAAACAACGCGATTGCGCTGGCTAGGCCACATCAGTAGAATGGATGAAGACGAACCAGCACGGAGGGTTTTCGAAACCGAAATAGATGGAAAAAGAAAAATTGGAAGGCCAAGACTCCGATGTAGGGATCAAGTTGACGAATGCCTGCGTACACTTGGTATTGCCAACTGGAGAGATAAAACAAAATATCGAACTGGTTGGCTAAATATGTTATCTTCGTTTTGTAAGGTCCCTGACCCCCGGGGTTGTTCGAGACCGCATAAGTAAGTAAATAATGCAGTAAGTTTGGTAATTCTTTTATTAGTGTGAAAAAAACATGATTCAAGCACAGAAAATTTCATCGACAATCTGTCCGAGAGTAGCGTCGCTTACTGACACATTCCTATTCTGCGAAACAATAAAATCTTTTTTTAGTTATAAAGAATTTTGTTATATATGAAAGGGACTTTGGCGTTAAAGCGGAAAGCAATTTTTTCGCAACTTCTCACGGAAAAGGGCCGAGTGATGGCATATGAGGGACTATTAAAAGATTAGCTGCATTAGTACTTCCGAATTGTTTACTACAGAGCAATGAAGAAATAAGAAAAGAATAAGAAATAAAGAAATTAATATAAATCTTCAAGACCGTTTTAGTAAGGCTACAACTATTCGTGGTTCACTAGGTTATCATTCATTCATTCCACAAGAAAACAAAGAAATTGATGATGAAACTACATCATACAGTACTGATTCGCTAAATAGAATTACTTTGAGAAACACTAATTTTTCCATACATTGGAGCGTTGGTGATTTTACGAAAAAAACACGAAAGAAAATAAACATCCAAAAACAAAATGCATTACGCCTATCCCGGCGGGAATTCCCGGGAATCTAGTTAATTTTCAAATCCAATTTTCTCTGGAATTTTTGTCTGGGAAAGCCGCGAAATGTTGCAAAAGAATACAATGAAATATTTTAGAAAAAAAGGGTAATCTTCCAAGTTCTTCTTGCACTTTATTAGTTTTAAATTTGGGTATTTTCGTAAAGTATTACTTCACTGAAATAATAACGGTTATCGGTAAGGCTGCAACATTTTCGTTAGTTGATTTACATTGGTACAGTGAAATGTTTCGTACTCCCGACGACTGTATCGTAGCTGAAACAAAGCGTGTTCTACAAGACCTTATTGTTGCCTTTCTCAGCGAACTCAATTTTTGTAACTACAATTAATATAAGTACATCAATTGTGCTTTTTGGTGAGTTTAGTAGTTCTTGAATTTTTAAACCATTAATTTAATCTGTATGTCATCTGGAATTATAAATAATGTATAAAACTAGTAGGGCTATAATGTGAAGATTAAAATTTAAATATAATATTCTTTTATAACTTTTAATATACTTGAAGAATTATTTTGTAGAAATTTGTAACCAAATATGGCCTTATGGGTATTGAAATAACTAAATAAATACTCAATTGTTTAATACCATTTGAGATTTAGGGTAGTATTCTAAAAGTCCCGAAAGTGAACGTAAACGCAAAAGCCAGCGCGAACGCCGAAATCAAAAAATGGTAGTTTATAGTATATCACTTCGCGCGTGCGTTTGTTTACGAAAGCTGTCACTGACATATGCGGTTTATAGAGTTGCCCAGCTAAAATAAACAATTAAAATGAGCTCTATTTCAGTAGATCAACAGATATTAAGATTTCAATTATTTATAATACTGCAAATACCAACAATATTCACATAAAATGTGTAAAAACCTATGTTATTTTGGGGTTCAATGTCCAATAAATTTCCCCATCTATATTAAATTAGTTGTCTTTTCAAAGACATGTGGCATTTGATTGTAATGTATTGGTTCTTTTGTTTATTATTGTCAACATCAACTGATGTCTATAATCTTTATAAATATAATTATAATAGTTTTGCAATGCATTGTTTATTTGAACGTTCCATTTAAAATTTTATTATTGTAAATACGAATTTCAGTGCGTAAACAATATAATTTAGAATTATTTAAAAAAAAAGTGTGAGCTCTATCCGTCGAATGCATTTCAGCCAAAATTGGCAACTACTTATAAGCAATGAAATGAAAAAAACCTGTAAGCCATAGTGTAATATCTTATTTGTTTACTACTGTATTTTGTCAAACATTCCGAGTTAACAAAACGAAAGCGTTGCTGCAACGTATCAGTTGTTAAAGCGACGAAACTGGTTTTTATCTAAAAAAAAGGCATGTACCTCGTAAGTAACTCTGTTTTACACCAATACTACCGTCTTAGCAACCGTCAAAATCAAATAAACGTGAAATTGGCACGAATTGTATACTGCTTCATCCATTAAATTAAAAAATTGAATTTCTCAACGATAAAGAAGACAGCAAAGAGTGATTGATTGATGATATTAGATCATATATGGATGATTAAAATTTTCAAACCAGTTTTGTTACCAGATATTTTTGTTTTATTTTGAATTTTCAAATCTCTTGTGACAATGTGCTTTATAAAAAAAATGTGCTAATTTTTTCTACATTCTTATAGCTTTAGAGATGGTTGCTGTCAAATCTAGGCAAGTTTCAAATAGAAGTACACCCTTTTCAGCATTATATACATCAAAAACTAGACTTCGTCATACATTGCAATATAACTTCGTTATTTAAGATGTTTATACTCTTTTCCCCCTCTTGTGGTACAATATTGACCTACAAAATTCTAAAAAGTTATAAAGTAAGGGGCTCATATTTCAACCGGGAATTCCCGGGATCCAGGAATTTGCACTCTCTAATTATGTCACAACCGGCTGAAATCTAAATACAACACCGAAAAGTACGTGTCAAGACCTTTTAAATAACCCTACATGCATTGAAATCCGCCTTGGTGTTTACATGCTACATTATTTTCAATGTTACCACCTGGGCACCTTATCCTTGATTTTATAAATTTTCAATTGGCCATAACTTTAAAAAAAATATACTTAAAAAAATCACGCATACACTATTTTTTAAAGACGAATATGTCAGCAATATAAAAAATCTGAGTGTTCGTCAATTCATACAAAAGTTCAGAAAAAATCAACCCCTTAGTAAAACGAAATCCAATTTCACATTTTAGAAAATTTTAATATAATTTGGTTACATTTTCAAAATTGTAAGGGTGGTGAAATGGAGCTACTTGTCAGGATGCAAACTTTTCCAAGAGGTGAATAAAAAACATTTTAAGGAAAATCTTTGAATAATGTTGTAAATGCAGTTTCATTAAATTTTAAAGTGCAAAACGTATCTTTTTCTGTTTTTGCTCTTTAAAATTGCAGCAACGCAATTTTCAGAACTTAGCATAACTGGCTTAAGCTGGGATCACACGATTTGTACATGTGGCTAAAAATTTGTCATATTCATAGACGAATCGTGTGATCTCTAAATTGCATTTGTCATATATCAGAAATGCCAAATATTTGGCTTCTTGTGATAAATCAAAAACGACCATAAATGCCAAATCGTGTGAACGCAATGCTGCCACAGAAGCCAAATCAAATTTACGAAAATGGCCAAATTTCTGATTTGCCACTTGAAGACAAATGCAAGTGCCAAATAGACAAATATTGTTGACAAGTGTAAGTGTTGCCAATATGTTGATTTTTTTGTACTTGTTATGGTTTCAATTTCTTTGCAATTTTGATTAACAATTTGGCATAACTACACTTTAGTTGCTCCTCACCGATTTCATAGAATTTTTTAAACGATTAAAAGTGACCGACAATTTTTTTGGCGGTTGGTCCAACTTTTTGATATATAGGCCTTCAAAGCTTGGGTATATAATCGGCTATATCTCAAGTATGTATGGTCCGATCTGGGTCAAGTGAGTATCATTAGAAAGCTCATACAAAATTCCATAAATTACATTACGTACATTTTCTCATTTTTATTAACCCATTGGCGGAAAATTAACAAAAAGGATTTTTTAACCTCACTTTTTTGATAGAAACCTATCTTTCTTAAAATACTCACTCACTTGACCCAGATCGGACCATAAATACTTGAGATATAGCCGATTATATACCCAAGCTCTGAAGGCCTATATATCAAAAAGTTGGACCGACCGCCAAAAAAATTGTCGGTCATTTCTAATCGTTTAAAAAGTTCTATCGATAGTGAAACTTTGGTGTAAATCGATGAGGAGCAAAATTTCAATCAAAATGGCAAAGAAATTGAAACCATAACAAGTACGAAAAAAATCAACATATTGGCAACACTGTCTCCTCTGGCGACTCAGCAGTTGTTTTGACAAGTAAAAGCAAAACATTGATTCAGTTGATTTTACCATTTTCCTTAATGTCTACGAGTAACTTTATTTTTGACACTTTTTTTTCGCGTTTTAAATAATAGTAAATGTATATATGCAACTGCAGCGGGTTTCTTTTGCCTTTGCGTTACCATCATTTTCGTTTATTTCACTTTAAATTTTACAATAAAGATGCAAAATTATGGTTGACAGCTGATCAGCTGTTTTAGTGTTTATGACCAAATGGTTAAATCGTGTGAATGAACTGACAAATATTTGTCACTTTACTGCTGTGTACAAATGTGTGACAAATCATTTTGATGTTTAATAGCCAAATCGTCTGATCGCAAAAAAAAAATCATTTGCACAGCGATACCCAAATGCACAAATGTGTACAAATCTAAATTTGTAATTTTTTGTACAAATGTACAAATCGTGTGATCCCACCTTTATAGAGAAGAGGTGTGATTTATAATGTAAAATTAAACACAAATCGGAAAGTGAACTTACAATTTTAATTATCGGTTAAAAGAACAATTTATAGCATTTACTGTTTGAAAATGATATCATGTAAATGTCTGAGGTGGTCCACTCGGAATGTCCACTTTTGGGCGACTCAGACTTTACATATCGTCAGAGGAAATAGTCCAAAGGTGTGATATCGCGCGATCTAGGCGGCCAATTTAACGTAACAAAACGTGAAACTAAGTGCTCTCCCAAATGATTCACTGTACTTTAAGGCCGAGGTCCTCACGAATTCGACAAGTCATGCTGCTAAGAACGACGACGAATCGATTCGTCACGGTCTTCGATACTCTCAGCTACAGCTGCTATATTCTCTTCACTACGTGCTGGATGTGGTCTAATGTAAATTGGGACTCGATTTTGCGATGGTATTGGCGATAGTGGATTCACTAGGTCGATTATGTGCACCTTAAGTTCCTTGCATAGCACGAAAAACATTTCTCACAAAACGCCGATTTTCGTAATACATGTGAACAATTTGGAGACGCTGTTGTAGTGTGAGTCTTTCAATGATGACTTGCCAAACGGTACTGACAAAAATGACAAAGCAGATTGATATGAGTCATGCGTAGTGTATTCAGAAAACCGGGTTTTCAAAAATTTCGGTTTGCTCGAATATTTCGATTTTGGCAGGACCGGTTTTCGGTTAAACCGAGGTGTAGAAACCGGTTAATAACCGGTTTCGGTTTTACAACAAAATGGACAACTATGCGTTTTATAAACATCGTTTATTTTTAATTGTCTCTTTGAATTTTGAGATCGACTAACAAGTGCATTGCCCTGAAAATGCTGGTCAAAATACGGTTCGGAACTGCAGGTCTCAATCACAGTGAGTGAGCGTATGCCTTCATGGGATGTAGTGGAAAACTAAAGGGTAAGCCATGTAAAGTGTTGATATTTATGAATGAACACAACTTCATTCGAATGGCTTCCATGATTTGCTTTACAGTACCTCATTCTATCTACTCAATTTTGAAGTACATTTTCGATTGATTGGGACTCTATTTCGTGTTTTAAGGCCTCAAAGGACTCGCAATTGTTTGCGTAACACTTACGGTCAAACTGCAGCAGCCAATGGACATTCGAGTTTCGGCAGATTATGCGGTTTTCGAACACAGTGAGTAAAAGATCGATTGTGACATTGGCTGTGTCGGTCGTAGCGGCATCCTGTCTTTAACTTTTGGGAACAAAAAATCATAGCTGTTTTTCGAAGAAAAATAGTCCGCCACGCCAAAAAACCGCACCCAACAGTCACTCGCTGTGGATGCATTGGCTTCTCCTCGGCGACGTGTGGGCTTTCCGAGCCCCAAATGCGACAATATTGTTTGTTAACGTAACCCCCGAGGTGAAAATAGGCTTCATCGATAAATATGAACGCTACAAATTCTGGGAAACGCTAAAAATTCTGGGAAAAAAGAGCGAGAGATGTTCAGTTCTGCGAACGATGGCGATTTGATGTTGACGGCTGTTCGAACACACTTTCAACTACAGCGGCAATATTTTCCAATTAACGCACCGGACGCGGACGAACACGAGTAGTTTTGTCTACAAAGGATACGGATTGACGTCTTAGATTCACAAATTGTTCCACAAACTGCTTTGGTGGCGCTCTATTTCAATCAGATGTATTTCGTAGATTTCTAACAGTTTGTGTTGAAGACTTTGAAATAAAGTTTTTAATATTTCCCAATATTTGTGCGACCGTTAAGCGACCCATTTTGTAAATTTCTTGCCTTCAACAAGTAATCTGTCACTTCGCAATAACGGGTGGTACAAATTCCAAATTTTACATGGCCCACCCCTAATTTATTTATTTATTTTATTCAACCTATCTATTCTCATATATATTTGTCTTACCCAATTAGGCAAAATTATCGTTGAGTAAATATTACTTTGGACGGTTTGTAATTCTTTTTGGAGTGTGAATACTGTTTTTTATGCAGTTCTGGTCACATACCACCTGTGTTCTCGTTAGTTCCGGAACTTACATCTAAATCGGAGTTAGCTGATATGACAACTAATTTCAGCAAAGCATGGGCGAAATAATTCGTTGGCAAAGTTTTCTCTGTCTATCTGATGCGGTCAGTAATCATACTGAGCTATGAAAATGGCTTTAGGTTTACAATTATGCGGCGTTATATCAGTTGTGTAAATACCGAAAAACCTGGTTAATCGACTTCGAAAACAGCAATTTTTAGAAATCCGACATACAGTTAACTGACCGGAATTGGGTTAACCGATTTCAGTTTTGAATACACTAGTCACGTGTGATCTATCCAAAAATGTCTATTGAAAATAAATCACCCAATATATATGTATGGTGTTACAGGGCTTCTAGAAATTATAAACAAAAAGCTTTTCAAGGAATTTCTTTTCAATGAAGCGTCATAGAAATCATAAGTGTTTTCACGAATTTCTGATTATTTTAATCGAACTTAAAGCATTTATATTTTTACGCTCCTAGATTAATGTGAACTTAATAGTACATGGGCCACATGATATACTAGAGATAAAGTGCAGCGGACATTTTATGCAAAATAAAATTTCTTTATCTCTGAATGTTTTGTATTGTGGTTTGTAATATACTTATAGTATTTTTAACAGAATTTCAACAAAAATCGGTATCTGTGAAGACAAGATATTCTGTTAAGGGGTCCCCTAACGATTTCTAAAAGCGCTGTTTGCGTCTTTTGTCTACTTTTAGCAAACAATGACCAAAATCAATTAGTTATAAATCGCAGTTTTTGTGCTTATTTGACGTGGTGGTTGTGATTAAAACAAATTCGGTTAATAAGGAGAAAGACGTAGATCAAATATATTTTCAGCTCTTCATATTTGTGTGTGCAATCGTCAATAGTACTCGTATAAGTATATTATGGGACATAATTATGAAACAATCATAAGAAATTTTATGCGCTTATATCTCAAACTGCGCTATCTACCGGAAATAAACACAATTATTTTATGCTGTGACTATTTTTCACATTATTTTGTACACACTTACAAACATTGATCAAACTTTTTCGAATGGTTATTGAGTTAATAAAAGTCATACAAAAATGTTTTTATTTATAAGTACTTGGACGTCCAACTCTTGAGGGCAAGAGAGTGGGCGTGGCCTGATCATTGCAAAAAAATTTAATTTCATATTTTTGGCATGTCTAACAAACAGGCAAAATTACAAGTTCTATCTACTTTATTCGAATTTAAATAAATGGTTTCCCGTAACATCCCATGAAGGGACTAGGGAGAGCTTCTCACAGCAAGTGAGATGTGCGCGTTCTAGTTTTACACTCTCAGATTGGGACCTACAGATTTACACCGGTTCCGAAAGGTATAGTATGAGATAAGTAAAATTACTTTTGCTTTGGTGGAAGACCTAGTCAGACCATCGTGGTAATTTTTGGGCTGGAACGTCGCGCTTAGCAGCAGCATTTATTCTACTTAAAAGTGCCCAAATTAGGAATACTGCCGTCAAAGGGCAACACATTGTAAAAATCGACGTGCAGCAACCAAAATTGCACTACCTCTTAACGCGTAGTTCTGGTGGAAATTCTGGTGATTGTTGTACATTTTTTTGGCGGGAGTCAATGGAATTTGTTATTGATTCCAGATCTCACTATTCTATATTTCCAAAATACTCAGAAGCTAAAATCCGTAAGCTATGCCAGAGTTAAACACAAAACTTGTTTTTAAAATCCCAAAGCCTATGAAGGAAACACTCGAGTTCGGTTGCGTTGAAGGTGATATGAAACAAAAACCAAATCGAAAAACAAAGGCAACGTTACACCAAGATTGCCGTAGCAGAAAAGCTCACTCAGAGAACTAATTGTTTGAAAAGAGGTTGTAGCAACCATAAATTCGGCTGTTACCACCGAATTGAGGTTGCCACAACCGAATTGAGGTTGTTACGACCAAATTTAGTCCCCACAATCGAAATTCGGTTGAAGCAACCCCGTTTCTTATTTGATTCGGTTGTGACAACTGAATCTTCAATTATATTCGTTCAGTCAACTAGATTTTGTAAAATTTCGGTTGGAACAACCGAATTTGAAATAAATACGGATGCAAGAACCGAAATTGGTACCAAATTCAGTTGGAGTAACCGAATCTGACATTAATTAGGTTGTAGTAACCGAATTTGGCCTCAATTCGGTTGCAACTATCGAATTTGGTATCAATTCGGTCGCAGTAACCGAATCTGGCTTTAATTCGGCTGCAGCGACCGAATTTGGCGTCAATTCCGTTGCCGTAACCGAATTTCTCATGAATTCTGTGGGTACAACCGAATTCATATTCAATTCGATTACCACGACCTAATGCCATGTATTTAACATATGACGTTTAAAATTTTATAATCAAATGTTATTTTAAAAAGATTTAAAAAATTTCAAAATTGTTTGCTGTTATTAAGAAAGGTCAGTAAAATATGCTTTGTATTAAAACATCTTATTTTGCAGAAATTATTGAAGCAGATATCAACAGTTTCAAGTTTTTCATGGTCGGTCATGTGAGATGTGCTGCAATCGTCTGTATACAAAATTGTTTAGGACCGAAATCAACCGATACATCAGCCGAATGTCAGAATTAGTGCGGTGTCCCGTGATGGCCGGGACTTGAAAAAGGTCGGAAGAGGCATGTAAAACAAATTTATTATGATATAGATTACCTAATATGTATGACTTTATTTTCTCGCTTTTTGAATTTTTTATAAGAATACAGGAAAATAAATCATTATTTAATAATAAAAAACGTTAATAATTAATTTGTGACACTATCTAAATTCGGTTGTAACAACCTCTAATTCGGCTGTGTCAACCTATAATGAGGGTGTGACAACCTCTAATGAGGTTGTGTCAACCTCTAATTCGGTTGAGACAACCTCTTAATTCGGTTACGGCTACTTCGGCTGTCTCAACCGAATTATTCTGTGTGCTTATGTTGGACCCGCCGCAGAGAAGCAATTTCCTAGCCAGAAACGTTGTTAAACCAAACTATTGTTAAACAAACCGCTGAAACTGCGAAGCTATTTTGGATCTATCCCAGAGGAAACCCAAGAAAAAATGTGGTTATTCTACTATTTTGATTTGTTACTATAAGTTTTCATATCGTTGTATAATAGAATGTACTCGAATATACAAAACTCTTAAGTACAAAATCGAAAATTATAACACAATTAAAAAATACTGTATTCCTTTCATCTTCTGGGATATTGTCAAGCGGTAACTTCTTTCTTTATTTCCTATAATATTCTGCCGATATCTCTAAATTGTCTTCATAGGGAATATCTTGGAATATTATGATATTATCTTAAAGAAATAGTGCTTTCTCAATACGAATATGGTTATTGCCACAATACAATTTGTCTTCCAGGCGATGTCGCCGCAATATTGTATTTTTTGCTGGTTATAAGCAATAAGACACAACATCAGTGAGTAGCAACATATAATATACCTTGATTTTTTCACGCACTTTCATGCCGATAAGTTTATACTACGAGCGTTTTTTTCGTAACTTAAATACGTTAAGTCATACAAAATGATAACATGCACGTTAACAGAACTATTATTTTGTTAACGTGCATAATTTTACAAGTTGAGACTCACCCCGATAGAAGTTATGGCAAGTTATCATTTGTTGTATGATATGTATGTAGGTCATTCTTATTTTTTCCCAAAATATAATTTTTCTTGTAAGTAACCACACGGTGAGGATGCAGTTCGTTTCCTCAAAAAACCTCAACCTCTTATCTCCACATGTTTGTACACAAAGAACAATGAACATTCCAAACGTAAACATCTTTAGAAACCATTCCCCAGTAGGAGAAAACCAGTCCAAAATGTACAACGCTTAGGATAAGGAGACCAAACTACTTTACAGAAGAAACTCCTGTCGACATCCGTAGACGAAGTGCCAGATGGTGTGGAAAAATCTTCAGATGAAATACATTATTGAGGGCCCTGAAAGTCCAGATGACTCTCCAAGGGGACGATAACGATGATGATATTCACATTCCAGGCCACAGGAAAGATTTGCTGAACACAGTCTCGATACACAGAAAAAGGGACGGCTACAAATAGAAAAAACTGCCGATTTTGAATTCAGGAAATTTGACGAGAAACTTGAAGCTTCAATAACAGGAATTTTCTTAACCACTAGAGGTATTACAAACCGAATGTACATGTATATAATTTATAGCTTCCGAAAATTGTAGCGGGCAAGAAATTGTTAATAGGCAATTCTGCGAATAAAAATATGTTTGAGAATATTGTACAATTGGATTTTTTCCGCTTTCTCTTCGAACAATTTACTACTAGTTGTAGTTTTCAGACTACATAAAATTTAACAGGTATTGATAGGAGGATACAAATATAGAAGGTAGATGAGGATAGTTGCCATACACTTCCAAGTAGCGCTTTCAGGAGCATCTTCAGGAACTACAGAATATCTATGATACATATCCTCTTCTTTACTTCTGGTTTGCAGGTGCTTGCCAGATTTTTGACACATCTGACACATTCCATAATTTTTCCGGTTATCGATGCACTGTAATATGTAGACTGTTTCTTTTCCTTGTTCTTTACCAAAATAGTTTTCGTTCTTTTATGTCGTTTGTTGTAGTTTTGTAAACAAACAAATTTAATATTTTTGTATTGAATTTTTTGAATGTTAGGTACGTTTCCCATAGACTAATATGTACATACCTAGATAAACTTATTCTCTCATCTGACGTTTCATTTCACACTCTCATCGTAGGTTTGTGGAAATGAGAGCAATTAAAAATTATCTTACACCAGGTGGAGTTACAAAATATGTTCACTTAACTTTTTCCTGTCGTTTTGGTGTAGAACTGGAAAATTTAAATATATTTTGCACTTTTTTATTGACTTTTATCGTTGGTATACATTTGTATTGTATTTAACACAACTAGTTTGCCACAAAAACACGAAATTCGGTTGTTGTTCCTATGTTGATCGCTGTATACTATTGCCACTATCTCGTATTATTGAACCCATATTTCTACCATCCAATGTTTACTTTCCATCGTACCTATGACGTTTAATTTATTGAGCGAATAAAACCTTCTATGGTATGTTATTCTATGACGTTTCCCAGGGAGTTGAAAATTAAAAATTAATAATTATCAGGTGATGAAAAGTTGGTTATTCTTAACGGCTAATCGTTTTTTCGTAACGTTTTACCTCAACTTATATAAGTTAGGAAAAAAACACCTCAACTATGAGTTTTCGACCCGCATTTTTTTCAAAGTTTTCAAAGTAAAGAGCATTTGTTGCCTACTACAAATGTTGACCTACTACAAATGTTGTTAACCAAATCCTGTAGATTACATTTTTTTCGGCCCGGCCTATTGTACATGTGTGCACTTACACATAAAGGCCAACTTTTGGTCACATCACGTCACCTTCGTCTATTGCTTATATTTTAGAACCACGTCTTTTGATTCTTTGCTCTTACTTTACTAAATATAGAACTACTTACTTACATTGTGCGCGGTTCTTGCGCGAGAGAACGAGGATTCGAATCATGATTCGAACCTTAAACTTCTGTCGACGACGGCCACCACTAAGCGATAGTATCGAGTAAGAAGCCACGAAATAGCTTCTCAAAAAACTGTTCGGAACCGGTGTAAAATTGCACGTCGCAATCAGTGAGTGAAAACTGGAAAGCACACAGCTCAGTGATTGTGATAAGCTCTCCCCTATCCCATCATGGGATGTAATGGGAAAATATTTATTTATTTATTTACTTACATTCTGTATTTTCTAAAATAATAGAAAACAATGGAAGTACCAGGTCCTAAAATAGAAGCAAGAAAACATAGAATAATGTCATACACACCTGCCATCTTTATCATCTGACGTTTCGTTTCACACTCGTCGTGGTGCGGTCAGAGCTATAGAGAGTTATTTGACGTAAATTGACTTACACCAGGTGGAATTACAAAAATTGTTGACTCAAAATTTGCATGACCCTTTGATGCAAACCTGTGAAATTTATAGTATTTTATTCTTTTTTTTGTGGTATAGTTAGTATATATGTGTCGTGTATTTACGCACCAATTTTAACGCACAAAACGAAATGTTGTTGCTGATTTATTGTTGGTCGGTTAGATACCTCTATTTGGTGTTATTAGAGCTGTAGCAAACTTCGTAAATTTACTGAGTCAAATCGTTTCTCTATACGTCATTTCTCTATGTTATACAAAAGCAGTTAAAACGAACGAATTATTAAAAAATTGTATATATTAGTACCCCAAATATTAAAGGTTATCATTATAGTGGCAGAATAATATATTTTCGTCATTTTTGTTCACTAGCAACGCTACTAGGTGATATGTAGCTTCTCCAAATATGTAGAGGAGAAGAAGTATATTTTCTAACTCAAATTGTTTTCAACATTTAAACTTGCTCCACACTTTGTAATTTTTGTTTGTTTTAATAACTTATATGTCGCAGCAAAAGAAGTAGATAAAAACGGTTTTAACAAGTCTTACATTAATATGTATGTATTAATAATATGTGCATGGCCGGTGGTGGTGCAATGATTAGTGTGCGCGCCTCTTATACGTGACAGTTTGGGTTCGATCCCTGCTCTGACCACCATCAATTTCTTTCGGCGGCGGTCGCCTCGCATAGGCGACACTGTCGTATTTGTTGCCGCCGGTGACACTATTATTGTGATTACACGTACACCTCTTATATACGTATACAATTTTTATATATTTGAATCCTTTGCCATTGCCGCGATCTTGGCAATGGTGCAAGTGGATTGAAATGAAGTAACAGAATATAAGATTTTGGAAATACGACGATGTTACGTGCACTTCACATGCCGCTTTTAATATTTCCTTTAACAGTTTTAGATATTTTTTTTCGGAATTTGCGATTTCCGCTTTTTCTAAGAGAATAACAATAAGACTCATTTAATGGCTTAATAATTTTTGATATAGTTTTTATTTTTAGTACGAGTATTTAGGGCACTGTTTAAGATTGTGCCCTGCATATAAAATCCTACATGTTGCATTTT
Organism: Phaonia tiefii; assembly: GCA_963931995.1. Taxonomy (NCBI): domain Eukaryota; kingdom Metazoa; phylum Arthropoda; class Insecta; order Diptera; family Muscidae; genus Phaonia; species Phaonia tiefii. The sequence goes on from OZ008367.1 coordinate 237,684,268, forward strand.
TTTGTGGTAGTGATTTTAAAGCGTGATCCATATTAATTTCTCCATTTTGAGTTTGGATTAAATAGTAGGTATCAGAGGCGCCGAATATTATTATTTTAATCTTTTTTAGATTGGTCTAAGAAATTTTAAGAATTGTAACCATCACTGTTAATTTTGGAGGCTTGACAAGAAATTTTAACTTTGAAACCCCGAAAACAGCTTGAAAGAGTTGCAGACTACAAATTCGAAATAAATGCGCAAAAGGATAATCGCTAAATAAAACTAAATAACATTTCGGCAAAATCGACACCGAATAAAATATGCAGAAATTAGTTTTATTGACTTAATTCAGCGTTTTAAATATCCGAATAATCTCAGATCGCTAATATTTATGAAAATATTGTTAAATATAGATGAGTTCAATGATATTTTCATTTTATGCATACAAAAAGTAATCCGAGCTTAATATTTAATGGGCTGTCGCTCTATGTTTATACAAATTCATTAGATAACGTCAGATATTTGAATAGAACATGCAATGGCCTTCATATGCATTGACGCTGATTTCAACCGGGTTTACTTAAGACGCGAATATATACAATATATATCTACAAATGTAGGTATAATAAAATCTTTAAATGGTTATAAAGTTAACAAGTTAATCTCAAAATTTATGAATGTCATACACGTGCTAAATAATAATACATTCTAAAAATTTATGAATCGGTGGTTTCTGTCAATATTCAATATGTCGCGTCTTTAGAAGTTATACATTTGAACTAATTTGTTAGTACAAATTGTCAATACCTAAGTTTATGTACATGTGAGTCGACATTTATACTTTTAAAAATTTGTTGACATATATTTTTAATTTACCACATATGTAAATGTTTACATTAAAGGCAATTTATATGAGTAAATAAACTTCACTCTTACACAATACGAAACTTTGTTAATTTCTCAGATAGTCGTTCAATCAGTATGTGCTGGAAAATACTGGCTTACCACTGTAAAAAGCAAAGTTGAAGCTAAATTTTTGCTCACAGACTATGGGATAGGATTTTATGCAAAGCGGCATTTGCTTAAATGCTCTTGATTTATTTAGATTGCTCACCAAAACTGAAATAAATTGTCAAATCCGCCTATAACCTGAAAAATTATGTTAAATCTGTGGAAAATTTAGTATTCCAAAAATATCCGCATTTTCAGACATAAAACCGGTTATTAGCTTAAGTGTATGTCTTACTGACATGGGAAGGTTTAGAGTGCTCCTTTTGACCACTCTACACCGCACCCCTCTTTTCAAACTAACTAGTTTTGAATTTCTTACCAAATAACCTACCGATTTAATTTCCACCAGCGCTTTGGATTTTTTTTCCAAATAAAATACCGCGGAAAATATGTACATACATAAATCCTCAATATATGCTTTTATATTTATGTTAAAGTAAATTGTCTTGTCATATTAAAGAGATTAGTGTCAATTGACAAAGAAATGTATACAAAATACTGCTCGGAACCGGTGAAAAACTCACTGATTATGTGAAGCTCTCCCCAACCCCTGCAAGGGATATACATATATATGCATGCACATAGCTCCCTCAGAATTTTTGGAATAGAAAGTTTCAACACTACTATGCAAAACAAATACCAACATTACTTCAAATTTCAACCTAGACAGGGGTTTTCATGGTTTATTTTTTGCAATTTTGAAAGTGGGAAGAAAACCCCACCTTGATATACATCATTCTTTGGTATTTCAAATTGTTTATTGTGTAATGTACAATAGCTCTGGGATTTTCAAGAGAATTACAGATTGGCAGGCCACAAAAAGATATATATGTCTGTACTTACAATCACAATATGATCGGTATTATATTATTAGGTGTGATAAATTACACATAGCTCACCGCATGAAAATGAGGCCAGCTCATTGAAGCTTAGAAGAAGAAGAATATTCCGCTTTGTTTTGGAATATTCTTATCGACGCCCATTCAAACAAAATTTGATTATTTAGAAACCTACATTCCAGATACATGCATACATACGTATGTACATATGTATGCAATTCGACACAAGATATATTTAAGAACTTAAATCACCGGACCTTGATGTCACCAATAAAGAATTCGTTTGTGTTAAATGATTCGATGATTCTCCCACCGAAAAAATTCTGCAACTTTTTAACAAGAAAAATCTGAAGTTAAATTGTCAGAATTCAAAAACTTTCAATACAAAATTCTCGAATTTTGTGAATTTAACAACTGATTTATATCGTCGTCAGTATCAATGAGTAGCATCAGCTTCCCACACGACATAAACTCTCTTAGATATTTTTGTTACTATATATCCAGAAATGTTAAATTCTGAAGGAACTTGTAATTTTTGTAGGATTTCAGCAGAAGGCATACGGTTGTGTCGAATACTCAGTTTTCCTAATGTTTTTCTTTTACAAATGGGATGTCACGCATGTGCAGTATCGAAAATATAATATATTTACATTATGTACTCCTGGACTGACTTACCTTTCGCTCAACGAATTCCCAGGAAAAATGACAAATGAATGAAGCGAACTGCTAGGTCTTCACCGACGACAGCACTGGGTATTCACAAATGAAATGTTTGTTTTTGTTAACTAATTTCACAAATTTGTTTCGTTTCTTGTAATTATTATCGCTGATCAAGATAAACACTAGTGTGGCATGGCTGTGAAGCAGACTGGGCCGGATTCTATGGCAATTGGCGTGATATTTGTTTGCTGGCAAAAGCTCCAATAATGAGTTCAAATTAAAAGCGATGTCAGCGTTAATGACGTTAATTAAGTCAAACAAATCAAAAATGTGTTTGCTATGTTCTCACAATATTCACTTAAAGAAGATAGACTTTGGAGTAGTTTTTACGGGGAAGCACGTATGTAAAAAAATCGCGGCAACGGTATGTGAAACAAGTCTTTTTGAATTACACTTAAATGATGTTTTATTAGCACTGTTGGTGGTTCGAGAATCGATGATGTGGCGATTAGTTGTTATGTTTACTTGTTAGTGTGACGGCGGTTGGCATTAATGCGACAAACTCAGTGTTGACTCTTGCGAGCGCAGAAAGGATGTGACTGTGTTTTCATTTTGGCTGTGCCAGCGAACCTATAAACTTCGCGTTCGACGACAAACTATCGCGAGCACAGTGAGCGAATATTGAATTAGCGCGGCGAAAGGATTCCTTCCTGCAAAAAGCCGACACACACTCACATTCGCGCCCTCAGTCACACACTCACACTCAAATGGACCGACGAACACTGTATGTCGTATTACGGACAATGGTGGAGATGGTGGTGGATGTTGTTGTAGCTCTTGTATTCTAGAATCGGTCACTTGTAGTGACCGTGGCTTTGTTGTTGTATCGTGTGTTTTGTTGCAAAACTACCCGTCGTTTTCGGTGACAGGCAAAAGTACAATGATTAACGGCGAAAAGAAAACGGACGAACATAACGACGGCGACGACGACGTCAACGACGTTTAAAGTGATGCTTGCGCTAACACTGAGGGAGAAAATGCGAGCATAAGAAGAACGAGGAAGAAAATGTGAGTGATGTGAGTGAAGATTTTGCAAATACAGACGATTTGCCTGTACATATTTTACACATTGCCTGACTTGGCAGTGGCATATTCTCCTCAGGCCGTTTCGCGCAACACGCACGCACATCCTTTCTGTACATTCAAATCATTGCCGTTGACTCCATTCCATCAACCAATTAACTCCGGCCTATTCCTCTGATATCGGTCGGCTGCTGTTGTTACTTGACCACTTTGGTCAGCGGACGTTTGTATGTACGTACAACAAGCATGTATACATACGACCAATTTGTTAGGCTTCATGTTGGGTATATGGACCAGGCAGCATTGTGGTATCGTGACAGCAACTTTGGGCACTCACACATATGCTTGGAATTCACTTGGCTGTCTCTAAAGACCGCCTCGATGCGTACACTGCCTTGGTTTTGCGTATGCTTGTACCAATATCAACAAAAACAACATCAGTATATTTTTCCACACATCATACCAAATGTCGTAAGATGAAGATGATGAGAAAGACATTGATGTACTACGATTCTTGCGTCCAAACAAGGAGCACACGAAGAAGGAAATCATCGCAAAACGAAGAAGTGGCCTATCACTACTGAAAGACAGCAGGCATTTGTTACCAAACTAATGCTCCCACAGCAGAGTAGTTGCTGAATGTTGCATGTGTTTGTTGTGAACCGGCACCACTCACATTTCAGCATGGTTCAGTCTCATACATGCATGAATCATTTGTCGCACCGTGTTGTGTTTTGTTGCTAGAGTCAATGTAACATGTTGGTTGCGATGTCTAACACGGGGGGTTTCATCATGTGTGTTGTGAATTTAAAGGACAATCTTTCACACTAACTAAGCACATGGTTGACTGTGAAGGTAATTGGGGTGCGTGTGTACCAATTTCGGTACAAGAAAAAAATCATTGAATAATACATTAGCATAATTTTGATTGTTTGCATAGTTTTTTCAACTAGATTCTAAACAGTATTGATCAAGATGTCGATTTTCAAGTAGTACAACCAACCATAAATTCCAACTTCTATAACAGATTGATTTACTTCCAAACATGGTAAATTAATTACGGTAAACTCATTTTTCTTACTTAGGTGTTTCTCTTATATCAAATTCACATCGTACCACTCCTAGATGACGATCAAGCACTTCAACAGTCGCCGGTACGTCGAAGAGAACAGTTGTGACCAGGGTTGCCAACTTTTGAAAAACGTCAAAAAAATTCGATAAACCGTACAAAAGCGTAACTTTTAAGCGCAGGATGTTTCTTTCATTTAAATACAAATTTTAGATCGCTGGTGGTTAACGCGCGATAATGCGGGTTCAAATCACGCCGTGATCACCTTTAACATCTTCCACCGACGGTCACCTCGGTTAGTGATAGCGTCACTTCCTTTTTAGAATACGTTCGGAAACATTACTAATTAGTGCTAACAAAAACAGAGCAGCTCACCACTATTTGTTTGTAAGCTCTCCCCAATCCCTTCACGGAATGTGTGGGAGTTCCAATACTGGGAGTAGTGTAGAAATTTCTAATCTTTCAAATCGATGGATTTCAAAAGAAAAATTATTCAATATACGAAAATATTGTTCATTGATTACTGAAAATTAGAACTTACCTTAGTGTGACATTATATGCCGTGATGGGTTGCGCAATTAGTGGCATGTGCGCTTTATATTCTAAAACCAACTGACAACTGTTATTCCGATTCCGAACAGAAATGCTTTGAGACACGCTTTCATAGTTAATTATTCAATATGGTCGAGGTGACCGATGCAAAAATTGAGTTAAGGATATCACGATGATCTCCTTAGCCGAAAGTATTGCCAGAATCAATTTTGGTTTGGCTTGACAGATATTTTCCGAAACTATATCTCAGAAACATTTAACTTATACACATCATTTAATGTAGCCTCCTCAATGAGAGCCTTGTCGATGAGATAAGTTGATAAAATGAGATAAGTGAATTGTCAAGGCGAGTAATTCAAAAAGAAAATGGTAATATTAGTATTTCAACGATAAATTACAAAACAAAAATTTAAGTAGCACTGACTTAGTGTTGCTTCCATTTAGGCGATAGATAATTTTTCCCGCTATTTGCTAAATCAAACTCACTAATTGAATATTGACTAACCATAACAGAATTAACCTTTTAAAATCAGGTTTTATTGGAAAACTTAGTTGGAAACACATATAATTTTCGACTTTACAGCTAGAGTTGTAAAGCCTATTATTTTCGGGACTTTTGTTGGAGTCTGAAGGTAACATGTGACCATAAATTTGAATAATCGGAATCCTGACCAAGTTTTTATGACAGCTTCATGCTACTGTGGAAACTATGTTTTTACTTGCCAGGACCAAACTATAACTTATAATTAGGACAAGAAATTGTCATGAAATCAAACACTTGAATCTAGAATTATGAAGTTTTTGAAATGTTTGAACTTGGAAGTTTAAGCGGTATAGCCCGTGAAGCTCGATTCATGAAGTATACGAAGTCTGATCAATTTATGGTGTCGACATCTTCTTATCTTTCTGTAGTAGAAATTAAAATCAACCGTTACTCCATTTTTAATTAGATTGTTTAAAAGTGGTTACAAATTAGATTGTTTAAAAGTGGTTACAAAACCAAATTGGCATTTAAAATACATCAATTAAAATTTAAAAATGTAATAAATAAAATCGGTTGGTAATTTTCAAATTTCAACTAACAAATTTTAGGAAAATAAAAATTATTCGTTGACTTTCATTATTTTGGTCATTTATAACACTCAGTTAAACTTTTTGCATGGCAAAAACACGAAGTATTTGGTTCAGGACTTAAAATACTATTATACACTTCGTCCTTACTTGTTTCTCTTAGAAATGCAACTATTTCGACTCTTTTGCCACTGCAACTGAGTTTTATAAATGACAGAATTACAAAACTCAAGGAATAATTTATATTTTTGGATCGAAATACAAACCTCAAAAAATAGCTATTTTCTAATCTACTCTTAAAACTCAAAACGTAATCACTACTTTATAACAAATAAATAAACGTCCAAAAAGTAATGTGTTAATATCTGAGAAGTTCAGACTAAAAGTTTACAACGTCAGAAATATGGTTCTAAGTGAAGAATTGTTGTGTTCAGGAACACACACTCACTGGCTTGACTACACCATTTCCAACTGAAATCTGAAAGCAGTTAATTGAAATTTAGTAATTCTATTTGAATTTTAAAATGCAACAATTGATATTTAAAAATTCTATATGAAAATTAAAAGACGTCAATTTATATTTAAAATACATCAGTTGAAAACTAAACACATCCATTGAAATTTAAAACACATCAATTGAATTTTAAAAATGATCAATTCAAATTAAAACTACATCAATTGCAATTTAAAGCCCAACAATGGAAATTTGAAACACATCAATTGATATTTAAAATACATCAATTGAGCCTTAAAACCTAATACCTAAATTCGGTTAATAATATTTAATTTAAACTGATAAATTTTAAATGATATCTTTTAAATTTCAATTGATAATGTATCAATATTTAATTGATGTGTTATAAATTTCAATTGATTTGTTTTAATTTTCTATTGATGTGTTTTAAACTTGAAATTAATTTATTCGAAATTAATTTAATATTTCTTAGTTTCGAACTCCGTACCCATTTCATTAGTTCAAAGAAGAGAACTGAGAAAATAATGTCAAATGATAGTCCTATTTGGAGTAATGGATACAAATCATGTAATAATCAATATTGTTTGAGTTTTTAATAAAAATTGTCCATCGACACGGAATGATCTTATATTTATATAATATATTATTAGTTATTTTCGTTCCATGATTTTAGTCGGCAAATTTGTTGGACTAAAGTTTCTACAAAAATAGAAAATCATATTTTTTAACTGCTTCTTAAAATGATACTAGTTTTTGAGGACGCGAACGTTGAAATAATGTAGTCACACTAAAACAGTGGACTGATCCGGCGCGATTTCAGCCTTACAGGTCTTATCAAACAAAAAGTTGGGCAATAGAGATTAATCGATTCTGAATACAACTACATTTTAACAAATTGTTTAATACATATACTTACAGAACCGAATTTAGGCATATCCGTGCCACATATATAAATAAAGTAATTTAATAAACTTAATCGTATTCAAAAGGTGATATTAACAGCCAATTCCTCGAACTTAAACGAACACTTTCTTTCGCTTGCTATGCAACAAACAGCTGATTTTGATTCCACTAACACACACCACAACGACAAAGCGAAAGAAAATCTATGCGAATGAAAACGTAAGCGTTTCTATACAAGTTTTGATTCCTCTATCCTTCTTTGCTGTCATCTACGCGAAAGCAAATGTCAAAACGAATCACTTTTGTGTTGGTTGTCGTGTAAGGAAATTAATGAAAAAATTCATTAATTTCGAAAAAGAACAATGGAAAAATGGAATTGATGTTCCTGAATTGGTGTTTTGCAAAATATTGCGATTCTGGGTTCAGCAAATTTGGAGCTATTTTGCTTTAAAAACACCTCTAATTATCAGGTTTTTTGGGTGTAACTCTTAATATGTTGCAGATGTTTGGAAAATTTATTATGGGTACGTAGACCGTTAGGAGTTCTTGCATTGCACATATTGTTTTTATTTGTATTTTTGAAGTTGATTTAGTTGTAGAAGTTTAAATGCCGTTTTTTAGTGGATTTTCGTGGAGTCCTAAGAAAAAATCAAAATAACTCCGTCATTTTTAATCGTATATTAACACTCAAGATGCCATTGTGAAGGCTATAAACTCAGCTTCGTAGCTTCTTTAGAACATAGATTCTTTGGAACATAACGTTAAATTATACAGCTTATTTTTATTTTTGTCGGTAGTATTTCAAAATTTGTCGAAAGTTATCATTTAAAACTACATTGATCGCAAAAAATGTTGCAAATTTTTACCAGCAGTAAAAAACGCTATTTAATACCTTTGAAATGATATGTAAATTATGTATATCCGAAAAGAAATGGTCGTAATATTTGAATTTTTGTACAACAATTTTGAAGCTTTCAGGTCTGTAAAACAGTTTAATATTGAATGTGAATGCATTAAATGTTTCGATAAAATCGGAAAAATAAGAGAAACACAATGGTTTTACAATTTTACTATCGTAACGTGTTCTTCAGTTACTTTTATATTGCGTGGTTTAATTGACCACAAATTGCTTCAAAGTTTTATCTCTTTTGTCATCAAATGAAATTCACTTTCACATATCATTGCATTTAATATCACAAATGGCCTTGGCTCTGGCTGCAGTGCGTTCCTTTCTTATCTTGTTCGTATCGATAATAACATTTGCAACATTTAAATCTTTGAGCAAAGTTGTTGCCAACAACGCTCCAAAACGATTTGAGACACCAGCACGATCTAATGCAAGGCTGAATGTTGATAGAGTAATTTTAGAATTGCCAAGTTCAATATGGTTAATTTTGTTGTCTTTTTTTTACCCACTCTAATGTAATGCGAAAAAACAAAGTTTGATTAAAGGAATCAAATTTCTAACGAAAGTGAGTGACTAGCTTTCTTTCGCGTAGATATTCGTTAGACTTAGCGGAACTGGGTGTAAAACAAACTAGTCCACAGCAGCAACATCTGCAATATATATCTGCAAACATGAAACAAAACAAACCCACCTCAAATACTAACTGTGAATAGAAACATAAATGTAGCGTTAATCTTCGTGAGAAATACATAATCAGAAAATATGCACAATAATTTCTCTCCCTAAGGTTATTTACAGTACTGCGGTTTGATGGACTATTTAACAGTTATGACAACTTAGCTGTGTTAGGCCTAGATTTAGTTCTTTTCCACATAGAAAAATGATTTTTGTTCTTGGAAAAATGCTTAAATTGCCCGTTTTGTATAAAAAAGTATGCCAATTGGCTTTTAATAGTTAACATTCTCGTTATAATATGACACATTTGTATCTGATGTCACATTATTTATGCAATACTTTGAACGAAGGGTGAAGTATTTTCAAAAATAAATTCATATTCTTGACCACACGTGTTAAGTTTGCTTCTAGCTTTGTATTAGTTATTACGCTATTCGTTTCCATAATAAGTATATAAAAAAATAACGAAACTTTCCTGAACCGATAATTTCGTTCACTTTTCATTTGCTTCGTACTCAACTCTTTACGTACATTTCGTATGCAAAATCAATTACAGGGTTGTTATAGCAAAGTTATTTCGTACGGAAACAATTGTTGGGTATTTGTGTTGGAGCGGAATTTTGACACTTCGATTATTTTAACAAATAAAAGTAAAACCAAGGTAAATCAGAGAAGACACACGCATGCAACAACAGATAAATGACAAGAAATGACTACTGGGCTTAATACTTTTAAAATCTTAGGTGGTGAGATACATCCCTAAATTTCGCAAGGCATGGGAAGAAAATCCTATTTCTTTTAAGAAGTGTTGTAACCCACCAAAAATGACTCCAAAGTAAAATGTATTTATTGCAAGTGTACGATTTATGCCAAACGCTGCCATATAAAACGCCTTTCTAAAGCCCAAAAACATGTGAACGAAATGGAATCTTTTATCGGCATACACTTGGTACATCCACAGGCTTTATTTAGTACTATAGATGCAACAGAAAAACAACAGTGTTAGGCAATACAGACATTCGTCGAATCTGCAGTCCACACACCGTTTTCCTGGAGTAACAATCTGAAAAGATTTTTCAAAAGGACCGGGTAGCTGTTAAAATTGAATATAATAAATTGCGTGTGAGATATAGTTTGCGTGAGAAATACGACATCGCCGCGGCTGGGATGGAAGGCGCGAATCCGAGAGATACCATTTTCGATGACTCTGAGTGTAGCTCAGGCTGAATTTGAGCGATGGCACCGGATACGTTCACTTTGAGAACACTGGTATTTGTGGCTTACTGTCATGGGCCTCACACTTAAGTAAACCCCACAAGAAATGTTTAACTGGGTCAAATCGCTCGTTGTATGTAGCCAATTCACGTCACCTCTGAGTGAGATAACCCTCAAATCATTCATGCAGAAGTCCTGTAGTCAATATCGTTCATACCCATACCAAGCAGTTTTGTTTAAAATAAATTGATTACCATCGATCGGTAGCGCTCTCCGTTGACGATGATATCAATGCCATCATGGTTTTCGATAAAGTTCGTACCAATGATGCCGTCGGACAGCAATCCACACCAATTAATGGCTTTCTGTGCATGCATTTCCCCTTAGGTGGACCTCGTGTGAATACCATCCTAAATCCGGCTATCTTTGTTGACCTACCCGTTGATCCTAAAATTAGACTTGTTGCTGAATGGGCTCATCGCGCGCATCGTTGCCACAAGAAATCATCGTTCGCATCGTTGCCACAAGAATGAAATTGACAACAAAAAATTTGTATAGTAAAGTTCCATTATTCGCACTCGTTCCTCGTTGCTGTAACCTGCCATCGAAATTTATCTCTATTGTCTGAAAAATAAATAACAGGAAAATTGCCTATAGATAAGAAACCGTAACCACCGTGAATTGTCAAAACCTATCCGTCCCTATTGGAAACCCCTCATTTATGTATCGTGTAGCAAGTTCTCGACGGGGTTTTACTTTCAGTCACAGTTAAGTTTGTATCAGTTAGTGAACTCCTGGGAAGTGTATCAGTTTGAACTAAGATACGGATTTCGCGCATTAGCTAGAACAATTGCATTCGTTTTGGGTTGAGAAAGGAATTTTATTATCAACAAAAACAATAAAAACTAATGGGTTGAGTTTTATTGATTGCTCTGACTTTCAATTTGTGATCATATATCATGTTTAAAGAACCTTCAAATTCCCCACTATATACGAGATTAAACGAAATTTTACAATTAAGATATTGTTATTATACCAACGTAGGAGATCTCCACAATTAAAAAAAATAGAACATTATTATTATAGTATTAAGATGAATGCTGAAAACCCAAGCAGCAACGAAGATGGAGTCTTCATTTTGACAACTAAAGACAATATTATAATACTAATTAAAATCTGCCCATATGAAATACTATTATAAATGTTCTTCCGTAGCCCTATTCATTTAATAAGCCGTTCAAATTCACCTCAGTGTTGGGAAATTATATGTTGAAATTATATGTGATTTCTTAAGCCGATACCCGCCGCCGTTTTTATCGACTTACATTGACTTGAAACATGAGCCGGCTAAACAACAAATCCGCCGACAATCTGATATTGGTTTGGAATACAATTTGTCACAATTTTACCCATGTGGAAAAAAACAAATTATATTAAATGGAAAAAATCCGTTGGTGTCACCTACCTTATGGAATAACATCATAGTTTATGGTACGAATTCTTTTGTAGAAAAGTTTTTGAAAAGAAAGTTTTTGAAAAAAAATTTCTATAAGAAAACGTTTACAACACATATTTCTATGTATAAACTTTCACAACAAAAGATTTCAAAAAAAATGTTGGACAACACAGATTTTTAAACGAAATTTTGGACAACAAAGTTCCCTGCAGAAATATTTTGGTAGCATACTTTTCTAAAATAAACCGTAGACTACAAAGGTCTCTAAAAGCAACCATTGGCTACAATGTTTTCTAAAACAAACCTTTAAGAACAAAGTTATCTAAAAGAAACCTTTATCAACAACAACCTGGCTAACCTGGCGGCGGCGGCTGTACCAACGTGTTAGGAAATTGACCCGGCTGCTGTGCAGAGTTCAATTCTTAAAAAATTTTACCTACTGCTGTTTTAGGTGTAATGTGTGCTGTAACCTATTAGGTAATGGGACTGGCTGTTGGTGTTGTAGCATGTGGAATTTCGCCTGACAGTTGTTATGCAAAATTCAAATGCCATTTAACGGACCCTTGGAGTAGGGAAAAATCTACGCGCGGGCGTGCGTAAGTGAGTGTGCGTGAGCACTATTTTCGCGTGAGTCACGCATATTTCCAAATGGTTGATATCATTTACTTTGTTGTTAAACAAAATATTTTTGGAAAGCTTCTAATATCATTTTCCTCTAAAAAGCGTCGTTAATCATCTTTGTATTTCAAGGAAAACTGCTACAAGCGAAGGAGTTATTTTTCGTTTTACAGTGAGACCGATTGCAAAAAATCAGAACTTCTAAACTATAGGTCCGATTGTTTTAGAATGTACTAAGTATTTGTAGGGGAGGAGTCAGGCTTTCAGAATCTGGTATTTAGAGGCAACTTGTTTCAACGTACGTTTCGCTACAGGACCACAAAACTTTTATGGCATGTAACTTCTTAACTTGTAGCCCGATTTAAATAATCTTTGTTTTTGTGATTCTTCTAAGTTGCACAAACCAAACACATGCAGAGTGTCTAACCGCTATAAAATTATCTTGAATCAAAATTTGAAAATGTAAATACTCACACTGACTTGTTCTTAGTTTTTTTAGTAATAACATGGTCATTTTGAGTAAAAATGTAGTTCTAAAAACATAGCTACATTGGCAAGACTTCAACCAAACGTAAGTTGAAAACATTTTTAAATTATTTAAAACTTGTCAAATTTTTTCAAACTGAGAAAACAAAATTCTTAAATTCTAATTCTTTCAATAGTTTCTCAAATGTTTTGTAAGAAAGATATAAAATGTTGTACTTTTTTTAAGAAAGGGCCTTGCCAAAGGTGCTAAATGTATTTTAAAATTTTTTGGCATTCACTCTACAGCCAGCCTTGGCTGAAATTTAATGAAATTTAAATTTAAAATTTTTCAGTTTGGGAAAAGTCTCGCTTTTTGATTTTCACATTTTTTTAAACCAAATTCTACACTGAAATCAGGTTAACTACAATTCAAACAAAGTTTTGATCGTACGCATAATCTTGATCAGCAAACTTAAATTTAAAAAAAATCGAATTTTCAAAACAGATTTTTTTTGTGAGTAAAAATCCCACATTAAATTAATCATACATTGGGCTATAATACAAGATTGGGGTATTACGTAGTTATATACATACTTCAAACCCAATTTGCGTAGAATAAAAAAACATCTTTTTTAATTTTTTTTCGTAATTTTTCGAAAAATGCAGTGCGGTGGAGTCAAGGATATGTAGCATTTTGACTCAAAATGACCAAGGTTTTACCAAAAAACTAAACGAAGTTAGTGCAAAAATGTACATGTTAAATTTTTAATTCCAGCTATCTTTGTAATGGTCAGATTCTGCGTGTTTTTGTTTATGATGCTTAGTGGAATTTCAAAAACAAAAAATCTGGTAACAAGTTTCGAAGTTACATGTCGTGAGTGTTTGAACATCACAACAACCTCACACTGTGTAGTAAAACGTGCGTTGAAACAGGGTGCATTTAGATACAATAGTCTGAAAGCCTGACTCCTCCCCTATAAATACCTAGTACTACATAGTAATGACGTATAGAGCTGCCATTGTTCTCATCTGACGTTTCCTTTCACACTATTCGCGGTGCGGTCGGTGTAATTTGACATAATTGTGTAAGTAATTTGACATAAATTGACTTACACCAGGTGGAAGTACAAAATTGTTGACTTACAGTTTTCATGTCGTTTTTTAAATGTATTTTTGACTTTTTTGTTATATTTTATTGTTAGTATATATTTGTAGTGTATTTACACAAAAATTTTAACGCACAAATGAAAATGCCGGTGCTGATTTTTTGTCGGATGGTTTAAGCCATTGCCTCTATCTTGTATTATTAAAGCAATACTTTCCAACATCCAACCAACCATCTTCAACACACCAAATGTCATCAATTTACTGAGAGAGTTGGCGTCTCTATACGTCATTACTCTATGCCTAGAACGTTCTAAAATAATCTGACCAATAATTTAGAATTTCTGATATTATTGCCTATTGCCACTTTTTTACAAGTGTCCGTCTTGAAGAATAAAATGTTGTTCCTGTTTAAAAGAGAAACGGCATTCAATTTAACTTAGGGATTTACATTCAAGTATAGTAGTGTCTAATTCCTGAATATAATCCCAACTAACGAATTTAACAACTTAATTATATATATTTTTAATATTGGTTTGAATATAAAGCAAGTGGTTCTGGTAAAAACCCTGTTTTATTTTTTTGAGTAATGTTGGCGTGATTGTCGTGAATCACGCGTGATTGACGCGTGAATGTGATTAGGAGCAAATTCTGCTCACGTGAGCGTACGTGAGCATCGAACAATTCTTCGTGCGTGATTGACTGTTTTTCTTTCGTGAGCGTGAGCCAAAACTCACGTGCCCATCTCTAGTCCCAAGTGCATCTGTGATGTAAAGGGAATGCCGTTTAAACTGTCGACGAAGACAAAGAATTTCTCAAAATAGTCCCAACAAAGCTTGTCTAGATTTAGCGAAATAACGGTCAATTTCACAATCTCCAACTAAAATTTAACTATAATTGTCAGTTAAAAAATTGTCGCCCTCTATACATCCAGTAATGAATTAATGGTCAGAATTCACTGAAAAGTGTATATTTTCTAATTTAAATGAACTTCCAACTGTGTATTATCTTCAAAAAATTTATATTTCTGTCATATCCTCATGCGACAGTTCTATTTTGTTGGCTGCCGTGGGTGCTGCATTATTAGCATGCGCCACCTACCTATAATTATTCATCCATGGTCACCTCGCTTAGATATGGTGACACCTAAAGTGTAGATAATCCTTAATAATGAAAGTGCATATCACTGCAGTTTTCTTAAAGCTGTAAAATTTAAAAACTTGTTTTACAAAATATATTTATAAGCTACATTTTAGTCCAAAATATCCCATTTGATTTCTATTTCATTTTAATTTATTAGAGGAAAATCAACCATTTGCATATTGTTGAGGTTTCCAACATAACGCGAAAATTTTATAAATCCATTCCATATACTTCTGACTACAAAATGTTTGTTATCTTACTTACTTATCCGGTCTCGGACAACCCCGGGGGGTCAGGGACCTTACAAAACGAAGATAACATATTTCGCCAACCAGTTCGATCTTTTGCTTTATTTCTACAATTGGCAATACCAAGTGTACGCAGGGATTATTCAACCTGATCCCTCCAGCGGAGTTTTGGTCTTCCTATTTTTCGTCATCCTTCGAGTTCGGTTTCGAAAACCCTTCATACTGGTTCGTCTTCATCCATTCTACTGACATGGCCTAGCCAGCGCAATCGCGTTATCTTGTTCCGCTTAACTATGCCAATATCAGGATAAAGCTCATACAGCTCAGGATTCATGCGTCGCTGATACTCGCCGTTGTGCACTATAGGGCCATAAACTTTTCGGAGTATTTTTCTCTCGAAGACTCCTATAGATCTTTCGTCTGCTTGCGATAGGACCCAGGATTCTGCGCCATAAAGCAACACAGGTTGAATGCGAGTCTGGTACAACTGGACTTTTGTTACTCGAGAGAGGGCTTTATCTCTAAAGTGCTTGCTTAGCCCAAAATAACATCTATTCGCAAGCACAATTCTCCGCTTGATCTCAAGGCTGACGTTGTTGTTTTTGTTCACGGCAGATCCGAGGTATATAAATTCGTCCACTACCTCGAAGTTATAACGGTTATCAACGTTCACGCTTTGGTCAAATCGCGTGGAGGCCCTGTTCGTTGAAACCATTAATTTTATCTTGTCCTGATTTACCGTCAGACCCACTTTTGCTGACTCCTTCTCAATTCTCGAAAAAACCGCAGTACCTTCCCTAATTGTGCGCCCAATGATATCTATATCATCAGCATACGCGAGCAGCATGTGACTTTTGCTGCTGTATAATCTTAATGTCATGGCCAGGGCAGCTGTCATACGTTTGCTCTAGGAGCTCATAGAATATGTCTTTGGCATCATCACCTTTCATGCACACAAATTCGGGAAATATAAAAATATTTCGCTTTTATGCGGATTGTGGCTATACGTTCACTCCCAGGATTGAACCTAGAGACTAGATGTCGCAGTCTTTTGCCAACTACAAATCCGCAACCAAATTCATGTTTTTTTCATGTCAACTGTAGTATATATCGCAGTTTATTTTTCTTGTGTAGCCTTGTCCTGTCCATTGCATTTCCTGGATAGCGGTAATGTCAGTCTTATAACTTTCGAGGACAGCTGCCAGTTGGATACTTGCACCGGATCTATATAGAGTTCTTACATTCCAAGTGCATATCCGTAAATCGTGGTCCTTATAACGTTTGCGGGGGTCGTCAACAAATATGGTTGTTTATGTTTTCTTGTTCGTTTACGTATTCTCACTGCCATTATAAACGGTGGCGGGAGGCAAACCCATGTCATGATAATATTCACCGTTCACCGTAACTGTGTTACCTGCACCATTTTCGAAGTAGTAGAGTGCTATGACTTCGGCAGTCCAAAAATCACTCCAAACACGTTGATGCATTGTATTTGCAGCCCAAAAATCGGCATTAACTGCTTGTTGTTCAAACGTCCAGTTGGTAAAAATACAGCACTGTAAATGGTCATTTGGACCTGAAAATTCACGCAATGCGCGAAATGCACTTTTTGCAGAACGACCATTTTCATAAAACGCGTTGTTCCACTAAATATCGCTCCATGGCTAAGTTTGTCAAAGCCCGTAATACCTACTGTATTAAAGAAAATGGAAAAATAAACATTAACTCATCCCAAATAATTGATGTCAAAGATCTACATTTCAATTGAATCACCTTTTAATAAAATATTTAATTTGAACTGTCGAAACACTTAAAAAACAAAGTTAAAGAAAAAAGAATTATATGGTCAAACACAAGGTGACCTCGAGTAAGAAGTTCATTATAAAATATGTGTGAGCTCTACAGCATTATTAAAACATTTACGAGTTATTCCTCACGTCAAAGAATTTATTTTGTATGTATTATATTTTATTTTTCATAAATGGAACTAGCGAGGGGAATTTCACCTATGGAATGGTTGAAATTATGGTTATTATTACCGACGGAATTTTGGATGTAGTACGAGTACTAAAGCCACAAATTTTCTTCGACTGTTCTAGAGGTAGTTTTTTTAGATTGCTTATTTTGCAATTTAAGTTTAATCGGGCACTAAATTAGGTTAAATTTACGACCCAAACACTAAAACTTATTCACTTAAAATAGATAAAGCTATACCACGTTCAAATTTTAAATAAACCCTCCAAATTGAGAATGTGTAAAGTGAGCTCCATAGTCGTAATTTCGTCATCAAGCTAGTACGGCTTTTACCTAATCGCATCATTGCACAGTATTTGGGAGCAGGAAACTTAGTGTTGTTTTTCCAAAATACAAAAATAGTTCTCATATCTTAGATTAAGAATTAAAAATGAGAATTAAAATCAAGCAAACATTGCCAGATAACAATTTTTAACTCTACACCATCTTCTAAACTTGTAAAAAAAACCTGAAAGTGATTTTCTATCAGCAAGTTGTAAGTTCCACAGAAAAGAAAAAATTAAATACTCTAAAATAAAGAAAACAAAAGTACAAAAGTAGTGTGCCATCGCTGATGGTTGGACAGTGCCGAGTGAGGCATCCAACAAATTAAATCTCACACGTATGTGTGTTCCTACGCTTGTGTTTACGTTCATGAATGCAAAACACAATCTCACACATGACACGTCCAATACGTCTTGAAGGAGTGTGAATGCACCTTCAATTCGTCCAAGAAAGCAAAACTTACAACAACTGTGTCTCCTTTACCATGATACAACATAGAATTTACAAATATACAAATGTGTACACACACATGCATCCGTATATGTTCTTGGAATTAATTTCAGTCATTCCACCCCAAATGCCCAAAATCTTTGTTCCATCCGTATGACAAACTCTCTAGTTTTCTATTAAGCGAATGCAATTCGTAGCGCAGGTCATGCAAACAGTTTCCATGGAACCAATAGACTAGTGCGCGATCGGCTAGGACAGGAATTAACCTCTCTGAGTCTCGGGTAACGTATAGAGTGTAGTTGGGTAGAACTGCATCATAGTGCTCAGAGGTTGCTACATACACACACATTAATATTTAGGTAGGGAAGAGCTTCACGTGATGCTTGACGTAGAAGCACACATGGATGTGGACACCCCGAAAGAAAACTCAAAGATATGCAAAATTCGTTGTGTGTTCTCAGCACATGCATACATATCCAGTGGTGTGAATATACGCAAGCAAATAAGAATAACCGTTGTATGCATGTTCATTTATACACTCCCGTTCAAACTGCAGGCATCCTCAGCAAGTCTATAATTTATTTGAGAAGCATGCATCAGCATCAGCATGAACATCACCATCATCGACATCGTCACAGCAAAAGCCATTGCAATAACAACCGCCAAAAAGGCCGGAGAATACTCGTATTCCGTTTGCTTATTCGCTCACTTTCTTTCTTGGC
This sequence comes from Phaonia tiefii, assembly GCA_963931995.1. Lineage (NCBI taxonomy): Eukaryota > Metazoa > Arthropoda > Insecta > Diptera > Muscidae > Phaonia > Phaonia tiefii. The sequence continues at coordinate 237,703,211 of OZ008367.1, forward strand.
ATTAGTACTATGGACGACATCTTTCTGATTCTTTCTTGCATGTGTTGCCGTTTGTCGTATGTTCTCGGTGGCGGTCAATACAGTTGGCATCCTTCCAAGTCTGCGTAATCGTTAGATGTCGATGCTAGGTGTATTTCGGTTTCTACCATTGTTTCCCATTCTTGACAGTTCCGACGTTGTTTCGAGTAACTGTACGTACATCTGTACGTAACGACACACAAACACCGTAGCGTTTGTATGTATATGGGCAAGGACGTGGGTTTGTTAGTCCTTTGGCTAGGATAGTTGGTCAGAACTGCCCAGCAAGCAACTAAGATTCTGCTTTCCCTAAGTAAACCATCCTTTCTCACGGCAAATGTTGCTACATTAGAATTTCCTAAACAAACACAGGAGCAATATTATGTGTTTGGCTGTGCTCCTTTTGGCCGTGTGTGGGCAAAGTGGAATAGAAAACGTATCGAGAAATGGTTATGCAAATAACCAGCAACGTCGTACAGCCAAGGGACCTCCAAGGTACAAGAAGAATTCTCAACTTGCGAATGCTCTATCACTACCTAAAACACACAGTCGACCACGTAAATACATGTACATGTGTTGATAGTGTGTGTGAGAATTGCGCTACCTCTCCTCACACTGATTATAAATAACTAAACAACAGTAGAAGGATCTTAGTATAACAGCAAGAACACACACTTAGTGTACATACATACGGTCATTCGAAAGAAGTCGTATGTGTGGATGTGCAAAGCCTCTACTCGTGCTGGACATACGACGTATAAACACATTCATGTGTATATACCGAAATGAGAAGATTGTGTCCGTGCGTGTGGGCTGTTGAAATTTGCGTGCGGGTAACATTTTGTTGGCCACTGAAGAAAAACGCACAAGACACATCCATTCCAATGTACATACATATGTATGTATGCAACGTCGAACCTACATACAAACATACAAACATATTTACCACTTCTACCCTGTGTTGATTGTACAAAAGGATGCTGATCCAGGGTTCTATGGCCACTAGTTTGACATTTATGCATAGTTAGAGAGGGGGTGGATTGTCGGTGGTGATTTGGTCGGTTGGGAAGTTGGTGGGTTGGCGAATTGGTGGCTGGGTCTAACGTTATTGATTGCAATGGAGAAGTCTTGGTGGCTTTGTGTGGTTTGTCTTTGGGAATATACATACATAGCTTAAAAGGTTTGTATGGAACAGCAAGTAGTTTAGAATTTCTTGCGCTGTCGTTGTTCTTGCGTTGTGCGTGCCATGCCCATATGTGTGTGAGTTCCATAATGTATTTATTTGTGTTCTGCCAACGCAATGGTCCAGCAGTTGAGTTGCTTGGATATTGTTTTCGGTAATCCAAACTTGCATACTTTCCTTCACAGCAGCATCATATATTTGCGCAATTATATACAAGGTATGTGCAGCTGATGCTGCTGAAGACTACAACCCTTGCGTTTCCCTATTACACGAGTCCAGTCAACTAGCAAATTTTCTTATCTACCATGGAGCCAGGACATCATGCTCCCTTCATTTGCAAGTGCATCAAAAACACACATGTTCACATACATGGTACTCCATCTAAGTTGGACGTCCTGGCCCTTGTTGCCAAGGCATCAGTGCCCACCCAAACTGCCAGGCAGTTCAATACGATTCGGAGAACACGACCGATCGTCTTTGCCAAATCCCAGTATTCAAGGACCTTCACTGTCAAACCGAAATGCATAGGTGTCTGCCATAGGCCTATTGGATTGAAGCGATTCGAAGTCTCAGTGGAGTGGTAAGTGGCCATTTCGCAAACGTCACCCTGTAGTTGTAAACAAAATGTTGTGCAAAACTTGTAATGTTTTAAAATGGCCTCAAGTAAAGAAAGTATACATTTTTGCTTCTGCCATAAGTAAACATACGAAAATTCGGACCACACAGCCTCATTTTTTAAGTCCGTGTGGAAACCTAAGGAACATTTGTACATAGATATGTATGCAAACACACACACACACGTAAGTGTGCTTAGATGTTTGTATGAGTGTTTGAATGTACAGCGCTTTGTTTTCTATGAACATCTAATGAAACATTCTTACCAACCTACACACTGACCACCAGGCAACCATTCAATTTAACCAAACCAAAGAGCAGGGCAACCCAACCGACGAAACTAAAGGACTTTCTTCGCTGCTCTCAAGAATCCTCCCGTTCCTCAGCAGCAGCAGTGATGGCAACAACAACAATAACAACAGCGACAGCAACAAAAACTAATCCTTGTACAATTTCTTTGCTTTCTCATCAGCATTTGCGTCCTTCTGCTCGCCACCTTGTCCCCGTGCACGGATAAAATGGAATCTAACATCCTTTGTATAATATTTCCTAATGGGGTATGCAAACGAAGCACGGTCATTCCTGTTGGCTTCAGTGATTCTACTTTGTGTTGGTCTCATACGAGGGCAGGGGCACTATTGGGTCGGACAGCTCGTTCGTAGTCGACATTCGAAGTACGCGAAAACTTCCTTTATTTTGGGTCACCCGCCAAGTGTGAGGATTATGTAGGACTGTATGTGTGCTTGTGACGCTGAATATGTTACTGATGTCGGTGCTGGGCACGGGTGTGAGTTGGTATGGGATGAATGAGCAACTTGTGTATGTAAATTACGTTTGGTCGTTGTCTTGGACATGCATTTGTCGGTCGATAAGTTTAGCGTAAGTGAGGAAAATGGATCGTTGGGACGACATCAAACGGTGGCCACGACAGCGAAGATTTTGCAGCAGCAGCCGTCATGTGTGTCCTAGATCTTAGTGGCCACCGCTCACACATACACACCAAGCATGTTTGTGCGTAAGTAGAGTTACGTTCACTTCGTGATGTTGGACAGAGATGGAAAATTTTCAACGGCGCCACAACCACCATCTTCATCGCCAGCAACACACTAACCCTCCACTACAACTGCTACCAACAACAAATTTGTACCTTGGTCAAAAGGACTTCAGCCCGATATCCTAAGAGTCCGTGTGTTAGCTTGTGTGTTTGTGATAAAGTATAAATTGCAAAACTAAGATGCAAAACAGTATTTGACTGGGCCATATGACACAGTGGGGTGGGTTTGGGTGTTCTCTGTCACAGTGGGCTGTTGGCAAGTGAGCAGTGTGTCCAGTCAAGCGTGTGTCTTCATAATGCTCTCTGTGAGGATGAAGAATGGATAGTCTGGATGTTCGAATGACTAGACGTCAGTGCTAAGGTAATGTTGATGATGCTAGCAGTGTATGTAGGTGTGTGCGTCCTGCATGAACTTATTTCGTCAGGATATGGTGGCCGTAAGAGTCGACTTCGCACATCCATGTGTGAGTGATTTAGAAACCCTCTTAGCCTTAGCGTTTTCTCAAAATTATTAGTGTCGTGTGTACATTTCTAATATTCAGCATCTCCGAACTCCTTACGCTGCCGCCTGATTTTTGTTACGGTCGAGGTTGGTGTAATGTTTTTGTTTTGATTCCCTCCTCCACTTATTCCGGGTCTGGTAATTATTAAAGTTGTTTTGCAGTTTGTGAATTGAGGGAGTTTTTCTAACGTCCTGTTGCGGCGCGATGGACTTTTCTTCATTCCATTGGGTCAACCCGTCCTCCCTGCGTGATTTTGTGTGTTTGTGAGTGTGGGTAACAGTCGCCTTCTAACTTTGCATACGGCTTGTATCCTTTAGTTGTTATTGTTTTTGAGTCTTGTAGATTTGGTTATGTCCTGTACGTCCTGTTCAAATTCTCTTGTATCTTTTTGTAGATAAGTATCGCTGTCGTTTGGAAATGTCCGTCTTGAAATACTCACACGTGTGGGTGTGTTTATGTGTGTAGTTTCTTGTAGGTATGTAGTATATCCTTCGTACATTTGCATTTGTTTCGCAGAGGGCTTTAGTGTCCATCTAAATTTCGTTTTAAAATTGAGAAAAGAAAGGACCAGTGGACAAAACATACACACTCTCTCGAAATCTTTACGAGGGCAAGGCGGTGGAAAATGTGAAGGTGTGTTTGTATTTATGTACATATGGACATACCGTATTTGGGCAAAAACACAGTGGCTTCGTGTAGATATTTGTTGATACGTTTCTTCGATTTCTCGTTGTCGTTGTCGCCGTTGCCATCCTTCGCTCATGCTAATAATCTTTTTGCTTAATTCACATATTTTACTTAACAACAAGAGGATGCTATTTACTTTGACTGGGCGATCTCAAAGAAATACATTTGAGGCATATACATACATAACCATACATACATTATCCACTTACATAGCACATAGCACTCACCGCTATGCAAGACAATAGGCATTCTCGTGTATCGCCCGAACCCGTGGTTTAGTGTAATCCTTATTTCGTTGTATGTTTTGTGTGTTCATATGGATTTGCTGAAAACACACAATTTCAACTTAAAACACCTGTCACTCTATTTCAACGAAACCTGCATTTCTTCAGCAAAAACACACCTACAATCACAGTTCATACAGACGTCCGTAGGTATGCTACATTAATATAAAGTCGAGGTTGATGTAACTTCCACGTCAAAAATCAGAAAGTTTCTTAATTCTAGGTATACATAATAAACTGTTCAAGGATATTTTAAACTCACATCCGGGCCATGGATATGAATACTTTCGTAACTGACGCTTTGTACGAGCAATACAAATTCCTTTCACAATTATTGAAATCATTATCCTAAATTAACGTGAGAGTAGACTCCAAGGCCGGATTTAGGTTTTGTTGTTCCCACGCTGTGCCTGTAGTACGGGTGCACTGTATTCTTTCTAATTGACCGGAAAAGTAGTGATTTAGAGAAAACCCTTTATAACATAAAAAACTTCCGATTCAATATATTCGAAATAATCACCTACGGCTAGATTTTTACAATTTCTCAACGATAAATAGCTTAAGCATTTCCAACGACGAATTTGGTAGAATTGCTATTGAAATGATAATGTTGTACTTAATAACACCTCTCAGGCTCCATTTTTGAGTGCTTGTATAAATTGAACTGTTTGAACTGCCTATAAAACTTACGCCCAACCACATTATAATTTAATTGTAGTTTCACCATTTTGTTTAATCAGTACAGAAAAACAACATTAATAATTCCACAAATTGCACTAAATATAATTGATAAACATGAACATAACATAAATTATATTTCCATGTAATTTGCCAATGCAACTTTTATCAATGAATGTTGACATTTGCAATATTTCACGATAAATTGTCTATGCAACTCTTTAGCGATCATTGACCTGATTGTGAAACTTAAATTTAAATTGTAGTTCGATAATTTCAACAGCAGCGCATTATAATTATAAATAGATGAAAAAAACAGTTTGTTAATTAAGAAATTCCAGGCAAAATCACAAATAATAAACAAGAACAAAACGAAATAAAAAAGTTGTTTTAAAAACAACAACATCGATTTTTTTACTTTTATTTATGAATCCAACGAATTGGATACTTAATTGGCGAAGAGGATTCAAAGTCAAATCATTTGACAAGAACGCTACCGCGTCATAAATTGTAAAGTATAGGAAGGAACGTGAAAGCTCTAAAGAACACGACAGCAATATACAGACATTGACAAAACAAATTGACAGTCAAATCATTTGACAAGAATGCTACCGCTTTATAAATTGAAAAGTGTAGGAAGAAACGTGAAAGTTCTAAAGGACAAATGTCGAAAAATGTTGAACATTAAAGAGATATCTAAATCCAGTGTTAAGAAAAGTTTAACTTTAAAAAAATGGTCCAAAATAAACGTGTAGAAGCGAGCGGAAAACAAGTGGACAAGGGCAAAAGAAAACTCCAACACCAAAACCAGCCAAATTGAGCAATATGACAAAATCTATCTTGTAATGGTGTAAATAATTGCGGTCGCGTTACCAATTGTGATCAATTTGAAGAAAAAGAGAAATGGTACTCCAAAGTCCAAGCTTGAAATCTCTCTCTATGATCAGCACCCGTTACATTGTAATACATAGCTTCAAAGCCGCTCTTGTAAGCTAGTGAAGAATTTTCGCGCTAAATGAAAAAAAATTAAACTACTTTTTTGGGCGGGATTGGATGAGTGTGCGTGGCAAACAACTTGAAACTTTGTACGCTGTATCTCATGAACTATCAGAGGTATGAATATGATATTTGGTATACAAGTTATTTGGACAGTTCGAATTACAGCCAGGGTAGGGTGTAAGGGGTCGGTGCCTCAGCCCCTTTAAAAATATCGACCTGATGGCCTTTCTAATAGACCGATTGTTATGAAAATTTCACAATACGTTACTGATGATCTGATGATAGTCCTTGGCTATACTTGGAAAATATTGGATGTCGCACCGTCCATACAACTTGAGACTTAACATGGCTATATATCATGAACTATGAGAGGTAGGAAGATGAGATTTGGTATATAAGATATGAGATATGCTATATGGTTCGAATTACAGCCAAGATGGAAGTGGGCTGTGCCACACCCCCTTTTCAAAAATCGCTCAGGCGGCTTTACTAATAGACCGATTGGTATGAAAATTGTATAATGAGGTACTTTGAGGGTATTTGGAAGTGATTGGATAAAGGGGGTGACCCCGCCGATACAACTTGAAATTTAAAATGGCTATATCTCTTGAACTATCAGAGGTATGAAGATGAGATTTGGTACATATGTTGTTGGTAAAGTATGAATAACAGTCATGGTGGAAGCGGGATGTTTTAAAAGAAACCGTTATAATAGTCATAATAACAGTTTGATTGTCCTGAAAATTTCACAGTATGTTACAGTTGGCCTACAGACACGAATATGCTATTTCGAAGCAAGTTGACCAAAAAGGGTCGAGGTGCCGCCCACACACGTCAATATTTGACTATTACATAAAGTATACTATATCAAACAATTGTCCGTACACCAGGCACTTGAGAACATATTTCAATATATCTCAAAAAATATACGACCGATTCGGTTTAAATAATTTTTTTTAAATTTCAATGTTTCCAGCTCTAAAAAAAATATTTGAATCAAATCGGTCATTTATCTTTTGAGATACATTGTAAAATGTTCCCAACTATCTGGTGTACGAACAATTGTTTGATACAGTGTACGAATGTGAGGTTTGGTACATATACTACTGATATGAACCAAGTTACTTTCTGAGGAAAACCAATCAAAATACGGCTCTTAAAAATTACAGACTATGAAGCTAAGAAAGTGACCTAAGTATCATTATCCCAATAATGCATTTCTTAAAAAATTTCAGAATAATCTTATAGAGGCTACTAGTTACATAATCGCGGATACTAGTTATATAATAATTATAAACGAACCGATGCCCTGATTCCACGCATTCCCACGATACCTACAAACATTCCCATCGATTTCAAAAGATTGCAGTTTCCGATTCGGATGGCATTTGCGATGACCATAAATAAAGCGCAGGGGCAGTCGCTTTAAGTCTGTGGCTTAAATTTGAAAAATCTTTGGTTTTCGTACGGACAATATTTGTTGCATGTTCACGTGTTGGTAAACCTCCAGTCTTATATATAAGTATTATTGTACCAGATGGCAGAAAGCACTTGAATAAATAGAAAAAAAAAACAAAATCGTGTTTCATTAAAATTACAATTCGGGGGTAGCGAACCGCAACGGGTACAGATATTATAGCATCAGCACACGATCGAAATCTAATCAAATACTTCTCACAAATAGTTATTTTACATTCTTCTTCATAAAATTCCAGTCAACCACAGGTTTATTTGCCCATTGTCAATTAAACGTAGCTTTATCCCGCGTTGGAACGCCAGCAGATCTATTTAGTTACTGCAAACATAATGGAACAAAATTATTTTTTTTCACCCTTTAATAATAAATAATTGGTTTCCCATTACATCCCATTTAGAAATTAGTGAGAGCTTCTCACAACCAATTATCTGTGAGCGTTCTAATTTCACACTCACGGAGAGGGACCTACAGTTTTACACGGGTTCCGAGCGGTATTTTGAGAACCTTTTTCATGGCCAAATATTCGACAGTGTCGCCGTCACTAAGCGAGGTGACCGCCGTCGAAAGAAATTTAAGGTGGTCAGAGCAGGGATCGAACCCACATTCTCATGCACAAAAGCCGCGCACCACAAACGGCCACCCTTTGGCAATACAAAAACTTTGAAGACAAAACGAAGTTTGCCGGGTTCAGTAGTTTTGAACCCAATAAGAAGTAAATTTAGAAAAGGCAAACGGAAAAAAATTTTAAAAAAGAAAATTTTCTTAAATATGTGCCTTTTCTTTAAAAATTAAAATTTTCTCAAAAAAATACATTTTCCTAAAAAAATGCTTTATCTTAAAGAAGTACCTTTGCTTAAAAAAAGTAAATTTTCTTACAAAAAGTATATTTTCTTAAAAAAAGTATTTTTTTAAATAAGTATCTTTTCTTAAAAAGTAAGTGTTCTTACAACAAATTGCCTTACCTTAAAAAACTACATTTTCTTTACAGAATACCTATTTTGTGCAACAAAATTTCTTTTATTGAGATAAGTACCTACTCGTAAAAAAAATTTACCTACTCTTGAAAAAAGGACCAATCCTAAAAAAATTACCATTTCTTGAAAAAAACATTTCTTCAAAAAAATACTTTCTCCTAAAAAAAAATAAATTTTCTTACAAAAGTTCCGTTTGCTAAAAGTACATTTTCTTAAATATAATATAATACATTTTCTTTTCTATTAGTGAGACAAGTAGCCTTTCTGAAAATAAGTACATTGTCTTAAAAAAATAACCTTTTCCTAAAAGAGTACAACTTCTGTAAAAAGTACATGTTCTTAAAAAAAGTACTTCTTTGTTCAAAAAATTGATTCTCTTATGGCTTTTTCCAACAGAAAGTACATCTTCTTAAAAATAGCACCTTTTCTTAAAAAATGTTAGCTTTTAATAAAAGAAGTACCTTTCTAAAAATGACCTTTCGGGAAAATATAATACATATTCGTATTAAAAGAACCTAAAAATACACTTGTGTTTTTTAAAAACTACATTCTATAAAAAAAATGTTTTCTTTATAAAAGTTTATGATTTTACAAAAGAATCTTTTCTTAAAGATCCATTTAAATTATCGTATTTTTCATATATAGTATATAGCGAAAGGAAATTCGTTCCAACCGGGTGCCTCTGACACCTCATGTAATTTTTTTGAGTGTTACTTTATAAATAAAGAGTAAAGCTGGCCTTGGCGAAATCGGTATCCAACGTGTCACAAAGCTCCGGGAATAGAAAAGGTATTTAATATCGATCCTAACTCTTTAGTTCTGTTTCAAAAGAAGTTTGTTTTTTTATTACGGAAACCTTAGGAAAACGGCCAAGTCTCTCGGGCTGTACCAATTGGGTACGCTAGTCCACGTGGTTAAGAGACTTAACCTTTGTGGAAACCCCCGAAACCAGTCTCAACACCCAAAAATTTAGTGACCAGTCTCAACACCCAAAAATTTAGAACTGTTGTAATAAAAGCTAGAGTTAGAACACACGTGTGATGTCTTTAATAAAACACAAGAAAGAGTGGCGAGATTTTATTGTACAGATCAAATAATGTAACAAAGCAGTAAAGGAAAGAATGATAAACAATAAGTAAACATCATAACAAGTAATCATCTGACAGTTAATCTACATTGCTATTGTTAATGGCATTAATTAACTTGCACAGTGGTTCTAACAACGACCCCCTCAATGTAGGTTCACTGTCTCACAAAAATTTACAAAAATAACTTTATACAAAAATACAAAAAGTGTTAAATTCTTACAATTAAGAAATAATCAAGCTTTTGAATTTTAATTTAAACAATTTACAAATATTTTCATGATTATGTTTTGATAAACATTTAGTCAAAATATCGGCTACGTTTTGTTCCGATGGTACATATTCCAAACATATTTCATTTGCATTGTATTTGTCTTTAATAAAATGGAACTTAATATCAATATGCTTACTCCTCTTTAACGTCATATGGCGTTTGGTTAGAAACTGAGCTCCTTGGTTGTCGCAGAATAAAGTGGTCGGCTGCCTATTTTCATTTTCGAATCCAAGTTCTGACAATAAGCTGCGATGAAATGTGACTTCTTTAACCGCCTGGCACATAGCGATATACTCGGCTTCCATTGAACTCAAAGGCACGATGTTTTGCCTTTTCGACTCCCACACAATCGGCCCACCTGCGAAAAAGAGAACAAACCCGCTAAAGGATTTACGATCAATAACATTTGATCCCCAATCAGCGTCAGAGTAACAACTCGCTGTTAAAGACTAGTGAAAACTGGTGTGATTTTAAATAGCGTAAGACATGTTTAGCTGCTACAAAATGTCACGGTGAGGATGCGAATTAAACTGTGATAATCTTGAAATTGTATGCGCAATATCTGGTCTCGAAATTGTGTCCAAATGCATTAAGCTGCCTATTAGCGACTGGTAGTTTTTAACGTCCTCCATTTCTCCACAATTTTCTGCTTCACATTTGGTCAAAATCGAACCCGGAATCATCGGTGTACTAGCAGGCTTACAGTTTTCTATGTTCCATTGTATCATTAATTCGCTGATGAATTTGTTTTGATGTATTTCTATTTTACCCCTTGGCTCACGTCTTTCAATCTCCATTCCAAGATAAAAATCGACTGGTCCTCGATCAATTACTTTGATGTGGCGCGATAAACTCTCTAATATTTCGTTCATTGATGTTTCTGATGTACACGCTAGTAAAAGGTCATCAACAGAAAGGGCTATTATATTAATTTCATTGTTGTTTCTCTTAATGAACACACAACTATCGGTTTTGCATTGGATAAAATTCATTTTCGTCAGTATTTAATTTATCTTGTGGTTCCACTGTCTACCAGCCTGTTTAAGACCATACAAAGACTTCTGTAGCTTGCAAACCTTGTCTTCATGACCTTTCACGGTAAACATTTCAGGTTTTTTCATGTAAACATCGTTTTCAAGATCACTGTTGAGATAAGCTGATACCACATCGACGTGTTTAACTAATAATTTATAGCCAATAATTTACTGCTATAGCCAAAATCAATCTAATTGTTGGCTGTCGAATTACAGGCGCATACGTCTCTGAATAGTCCATATTTAATCGTTGAAAACACCCTTGAGCCACTAGACGAGCTTTATATTTTTCTATGTTACCATCTGCAAGTCGTTTTTTTAGTGAAAACCCACTTACAACCAATTATATTCGCTCTTTCTGGTTTTGAAACCAATTCGCACGTATTATTTCGTATAAGAGATTCATATTCTTCTTTCATCGCATTTGTCCATCTCTCGCTCTCGTTGCTATTTATAGCCTCTGCGACAGTTCTTGGGTCTGCATTTAATTCTTTTATGGCATTTATTTCATGTACTTCCATTTCAGTGTTATAAATTTTCCGCGGTCTACCAACCTTACCAGTTCGGAGAATTGAAGGTCTACCTCGTTTTCGCTTACCATGCTCATTCGTTGTTTCGTCATAAAGAGATTCGTCTTCAATACTCTCATCAGACATCTGTTCCTCATCATCCTTTATTATTCCAGGTTCATCGACATTGGGCATCTGTTCTTCTTCGAAATTTTCATTGGCTAAATCTGGTATATTACAACTTGATGTTTCTGCATTATTTTTAGTTGAGTTGATACTGCAAAATTCAAAAATATTACTGAGATCCTCCTCATTTTCGCTTTGGCAAAAATTGCAATCGAATTCATTTTCGATAAATTTAATGTCTCGAGCAATTATGAACTTTTTAGTTTTAATATTATACAACCTGTACCCTTTAGTGTGAGGCTCGTATGCAACAAACGCGAATATGTAACCGTTATCGACCGGGCTTTTTATCTAGTACTACAGCTTTACATCCAAAAGTTTTAAAATACGAAACAGATGGTTTTCGACCAGTCCATTGTTCATATGGTGTAATATTGCGTAGAACCCTGGTTGGTGAACGATTTTTAATAAACACGCTTGTATTAATGGCCTCTGCCCATAAAGATTTCGGTAGTTTAGATTCTTCCAACAAACACCGTGTCATATCCATTAGTGTCCGGCTCGCCCTTTCAGAAACGCCGTTTTGCTGCGGAGTGTATGTAACCGTTGTTTCATGAACAATACCCCGTTCATCCAAGAACTTTTTAAAATTATTGTTTATATACTCCGTACCATTATCACTTCTGAGTCGCTTCAATTTTAATCCCGTTTGCCTTTCTGTTTCTGTCAGGTAGTTCTGAAATACGGATAGTGCATCGGACTTTGATTTTAAGAAATAAGCAGAAATATATCGACTATAATCATCTATAAATGTAATACAGTGCACCCCCTTGTGATTTAATACGTATGGGGCCACAAACATCTGTATGAACCAATTCTAAAGGCTGCGATGTAACGGTAGTACCCACTGGCTTAAATTTTCGTACACATATTTTACATAATGCGCATGTAATACATTCGGTAGAACTTTCAAAATTACCTTCCAAGCCACGAACCATTTTATTTGCCTCCAGTTTCTTTAGATCGTTATAATTTAGGTGTCCAAATCGTTTATGCCATATATTTTCCTTGTTATTTATGGTCGTTATCATTGCGTACTCAGGAATGGATTGAATTTGATAAATCCCATCAATTAAATATGCTTTGAATTGAAATTTATTGTTTTTGTCATATATATTGGCCAATTCTCTTAAAAACTTGACGGTAAATCCATGTTCTGCCATTTTACTGACTGAAAGAAAATTTGACTTCATTTGAGGTACATACAAGACATTTTGAAGCAAGCATTACATTGTGGTCATAGTGCTTCATACCAACAAAAAAAACGTTTATCGAGACAAACGTGGGATGAAGCACCACTATCCAGTATCCAATTATTCGCACTTAAGTCGGCCATAGCTGCAGTAACGACACACATTGCAGTATGTTCCTTATTGGATTGAAACTTGCACTCTGCACGAATATGGCCTCGCCTTCCGCAATGATAACATTTGACATTTTTAAACTTATCTGCAATACTTTTAATATTTGGCTTCCTTTTATTGAATTGTTTATATTTTAATCCAAACACCTGTTCATTTGCAGAATCGCTTTTTTCCAGTCTTCTTTGTTCTTCCTCTAAAATCTTGTTTTTTAATTCGTCTAAGGATGGTAGTTAATCTCGGCTCTCAATCGCTACTACAAAATTTTCTAATTCAGGTTGTACGCTGCATAACAAAAATATACTTAATAATTCATCTGGAATTTTAACTTCCACATCTTTCAAGTCGTTTGCCAAAGAACAAAATTGATTCATTTGTGGGGCATACTTTCACTTTGTTGGAACTTAAATCGGACAAACTGTTCACGACCTATATCGATATCATTCAATTTAAGACAAAGAATGATACAAACACATTTTTAGAAATGCACGCAAAGAACAACATCGCAAGACGCGCCAACATCAACAAGTACCGAAAGTGAAAGTAGGTTGAAACATATGCCTTCTCACAATGTTGCTGATTTTGGTATGTGTTCTGATTTGAGTGGTCTCAATCTCCCAAATAAACAGGATATTTTAAGATGTTAATTTTTCGTGGCCGAACGTGCTAAAATGGAAAGTAAAATGATTTCATATAAAACATTTACTCCCCACGTGGCACAAATTGATTGAAATTTATGTATGTAAGTAATTCGCCATTTTCTTTTTGATGTAATTGCGCATTAAACGTGACTAATATTCTTTTCTCCTAAAGTTTGTTTTTGTTAAAATTCAAACTACATAGTTTTTTTAAATTATATAAACTTATCTGTAATTGTCTTAAAGTTAAATCAAACTATTTCCATTTTTATCTTTGGCCCTAAACGTTATTAAAAATTTCTAAATTTAAACTACATTTTCTGCAATTGGCCTAATTATTATTACAATTCTATACATTTAATCTAAATTTTCTAAAGTCAAATTTAATTGACTAAAGTTTATTTAAATCTATTAATATACATACCTACTTCTTTTGTTTTTTTGATCTAAATTAAAAAACAACCTGATTTGTATAAACTTATAAAACAACCAAACACCAACATTCCCAGCAACATCTATCGCAACTATATTATTTCTATCTAAACACCTCTTTTTTGGCGCATTGCACACTGGGGTATTTGGTACCAAAACTGTCGATTAATTCCCAGGCCCCTCAGACTGATAATTTTTAGTTAGCATATCTCAAAATAAGGCGAAAACGTTAAAAAAAAAAATTATCGATAACTCGCATAGTTATCGAGATATCTGGGGTTGGGGTTTTAAAAACCTAGATAACTTTTTAACGTTTTACTAGACCAGATAATTTTGTTTTGTCAAACTTCCGAAATTGGGCGGAAAATTTAAATGCAGCTATCGATAACTCGCTTAGCTATCGCGATATCGACGATGCAAGTTTTCTGTATAATACCCAAAAATGAGCAGAAAAACTTAAATATTGCGATAATTCTACTATTTATTTATTAAATAAAAATATATTTCATTACAAATTTCAGTAGAATCAATAAATTATGCATCACCATTACTATCATCGTCTTCATCAGTGTCTTCATCATGGACATCTTCCTCGTCGGAATCACTGCCATGAGCACTATTATTGTCTCTGACATGAGCTTTTGCCAAATTTAAGGATGGAGATTGTAACAGATCTTTGCAATTTTTTGTTAGGCAATTTTCTCCTGCTTGATATTATTGGATCAGAGCTAATCAGCATTATATTAAAAACGTCTTGATTGGATTTTTCCCGACTCATTTTTCTAGAATAACTCTCTCGATATTTTTTGAAATCTTTGTTGCGAGCTTCCTGCGCTTCTTCCGATAATTCGCCAATCGGTAACAATGCGTATGCTACTATTTCATGTCCGTGAATAAAAAATTTATGCAATGTTGGAGGCATATAGTACCATGGGTAATTTTCTACAAAGATTCTAGATTTTGGCGAGAGATCTGCAAACTCCCGAAACTTATCTTCATTTACTTCATGACCACAAGAAACAACAATCAGTATATTATGCATTCTGACTACTAAATTAACGTTAATATTCGTAATTTCCGCTGAGAGTTCCGCATTCTGAAAAAACCGCCTGGCCATATTTCCGTAGTTAGAGTTACCGAATCCGGGTTTTGGATGAACAACAATTAACCCAGTCCTCTCTTTAAATTTTTTGCTTTAGTGTCTTCAACAGTTTGCTTTTCAGAGTCTGATCTAGCTTGCCATTTTTTGATTGGCAGTTTATATGACAAATGAAGAAGGCACTCAAAAAATCTAATCCATCCATGCAAAATTGATAACCCAAATAGTAAATTATCAGTGTTAATTTCCTCTTTTATCATTTTTCGATTTGGTTGAAATCTTTGCTGGTGGAGCCGCATAAGTAACACTTTTGTGTAGATGTAGTTTCAGTGAGAGCGTTACAAACTTTACCGTCTATCGTCGATAATATTAATCTATGCCTTACTACTACAACTTTCTCACCAAGTGCCACAGTTGAATTAGTTAGATGTTTATTTTCTTCACCGACTCTATCATGCTCTAGCTTTGAAATAATTGCAGTTTCTTTGATGAACGCCATTTTCAGTGGTCTCCAGAATCTGGTAGAAGAAGGGCGAGGACTCTGCCATATAATTTTTCCCCTCATACCAACCTTAATGGCACAATTGATGTTATTAACACAGAGGAATCACTAGCTTCTGTGCCATGAAATGCTTGTTTATATGAGCTATGGCCAGAACTCCCATCGAAACCCCATTTTGTTTATAAACAAAATTCAGACAGGTCTTTTTTGTTTAAAGACTCTACCACACAATCGTGTAGCAGTACTAGGCGTTCAACAGTGTGATTAAGAAGCGCCTGTAAGCCAACTTCGGCTGAAGATTCACATACACTCATACTATCGCTTTTTGGATAGCATTGTTTTTTTGCAAACTGGACAGCAGTGTACGAGGGAAACCTTTCTGGAGCAGCCTGTTTCACAATATTATATTGATGCCGCGACAGTTCAGCTTCAACCAAAAATGCTAATGCTTCTTCACTACTCAGTTTGTTGGACGCTCTCGTTGGTTAAGAAGAAGCTACATCATGTACTAACTTAGACGCCCCAATAAAACCAGATTCCCTTAACTTTACTTGAGTTGCAAAAGCTAGCATTGACAGGGATGTGTTGTCTCTCAAATCCTTCGTTTTTTTGTACTTTGTTTTTGAGCCGCATTCTTGGAAAGCAATTTCTTTGCGACTTCGTTTCAGCTGTTTAGTACAAAAAGAAATAGAAGACAAATTTTGTGGAGCATTTACAAAAAAAAAATTTTAAATATTAGATCACTTTTTTTGCTAAAATTTTTTTTCTAAAAAATAGTTTAATACCTGACGTTGAAGGCTCCATACACAGATTTTAATTTTACTGCAAGTTTTTTTAAACGAAAAAACACTTTGATAAACTTGTAAATATCACTTTTACAGCGAGCGCAAGCGAACAGAGAATGAAAGTGTAAATTGAAAAACACAATGCAGGTACACTATACAACTTAGAACCATTATTATTTCGGTTAGTGATGCAGAATTATGTATACTGTCAATGGGTATTAAGTATTCGAGTGTAACTTCAAAAATAATTTTTTAATTAATCTACAGTTTTGATACTCAATACCCCAGTGTGCGTCAGTGGTGCAATGGGTAGTGTGCGCGCCTCTTGTACGTGAGACCCTGAGTTCGATCCGATCAAAGTATTGAGCCATGAAAAAGATTCTCAAAATACCGTTCGGAACCGGTATAAAACTGTAGGTCCCAATCAGCGAATATAAAACTAGAAAGCACAGAGGTGACTGGTTGTGAGAAGCTCTCCCAAATTCCTTCATGAGATGTAATGGGTAAACATTTATTTATTTTAAACATTTCCTGAAACATCTTCAACTACGCTGGAAGGCCTCTCCGCATCGTTGAAAAATTTCTACAACCATAAAAACGCAATTCAGGAAAACAATTTTACTTTTAATTCAAATATGTTTTATGTGTTTCATTATCACCGAAGACATTTTATCGTAAGAGAGATTTGTTTTCTCTTTGGTGTGAAATTAAAGGCAGTGATCAAAAGCAAATATGCAATAAGATCTCTTCTGTGTCGGTTGCTCAGGTTTTGTTGTTTTTTATGCCTATTACCACGTTTGTTTACTTTCGCTACAAATATATACATATGTATATGTATTTTTTAGCAATTATGTTTTGAATATAGTTTGGGATTTTATTTGAATTGGAATAAAACAGAATAGAAAAATGAACTAGATTTCATTATTAAGTAAAAGAAGGTCGTAGGTAATAAAGGTTTGTGCGTGGGGGTCTTCCTGAAATAATGCCACGTATGTACCCAACGGTTTGGAGGGTTAAGAGGCTTGGAACTTGTCCAGCTAAATTCTAAAATACGCATTGTTGTTGTATGTTGTCCTACACTCAGCTAGCTTGCTGAGCACGCGCGTACCGCTCCCTTAAAGCGATAGCTCAGAAAACCATAGGTTTTTTCGTGGTGTGAATGTCTTATAACAGAAATTGGTCTTATTTTTAGATTTTGATTTTTTTTTTTACAAAACCCTATATTACAGTTATAGCCAGCAACAATATCATAATATATAAAATAATATATTATAGATATTTGCATAAATTTCCATATTATTGAGTATACACATTTATTCAGTATAGTACATAAGTATGCATTGTATAAGTATATAAATTAGAAAATAAATTAAATGTATTTAAATTAAACCTATTTATATTGTCTTTATGTAGCTATAATCTTTAAGAATGACATTCTGTAGATGATTGAATAAAAAAATTATTAAAATCGATCATTCTACATGGTTGAATGAGATCCAATTAAATTCCTGAATATCATTCCACAATTTAACCCTTTAATTTTGATCGGGGATTCGAGATCATCTGTAAAAAATTCATGCGACATAGTCCCATTTATAGGTAGGTGCATACAATTTTATTATATACGCAGTACGGACAAAAGCGAAAAAAAAGTTTTCCATAAACAAACTACCGTTGTTCACATTTTTAATTATTTTAAATTGCAAAACACCAACAAAAAATTTAAACTGATCAGTTGTTGTTAGCAGTTGAGTATTTCGTAAGCTAAGATCCATAGAACTAATCGAAATTTAACAGTTTTGACGGTATAGTGAACAAACTATGAGCGAAATTTGTCAATGTTGTGTCAGAGATTATTATAATATAATACAGATGCTAAATAAATTTAAGAGTAAAGCTGGAACAAATCCTAATTTGGATAGCGATGATATAATCCATCGGAAATATTGTAAAAACGTATTTCAGCTGTGAGCGGAAATTGAAGCCGAGTATTTATGTTAAACCATTTTCTAAATCATTTCTAAAATATTGTTCACAATTTGCTTTTCAATTTATCAATTATGATGATGCTCAACATCGCTAGAAGCAGGGATGCCAGTATTTCCGAAGCAAAAAAACACCAAAACGGCAATAAAGTCTGTGTTCATAACGATAGAAGTTTAATAACTCAATGGATTTAAGAACGGAATATTCACATACGTATATTATACATTGAGTGGCCGTCGGTGGTGCAATTGGTAGTGTGCGCGCCTCTTGTACATGAGATCCTGAGTTCGATCCCTGCTCTGACCACCTTAAATTTCATTCGGCGCAGGTCACCTCGTATAATGACGGCGGCACTATCGAGTATTCAGCCATGAAAATGAACCGGAGTATAAAACTAGAAAGCGCACAGCTCACTGGTTGTGAGAAGCTCTCCCCAATTCCTTCATGGGATGTAAAGAAAAACTATTTGTTTTTTGTGTACATTAGACATTGAAGCTGGAATTGTAATTACGTTTTATAACCAATTAAAGTATTCACGAGGAGTCTTATAGTAATGTGTCGGAAAGTCATATTTAATAAAAAATTTCGTAAAAGCTCCAGAAAAGGTAATAAACTATTTTAAAAAAGGGCGAAAAGGGAAATCATTTCTGATACATTTTTCTAAGTGACAAATGTTTGGTTGTTGCCGCGCACCGGTCAACGTTTGATAATTTTAATAATTTTTTTGGTCGTGCGGTATTTTTTTTACTTCAAAGGTATTGTGTCGGCGCCTACTTAGCGTAAAAACAGAATAATTTGCAAACATAATTCTCCTATTATCTCCGGGCTGACGTTGTTGTCCTTGTTCACTTCGGCTCTACCACTTCACAATTAAATCGGTTGTCGATATTTAAGTCCGGACGAAGTCGAGAAGTTTGTCAGTCGTTGACACCAGCAATTTTGTCTTGCCCTCATTAGCAGCAAGACCCACCTTCGCTCATGCTTTTTGTATTCTTAAATATACTGCAGTAATCTCTCTCAAATTTCGCCCAATGATGTCTATGTCGTCAGCATACGCCAGCAACATATGGCTTTTAGTGTTAATGGTCCTGTTCGTATTTACTGCAGCCTTTCTCATTATTATCTCCATTAAGATGTTGAAGAGATTGCACGAAAGTGTGTCACCTTGTCTAAGTCCTCGCTTGGTACAGAATAGTTCGGTAACGTCTTTCCCCACTTTCACTGCTGATTTGGTGTTGGTCAGCGTCATTCTACAGAGGCGAATCAGTTTTGCGGGAATACCAAATTCAGACATAGCTTCGTACAGGTCCAATCAGGTTTTCAATAATTGGCTTTAGTCTTTCACATAATACGCTCGACAAGGCCTTATACGCGATGGATAAAAGACTGATACCGCGATAGTTGGAACAGACACACGGATCACCCTTTTTGAATACAGGACATAATACACTGAGACTCCAATCGTCGGGCATAGATTCCCTCAGCCATATACCGCATATGAGTTGATGCATATGGACTATCGGTCCTTCGCCACCTGCCCTAAAAAGTTCAGTGGGTAGGCCATCCGCACCAGCGGCTTTGTTATACTTCAGGCGGGAGATCGCCGTTATAATCTCGTCTTGGTTGGGGGGGGGGGGTCTCTCCACATTTTGAGCACACACTGCTTCTCAGTCACCCGATTCCCATTCTTGTCCTTGCACGAGGGCAGCCCATTATAAGGCCCGTTGGTCGATCTTCTTACCCTCTGGAAAAACTTTCGGGATTCACCATTCATTCTGCACATTTCGGTTCTTTCACTCTCTCTCTCTGATCCCACTGCAATTTTTTTCGCCAAAATAGTTGGTTTTCCTCCCTTCTCAGCTTCTTGCACCCCTCACTCGCAGCAGGCGTTGTAACTGACTGTTTCGTTGCCATACGTGCGGCGTCTTTTTCATCAGTTTTAATGCGACATTCTTCGTCGTACCATGGATTATCCTTCTGCGGTTAATGATAGCCAAGTTCAATCATTGCAGCGATTTCCAAAGAATGGGAGATGTGCTTCCACTGCTCATCTGGGTCTTCGGGAGGGGGGTATTCTGCTATAGCAGGAGAGAGAGTTTCTGTCGATACGACATTGATATCTCCGGTATTTGTAGTTTGTCAATATCCAGCTTTTCCTGTGTTCGGCTTCGTACGTTTTTCGCCCTGCTCAATCTCGTGCGAACTTTCGCAGCCACCAGGTAATGATACGAGTCGATATTGGCACCTCGAATCACACGTACATTTATTACACTAGAGGAGTGCCTGCCATCTATTACCAAATGATCTATCTTGTTCTTCGCCCGTTGATCAGGAGATATCCAGGTCGCCTTATGAATGTCCTTATGCTGGAATCGTGTGCATATACTACTACTATTAAAATATGAAGAAAACATCGATTTTGCTAAATTTACAGACTAATAGTACATTTATGCCACATAACAGGGCTGTGCCCTTTAGACCCAAAGGAAGATATACACAATGTAACCTGTTAGTTCTGACATTAAGAAGCACCGATCGTAGACGAATTTTGTATAGACACATTAATTCTCTCAATAAATTTAAAGTCACAGGTATGGTTGCAACATGAACAGTGGTTGGTGGAAAGCATGTTCTGCAACAACAACAACCGCATTCAAGTTTTTGTAGCAAAATAGTTATATTAAATACAATACAAATGTATTTCAAGCATAAAGGTCGACAAAAAAGTGCAAAATACATTTAAATTTCACAGTTCTATACGAACTACTACACCTGCTTTAAGTTAATTTTCATCGAATTTCTCTCATTTGCAAAGAGTGTGAAATGAAACGTCAGATGAGAGAATTACTTCGTCTATACTAAATTCGACTATGGCACCGATGCACCTCATCATAAAACAATGTTATTATTTGCTTCTAACGATACCGAAATAGATACATACAAACCCAAAAATTTTGACTTTGATGCATTTTTAATCGGATAAGAAGCAAAATAACCAACTAATTGTAATGCCACTAAAAATCAACATTCAGTTTATGTGCACTGCAGTTGTTTTGATTATATAATCTTAAAAATTGGGGCTAAAACAGCGAAAAGTTGTAATTGGACACAATGTCCCATTGGTCGTCAAAGGGTTAATCGAAATCCTTATCAACCCTATAGACATAATTCACACTATGCTTAGGACATACGGCGAACTGTCTCAGTTCCTCCTTTCTGGTATTATAAAAACAGGTTAGTTGGTAAAGGAAAGCAGCAATCCAAGTGGCCGTCAACAACCAAAGATCGGTTTTAAACAGTATCAAAAATAAATCACCGGAAACAATGAGTACTTTAATAGCTTTCAGAAATCCCAGCGAAGCAGCAATGTATATCTTGTTCGAAAGCGGTTACGATCGTATGGGAAAGGATGAACATATTTAAAAGAAACAAAATGAGGAAAAAGATTCAAGTAATGTTCAACAAAATACAGATAAACATATCTACTTCAGAAAATAATGTCGATAACAGAACTAATTACAATAGAAGAGATCAAGGAAACCAGTACAACAGCAGATATATCGTAATAATCGTTTTAATACCTTAGCAACCACTATTAAGCACCTACCATTACAACTAGAGTGCCCAAAAAACCGGCAATTTTGGGAAACCGGTTTTCGGTTTGTTCGAAAAACCAATTTTCCAAGCAACTGGGTTTCGGGTTTTAGTTTTAGCGAAAACCGGTGGAACCGGTTTTTTGCTTTATATTAAATTGCACATATGTATATAGATCTTACAATACATTTGTTTAGAGATCATTTCATATACTTATACGTGTTTAAAACTCAAAATTTCAGAACTCTATTAATTATGACAATTACGTTCTAATTTTAAATAAGACATTTAAATCATATTCCAATTTGTAATGCGTGTTTAAAATAAAATGAAAAACTTTTATTCAACGTCACAGTAAACTGACTTAAATTCGAAAACCATATTCAAATTTGATAGAGATTTCCATGTATGAACATCTTATTAAGTTTAAAACATTCATTTATAAAGTAATTTTAAGATATAAATAAAAAAAAAAATATTTTGGAAAGCTCAATTAATTCTTAACTAGTTTTTAGTTGTTTCTTACTCAAGTCATAAAATCATTTTGAAATTGGAATAAAAAAATTTTTTGGAAATGTCATTTACAATTATTTGGAAGATGAAATCATATGTGAAAATAGAAATCCTGTTTCTTATTCCAATATTTCATTAAAATTCGAAAATCATATTATTTATTATTCCTTTGATTAAGGATATTAATACAAATTAAGTAAAACCCGGTTTGGCGACGTGAAATACCGGTTTCGGGTTTGTTCGAAAATCAAGATTTTTAAAAAACCGGCACACGGTTAAGAGAAAGAATACCGGTTTCGGTTTTGGGCAGACAATCAGGAATAAAATGGATTCCCATTACACCCCATAAAGGAATTGGGAAGAGCTTCTCACAATCAATGAGATGTGCTCTTTCTAGCTTTACACTCACTGACTGGAACCTACAGATTTACACCGGTTCCGAACGGTATTTTGAGATGCTTTTTCAATGCTAAATACTCGATACTGTCGCCGTCACTAAGCAAGGTGACC
Organism: Phaonia tiefii; assembly: GCA_963931995.1. Classification (NCBI taxonomy): domain Eukaryota; kingdom Metazoa; phylum Arthropoda; class Insecta; order Diptera; family Muscidae; genus Phaonia; species Phaonia tiefii. The sequence continues at coordinate 237,726,191 of OZ008367.1, forward strand.
GCTGTCGAAAGAAATGTAAAGTGATCCGAGCTGGGATCGAACCCACGTTCACATATACGACAGCCGCGCACGCTATCATTGCACCAATGATAACCGTAACAACCACAACCAACAAGCCCAGCAACCAGAACCACTGGAAGTAAATAAATAATCTCGTCACCAAAATGTGATTGGAAACAACATTTTAAGACAAATGAGGGCCATTGTAAATATGAAAATTGAGGAAAATAAAATTCCTATTAGATACACAGTCGACGGTATTGACTATTGTTTCGAAGAAGGTGCTACCAGTTGGAGAGAAAGAAGAATTAGTATGTAATCCACAAACCATTTTAAGAGATACAAATATTAAATATTAGAAGCCGTATACGAAGCCGAAATTTATAAAATTTGCGCATTCGTAAATGTTAATGGAAACATTCCACGAGTGGTTATCTTGGAAGCCTAGGACACGGATGACGTACCCAAAAACAATTTTTAAATTCTTGTAGATGATGAGAAAATAAATGGGAAATAATTTCGTTCGAATCATCTAATTCAGTGGTTCTTAATCTTTTTGGCTCGCGACACAAAGAACGAATATATTTGAAGTACGCGACCCTAATCTAATTTTTTATTTTATTTTCCAGTGACAGGTACTAAAATGATATATTATGTAATTTTATAGGATGTAGTTGTAAAATTAAAAGTAAACAACTTTATTTAAATGTTCTGTATTAAAATCAGACAATTCAGCATTAAAACAGTTAAAAAATGTACAGCAAAATACTTAGTGATTACCCTGGTGTTGTATTTTTAAGCAAAGATCATGTATACGTGGAGTTATGTTTATAGAAAGTGCACACCGCATATCATGCTGAGGATCCAACCTACTCCTGTACATATTCTTCATAACAGCAAGGCATGAAAATCCTGCTTCACATAAATTAGTAGTTGGGAAAGGGCTTTTTCAGCTTCATTGCTCAGAACAGGCTTCCCAGATAATTGTGCCCAAAATTTTGTGAGACTCGTTCTGGCAAATCTCTCTTTTAAAACTGCATCACCTTGCATTTCGAGTAATTCTTCTTGTAATCCAGCTGATTCGTTTTCAACGCCCATTACATCTACTTCAAATGGATTTCTTACCCAACTTTATTTCATGATATGGACATTTTGTGGAACATATCTTTCCATTCCGATTCGTTTTCAAATTTTGTCAAATGTTCTAAAAAAATAGGCATGGTCTCCACAAGAATACGGCTGCCATTAAGATTAAGATCTTCCAAAAACAAGTTTAATGTTGGAAACGCTGCCAATTGACATTGAGCAATTTTATTTTGCCAAAGTTTTATTTTGTTTTTAAAAACGGTAATTTCAAACGGTATGTTCAACTGATTCAAGTGGTGGAAATATCACCTAAATATGCCAATTTAGCCATCCATTTGTTGTCACTGAAGCGAACAGCACATTCGTGTCTTTTATCTGTCAAATATATTTCTATTTCTTTTTTAAGTGAAAGAACTCTAGCTAGAATCTTTCCGCGGGATAGCCAGCGGATATCCGATTGGTATAATAAATTCTGGTGATCTGAACCCATTTCTTCGCACATCAGGCGAAATATCCGAGAGTTCATAGCGCGCGCCTTTATGAAATTTATAATTTGTATTAAGTCCTTTAACACCTGATGTAGATCTGGCTGCGTATCACATGTAGCCAAGTTTTCTCGATGTAAAAAGCAGTGTATTAAAACAACGTCTGGATTTCGTTCCTTGACTTTGGCACAAAACCCGATGCGACTCCCTATCATTGCCGGTGCTCCATCTGTACAGACTGCGAGACAATTGTCCCACAGTAATTGGTGTTCCACAAAGAACTTGTCTATTAAAAGAAATATATCAGCCCCAGTTGCAGTTCATAAAACAGGAACTCTTCATTGAAATTTTGAGGAGTTCTGTATCTTACGTACACCAACAGCTGTGGGAAATCATCAATATCAACTGATTCGTCGATTTAAATTGAAAATTTGATGGCTTTTTTGAGATCCGTTACTAATTGTTCTAAAATATCCAATGACATTAAATCTATTCTCTTTTTCACAGTATCGTTTGCAATTGGCACCATTTCCAGCTTCTTCGCAATTTCATCTCCACAGACAGTTCTTGCCATGGCTATTGCAGCTGGTTTAATCAACTGCTCAGTCGTTTGGGGGATTTATTATTTATTTATTACTATTAATTAGATCTAGCCACCCACGCTATTGACCACCAGTGTGGATAGTATATGCAAAGATGGACACCAGCGGATAAAAGGAATGGAGACTTGTATTCGATTACAGAAAACTCAACGAAGTTACCATCAACGACAAGTACTCAATACCGAATTAAGAAAAAATTACCATTTCAAATTATAAAATTTTTGAAATTTAAATTGCAGGTTTGAAAAAGCTAAGCAGATGTTATTATTTCACAACACCGGATTTGGCTACAGGGTTTCATCAAATCGAAATTCACGACAATTATATTCGCAAAACTTTAGCGTAATGTGCACCTTACGAATTTCTTCATATATCATTTGGATTAAAACGCGTCCAGCTAAATAATAGAGCCTCTAGTTACTTTCCAACGATTAATGGGCAATGTTTTAGGGAATTTGATAAATAAAAATGTATATTTGGACGATATCATAACTTTCTCACCATCGTTGCAAGAACATTTAGAGTCATTATCGAAATTGTTTCAACGACTCAAAAATTTAATCTAAAAGTTAAAATGGACAAAAGTGAAAAATGGAAAAAAGGGAATCCAATTTTCGTGGATAATAATATTATGAACCATTTTTGAAGACATCGCGTGCAACCTCCTTCTCGTGTGAAATATCTCGAAGTACTTATCGAAACTAACAAAACCCTATTTGGGGTTTGCTAATTTAGCTGCTGTTCGGATTTTATGGTGTCATGTATATTTACCTAAACCTTAGATTTTCCGAAGAACATTACATTTTTCTAATGGCTATATCTCGGAAACCAATTGGAACTTTGTTTTCTGACTTCGGCACAATTATAGAAATAAACTAGGGGGAAAAGTGTACACACACTAACTCAAAAAACTGCATCTAATGCCTCAAAATTTTAATTTTTGCTATCTTTTTTCACCTTTTCGGCCCACAGCTGCCAAACTGTGGACTTGCATCAGTTTTACACATAAAAACTAAAATTTTTACCTCATATCCCATAAACTACCCACAAAGATCTCTTTTCTAACTTTATTTCCATCAAAATAAAAAAAAATTAATAATTTTCCAGCTTTATTTTACATCGGAAATTCGAGAGAGAAAATTAATTAATTATATTAATCAATATCCAGTGAAGTTGACGATCTCGGTGAAGCTTGTGACGATGATGCTCTTGGTTTTTTAGTTGATGGTTCAGGATCATAATCTGAGTCATCATCATCATCTGAGCTTGATATCACATTCAATGACATATCTCTTTCGAGTGTACTTCAAATCTATTGTCCTCCGCGATTCAGGTGACTGCTTCTTCATCTTCATATTGGGATACTTTACCCCCAACAAACTTATGCAAGCAAAGCATCCAGCTTTTTTTCCTTTGTATCGTTTTTCGATGGAATTGCTCATCAAAGTGGTGATGCAGAAAATGAAATTTGAATGTCATAGTCCACCACCAATTTGTTTGATTCGTCTGGCTGTAAACGATTCTTTCCTAAAACGCCCTCGATTACAGAATCTAGTGCTTCCCAGGCTCTCCGGTGGTTGTTTGCCAGCACGTTCGTGAAGCTTTCGCTTTGCATTAATTTTTGTATATCCGGTCGATTGAGAAGACCTGTTGAATTTAAAAATCATTTGTGAAAAATTAATATCAATGCGAGTGAACAAATATTAATATAAAAATATTTAAATAGACGACAATATCTTTTTTAATTTTGTCATATTTTTCAAACAGTCAAAACTTCCTCAATATCTTTGATGGCCATTTCATGAATTTCTTAGCAATTCCCAATTTTATATAAAGTGGCGGCAGCAATATATCATCGATATTCTTTATTAAAGGTACACCAACCAATTTTCACCGTTTTTCATTTTCGAGAGTTCCTTTTCTCCAGTCGTTACACTGATAATGGTCGACTTTGCTTCGCGAATCCAAATGCCAACGGAAACAAAAGAATTCGGAAAACCTTCTTTTGTAACAACACCCTGCAATATGTTCAATATTTTATAAAATTCCTTCATTGACGGCTTTTTGTTTGTTTAGTGCACCAGAATAACCTTCTAACTTGAAACAGAGCGGTCAATGAATAATCGCTAATCGCCAGAGTTATATTACATTCCCAAATTATTCACTAAACCGTTGATGTCATTCCAGTAAGTGAACATGTTTTTATCGTCAAGCTGAAATTCTGCTTGGCGTTTGCGGTATGCCGTGGCGCTAACGTTCTGCTACGTGAGTTTTCTGCGCTTCAAAAATGAGGTAAAAAATTCTGAATTCCGTAGCGATAATACCAATCCATTTCGTTTGAAATATTCACCACTTGTATCCACTTCAACAAAATATTGCGTATATAAAAACTTAAATTCCCGAGTTAAAAAATTTGTTCGCTCATTTTGTTCGAACTTTGGACACTATGACAACAACTGTAACCAAATTCATTTGTATTTGGACAGACGCTAATTTCCATTTTGATTAAATTGTGGGCGAAATTGTAGTTTTTGCTACCATAGACACTTGTGGAATGATCAAAAGTGGTGGAATGATCCCTTATAAATACTTCGTACCTTTTTACTGAAGTACCTGGAAACATTGTATGCAAAATGTTCCTGAAAGGGATTTCTGAATGGGTGCCATTGTTAAGTGTTGTATATCTACCTGCTTCAGTTTCCTGATACAATACGATAATTTGGTATTCCATTAGTTTGTTGTTTTCATGAAAATTCAATACTCAACTGTTTCTTACTTAACGTTTTTCATTCTAAGAATTAAAAAAAAAAAAGATTTATAAATTTCAAATGTTTTTTCCGAACTATTGGATCAGTACAGTCTATTTCGTTTTGTTCGTAAATTTCACGAGAATTTAATCATATAAATTATTGCGTTAAAAAATGTCCTTCACCAAACACACCAAATGAAATAAAACAATTTCTCGGCTGGATATTACCACAAATTTATGAAGGACTACTTAATGTCTATGTCTAGGCAAATAACCAAATATCCAAAAAGAGATGCCCGTATTGATATTGAAAACACAGAATATAATGACAGTTTTAATTTACTTATACTTAAACTGTCATTAAGATTACCCACATTTCAATGATTAATTATTTTACAAACCGACTCTACAAATTTTCCATAGGAGGTATTTTATCCCAAGACGGCAACATATGTAGAACTACAGCAACATAGAAAAGGAATTACTCGCGATCGTGTGGTCCACATAATATTTTAGCGCATATATTTTTGGTGAGCGAAATTTAATGGAAAAAAATCACAGACCTTAAACATGGTTCTTTTCTGTTAAGGAATCAAATTTGGAACGCGTAAGATGAAGATTACGCTTACAGGAATATGATTACGAAATCAAAGCGAATATTATCAAGGCGAATATTTATCTCGAACTGAAATATTTATGAATGAAGAAATTAATGAAAGCCTATCCACCGTTGTAACAGATACAAGTAACCCATATAATTTTTTTCGAAGACAAATAGTAATTCACAAATCAACATAAAATAAAAACTCAATTAATATTCAAAAACTTTCGATGAAGAAACGCTTATAACCTTATTAAAAACTAATTTTGATCATGTATGAGTAAATGCAACGTTTATACATGATGAACCAGATTTTAAACAACTGCAAGAAGTTGCAAACAAATGTGAATGACGTAATTGACGAAAATGAATTGACATAAATAATAGCAAAATAACATTTGAACATCAACCACAGAAGAATAATTGCAAATTATTCCAAACTTTCAACCGAATTTTATCTCCCACAATTGAAATTGGGTATACCATAACTTACCGGTGGTTGGGAATATCACAACTCATCGGTGGCCGTCGGTGGTGCAATGGTCAGTTTACCCGCCTCTTGTACTTGAAATCTAGTGTTCGATATCTGCTCTGATCAGCTTCATTTGCTTTCGGCGGCGCTCACCTTGCATATTGTAAAACTGTACGTCCCAATCAGCGAGTATAAAAAGTACAAAGCGCACAGCTCAGTGGTTGTGAGAAGCATTCACTAATTCCTGCATGGGATGTATTTATTTACTTATATTTTTTTTTAATTTCTGACAACGGATTCTGGTAGAGGGGGTAAAAAAAAGAAACGGTTTACGTTTATTGGTGTTTTGGAAGTTTACATATTGTGGTAATTAAAGCAGGAGAGGCGGTTAAATTTGTCCCCCTCTTGTACATTCTTATGATGAATTGACATAGGAAAACATGTGATCCTTACATTTTAGGTATAGGAAAAGGGTAAACAACATCCCTAACAGAGGGCCGTAACGGGTTAAAATGTATAACAAAAATATTTCTCGTAAAATTCAACTATATGCCCTGAATGCATCAAAGCTCAAAACTTAACTTGAATGTCAAAAATAAGTCAAAACTGAAAATCCGTTTAATTGTTGATTTCGTACTTATTCCGAGTTGGTGTATATTGGTAAAATTATTAGATTGTAGATTAATATCTATAAATAACAAATAAGAGAAAATGTTGTAATTTATTCACACTACGCCAATTAGGCGCGCCATAATTTGTCAGCTGCACTCTGTCTGATAAGATGCGACTGCCTGCAACAAAAAACTATGAATAAGCAAAATCAAAACAAATCTCAAAAATTCAGTCAGTCGACTACTGACTCAATTACCTATTCGAATGGCATTACTTGTGGGGCATTTTACGTGAAACGGCAAGCATACTATTTCCCTAACATTGCTGTCGCACATGTTACAACGGTTTAATGCTGTGGTCCAAAGGTAATTTAATTTTTCAATTTAGTTTATACCACGAAAGTGATATTTTTTAATTTTCGCTGTAGATCAACGAAAATCAATGCAATTTGGTATTCCCATGCGGTTGCTAGACCCAGGTGAACATGACAACTCAACTTGCTAAGCAAGTCAAAATACGGACATATTACATTTCAGCAGTTATTCGTGCATGTGCATAAATCACTAGCCTCAGCCTTGCTCCCAGTACCACATTCTAATGAACTTCCACCACCTGAGCTAAATCCTGGAAGTCCTAGTCAACATCTTTCGTTGGAACAGAAGCCATTGACAGTGGTTACTCAGGAAATGAAGCATCCCAAAGCCCAATATTAATGTCGCAATTAATGTAATTAATTTCAATACTGAGTCTGTCTAAAAAGAAATCAGAAATATTAGGCTTGAAAACTATTCATCTGCTTGAACCTGGTGTTAATGTTACTTGTTTTCGTAAACGCCGAGACATATTCCTGCCATACTTTTCGGTTAACGAATCCAACACGTTTACTAATTACAACACGATTGAAGGGTTAATGGCGGAAATAAATATCGAATATAACCCCGAGGACTGACGTATCTTTATAGATTCATCCAAGAAATGTCTTAAAGCTGTACTGCTTTATTACGATAATTCCTAGATTCCTATTCCAATTGCGTATGGAATCGACATGAAGTATAGTTATGATTCGAAAAAAATATATTGAATGCGGTAAAATATAAGGAGCACGAATGGCGGGTCTGTTGTGATTTAAAAGTTGTTAGCTTTCGGGTACGCAGAGTGGATACATTAGATACATTAGAAAGCAATGAGAGCCAAGAGTTGAAGGGCCGCTATGACAGCACAATGTCCTTCATCCACCGCTGGTATCAACTGGAAAAATTCTTTTACCACGATTGCATATAAAACTTGGTGTGGTAGAAAGCTTTGTTAAATGTTTGGATACACATCGATACATTTCTGAAGACATTGTTTGCAAAACTTAGCGAAGCAAAGATAAAGGAAGGTATGACTGCTTTAAACTTTAATTTTTGTCATTGGTTTCACTCATATAGATTAGTGCGAGCATCAGTTGGCAACAGAGTCCGATGAACTTGGTGAGCGATTTCATCAAAAATGTGCACCGATTGAAGAACGCTATAAAGGCAATACATATGCTGGACATAGCTGCCATATGCTGGACGTTGTTAAATAATGGTATAGAATTGCCAAGATCTAACAGACAAATGTAATAAATAATTTCTTGATTAAATACCCAAACTTGTACCTTTTTTTTATAGATATATCTACATCTTTTATATCTACGTCTTTCTTTTGTTCAAGGACTTGTAGTGAAATTTTGCATAGAATATTTTTACCATTCAGCCTAAAATTCAGTTTCTTGAGACATTTTCGCACCAATTCGGAATAATTACGAAATTAAGCCATAAAATATATTTTAAGATTTGACTTATTTCTGTCATTTAGGTTGAGTTTTGAGCTTTGGTTATTCCGGGACTTATAGTAGATTTTTACGGGAAATGTGTTTGTTTTACATTTTAACGCCCCTGTTTTAGGGCTGTTTCCACCATTTCCGCAATAGGGGCATATAAGACCCATATATTGATGAGATAGAGGGTTAAAATATTCAACAAAAATAATTCCCGTAAAATTTTATACAAAAATGATGAACATATCCTATACCTAAAATAAAAGGATCAAATGGTTTCCTATGTCGATTCATCATAAGAATGTACAAGAGGGGAAAACTTTACCCCCCCTTTAATTACTATCATATGTAAACTTACTATCATATGTAAACCACAATCCGTTGTTAAAACCTGTTCATTTGTGTTCCACAGTGTTATTAAACAATAGATGTCATAGATAATAATATTAATTTATTAAACGGTTCAACCTTACTAGATACTATGAGGAATAGTTTAAATTTATTTGAAATTAATTTAGATAATGTTTCTCCCCACATCAGAATCAGATGTGGTCCGATTAATACCCTTTGGCCGAGGCCACGCAATGAGCGGCAAGCGGTGAGCGACATGTGGCTTATTACTGCGCGGCATATGTGAGCGGTTAGTTGTTAAAATGCCATTGTCAAGAGAGGTTTGTTCACTTTTATTACCCGAAAATCGTATTCATATTTATAAAAAGTTAATGCGTGTCAGAAAAAGAAAATTTGGTGTTTACCCTATAAATCGAGCAAGGCTACATTATGGCGAATTTAATTATTTATATAAAAACATACGCAAATTTCCAGATAGATTTTGGCAATACTGCCGTATGTCTATGGAATCCTTTGATTTATTGTTGGAAAAAGTTAAACCCAGATTGTCAAAACAAAGAAAAGCAATATCTGCTGAGCAAACGCTTGTTTTATGTTTGAGGTAAGTTTATTTTTTATTTATTTTCTTTTGATTTAAATTTTTGTAATATTAATTTTTGCATTTCTGCTCGAATTTCTAATTTTTCTACAGTGTCAAACTTTTCCATAAATGGTAGTAAACTTTTGAAAAACTGCAGGTCGTCATTGTCTTCTCTTCTTTCTACCTCTCTTTTTAGTATTTCCATCCTTTCTTTTTCCAATTTAAGAAATTCTGCATCAATGTTAATTGGTGCACTCTTCTTTTTCTCAATTGCCGCTCAGAAACCAACTAAAAATTAGAACAAGTTCTATTTCGGAGCGGCAGTTAAACCTCGAAATAATAGGAACCAGTCCAGGTATTAGTTACACGGAAGGAATGTGGAGTTGTATTGGTGGTTCAAACTTACTTTAACCAATGTCAAAAATGTCCAAACACAATAAAAAACAACGTTGGAATTAGTTAGCTTAAGAATGTTCCGCTATCACTCGGAACTTACACGTAGTTATCTACGTCTTACTTATCTATTGATCTAAGTGACACCTATACACTGAACCAAAAAGGTACATAAATTCAAGGAAAAAATACATTGTTTCAACGAATTTGTGTCTTGATTTTGACCCTATGAACAGGTACATTAAAACAATGTACTGCAATACATTGATCAATGCACAGTTCATAAATTCAATGTGGTCATACATTCGCTTAATGGATTTTTACATTGTTTCAATGAACGTGTACATAGTGTACGTAATCAACCTTCAATGGATGTATACATTGGCCCAATGAACACATACATTGAATTTAATGATTTTATACCTTCACTCAATAACAGCAATATTGAATTTAATGAACTTATATCTTGAATCAATGAACATATACATTGAATTCAATGAATTTATAACTTGACTCAATGAACTTATACATTGAATTCAGTGAATTTATTCCTCGACTCAATGAACTTATACATTGAATTTAATGAATTTATACATTGACTCAAGGAACTTATACATTAATTTTTATGAATTTATACATTGGATAAATGAACCCATTCATTGAATTTATAAAATTGTATTACTTTTGTAGGTCACTGAATAATAGTAGTGTTTTATATTACAATGTTTTATTAAAAATTAAAAAAATTCACACATAACATAAAAATAATATTACAATATTAAATTTATAATTTGTTATAACAGAAAGGCATGTTAATTTTAAGAATAATTCATATAAAAACTATATGTAGATACAATTACTTTCCTGTGGTTGTATTCCTTTCTTTAAGTTGCTCGGACATTATAAAAACCCTCGAAGATATTTTACTACTACTTTTGAATTGATAAAAGTAGGATTCAATAAATTGCCAAAATTGGATACAAGCTGGAGGATATTCTAAGTTAAATACGTGAAAACATTTGAAACAAATATCCAAAGCTCTTAAAAAAGAGGGAAATTGAAAAGATATTCCATCTAAGTAACCAAAAAGTTTTCAAAAGACGTTAAATCGCTATCGCCAATAGCCAGAATAAAGGGTTGGACGCATCCCGGTTTAGCCGCTATCTTCCTTATGTGATCCTGAACTTGTGCGCTGCTTCCAACAAACATAAAAGCCTACTGCGAGTTTCTCAAAGTATATTTCACAACAGATCTTTTGCTATTGTCCTTTGTATATGCCTTAACCGTTGGTATAAAATACCCATGGTCGCACCACATAAGTTGGGCAGAAGCACAATTATCTTAAAGCGAGAAAAATAAAATTACGAATTAATTGAAGCTAAAATAGAGAAATAAATAACTGAATTTACCGTTATTGCTGATTGACTCATCCAAGTTTATAAGCATTGATTTTAGAGCCTTATCCTTGACGTGGTCTTCAGTTAGGAGAAATTCTTTTATTTTGATAAAATGTTCCGGTCATTCATGAAGAATACCAGTGCGATTGCCAAAAGCAACTCCGAAGTCGTTGTCAATCTAAAAGTTTTTGTTTAATGAGTATTAAAACTTGCATATAATTAAACATAACATTTGCATACTTACATATCGAAATCCACTTGGTTTTCTATATTCAGGCCATTTTTTGAAAACTTCAGCCAGAGAAGAAGCATGGTTTATCTCATTAAGCCTAAAGTTACTGCATGCCTGCCAACAATTGTCAAAATATTGCGCATTCAGATCGTCAAACTTCAAGGAATCGAACACATTCCTCCGCGTTACTTTCTCGCCCTATAAAATTAATATAAATAATATTTAATATTTTGATTATACTGTATTGTTCTTGTTATATATGTTGTTAGAATTATTTAATTACTGAGTACATTGGCATCGGGATTAGCAGTGTCTTGATCTGGTACATCGCTGGCTGCTGTTCTTTTTATTGATTTGGTGCTGCGTTTCGAATTGCAATATTTTGTGTAAATTTTACCTCGTTTTGATGTGCGATAGTACTGCAACTTTTCTGTAGGAAAGCATTCTAAGATTTCCTGTTCAAGTCTGTAACTTGTCCCTAGTGACATATTAATCTGGTTCTCTTCAAAGTAGTTGCTTATTATGTTAATTAACATGATGCGGTGATTACATAAAAATTTCTTTATAATATTCCGTCAATGCTGAAGATTTTTTATATTCATTTAATATATCTGACAACGTTACGTATGGCGCATTTGATTCGATTGGACTTAATGTGGAGTTGGACGGCGACGAGAATTTCTGTGAGCATTGCGATAGAATCTTTGGGGATGTACCAGTAATATCATGAACAGTGATTGAGTGGGATTTTCTCCATTCTTTTAAGTAATGTTCAAATAGAATCATATCTCCCATTTTTTGATTTTTAAAGAGCAGAGGAAAGTGATGTTGTTCAATGACTTTGAGTACAGCTATGGTAATTTTGTCGGCTACAACATAAGTAGAAACGAATTATATACATAAAATTGAAATGAATAATTTAACTTACATATGAAGAAATCCAGCAAATGTTCTAAACTCCAACTCTTTAGCAGTTCATCCAGGTCGTTGCCATACGTATCCGTACCACTGTTATCCTGGGGGAGTATATATCTGTCTTCAATATTTTCTGATGTGTCATAACATTTGTTTAGTTGAGACTCGACACTTGGTATAACAACAACGGAACCGATTTCCAAGTTTTGAGGCGTATTTGAATCCATATACAAATCATTGTAAAAACTCATCTTGTTTCAAATTATTTTGTATTTGCTATTAAAATATTATTTTTTTATGTTTTATTTGCTTTGTATTTTTATTTCTGAAACGTAAATTAAAAAATATTATGGCATATAGTAGTCTTTAATTCGCAGCATGTTTCTTTCGTTCGAAGTTTTTATGAGTTGTTGGAGGCCCTACAAGTTCGCCGAATTGCAAAAGAACAAATTTTCCAAAAACGTCAGGATCAATTTCGAAAGATGTGTAATGAGGTTGATACTGAACAAATTTAATCTGCGGCGAAAAAATAAAAAACTTTGAACCGTCTTCAACAATATTAATAATTTTAAAAATATCGTAGTCCTTTCCAAACTTTGACACATAATATCCAAACTCCATTGTATTCGGCTTTACTATAATATTTTAACTCTTTTTTTGGTGCATTTAATTCACTGCTTATCAAAGACGATAGTCCACTACTGACTTCGTATTTTTTATAAATGACATGTTTGTTAAAAGTATACTTAAAATTAATCATTCTGTTGGCAAATTTTAGCTGATTTTTTTTTTGCCAATGTAAGACAATTATTTTTTCTTGATGTTATTGCATGTGAATATAATTTAAGCGATTTGTGTTTAGCTCCAAATTTAAAGCACCAAAATTGTCTCAGTGGACCAGAATTTTTTAAAATTGTTGGATAGTGTGTTAGAATATGGAACTTTGGTATCAATGTATCATTAAACAATGAAGTATATTGTTCATTGTGAACTTTAATCATTCTTGCCAATGAAGTAACAGAAGCATCTGTTATTTCAAAGCAGAGCACATTATCGATTATTTCTATAAGATTTAAAAGAAAACTCCATACTTCATCGTCAATTGGTATTAAGTCGCCTACCATTAAAGGAAAATACGTAATGAAGGTCATCATTTCCCTAGCTGACATTCGTAAGTGCCGGTTTTGAATATGAGTCATGGTGGTTTCGTTGCAAATGTTGCCTATTTCTATAGGAGAGTATTCAAACGTTTGTTTCCGTTCATTAAGTAATGCGAGGGTGAAATATTTCCGTGTTTTAATAAAGTGTAATATAATATGGCAAATGTCATAATGACATATACCTTCAAAAATGTCACGCATTACATCGACACAGAAATTATCTACTGCGTGAAATGAAGGAATAATATTGAAACAACATTTGCTTTTAATACCCGTTTCTGCTTGACATTGTGTCAAGACATCAACGTTATAGTTTAGTAAGTTGCGCATTTTATCTTGTTGTTCTTCGCATATTATTCTGCATGTTTTACTCTGCATTTTACAAAAACGACAAAACACCCCAGAAACGATGCGCTAAATCCTAATAACGAATTAAGCCCAAGATTATCGCCAAGAAATAGCCCTAAAATGAAATGGACGTGATATGTATTACCATCAGATGCCTTTATTTCGACTCCTTCCTCCTCAAGTAACTTCAGTTCATTAATTAGTGGTCCCAAACACTTCCCATTTCCGTATGTTTTCAAATTTTGTGATTTAATTACAGCGGCAAAAATATATTTTCCAGTTTGGAGTTGTCTGAAGAAACACATGGAAATGAATAATAAAAATTACATACCGAGTGTGTTTTTGAATGGATCCAAGAGCATTGTTAATTTCGAATTCGTCTGCATAAAGAAAATATGGAATTAGTAGTTTATTTGGGTACATTTTTAACTTTTTCCTCCATAAGTCCCCCTAAATAAAATTTACAAACTTTTCACTTTTGCCTAACATTTCCATGTGGCGGAGCATATTGAGGAGGAAGTCGTCATGTTCAAATAACTTTTTGAATTGAAAACGTAATGGTAGGAGAACGCCTTTAGTATTTTTTTCCTCAAATTTTAATAGTCCATTATGAAATACCGATTCCAGTTCAGTAGAAATAATATATTCCTTAACATCACACATGTTTCCGGAAGATATTAGATATTTTGATAACAGATAATCAGAATCAAAAATTTTAAACGGATTTTTACAATTACTGATAATGCTAGAGATTTCATTTTGAATATTGATATCATTAATTTTTAGTTTGGCTAATTTGTCAAATATATTCAGAATAGGAATAATAATCAATGCTGAAACTGATTCTTGAATTTGGTAGACGTCTTTTGTAATGTAAGACTAAATTTAAGTGAATTTTCTTTAAGCGATTTCAGTTCTGCTTCCACATTAAATTCCGGGTCTATAATTTTTAAATTATCATCTGTATTCAATCTACTGATTTGAAAAATATTGTTCGGGTCGTTTGAACTAGTTTTGTTTTTAAACATATTATATTCTTGAACAACATTCTCCTCTTTTGTATTTATTACACTTATATCCGATTTTGCACATTTTTTATTTGTGTCACCGTGTACCCCAATTAAATGTCTTCTGTGTCGCGACAAATTTATAAAAACTAATGTACAATCGTCGTCATAACATCGATATGTGCTAAAATTATGTTTTTTCTTGAAATGGTGTACTAAAATGTCTACATTATCGAACTTCTTTTTGCAATCAAAGCAATGCATTTTGAAAAATTTGGTAAATGTTTTTAGTACGTGATTTTTTTCTTTTTTTCCCACACTTACTTTTCACAAAAAACGACATTCTTTGTTCAATAAAAATATGTATTTTAGTTATACTCTTTCACAAGTTTCGCCTCAAATATTATATACTGTGCCTGTGTAAACTACAACTTTCCTCAGTGTACTTGTACCTTGGATTAATGGACTTCTACATTGAATCAATGGACTTGTATTTTGATTCAATGTACGAGTACATTCTCGTCTATAGCTAATCAATGAAGTCAGCGTGTAAGTTTCGCATGTGCAAATTTGTTTTTATTAATACTGTATTCACTTGTGCACTATTTTTCACATTTATTATAACGTTTTATGTATTCTGATGAGAGTTAATTTATCACTTTTCATATGATTATTATTATTAAATTATCACTTAAATTATCACTTTTCATATGACCATCTTTATTCATCGACAAAATAAACTGTTCGAACTTCCATTTTGTTTGTTTTTCTTTGTTGTTACAAAATACATGTTTACACAAATCATTGTTGTTGTACAATGAACCAATATATTTGTACCTTGAATCAATGTACCTGTTCCTTGACTCAATGTATGCGTTCATTGTGGTAATGTACCGGTTCATTAAATCAACGTATACGTTCCTTATTATATTATCGAATGAACATGTTCTTTGAAATCAATGTACTGACACATTAAGTCAAAGAACGCGTACATGACATTTTTAAAGAAAAATTTTAACGAATGTTTTTAATGTACCATGTATAAGTACATTGAATTTTACATTGAATTTCGATGAATATGTCCATTCAACCAATGTAATTGTACATTGAATCAATGTATTTTTGCAGAAAATCCATGAATTTAAGTCAATGTATTCCATTCATTGTTTTTATGTAAAATAATTTTTTCAGTGTATGTGGAGTTTTACACCATTTCCTACATAAACATTTCCGGCCCCGTTTGCTGGAACGCAATCAAAATTTAAATTCATATTCGTACTTTAATAAATTGTTAAACAGTTCAGGAATGATGCAATATACATTTGGACTTATATAATAGAGGTATAGGAGAATAGGTTAATTCAGGTATTCAATAAGCAAATTTACTTATACTTTGTACTTAATATTATAATAATATATTGTATAATATTCAGACAGGTCAATTCATTATTCATATTAATAAAATTCAGGGGTTTAATCAAATTTTGGCTTTAAATAAGTTTTGGTATATTAGTGGGAACATGATCCGGACAATACCCATCCGAAAATAGTATTCATTGCCACTGGGAATCCGGGGGTGCTGGGAACCATTCCAGTTAGAATAACTTTGGCATATATATCAGCCCCTAGTACAATTGAGAACGGTCCACTTTTATAAAATTCTGGATCGGCTAACTTTAGATTAGTGAAGTTTGCTAGAAATAGAACTGTGAATAGATTGACTCGGAGTGATCATAAGAAGGCGACTATTGACTTTCATCGTAGTTTCCAATGTAACTTGTGGTGGTTGTCTTGAGCGGATGGTCACCGGACATATTACATCGTCTCCAAGAGTTGTAGTTGACAGGTTAAGCTCTTGAACCAGCTTTCTAGAAATTTTGCTATTTGCAGTACAGGTGTCAATTATGGCTCGAGCATGATGTTGCTGTGATCCGATTTGCACCAAAATTATCCACGTTGGAAATAGGATGGTGGTATGAGGAGAGGTTATCGATGAAAGCGATATTGGTTTTGGAACCTCTTTGCACAATGTTCGGGAGCGTTTAAAAATCGATTCGGGTTCATTGGTAAGAGGAGAAAATTTCACTTGATTTGAAGATTTTCGTTGTTTTTTGATATCCTGCTCTAATGACCTGATGTGCAGAAGAATATGGTGACTGCCTCCACAATGTTTGCAGCCCTAACAATAACGATTTGAAACAACGGCACGCAATCGCTTGGTGGTATCCATTTTAGGAAATTGTTCGCAATTCCGGAGTCCGTGCTTCTCTTTGCAAATTCGACAGGAATAGTCGTTTTGGCGACGTTGGTTTTTGTTGAGACGGTGTTTAATGGAAGGCATTCTGTAAATAAATCAAATTTTGTTTAAAATACTTTGGGATATTATAATTATTTAACAGGTCGGAATGAGTACAACTTTTACAATGGGCCGTGTTATTAGCCCTTTCTGGGTGCGTATATCGACTACTCTGGCCAGGTTATCGTTGCCATAATAGATTTTGGAAATTCTACATTCAGTCGGGGGAAGGCAATCGTCTCGAACAACAACCATGGATCCAATATCAACATTGGGCTGTGGGACTTTCCATTTAAACCGCTTATGAAGCTCCTTCTAGTACTCATGTTTCCATCTTATGGCAAACGCGACGCCATCGGTTCAATATAGAAAGATTGCTTTCAAATTCGGACTGCTCAGCAATTGAAAGGAGAGGACCGCCGATTAGGAAATGTCCTGGTGTTACCGCGAGCAGATCTCCATGATTTTTGGACATCGGAGATATTGGCCTAGAATTTAAACAGGCTTTGATACGGGAAAGGGCTGTCGAGAACTCTTCGAAGGTAAATTTATGAGAACCGGCCATTTTACGGAAATGCATTTTAAAGGATTTAACGCCGGCTTCCCATAAACCACTCATATGAGGAGCTCCGGGCGGAATGAATTGCCATGATAATTTTTGATGAGAGAACTGAGATGAAATAAGCTCTCGTGAACAATTGAGGAAGTTATTTGCTAGCTCTTTTGACGCACCAACGAACGTTTTTCCGTTATCGGCATACACATTTAGTGGACATCCTCGACGCGATGTGAATCTATGGAATGCTGCGAGGAATGCTTGGGTAGAAAGGGAGCTGGTCATTTCCAGGTGAATCGCTTTTGTCGCAAAACATACCAAAACGCATACATAGCCTTTGGTGATAATGCATCTTCTACCTGAATAATTCTTTATTTCAAATGACCCGACGAAATCAATTCCCGTATTTGTAAATGGCCTGGAAAATGTGGTTCGTTCTGCAGGAAGTGTGGCCATTAGTTGCGTTTGTAGTTTGTGCTTTGATATCACACAAATTTTGCATTGATAAATGCAGGATTTGATTAGATTTTTCGCCTTTGGAATCCTGAATTGGAGCCGTACCATCCGGAGCATCAAATTATTGCCGCAATGTAATGTAATGGTGTGGATAAATATTAATAAGAGTCTGGTAAATAAACAATTGTAGGGGAGAATAATGGGATATTTTTCATCATACGTTAGGCTCTTGGAACCAGCGATACGACTGCAAATTGGCATAATACCATTTTGATCGATAAACGGATTCAAATTTGAAATGGAACTTGAATCAGGTATCAATTCTTTTTTCTGTATTCATTGGGAAAAAAAATTTCTGCGAAAGAATTATTAACTTATTTCGAATAAATATAATCTCTGACGTTTGGAGATTTTCAAAAGGGTACTTTTCATTATTTTCGGATGATTTTCGTAATTTTGAAATGAAGCGATATACATATGCTACTACTCGTAATGCTCTCCCCAGTGAAGAAAATCTGTCTAGAATGTCGGTATAATCCTTAAAATATGTGAAATTAACGTGGATATTCTTTGACTCTAAAAGTAGATCTTTTGGCATGGCACCACGAGATGCAATGTCAGCTGGATTGTCCTTCGACTCCACATGGGACCAGTTTTCGGTGCTTACTAATCTTCGAGACATGGTTAGCAATGAAATGGTATGCCGGTTTCTTTAACCATGCTAATACAATCATGGAATCTGTCCAGCAGTAAATCTTATAATTGGAAATTGGAAGCGAAGATATCACAGAATCTATGGTTTCTGCTAGCAATAATGCCCCACAGAGTTCTAGTCTAGGAATTGAAAGAGGTTTTAATGGAGAAACCCGAGATTTTGCTAAAATAAGATGAGTTCTTACGGCTCCAGTAGAAGTCGCAATGCGTAAATATACGACGCCCGCATATGCCTTTTCGGACGCATCGGAGAATCCGTGCATTTGAACGTCACACTCAGGATAGTATCCAAACCAACGTGGAATTTTTATCTGACCTATGTCAGGATAGTTCTGTAGAAAGGATTCCCAGTTTTCCAATAAGTGTGGTGGCAGCGACACATCCCAGTTAACATGAGAAGCCCATATGTCCCTCATTAATAGGTTGGCCACTACTATAAAAGCGCATAACCAGCCGATCGGATCGAATAACTTTGAAATTTCGGAAAGGATTTTCCTTTTAGTACTAGCTACACAGTATTCTATCCTTGAAAAGGAAAATTAAAACTGGTCAGACTTTGCGTTCCATTTGACGCCTAATGTCTTCGCCGGACTGCAGTCATCGAAATGAAGGAATTCTTCATGAAGCAAGTGAGCTTTGGGAATATTTTTAAGACATTCTGCATGGTTGGATGTCCACTTTCTCAGGAAAAAGCCTTAGTGCGGATATTAACTCAGTTTGAGCTTGAATTGCGGAAGATACATCGTGACATCCAGCTAATATGTCATCGACATACATACAGGAGGATATGATTTTACTTGCGATAGGGCAATTCAACTTCTTCGGCCAATTGTTGGATGGTACGTAATGCAAGATACGGTGCACAATTGACGCCAAACGTTACAGTCTGAAGCTCATATTCTTTTATTTCATCTTGGAGAGAAGTTCGGTGTAATATTTTCCGAAATGGAATGTGGTTTGGATTGGCAAAGATTTGTCGGTACATTTTAGCGATATCGGAATTGCAGACAATCTTATATAATCGCCATTGGAGTAGTAAAAGGGTTAAATTCTGTTGCAATACACACAGAAGGATATCGTTCAAGCTGACTCCATTTGAAGTAGCATTTTGAAGCGTTAAACACTACACGAACTTTAGTAGTGACGCTATCTGGACGCACAACCGCATGATGAGGCATATAATATGACCCGGCATTATTTTGAACTGAAGAAGTTACTTCCTTCATGTGGCCTAAATCCAAGTAATCACTCAAATTTTGGTCGTATGGTTTTTTAAGGTCAAGATTTTGTAAGAGGCGCTTCTCGTTGCGAACAAATTGAGCCATTGCTATTTTCTTAGACATTCCTAGCTTTGTAGTTTTTTCACAACAATTTCTGAATGGAGGTGAAACGATTTAGCGTCCTTGCGAATCCCGTTTTGGGGTTTTTTTTAAAGATTTCCTCACATTGTTTGTCCCCTGCAGACATATATTTCCTTCTTGGAATGTCCTCGATTTCCCAAAATTTGGCGATTTGTCTGTCTAATGCTACTTCCTTGAAATAACAGATTTTTGTTGTGAAACATGAAGTTGTTTCAGACGGGATAGGACTAGTAAGGATCCAGCCGAATATTGGTTCCTGCGCTATAAGGGATCCACAAACTTTGTTGATTATACCATCCAGCATTACACTGGGGAATAAACCTGCACCAATTAGGAGGTCTATGTAGGACGATTGATAGAAATTAGGATCAGCAAGTCGAATAGTAGGCAGAGTATCGAACATGTATCTGTCTGCAGAGAAAGTTGGTAGAGAAGAGGTAAGTTTTGGTATGACGATCGCGAATGCTTCGATGGAAATACTTGGATTGAGTGGAGAGCAAATATTTAGGTTACATACTTTTTGTGACCTGGCGGAAACTAGACCATTAAGACCGGAAATTTGCATCGATACTACTTTGGATTTAAGTTTCAAAAGTTTAAAAATACGTTCGGAAATGAATGCGGCTTCAGAGCCTGAATCGAAAATGGCTCTCGCTTTATAAGATGCTCCTTGATAATTCATTTGAATGGTTCCAGTACCTAATAATACTCGCTTCGTAGTAGTTGCTACACAAGTCTGAATCGTAGTGGAATTTGGGTTTCGGGATACATCGTCGAAATTGGTAGTGGACTGTATGGTAAATGAAGATTGAATGGAAGATTCTTGGGAGGACTCCTGCTCAATAGTGTGAAGCAGTGTGTTATGTATATTATGACACTTAAGACAATTAAATGGACTTTTGCAATCCTTTATAATATGCCCCTTCGAAAAACAATTTAAACATAACTTAAGTTTCTTGATGTTATGAAGTCGATCTTTGCAGCTCATGCCTCTGAATCTTGGACAAAGGCGGATAGTATGCGACTGGTTGGGACAAAGCTTACAATTAGGAGGCGCTAGGCTGTTTTGATATGAATTCACACGTTTCGGTAACTGACCTTTAGATGTTGGCTTGGAATTATCGGGAGCTCTTGCTGAAGTGGACTGCTCGGTGAGATCAAGAACGGTTTCCAGTGTTTGGTAACGGCTGGTTAAAAAGTTATCAAGTTCCATCCAAGAAGGGCAATCGGTTTCATTCTTTAGGGATTGTTCCCATAAGGACAAAGTGTTCTCGGGCAGTCGAGTGCAACACAGGTACACAAAAATGGGGTCCCATCTTTGTATATCAATTAAATATAGCTTTAAAGCGGACATTACACCATTAATGGTACTTTGAATGTCCTTAATGGAACCTCCAGACTCAGTGGAGATCTTTTATAGACCAAAAAGCAAGTTTAGTTGGCTATTTATCAATAGTCTTTTGTTTTCAAAGCGGATTTTTAAGGCCTTCCAGGCAATAACGAATCCTTCATTGGTAAAAGGAGCTTTTCGATCAACTTCGCGTGCCTCATCTCTAGTTTTGTGATAAATAGGTCTCGGAAACTAGGCAATGATAGATAATCACCATGGAATAATTCTGTATCGCAAGGAGGAATGTGTAAGCTATAATGTTCTGCACGGATTTGAGACGGATGATTTGGATTTGGAACTGCAGAAGTGGGGGGTAAGGTTTGAGCACGTCTGGTCTCAATGGCCTCGCTTATCCTTGAAACACTGCTTACATATGTTCGGTATGTGGAATTATAGCGGGCGTTCAAAGTCTCGACGTCAAGCTTTGAATTATCATCTAGAGTTTCAGCTAGCTCTTTCAAACTCGCTTCGTACATAGGTTTCAATCGTTGCCATATCTGCCTAAGTTCGTCTTTATGAAATTCAAGGGAATGCACAGATGAACCAGCCAGCGTGTCTCCACAAATGTCAGCGTTGAATTCTATTAACGAATCTGACATCTGAATAAAATTCGCAAGGGACGACATCGCTTAAAAATAAAAATTACCAAAAGAATTGGGAATTTGAAGTAGTGTTGATGCAGATCTTCAATAATACAGTCAAACGCTACACTTGTGAAAATTATGCATTAACTCGAAGTTAATCGGAATGAGCCAACGAAAATTTCCGTAATACACAAATTAGATCCTATTATTCCTTTTTTTCATATACGTACTTGAATTTTCCCTTCCTATTCAGAAGAGCCAAGCGATTCAGTGTGTATTACATTTTTTTAAAATTCTTTTAATTCTGCTTCAAATTTTCAGAAATTTATTGGTATATGTATTGAACTTACGGAAATTTATAAATTTTCCGGTTCCCTTATCAATATAATCATTAAAACTTATGGGAAATTGTCAATATCCGCTTACTTTCCCATTCATTTCGAGCTTGTTCGGATTTGTTAAAATTTTGTTCGAATTTATGGACAATACTGAAAGTTTCACATTAACACATATAGTTGTGATGAAATAGATCGTAATAATCTAACAATTGTTTACCGAATCGAAGAATAGGTGGGAATTAGGAATCGCTACATTAATATAACTTAAAAGCCGTAGAGTAGTTGATTTGTCCAACTATTCTTGGATATATATTGTAATTTATTTCCAATTGGGCACTAGGCTTCAAATTACAAGTCAATAAATTGTCCCACTGTTCGCAAAATACTTTAGTTAATATCCTTCCAGCACTATTGTTCGAAATTTCGATTCGTATATGACAATGATTCGCATTCACACACGTAAATTGCGCTTTGGATAGTCATAGATATTACCATCTGACTCTCCACAAATTTAATTTTGCCTTCTAGTTAAGGACTAGACTATTGGTGACGGAAAGTTTTTATCACACGTACAGGCTTTGAGAAACTATTTAAAATTTGCGATTTGCCAATTTTCGGCGTGATTCACTTACTATCCGTACAGGTCCAATGGGAATTATTTTGTCTTTCACAATATATGCATATCTTGATAATCTTTCTCCAACAATCTTGCCTGGATGTTTTCTCCCCCCGTATCACTCGATGTTCTGTAGGTGAAAATAACTCCCGGACATATGAAACAGTCAAGATCGTGAAGCGTTGAATTATCAGTGGAATCGGAAAGTATTTTATTTTATTTTCACAAGAATTTAAATCAATTTTAATTTCTTTAAATCAATTTTGATAATAAACACTCTTGACGGTGAAACTAAACAATGTGCGCTGTGAAGCAGATTGCTAGACAGATGTTTAGTGTGAGAGCAAATGTATTATTTTCATGTAATAAAACGTCATCGTCCGAATATTGATGTAATGCTACAGCCAAACTAAATTACCTCGCTTGTGGTACCATTAACAAGTGAGAGCTGCTGTTATTATCACTGTGGTAATAATATCGGCTGGAGCTTTGTACGGAGAGAACACAATATTACTTCGTTAATGTTACCGACGTGATGGTGAATATTAAGCTATCACCTTTATTGAGGAAATATATTCAAGCTATATGTTAGATGTTGTGTCTGTAAATTGTATGGCCAGAGACAACGTTACTAAAATGTTATGTAAAGAAATTAATGTTGCCGATAATGTTAAGTTATCAAACGGTGACGCGTCATAACGCCGAAACTCCGTAAAATGGACATAAAGGACATGGGCTTTGTGTCACACCGGTCATGGGCTTTATGTCCATTTTAGGTGCGACATAACGCCCATGGGCTTCATGTCCATTTTAGGTGTGACATAACGCCCATGGGCGTTATGTCCATGGGCGTTATGACGCGTCACCTTATCAAACACTGTTAAGACCGAATAATTTGGAGAGAAGTATAATTTTAGTTTGACAGCTGCAATTGTAATGTTTGTAAGTGAAATATTTGTAACATTGATATGTTTATTGAAAGTGTTAACATACCATACATATATGGAATGGATCTAACTGTCAAATTGACGGCAGAGAATATTTTTTAAAATTATGCAAGTTTCGTCGGTTGCAGCAGCATGAGAAATCAATGTTTTGTTAACATCTGCGAGTGCACATATGATAATTTCCAAGTATGATGTTGGAATGATGTTGTAATAGGAATGTAGACAGCGCAAGTGCTATGTTACGTGACTTTTTCGAATGCGGGAGAAATTGCGGTGATGTTAGAAAATGTTGTATGTGTTAACAGATAACATACCAACTTCTAAATGATATTTATCGATCTTGGAATATCTAATGTTTACGCTTTGCATAAAGAACATTCAACACGTTGCAATGTTAAGTTGTCAAATGCAATTATTTTAAAAATGGAACCAAGTTAGAACTTAATGTAAAGATGTAACCTTGAAATGACTTCACCGACAACTTTGCGATATCACGATTAATGTATGAAGCGAACAAATGACGAACGCAACATATAGAATGTATTGAATTTTCGTATAATTAGAGTTTAACAATTAATACTTTTAGCGCTTTAAAATATTGCAGTTTTTATTTTAGTTATAACTTTGCACTTTTTTCACTCTTTTTGACTATAGGATAGGATAGGAATAGAACGCACCTTTTATAATGTTTTCTGGAGAAATACGACCTGGATACCTGGATATGGATTGCAATCTGGTTTGGATTACTGCAATCTGGTTCGGAGGACCATGAAAATGTAGGAACTGATGAACTTCTGAGGGTGGTATAGGCTTCCAAAAAGACGGCAGTTAAACCTCGAAATAATAGGAACCAGTCCCGGAATTAGTTACACGGAAGGAATTTGGAGTTGTATCGGTGGTTAAAACTTACTTTAACCAATGTAAAAAATGTCCGAACACAATAAAAAACAACGTAGGAATTAGTTAGCTTAAGGATGACTTTATTGGATGAACTGAGAAAAAGTAGTGATCGGGCATATCGATTCGCTATCACTCGGAACTTACACGTAGTTATCTACGTCTTACTTATCTATTGATCTAAGTGACACCTATATGTGGAGTTTTACACCATTTCCTACATAAACACTAAGGTTGCTGTCCCCTTCGAAAAATTCCACTTTATCATAATGCTTCCATTCCCATATTTTCCAATCTATTCTTTTCACAAGTACTCCTTGAACAGTTCCCAATAGAATGAGCAAATCTTTTCACTTGAAACAAAATTGAATATTCACCCATGTGCTGCGTTCCGAGTCGTATTTATTTCGCAAATCATTTTAAATTCACAAGACTTCGAGTTTGGTGTTCTGAGATTTCAGTTTTCGAGCTTACTTTTTAACTGGCCGTTGTTACACATTTGAGTTGCACAACATATGTTTTGCTGTCAACAATGAAAGAAGACAAAAACAAACATAACGGTCATTGAAGCTCTTCTTGTCTTGTGTGTTTCCCTTGTAAACGCAAATAAAATATGAAGAATTATTCATAATCATAAATTTTATTAAAATTCTTAAATTTCTTCATGCAACTTCCTTGTTTATTACTTCCAAATTATTATTTGCATGTGTGCCAAAAACAAACTAAACAAAATGACATATGAAAAAGTTGTCACTGTTACTCACTTACCGCCTTATTCATAAAAGGTTGTGAGAGGTTTGAGTACGTTATTTCATGATAAACCGTCTATAAAACTTCTCCAAACCTTTTGTGAATACGGTCGTTAGACTTTGAGTGAATAATTATAATTTAGAACTTAGGAAATAATAGTTTTTTCTTTCTTGTCTTACATATGCGGTCGTGATATATTTGCGATATAACTCTAAAAAGTAATAAAGTGATAGTTGGATTTCTTAAATCTATTGTTAAAATCTTATTTGCATAAAATGGTATAAATGTGGAATGAAAACAGAATGGAAAACTCAAAATATTTATATAATTTTGTTTAATGAGTTTTGAGAAACTTTTATTTTGAACAACCAAGTTCTTTTTACGTAGTTTGCATTTTTGATACAGAAAATATTACTCACTTTTACTTTCACAACAACATTTGATTGTGAAACAAGTTCACAAAATGTCTTGTGAAAATAACATCAAAATCACAATTTTTGTGAAAAATTTTCATTTTCACAAAAATTCAGAATGCAGAACATGGGCGATTAATTGATGAAAACGAAAACTGTTTTTATCGGAATACATCTAATTTACGTAAGGATCTAAAACAAATAACAGATCAATACAATGAAAATATTTTAAATGAAAATGAAGCTAGTTGTAAAATGAAAGAATATAAGAAAACTGAAGTAAAAGAGAATAAAAACAGGCTACATTTGCTTTAAAAACTTTTCTGAAAATTTTTCACATAATTATAATCAAGATAACCAATATTTAGAAGAAAAATATACTTTTATAATTAGATTTGAAAGTTGTGAAGTCAATGTTGGTAACTCAACATTTTATAATGACAAACTACTTACTACAGAAAAAATTGTTCTAACCACCCTTCGTAGAGAAGTAAAAGAAAATAAAACATTTGATGAAGTAAATTTAATACAAAAAACAAACTAAGAATGAAGAAAATTGGAATTTGAGTTTCTATGACCGAATTTGTTAGTTTCTGGTTAATGTATGAGAAATTCATACTACAAGCTTACAAGTCTGGAACATTTTTCTAATTGAAAAGTGGTTGGTTTTTGTTGGAATTAATAGACAATTCAGTTTACCACACTCACTGCCATGACTAGATTCGAACTCCGTGACAAGTTCATCATCAGATGCCTAACTACTGTACCCGAATTGAGTATTTTCTTTTTTATGAATCCGAAAACTCGGCTACTTTGTTTTTAAACACGAAAAGAGTTTTAAGTTATATACGGCAATAGTGCCAAAACCGGTGTTCCTACATTTATTTGGTAATCACTACATGCATCAATCTATTTTCACAAGTAAAGAGATGAAATGCAAAAAATTTATTGATACGAGGGCGGATCAATAAGTCCGTGACTTTTTGAATAAAACACGGTTTTTTGCAAAACAAAAAATTATTTTTCAACATAATCTCCTTTTAGCTCAATATACTTAGTCCAACGTTTCTCCGTTTTTTTCCCCTTTCAAAAAATAGGATTTTTTGAGGTCCAGAGAATAGGTATTTGTTTGATCAATAATTTCATCGTTGGAGTTAAATCTCTTTCCATAGTCTTACTTTACTTCAGACATAGTCTTACTTTAGTTTAGTCTTACTTACTAAATATATATACTTTTATTGACTATTTTACAACCGCATGAGGTCAGACGTCTTACACATATTAACTAAATAAACAAATTAAACAAATTTAAACATATTCTTCCAACTGGCTCTATCCTTCGCCTTTCCTCGCCAGTTGGTAACACCAAGGATACGGAGGGATTCTTCTGCCTGGTCTTTCCAGTGGAGTCTTGGTCGTCCTCTTTTTCTGCTTCCATCGGGTACGTTATCGAAAACCTTTCGCGCTGGCTCATCTTCATTCAATCTGACAACATGGCCTAGCCAACGCAATTGGCCTAATTTGATTCGCCTAGCTATCCACGTCAGAATATAGACTATATAGCTCTGCGTTCCATCGACGTCGGTACTCGCTGTTTTCTCTAACAGGACCATATATTCTACGGAGCATTTTTCTCTCGAAAACTCCCAGGTGTTTTTCATCCGCTTGCGATATGACACAAGTTTCGGAGCCATATGTCAAGACAGGTAAAATGAGAGTCTGATATAGCTGGAGTTTTGTCCGCCGAGAGAGGGCTTTATTCCTAAACTGCTTGCGGAGCCCAAAATAACATCCATTTGCAAGCACAATTCTCCTATCTATCTCCAGGCTGCCGTTGTTGTCCTTATTCACGGCGGATCCAAGAAAGACAAATTCATCTACCACTTCAAAATTAAATCGGTTGTCAACGTTCAAATACGGACGAAGTCGAGAGGTTTCTCTATTGTCCATCAATTTTGTCTTGCCCTCATTAACAGAAAGACCCACCTTCGCTGATTCCTTTTCGATTCTTGAAATTACTGCAGTAACCTCTCGCAAATTTCGCCCAATGATGTATGCCGTCAGCATACGCCAGCAACATATAGCTTTTCGTGTTAATGGTCTTGTTCGTATTTACTCCAGCCTTTCTCATTATTATCTCCATTAAGATGTTGAAGAGATTGCACGAAAGTGTGTCAACTTGTCTAAGTCCTCGCTTGGTACAGAATAGTTCGGTAAAGTCTTTCCCCACTTTCACTGCTGATTTGGTGTTGGTCAGCGTCATTCTACTGAGGCGGATCAATTTTGCCGTAATACTAAGTTCTGTCATATCTTCGTACAGTTTTCACCGTATGGGGCTATCGAAAGCAGCGTTGTAGTGGACAAAAAGGTGGTATGTATCGACTTCTTTTTCGTGGGTCTTTCCTGGATTTGGCGTAGCGTGAATATTTGGTCAGTCGTGGACTTTCCTGGTCTAAAACCTCACTGATAAGATCAAATCAGGTTTTTAATAATTGGCTTTAGTCTTTCACATAATACGCTCGACAAGACCTTATACGCGATGGATTATCAGTCGTTTAGTCAGAACGAACACACGGATCACTCTGTTTGAATACAGGACATAATACACTGAGACTCTAATCGTCGGGCATAGATTCCCCCAGCCTTATACCGCATATAAGTTGATGCATGTGGGCTAGCAGTTCTTCGCCACCTGAAAATTAAAAAGTTCAGCGGGTAGGCCATCCTCTCCAGCGGCATTATTATTCTTAAGCCGCCAGATTACCGTTCTAATCACGTCTTTGTTGGGAGGGGGGGTACAATCTACACTTTCTTCCACTATCATTACCTCCTGATCTTCAGTGGAAGAATCCGAGTGAAGTTGTGCTGAAAAGTGGTCTCTCCACATTTTAAGCACACACTGCTTCCCAGTCACCGGCTTCCCATTCTCGTCCTTGCAGGAGGGCTGCCCATTATTAGGCCCGTTATTGGATCTTCTTACCCTCTGGAAAAGCCTTCGGGATTCACCATTCATCATTCCTTCGTCGTACCATGGATTATCCTTTTGCGGTTTTTGTAGCCAAGTTCAGTCCTTGCAGCGGTTTCCATAGAATGGGAGATGTGCTTCCACTGCGCATCTGGGTCTTCGGGAGGGGGTATTTTGCTCTAGCAGGAGAGAGAGTTTTTTCGAAAGGACATTGATATCTCCGGTATTTGTAGCTAGTCAATATCCAGCTTTTCCTGTGTTCGTCTTCGAACTTTTTTCGCCCTGATCAGTCTCGCGCGAACTTTCGCAGCCACCAGGTAATGATCCGAGTCGATATTGGCACCTCGAATCACACGTACATCCATTACACTAGAAGAGTGAATGCCATCTATTGCGAAGTTATCAATCTGGTTCTTCGTCCGCTGATAAGGAGATATCCAGGTCGCCTTATGAATGTCCTTATACTGGAATGTGCCACTAACTATCATGGTCTCTGCAGCGGCGAAGTCTATCAGTCTTATTCCATTTTCGTAGGTGGTATCATGTAGACTGTGATTACTGATGGGTGGTCGAAAGACACTTTCCTTTCCTAATTTGTCATTAAAATTTGTGAATATAAATATGGTTAATCCAAACCTGGAATTTTATAATGGTGTAAATGACTTATGTGAACCATTATTTTATTTCAACTCCGTCAGTAATTTTGATGTTTTAGAGAGTATTATGGGCATAAAATCAAATGCAGTTGGAATAGACGGAGTCGACCCAAGTTTCTTACGATTCAGTTTATCCTACCACACAATACTCATATTTTTAATTCTATTATATTGAAATCACACTTTCCTCAGATTTGGAAACACGCCAAAATAATACCGTTGTCTGAGGGAAGGGGTGAATACCGTCCAATAGCCATATTGACCTTTCTTTCGAAAGCTATTTAGAAATTAATTAATAAGCAGATAGGGACATATTTAAGGGACAACTCGTTATTAACAAGTATGCAGTCTGGGTTTAGAAACGATTTGGATAATAATCTTATATCTGTATTAGTTCTACTTGATCACTCAAAGACCTTTGACACTGTCGATCATCAGGTTGTTATTTCAAAGCTAACTCGTTTTTTCAAATTTTCTCCAAATGCTTGTGGTCTTATGAGATCCTATCTTGCTTACTGATGTCAGAGTGTCTCAATTGGTAATCGCTACTCCAAACCACTAGGCTTAATAAGAAGAGTTTCACAGGGATCTATCTTGGGCCCGCTTCTTTATTCCATGTACAGCAATGACCTTTAGAGCCGGCGAGCAGTAACGTTGCCATTCTCTTCTAACATTTCTCTTCTCAATTACTAGGGCTTCAATATCGGGACTTGAGCTTGAAGAACTGCCGCATCTCCTATCGTGTTCACGGGTGGACACTTTAACTGCACTGTTAAGGACTTCAGTGAACTTATTAACAGCGGATTCAATATCATCTTCCGCTCTTAATGAAAGCTTTTCGGACAAATGTGAGCTAACATATTTCCTGTATTTCATCCAGTTTGTCTGTTTATTAGACGTGATGTTGTGGACATTTTCCCTCTTAATATCAAACAATGTTAGAATAGTTGGCGAGTGATCCGAGGATAGATCAAGAGATGAATACGTAGATATTTGCTCACGTCTGATATTTCTGACTATACCAAAATCGATCAGATCGTGTTTTGCATTATAATCTCCTGCTACCAAAAATTTAGTTGCCAGAGTGGAGAAAAAGTCAATGAATTGGTCTCTGTTAATGTTGTGCCTCGGGGGGCAATATATTGATGATATTACAACATTTGTGCCTGTGATCGCAATTGAAGTAGCCTGTATGTGTTCAGTCCTATATTCGAGCATAGCATAATGATTAATTTTGTTTAGCACAATTAGTGCTGTACCACCGCATGCTCTACCTCTGGGATGTTTAGTATCATATGTGGAATAACCACGTATTCTGAAACAGTTTCTCGAAGTAAAGTGAGTTTCAGAAACCAAAAGTATATCTATTTCGTTACTTAGAAGAAAATGTTCTACTTCGTTTTTGTGATGGCATTCCAATAGCAAATTTTCATTGGATTCATTTCTGTTTCAAAACAATCTGCATGAGCATGCTTTGATTTCTCATAATTTCCTGCATCATGTTTTGCATATTAATCATGAAGGAATTCATAGTTTCTATCAATTTCTCGATGGAATGTTCCAGAGAAGGCTGCTGACCAGTAGTTTCGTTATTACGTAGCACATTAGCGTAAGTCCTGTTCGTAGGAGATATGGTTCTGAGGCTTGGAAAAGGCGATGGTTTGTAATATGCTTGGGTAGGTCTTCTACGCAAATTAGTAGAATTTTTCACATGAACAAATACGCGGCAACTCATGGATTACGTGTGGATTGCTGTCTGACCAATAACGCATATTTTGCTTATTGACGAAGCCATTCAGCCAGAAATGAGCCTCATCGCTGAAGATGATTTTCCGATGAAAATCCGAATCATTTTCAAGTTGTTGCTCAGCCCAATTCACGAACATACGACGCTTATGGTGGTCAAGCTTCAATATCGGGACTTGAGGTTGAAGAACTGCCGCATCCCTTATCGTGTTCACGGGTGGACACTTTAACTGCACTGTTAAGGACATCAGTGAACTTTTTAACAGCGGATTCAATATCATCTTCCGCTCTTAATGAAAGCTTTTCGGACAAATGTGAGCTAACATATTTCCTGTATTTCATCCAGTTTGTGTGTTTATTAGACGTGATGTTCTGGACATTTTCCCTCTTAATATCAAACAATGTTAGAATAGTTGGCGAGTGATCCGAGGATAGATCAAGAGATGAATACGTAGATATTTGCTCACGTCTGATATTTCTGACTATACCAAAATCGATCAGATCGTGTTTTGCATTATAATCTCCTGCTACCAAAAATTTAGTTCCCAGAGTGGAGAAAAAGTCAATGAATTGTCCTCTGTTAATGTTGTGCCTTGGGGGCAATATATTGATGATATTACAACATTTGTGCCTGTGATCGCAATTGAAGTAGCCTGTATGTGTTCAGTCCTATATTCGAGCATAGGATAATGATTAATTTTGTTTAGCACAATTAGTGCTGTACCACCGCATGCTCTACCACTGGGATGTTTAGTATCATATGTGGAATAACCACGTATTCTTAAACAGTTTCTCGAAGTAAAGTGAGTTTCAGAAACCAAAAGTATATCTATTTCGTTACTTAGAAGAAAATGTTCTACTTCGTTTTTGTGATGGCATTCCAATAGCAAATTTTCATTGGATTCATTTCTGTTTCAAAACAATCTGCATGAGCATGCTTTGATTTCTCATAATTTCCTGCATCATGTTTTGCATATTAATCATGAAGGAATTCATAGTTTCTATCAATTTCTCGACGGAGAAGGCTGCTGAGCAGTAGTTTCGTTATTACGTAGCACATTAGCGTAAGTCCTGTTCGTAGGAGATATGGTTTTGAGGCTTGGAAAAGGCGATGGTTTTTAATATGCTTGGGTAGGTCTTCTACGCAAATTAGTAGAATTTTTCACATGAACAAATACGCGGCAACCCCTATAGTTAGCCGTGTGATTTTCCCCGCAGTTGCTACATTTTTTCACATTAGTATCAGTTCTCGGATGGGGACATTCTACCGTTTTTTGAATATCTTGACAATTAAAGCATTGAGGAGGATCCCTACGTTTAAGAAGTTCGTCTACCCTAATTCTTCGACTGCAGAGGTATCTCAAGTTGTAAATGGGATGTGTGTCCCCCTTCTTTTTTATTCTGGAAGATTCTTAAGTCAGTTCCACCTTGAACATAGGTTGTGGAACTTTATCTTTGTTTATAACATTTATTATGGATTTCACTTCGAAACCCTCTTTTTCAAGATCAGACTTTATATCTTCAGTAGGCTCTGAACTGTCTATCCCTTTAAGAACAACGACGAGACCTTTAGAGCTTTTCAACTGGTATGTATAATATTTTCTATTTTCGCTGTTGAATACTTCAACTACTTTTCTATAAAGTGACTCGGTACAGGTTTGAATTTTTGTTTCGAAAACATTTGCTTTTCGTAATGAAACGACATGAAATGTGTCTTTTCCTAAAAGCTGGGAAAGCTTATTTACTAGGAAATTAGAAGTTTGTTCTCGTAAGTATATTGGGGGAGGTTTGAGTTCGCGGACAGTTTCGTGTTCCTCATTTGCGTTTTCCTCAGTACTGAGGATGGAAAACCGGTTTTGACTAACCGAATCTAATCCCTTAGGAATTTTTGGGTTTGTCTCTTTTCTGGGCGACCTGGCGTTAGCTTTACGTTTTGTGACTAGAATATATCTATACAAACCAGTTTGGATCTTATTTGCATCTTTGGTTAGGTTTTTTTTGGAACATATATACGTTTCCCCATACAAATGCTATCTAGTAACGGGTTTTTCAATAAGAGCGATACAAAAGTTTTTTTAAATAAAACAAAACCGGTTTTAGATACCAATGAAATTCTTTATTCCTGTGAAAGTACGTTCGATGCCATTATGTATTGTACTCGATTTCTTTTGCATGGCCACCACGGGCACGCTTGCAGAAGTCCAGACGCTGAACCCAATTTTCGACGGTTTTCAAGCATAAATCGGTCGATACTGCTGCAATTTCACGTTCGATATTCATACGAAGTTCATCAATCGTCCCTGGCTTGTTGGCATAGACCATAGACTTGACGTAGCCCCACAGGAAATAATCTAACGGAGTCAAATCGCACGACCGAGGCGGCCAATCGACTGGGCCATTTCGTGAGATAACACGTTCGCCAAACTTGGTTTCCAATAAATTGATTGTGGCATTCGCTGTGTGGCTTGTGGCGCCGTCCTGTTGGAACCACATGTCCTCCAAGTCCATATTATCCAATTGGGGCCAAAAATAATCGGTTATCATTGAACGGTAGCGATTCGCATTCACAGTAATGCGCCGGTCTTGATCATCACGGAAGAAGTACGGCCCAATGACGCCGCCGGCTCATAAACCGCACCAAACCGCAATTTTTACGGGATGCAATGATGACTCGTGGATTACGTGTGGATTGCTCTCTGACCAATAACGCATCGCTGAAGATGATTTTCCGATGAAAATTCGAATCATTTTCAAGTTGTTGCTCAGCCCAATTCACGAACATACGACGCTTATGGTGGTCAAGCGGCTTCAGTTCTTGCGTCAATTTGATCTTTTCGCAAAAGTCGCCACAACGACGCTTGAGAACGACGTGTGAGAGACACATTTGGGCTTTTTTGAACTGAAGCCTCAGCGGCAGCAATATTCTCGACACTACGGGCACTTCTTTGTCTCACTGGCACGGGAACATTTTGTACTGTGCTTGTGGATTCAAATTTTTCCACTAGACGCTCAATTGTTGATCTGGCAGGACGATTATGACGACCATAAATAGGACGTAGCGCTCTTAAAGTTGAGGCCACTGACTCCAAATTTCGGTAGTAAATTTTAATAATTTCGACTCGTTGTTGGCTCGTATATCTTTTCATGATGAAATGGCAAACCTTACTGAAGAGAAATGTCAAAGGAGCGGGAAAAAATATGGCGTCGTTTGCTATCGATTTACTTTTGTAGCGTCTCTGTTCAAAAACCCTTGATATTGTTACGAATTTCCTTATTCGTCCTTTTTGCGTTGTTTTATTCCCAATAATAAAACAAGGTTCGTTTTAAATTACGACGGTTTAACTTCCTTTTATTTTACTTATATAGTACAACAATTTACTTTATTTACACCACTTTAATAAGTCTTATATTTTACTACCAATTCGCGTTGCTTACTTTACGGGGTTTAATCACAAACTGAACTCTCCATTCCAAAGACCTCCGCTATATCCGGTATATCTAGCGAATTCAAGAACCTTCTAGACGTTGTTGTTGTTGCTTATATTTGTAGAATCATCTCGAATGGTGGAGAATTATCTTTACTGAGGTGAATTCATGCTACTGGTTTAGCGAGCTGGTACGTTGTTACAATGCAAACTTTCAGGCGCAGCACTAACCGCCTGTTGTTTACATACTGTTAGTAGAGTCATTAACAGCAAGCAAAAGCTTTTACTTATTCGTAACAATATGCTAACGGGGAAAATTATATCTGCTAATCTGACCGGGGATAGGTTGTAAAAAAAGTAGTAAAAATGTAGGAAGATAAAAATGTTACCAAGTTAACATAAGAAATTTCATTGTGACCGTAAGAATTGACAAGGAAAAATGAATTAAAATCTTCAAAATTTATAGAAATGTATGGTTATGATCCTGTCATACAAATCCCATTGGATACCCTATTAGCATGAGGTCCAACCGCTGCAGAATAAGCTTGAGTTTAATGCGCCATTGGTAAACGACGCAAATCTATGGATGCCGCTTTGTGCTTTGAGGTAGCTGTTATTGTAGCCACTTTTTTATAACATAAAAATTGCCGAATTCTCATCTGTGTTGGGTCTATGAATACTTACTCAGGTGTAATAATATAATTTGTATTACAGATGACTCAAACAATCTGATATTGCATTGGGTGATACGAAAAAAGTAAAAAGTATGGGCTTAATGGATTGGCTAAGTGTTCAACATAATCATGTGGCAAGAAGGCCAGTAATGAGGTTGGAACTTACCAATCAAAGCTACATTGATGACAAAACAAAGTTACAGTTTAAATAAAAGAGTTTTAATATCCTAGGCTTATACCAAGTGTCTATCCTTCAAAATGTCGACCACTGTTTCAGTATCCCTTAATCCCGGGAGACTTCGTGTATTTAATAACTTTTTTAGTTTGGAATACAGCTTTTTGCATAGAAAAAATCTTCAGATGAGCAAGTTTCCGAGCATATACAAAAAGGCGATCCTTGAATTGTCCAAAAGTTGGAAGAGCCAGCACGCAGAAACTGTAATATTATCATACAAATATAATGTACATCCACCACCACGAATAGACATTGTTTTTAACTATTTACAATAAATTACTTGACCTATTGAAACAATCTATTTATTACAAAAATCATTTTAGTTTCTTTAGAACTTAGGAAGAAAAGATGCTCTTGACTTAGTCACAATCAGTATTCTTCGCCTTATTTTGAGCTTTGCGAAATTATTTTCCTTAACCTATTTACAATGCTGTTCGCATTTAGTAAGTGACCGCAGCCAGAAATTCCTTAATTCATAGTCCTTTAATTTATAGTCCTTTGGCTAACGCCCAAGTACTGCGCCATGTCCTCTGCAACCCATTTGTTATTAAACCCGCCACTGCTACAGCGTATATTGTCAGAGCGTGGAGCCACCGCATGATGTTTCTCTGCTGCCAGTTGGGTAAATTCGACTGGACAAAATATGAAGAGTTATTTTTCATCTGATCCATCTTGAAATTTAGCATATCGGCCTCATTTACTTTTAGAGAACCGCATTCCTCCGATTTATTGTCTTAGCACACACAGAATTTAAATTTACAAAAATTTTTCAATAATGAGGCTGTGGTTACAAATGGAAAATGACACAAAAATAAAGGGTTTTTCAACAGAGACGCTACAAAAGTAAATCGATAGGGACAGCAAACGACACCATATTGTTTCCCGCTCTTTTGACATTTCTTTCAGTAAGGTTTGCCATTTCATCATGGAAAGATATACGAGCCAACAACGAGTCGAAATTATTAAAATTTACTACCGAAATTTGGAGTCAGTGGCCTCAACTTTAAGAGCGCTACGTCCGATTTATGGTCGTCAAAATTCCTGACTGAATGGCTTGCTCAATAAGCAAAAAATGCGTTATTGGTCAGACAGCAATCCACACGTAATCCATGAGTCATCATTGCATCCCGAAAAAATTACTGTTTGGTGTGGTTTATGGGCCGGCGGCGTCATTGGGCCGTACTTCTTCCGTAATGATCAAGAGCGGCACATTACTGTGAATGCGAATCGCTACCGTTCAATGATAACCGATTATTTTTGGCCCCAATTGGATAATATGGACTTGGAGGACATGTGGTTCCAACAGGACGGCGCCACAAGCCACACAGCGAATGCCACAATCAATTTATTGGAAACCAAGTTTGGCGTCTGGACTTCTGCAAGCGAGCACGTGGTGGCCATGCAAAAGAAATCGAGTTCCATACATAATGGCATCGAACGTACTTTCACACGAATAAAGAATTTCATTGGTATCTAAAACCGGTTTTGTTTTTTTAAAAAAATTTTTGTACCGCTCTTATTGAAAAACCCGTTAAATACAATTTTGACTTTATATTGTAGTGCTGCAAAGTCATTTATGCTTAACCTGCTATTGTTGTTGCATCACTTACTGTGGTTGTCACTGAGATGTAGACATTTCTGCCGTTTGTGTTTACACGTCTCTCAGTTGATGGTGTGAGAGGCATGCACTTGACGAATAACACAGTGCGACAAAAAAAAATCCGGGAAGTGATACTATTTTCCTGATAGGTATTGTCGGGTACAACAAGAATCTGTATTTGAAATTTGCCTGTCACATCAGAATTTAGAGTTACGGGTAAAAACCGAGTTTTCGTACCTCTATGCACTTATAAACAAGTAACTTACTTGATTATTAACCGATTTCTCAAGTTTCTCAACGGATTTGGAAAGAAGAAACTAGTACCTTTAAAATGCTATGTATATACAGGGTGATTCAGGAAGTTCCGGACAAATTTCTCCAGCGTATTCCTTTTCTCATTTCATGAAGAAAAGTCCACTAGGACCATGTCCGAAAATGCAAGGGTGCGAAATGGCAGCGGGTTCAAAATTTTCGGACTGACGGTCGGACGGTAGTAGGGTAAAGTTGCTAACTTCTGAGCCAGTGGTTGGATTTTTTTTCAAAAATTTCAATAAAATAAAATCTTAAACGTGTTAATTTACAAAAACAAATAAATGTGTGCTGTTATTTCGCTTCCAAAAACAAAAACAAACATTTTTGCATTTCAGTAAAATGGTCATAACTTCGGAACGGTAAGACCTCTGGGTTTCGTTTATGTCAATTTGGAAAGGTAAGAGGTATCTATATTCCAATATTAAAAAGCATAAGTTACCTGCCATCTGGCTGAGCAAATTGAGGTTATGTGAATTTTTTTTCTAGTTTTTCCGAAAGCTCTGTATCTCGGCAATTTTTTTCTACTTTGATTCTGAAAGGCCTCTTAAAGACCACTTAAAGGCCACAAGCCCAGAAACAAAAAAATTTCCGACCACTGGTTCAGAAGTTAACAACTTTACCCTGAATTTAACTTGTTAATAAAATTTTCATCTCTCATAATTTTACGAATTTGAGGTCCAATGAAAATACCTAAAATTGATCGAAAAAGATAAAAACGATTGAAAAAAAGTACTAGAAATGGAAAGAAATTCTTTAATACCTCCTTTTATTTTGGCGTCACTTAATTTTGGGAACACTTCTTTAAGATAGCAAAAAGCGGCGCTGTTTACATCAAGTTTTTTAACGAATTGTGTCATATATCCCAGCTTCAGATGCAGTGGTGGCAGAATAACAGTCTCAGCTGAAACTAATGGGACGTTTAAAATATTCCTCCTGCCTATTTGATGCGCCACACGAGATGGCCATACTTTATGGTCGTACCGATTCTGTGCACGACTATCCCATTCACACAGATAACATTGATACTTTGTGTAACCCCCTTGCATACCAAATAAAATTGTTAAAACTTTTAAATCAGCGATGACTTTCCATTTATGAGTGGCATAGCTGACAAATCGAAGTATTTTTTCATCACTTCATAAGTTTCTTTCGTGCTTGTCGCATATGCGATTGGAACTGATGGTAACTGATTTTGGTTACGTACTAAAACAGCTTTCAGACCTAGATATAACAATACAGATTTAAAAAAATTAAATAAAAACTATTTTTTTTATAAGCAAACATACTTTTAGATGAACCATCAATGAAAAGTCGGCATTCGTCTCCCGTATAGTTGTGATTCAGTGCCGAAAGTAGTTTGGGTGCATCAACGCAATACACAAGATTACTGTCATTGTGATCAGTCTTAAAACTTTCTTCAAGTACCACAGTTCGGTCACTCCTTCTACAAGATGTTACATGAAAATCTTTTTCCATCAAATTCCACTGTTTTACTCGTGAACCGAGTATTTCAGATTGTCGTCAAAACGAGAATGAGAGTCAAATCGCGAATGAGATCGTTCCGTTGTAGTGGCTTTGGATGGAAGGTACTCTTCTTCTTCCAAATCTGGAAGGTACTGTTCTTCTTCTAAATCTTTTTCCGTTTCAACAGCAGATGTCCTAGTTGTCGGAACTTCATCATTTGCATATACTTATAGGTTTTGTAACACTTACAACATTTGCATATTTTAGCCTGAAGTATTGGTTTGACAAAAGTAACAATCATCTGGTTTATAAAAAAGCTGATGATGCCAAGTCATAGGCGTACAAAAGGGGAAAGTAACTGACGGTAGAACTTTGCATTTTCTTAATGTTGAACATTCACAAACAAATTCTGGTTCATACCAGCGACTGGATTTGTAAGAGCGATTGAAGATTTTATTATATGTGACCTGGTCTACGGAAAGGGGGCTTAGGTGTCAAAAAATCAATTTTCACTTTTTGGTTGATTCGGATGGAAGATGAGATGCTTTTTCACGTGGTGAAAAGCAGAAAATCCTAACTTGCTTAGAAGTGTACTAAAAATGTAGAGAAAGAAGAGTAAAAATACGACAAAATATAATTTATTGGTAATGAACAAAATACATTGAATTATAAGCTATAAAGACATGTTCCACACTAGCAACTTACACGATGAACTATAATAATATTCCGACCAACAACAACACTTACTGGACCAACAACAACACTTACTGGACGTCCGGCGCGGAGAACAATTAACGAGTTAATGAGAAACTGACGAAACGAGTTGCTTACTTTTAACAGCTTTTTCACAGAAAACTAGTTTTCGCACGTAAGCTCCCTTTTCGTAGACCAGGTCACATATACATACTTCCACCACTTCAATATTGTTTCTAAAATCACGCCTATGACCGATATCCGTAAATAAACCACAAATATAGCATAATTTATCACGTCTGTCGCACATTTTTACTTTAATTGCACTAGATTGTTAACTTTTGTATGTAAAGATACAGTGATAAAGAAGTGATAAACAAAAGAAAAAGAAAACAATACAAAAGAAGTGATAAACAATACAAACTACAAAAAAACACTTTTAAAAGAGTTAAGCTCTCATTGCAAATTGTTGGTGTAATTCTAATTTGAGTTTATTATAACAGCGATTTCCAACTTGCGGTCCTCAGGCTATAGCAATCGTGTTCATTATAAATAGTTAGTAATCGAAAAATGTACAGTGGAAATAAAATACCATTTATCTTCCATTGGAGTATATCATTTTAACGACACTCAGAAAATAATGTTAGTAAAGTTAGCAAGTTTTTTGTTTTCGCCAATATTAGCAAACATTTTGCTAATATCAGCAAACATTTTGCTACCATGATAGCAGCAAACTGGTTTAAATTTAAATTTTTTTTTTGTGTGTAGGATATTTCCAGCAAAATATATTTAAAGACACATTTTAATTTTACGGAATGTAAAGATCTTATAAATAATAACCCTGACCCAAAGTAAAAAAAGTTTGGCGAACTCTGTTGTCTCAATTTTCTATTATACTCTAATTTTACCGCAAACTCCTTGCACAGCTTCACTAAACAGAAAGCGAAAAAAACAAGAAAAGTAATGTGCAAAAATTTAGGGTTAATAAATAGTTGAATAACTCAGTCAATTTTTAACGGATTTTTTTTAAAAAAAAGTTGAGTTTTACTCACATAAATTAAAAAATTTTACGGTTCTTTTATAAAATAATGCGTAAAAATATCGCCAAAGTTGAAAAAAGTCGAAAAATGTGTGGAAAAAATGTGTTTGGTGGAGAAATACACAAAGAGCTTTTAAGCCAACCATAATAATATATATACCATTTTAAAGGTACTAACTAGTTTCTTCTTTCCAAATCCGTTGAGAAACTGAAAATAATCAAGCAAGTTAATGGCTTACAAATGCATAGAGGTACGAAAAACCGGGTTTAAACCCGTAACTCAAAATTCTGATGTGACCTACAAATTTTAAATACAGATTCTTGTTGTACTCAATAATACCTATTAGAAAACTAATATCACTTCCCGGGAATTTGTACTTCATTCTTTTTTGTATCACTGTGTAATTATTGTCGCACGTATATAATTACAAAACAACACAACAGAGGGAATTTGTCGATATTTTATAATTTTTCACATTTATCACTTATAATACCAAAATTTAATATTTGTCCGTGATGAGTTTTGATTTGATTCACGACTAAGTGAACGTGCCTCATTTCGGCAAGAATTGCAATTATTTGTTTGGTTTATATTATGATGCTTAATTATACACATTGGTCAAATTGTACAGCTCAAGAAAAATTAAAAAATCGTATAGAACGAATGAAAGCTCCAAACCGTCGTCCTAAAA
Source organism: Phaonia tiefii (assembly GCA_963931995.1). Taxonomy (NCBI): domain Eukaryota; kingdom Metazoa; phylum Arthropoda; class Insecta; order Diptera; family Muscidae; genus Phaonia; species Phaonia tiefii. The sequence continues at coordinate 237,767,804 of OZ008367.1, forward strand.
GCAAACTTTATACCTGATATCACAGCTATTAACAAAAGTAATTTTACCAGCAGTTAGTTGTTATTAATTTATTTTTCTTAATATTAATCAAGTAGTTATAAGTCTGAAATACAAAAAATTTTAATTTCCCACTATTAATAAAACAAGGAACTTGTTACGAGCAAACAGGTCCTCATTCATGTTTTCCCATAATGACAATTTTTGAGTCACATGTCGAAGTAGAAGATAATAGTTATAATAAACTTTAGAGATATCAAAAATGTAAATCGGAATATGATGAACGAAGTAGTTAGTCAAGTTCATTGGAGTACTGTATAAAATTTGGCAAATATTGATGACCAAGTGTCGAAGTGTACTATAGAGAAATATACTAAGAGTATGCAAAAACTGTTTTGCGAAAACCTTAGAAAGTCTGTGGACTGCTTGGAGTTCGCATAAAGTTAGTACGTAATGTGAATTGCAATATCATCAATCAAACGTCCACATATATCATTTAAATGTATCGAAAACATGGTTTACTTCTTTTTTTTTTTTTTTTTTTTTTTTTTTATTTGTAAATTCATTTAGTAACAAAATTGTAATACATGATAATTGATTTATAGCCTCAGCGTCTTGAAGACATTGTAGAGGCACTCGTTGGCAAAACATTTCTATAAATTAACAAAATTCAACTGTAATTTCATAAAACAAAAAATAAAAAAAAAAAGATAAAAAATAACTAAATAAAAAAGAACTAAGTAAAAAAGAAAAAAACAATAATTATTATTTTAAGAGTTCATCAATATTATCGAGGATATATTTCTTCAATAGATTTTTAAAAGGTGAAATTCTGTGTTCATTCTTCAAAACAGTCGGTAAGTTATTAACTTCACAACTTCCTATATATTCGAGTCTTTGTTTAGTACACTCCAGCCTACATCTTACTACTCGTAAATTATCCGCATTGCGAGTATTAAAAGACGTTTGATTCCTTGTAAATTGTAATGTGTGATGGCCTATACCATGAAGGCATTTGAAAACGTATAGAATAAGCTGCATTTTGTAAATACCATACAAAGGAAGAATAGAAGGGAATTTGTCTCGATACAGCGAAATAGTCGGATATGTTATTGGAAGATTGTCAACTATTTTCAGGGCTTTCTTCTGTATCCTGTGTAAAGACTCAAGTTCACCACTTTTTTGGAGCAATACAAAAGTGACATATAATTGAAATTACTGTGGATCAGGGCTTGGTATATCAAAAGTTTTACTTCCTTACTGAACTTGTTTTTATATTTGTATAATATACCAAGTGCACGAGATGACCTTACTTTTAACATAGATATATGTTCATTCCATGAAAGTGAACTATGTAAACAAACTCCTAGATATTTTATCGAATTTACTTCCATGACTTCCCTACCATCAACGTGGATAGCAAAATTGTTGTTGTGATCATAGTGTGGCTTAAACCGAATAACCTGAGTCTTATTGGCATTTAAAAATAATCTATTCATTCTAGAAAATTCCGATATTATAGCCGCATCCCACTCCATATGAGCTTTGACAACAGTCTCATGGTCATAGGGATATAAGAGACATATATCGTCAGCGTACAGAAAAATTTTACCAAATAGTTTTAAGTTAACTATATCATTTAGATAAATTTTGAATAACAGGGGGCCGAGGACGCTGCCCTGAGGAACCCCATGCTTTACCGTTTTCACTGAACTTTTATTCCCCTTGATACAAACAAATTGTTTACGGTTCTCAAAATAATCCTTGATAAGGGCTAGTTCATTACCGTGTATACCATAAAACTCTAATTTCTCCATCAAAATCATGTGATCCACAAGATCAAAAGCTTTTGAAAAATCATAAAAAATTCCAGCAACGCCCTTATGCCCATCGTCCAGTCCTTTGCAAATAAAGTTTAGTACATTGACAGCCGCCTCTTCTGTCCCACAGCCTTTTCTAAATCCATACTGAAACTCACTTAATAAATTATTCGTATCCAAATATAACGATATTTGACCATGCAATATTCTCTCAAAAATGTTATTAAATGTCGGTAGAACTGCAATCGGTCGGTATTTATTCAATGTTGAGGCAGTCGGGCCCTTTGCAATAGGCACAATCTTATGCACCTTTAAAATGTCCGGATATAGACCACATGTCGCAATTCTGTTAAATAAATTAACTAAAATAGGAACTAGAACACTAGAACACGTTTTCACTATATTAGTGGAGATATTATCGACTCCCGGGCTCTTACCACTGGACAGGCTGGAGATGATATTCCGTACCTCTTCTTCAGTCGTATAGTTAATGTGAAACCTGCTGCCATGACAAACAAGAGTTCTAAAAAAGTTGATATTATCCCCCGGAAGCTGAACAATTTGAGCCTTTAAATCCTCCACAGATTGAAGAAAATATTCATTGAACATTAAAGCTTTTTGAAAATCACATATTATAGCATCTCCATTTACATCACATAAATGAATCTCTTTTTTTTCAGTTCTACCAAGAGTAGTATTCAAAAAATTCCAGCCTTTCTTCGGGTCACTTAAAATATTTGTGAGATTATCAATATAATAAATGTTCATAGAGTTATTAGATGCATCACGTATAACTTTACTTATACCCTTAAGCCTAGCCTCGATTTCCGTAACACCTCTTTTTTTTCTGCGCATTTTCAAAAGCTTCTCCTTTGCAGCAATTAATTTTCGCAAGTTCCAATTTACCCAAGGTGTAACAGCTCTTTTGAAAAGTGGACTCATTTTTCGCTTCGCTAAATATCGACACCAATGATGACAGGTCATTTGACGGGTCACCCGTGGTTTTCAAAGACGGAACTTTCCTAAGAACATATTCGATCATACGACTGTGATTGCAACAAGAGAAAGTTATATTAACGAGATCCCGTACATTCGTTTTAATGCTTACAGCAAGGTGAATCAAATTATGATCTGACAAGTCCCATTCAATGGAATCTACGCTTACCTTATCTAACATGTTACTATACACATGATCAATGGACGATTTACTAACTGGACGAGTTATCATATTATGACAATTTTTCGCATCATAATTTAAAAGAATGGTAGAAAGTTCCTGAGATGTGGTATCGTCTAAATAATCAATATTGGCATCTCCAACAAAGATAAATGGGCTTCGGCCATGACAAATTAACATATTCTCTAATTGAGACAAAAAAACATTTATTCCGCACTTTGGAGATCTATAAAATGATGCTAGTTTTAGCGGTTTACCATTGTGCTTTATATTATTTAGTTTTAATATGATTAAGTCCAAAAAGTCTTTACTTTTCAAGAACTCTGTAGTGAATTCAATACCATCACGGACATAAATTGAAGTACCACCGTAACTATCCCGTCTACAACAGTGAGTAGCCATATAACCGGCGATATTGTAAATTTGGGTCAAATCATTTTTAAACCAAGTTTCCTGAATACAAATAATACTTGGTAGTTTTGATAGATTAGCAATAATAGATTTAAATTTGTTAAATTTGTCTATTGAAGAAATACTCCTGCTATTAACTGAAATTATATTCAATAGTGAATCTTTTTTACAATTTTTTAAATTTAAACTGGATTGAAATGAATTAATACCTGAAAAATAGTTCATAGGGAAAAGAAAAAATATTTAATGGACTGTTTGCCAAATAATTTAAGACGATAAATAATCTTCAGACTCTTGACCAGCAGCTTCTAAATTCCGTGACGTAAACGACCTTGATTGGTAAGTTGTTGCCTCCAATAATAATTTGTTGACATCATCTTCAGAATGAATAATCTTGGGATTTGATAATTCGCTTCTCTTTATAAAAATCTTTCCGCCAGCAGCGTACACAGAGCGGTATCCAACAGTTTTAAGTGTTCTTGCACAATTCAAAAGTTGCATAGACTCTCTACTCAAAAAGTCTTGTATGTAAATGTTCTTTGTATTCTCTCCTTCTTTCAATTTGGGCTTCATAAACATCAACTTCTCCTTTGATTTCTTCGACTTCATTTTCACAACAACTGATTTCATGTCATTTGTCACACCCCTTCTTTTACTTATGAAGTAAGCATCATCGATGATATCAGGTTGTATATCTACACCAGTAGTTTTAGCTAGCTGAAGCACCGCAGCAGTAGCTGTTTCATCAGCCGATGTTGTTAATCCGGTGATTAAACAGTCGTTCCTTACGCGCTCATCGTTTAAATATTTTATCGAATTTTTTAGTGTTGTAATTTCAGCTTTCAATGTTTTGTTTTCTTTTTGTATTGTTACCAATTTCTTTTTGTTCTCTTCGACACCTCTCAAAATATCGTCGTACTGCTTTGACATGAAATTCATTGTCTCTTGCAAAGTAGAGGTTGGTCTAGCTTTTTCAGTTCTGTTTTGATTACACATAGTTCGCTTTTAATGGTACCACTGTTATCCGTACTCTTTTCCGCACACAGATGACAAGCATATTCTTCATCATTATGCTTAACTACAAATAATGTTTAGTATTTTAAATTATTGTTTTTCAAAGCGACCGCAAGAACTTTGTAATTATTGACGTTTACACCGACAGAGTTGCCAACTTCACCAAGTTGCCAAGTCACTTATCACTTGTTTCCTTCGTAAACTCAACTAAATTTGAACTAATTTTGAAAACTAAACTACATATGGTGCCAAGGATATTTTAACTAAATTCAAGTTTATGAATTTCCTTGGACTTAATTCAAAACCTGAATTTGGCGACACTTCAAATTTATTAGTTTATAGTTCAATAGAATCCAACCATGAACAAGACTGCAATAAATTGCTGTAGCAAATATAGGATACCGTCGCGTTTTTTAGCTCATATGTTAAGGATATTGAATAAAGTTATGCGATTTTATAACTTTGAAGTTATGAAGATTTCTAACTTTAAGGGCAATTTTCAACACGAGATGTGCAAATGAAGAGTGTTAGATTTCTCGTATGAAATAAATGGAGGAGTAGAATCAGAGGGCAGATATCTACTTAAATGGAATTTGAGATTTAATTCTTTAAGTTCTGTATCAAGTATTTTATCAATAAAAAGCTAGGGGTTAACTCGTTATAAAACTTACAAATTTTATTAGTGAGACTGAAGACGGGGTGACTTCTTCTTTGCTGCTAACGTGTTTTGGAATAGAGAGCAAAAATACTGATTTTACGATCCATGTAGGTTCGGTTTTATACGAAAGAAGCAAAAAAGGAAATCAGTAAACGTCATAATTATTAATGTTTGTAAAATAGTGGGTGATCATTTACAATTCAGGGGTGGAATATCTTAAGTATAATTAACGACAATTTTGATAATTCACAATAGCTTACTTAAATTCATACTTTAAATTCAATTTGGGTAATATTTAAGATTAATCCATAGATGGTACAATATAAATAATTTTATTATATAATGAGGTAAATGCATTAAACATCTTGGGCCCTCTTGGCCTAAAATGCCAAATATTTCAGTCCCTGTCTACAGAGAATTATTATCTCAATTGTTATCCTTGTCTGGGCAGTAAGAAATAGTTATTGTGTAGAATACAAGTAGTAGTATATGGAAAAAATATGTAGTGGAGCAAGTAATGATGAATATTTCAGAGTGCCTTATCTAACCGCTCCAGAGCTCTAAGTGCCCTAAGTAAGAGACGTTTTGGATTGGCCGACGAATGATTCAGTGGATTACATCTGGTATCCGGTTCCTTGTTCCTTTGCGGTTGTTGTCGATTTGGAGGTTGTCGCTGACGTTGGTGACATTTCTTACGTGTTTGCCGTTGTTGATGTGGTTTCCTTTGCTGGTGCTCTTGTATGTGCTGTTGTTGGCGTTTTTGCAGGATATTCAAATGGAGCAATGTATGATGATCTCGCCAACAATACTTACATAAGTCAACAGAAGTACATTGGGGAAAATTGTGTGATCGCGCAAGGCAATTTTGACAATAGCCATGACGCCTAACAGTTCGCCGCCTTTCCTCGATTGTCATCGACAAAAATTCTTTACAATATCGTAAAGGATGAAATCGGCAGCACAGTAGACACTTGTGGACGTTGGTGGTCATTAGAGCTGTATAGCATATGGGATATTGACTTAAAAGAGGAAAGAAAGTGGGCATATTAATATATAGTTATGACATGGTCACCAGATTAGAGGAAGATGAAGAGGGATCTGAAGGAAGGACACACAGTTTTACAATGGATCTGGTGACATTGCCAGCTTGTGTTCTTATGTCCGCGACGCGTACTAGGTCGTCACTTCCCTGGTATAAGTTCGTAATACGACCGAGCCTCCATTCGGAAGGAGGTAACATATCGTCTTTAATGACAACTAACTGTCCAACTTTTATGTTCTCTTCTAAATTTTGCCATTTGTATCGTTTTTGCAATTCCTTCAGATATTCATCCTTCCAACGTCGTGCGAATTGATGATGAATGGATTTTAGTCTTTCCCAACGGTCCTTGAGTGATAAAGAATCAGATGGGATCTCAGGAATGGCAACTAATGGAGCTCCTCTCAAGAAATGACCAGGAGTAAGCGCCAGGTACTCAAAAGGACTTTCGGTCGTGGGCGAGAGTGGGCGGGAGTTTAAGACGGATTCTATTCGCGCTAGAAGGGTAGAGAACTCTTCAAATGTGAACTTTTGACTCTGAGCCACTTTTCGGAAATGCATTTTAAATGATTTTACCTCCGCTTCCCATATACCTCCCATGTGGGATGCATTTGGAGGAATAAACGACCATTGAAATCCATGGGATGCATACTTTTCAGCTATATCCTTTGAAGTAGTTTTAAGAAATTCAGTGTATTGCCTTTTGAGAGAATGTTCAGCACCAACAAAATTTGTTCCGTTATCGGACATAAGTTTTTTAGGTAATCCCCGGCGTCCAACAATGCGGGTGAAGGCAGCTTGAAATCAGCCGGAAGACAAGTCAGAGCAGAGTTCTAAGTGCAGAGCTTTGGTGCAAAAACAAACAAATATGCACACATAACTCTTATGATACGGGGAATTTCTTAAAATAGATGTTTTCACTGAGAATGGACCTGCAAAGTCTAATCCAGTAATTGTAAATGGAAGTGAAAATGAACTCCTTTCTGATGGCAGGGCTGCCACTATTTGCGTTTGAACTTTATGTTTATAAATAGTACACGTTTTGCAGTCTCTAATGCAGAGTTTGATGGCAGATCTCAGACGTGAGATATAATATTCACCTCGAATCGCTCTCATTAATAAGCTAGTCTCAGCGTGCATAAGAAGATTATGAATAAAAGAGATATATAATTTGCAATATCGGGAACTTACATGGATGATAGTGGGATAACGTTCATTAAAAGAGAGTTCAGCATTAGATATTCTACCATTTGCCCTGATTATACCATGAGCATCTATATAGGGGTTAAGCGGATATAATGAACTTTTTTTATTGACTTTCTTATTTGTCTGTAATGAATAATATTCACGTGCATAATCTCTTTTCTGTGTCAAAGAAATTAAATGATTCTTGGTGCTTAGAAATTCTTTTTGAGTAATCATTAAAGAGTTTTTAATTAGTACTTGTATTTCTTGACGAGTTGGAACATTCTTGCATATAGGCCTTACGTGCGTTTGTGAATCCAAGTTTCATTTCCTGTGTATTGCGAATTTGAGACTGTCAATAAATCTAAAAACATAGGACATTATTCGAACTGCTTTATCCCAACTTGAGAACAGGTTTAAAATATCGTCTTGTTGCTCTTCTTTATTATCGTCTTTGTTTTCAGTTATAATGTGAAAAATTTCAACCTTCTTCATTTCGGGGGGGTTCTCTTCAATCATTATGGACGTTGGTCATTCTTGGGGCGATTTTTGAAGCCATGGTGGTCCATGCCACCATAAGGAGCTATTTAGAAGATCTTGTGCCGAGCAACCTCGTGTGCCTAAGTCTGACGGATTGTCTGAGGAACGAACATGACGCCACGAAGTATTTCCAGTATTTCTAATTATCTGAGCTGTCCTGTTTGCCACAAAGGTTTTCCATGAGTTAGGGGACTTGTTTAACCAGCCTAAAACGATTGAAGAGTCGCACCAGAGAAATGTATCGCAATTGGAAATTTGCAAAGACGAAGTCAAATGTTTGACTAGCTTTGAAAGTAAGACGGCGCCACATAGTTCTAAACGTGGTAGACTGACAGGATTTAGTGGAGCTACCCTACTTTTAGACACCAGAAGGTGAACGTTGATGGATTCTACGTTTTCTGTTCGAAGGTATACAGTTGCACAATAAGCCTTCTCTGAGGCGTCACAGAATCCACGAATTTGTGTTATTCCTTGAGGTGCAAAGTTAATCCAACGAGGAATTTTAAGTCTAGAGATCAGAGGAAGATCTTCAACGAACTTATTCCATTTTTGGAGCGTACAAGGTTGAACAGGATCATCCCAGTCACTTCCTTGAAGCCACAACTGTTGAAGTAGGATTTTTGCCTGAATTACTAGGGGGAAATCCAACCAGCTGGATCGAAAAGTTTTGATACTGCAGAAAGAATATGCCGTTTCGTAATCGATTTAACAATAATAAATGGTTCAACAGTATACGAGAAGCAATCCGATAATGCATTCCATTGAATACCGAGAGTTTTTGTAGCACTGCTTTCATGAAATTTGAGAAAATTTGAATCCAAAACTTTTTCTTTTGGGACGGAATCTAAAATTTGAGCACAATTGGAAGTTATTTTCTTTAGAGGAAACCCAGCTGATTGAAGTACCGATTTAACTTGAGCTAAGGCATCTAGAGATGATTGAATATCGTGAGCTCCAGATAGAATATCATCCACGTACGTTTCTTTTCTCAAGATATGGGATGCTTGTGGGAATGTGTCTTGAGAATCACTGGCCAACTGCAGCAGAGTCCGGATGGCCAAATACGGTGCGCAGTTTACCCCAAAGGTCACAGTCTTTAGAGCAAAATCTTTAATTGGACCCTGCCGTTCTGGACGAAAGAGAATCCGTTGATATTGTATGTCCTCTGGGTGCACGAGAATTTGGCGGTACATCTTTTCAATATCTCCGTTAAAGACATATTTGTAAAGTCGCCAATTTAAAATCATTGTCATCAAATCGTTTTGAAGAGTCGGACCTACGTGGAGCACATCATTCCCTGAGCTCGACTTTTTGGAGGCATTAAATACGACTCTGACTTTTGTGCTACGACTTTCGGGTTTAACAACCGCATGATGTGGTAAGTAATAAGTGCTATGTAGACCAGATGCTAAATATTCTCGAGAGGACGTTGGCTCCATATGGTCGAGTGTGAGATACTCGTCTAAAACATCCTTGTAAATTTTTGCCAACATTGGTTTAGCTTTAAGAGATTGTTCCATCCGAACAGACTGTGCTAGAGCTGAAGGCCTAGATGTGCCAAGTTCTAATTCATGTGGGAATTCTGACTTGAAAGGAAGTTTTACTACGTAACGTCCTGATGGGTTTCGAAAAGTCGTTTTTTGGTACAGAGATTCACAAAAGTTATCGTTATTTGAAATGGGACTTCCTGGGACGTCCTCGATTTCCCAGAACAGTTTCAATTGTTGTGCAATCTGTTGATTCTCGCTTTCAGTGACTTTAATTGAAAACGATGAAAAAACTTCAATCGCAATTGGACCACTTATAATCCAACCGAAGATTGTTGATTGAGCTATAAGAGATGTGCAGACTGTTTTAACACCATTTAGCAATATATCGGGAATGAAATTACTACCGATTAATAGATCCACGTGGCCAGGTGTAAAAAAATGAGGATCCGCTAGCTCAAGATCACTGAGATCCTCAGAAGAAGTATCAGAATTCGAAACAGTAAAACTGGGCAGCATGCGAGTTATTTTAGAAACAACGATGGCCTTCATGTTTACCGATTTGTTATAGTTCTTAGAATACAGGGTAAAGTCACAAACGGAACTAGAGTTGCCGACGATTTGGCCACCTATTCCACGTATCTGGAACTTTTTCGATTCGGTAGGAAGCATAAGGGACTGCTGAAGCCTTTTGGAAATAAAACTCTTCTCAGAACCTTGATCCAAAAAAGCACGCGCGTTAAAGCTTTCTCCTCTGTGCGTAATTTGTACTATTGCTGTGGGAAGCAAAGTATTCTCTGAGAGAGACAGATTCATACTTGACGCTAAGTGGGAAGAAGTTTGAGTAGTCGCTATGGCCTGGGCGGAAGTGCTTGGTATAATGTCTAATTTGTTGCTGGCATCACATGGTCTTGTTTCTTTAGCGGTGGGAGAGCTGGTTTGAAAGAAGTGTAGGAGCGAATGGCCGTCGGTGGTGCAATGGTTAGTGTGCGCGGCTATTGTACATGAGATCCTGGGTTCAAACCCTGCTCTGACCACCTTCAAATTTCTTTCGGCGGCGGTCACCTCGCATAGTGACGGCGACACTATCGAGTATATAGCCATGAAAAAGCTTTTCAAAATACCGTTCGGAATCGGTGTAAAACTGTAGGTCCCAATCAGTGAGTGAAAACTGGAAAGCGCACAGCTCAGTGATTGTGAGAAGTTCTCCCCGGTCCCTTCATGGAATGTAATGGGAAACCATTTTTTTTTTTTTTTTTTTTTAGGAGCGAATGGTGGTTCTTCTTACAATGAGAGCACGAAAATTTGCTTAGACATTCCTTCCTTAAATGGGTATAAGAAAGGCAATTAAGACATATTTTATTTTGTGAAACAAATTCATTTCTGGAACGGGGATCCATATTTTTGAATTGAGTACAATTTCGTAAAGAATGGTCAGATCCACACATTTTGCAAAGAAATTGAGAAGAACTTTCTGTGTTAAAAACATTTATATCTGAGTCTGATTTTTTTCTTGAAGATGTGATTCCTTTAATACTATTTAATCTTTCTACAACTTCATACCGATTAGACAGAAAAGTGTCCATTTGGTCCCATTTGGGTAGCTCTTTGTGGGATTCCAGAGACTGTTCCCAAAGTGAAAGAGTTTCATGGGGAAGTTTTGTCGAACACAAGTAAACCAGAATGGGGTCCCAATCGCGAGTTGAAATATTCTGGGCTTTAAGGGCTGCCAAACAGTCATTAATTGTGGCTTGAATTTCCTGGAGCGCTTCGCTACTTTCGGATTTAATAGAGTTTAAACTCAAAAGAATTTTTAGTTGATTATCAACAAGAATGCGCTTATTTTCGTATCGCACACGTAATGCCTCCCAAGCTATAGAAAAATTTTCTGCGCAAAGTTTATATTTCTTGACTATGCCACCAGCTTGGCCACGAACTTTTAGCCGGAGATAATACAATTTTTGTACCAAAGACGTTCTGGGGTGGTCAATGTATACAGCGGTAAACATATCCCGGAAGGAAGGCCATTCTTCATAGCCCCCATAAAATATTTCAGTGTCGCATGGGGGGACCTTTATGTAGCTACTTGTTACGTCCGGGGATATGTCCGCAGGGGCTAAAACGGATGGAGCAACAATGAATTTTTGGGCATCGAGAATTTTTGCCTTAGTTTCATGGTATGCGCTTGTACAGGCCGTATGCTTTCCACGGGCAGCTTCGAGAATTTCCGCTTTGACGTTATCGTCTTTGCTTAAACAAAGTGACCTGTACGACGTTTGCACATTCATCCATCGATCGTTAAGATCTTGAAGGTTCACTTCGAGAAGCGAATCTGTAAACTCGTCAAATGCATTTTCGTTGAGTTGCCAACAGAAGGTAATCAGATCATCTGAATCAAATATAAATTCATCAGCCATTTTTTAGTTAACTAATCTATTTATAGACTCAGGGAAGTTTCAGTAAAAGTGTATAAATTTTTCACAAATCAAATTATATTTCGTGTTACGAGAATGTGGTATAAAACACTATGGGATTAGTTCGTGTTTTGTGTTCTTAAAAAACAAAAGACAAAATTTCAAAATGTATTGACGATCAAGAATACTCGTAGTCGTAGGTTTGCATAAGTTTCTGTAATTTCCATTTTAATTTATCAAACGGTCATAGAATGAGTTATGTTATATCATCTGTACAGGAGATGTTAGAAACGGTTTCGTAAATAATGTTATTAATATGAGCAAAATGTAGAGATCACAGTGTGTTGTGTATTCAAAAATCTATTTGAGACAGTATATTCTTATTTTATTTTTTTTTTTTCGTTCACAACAATTTTATAATGAAGTTGAAAAGTTAATGTAATTGAGAAATTTTTTAGACTGTAGTGCTAGCGCCTTTAATTTATCTTCGATTTCTTTGATGTACACATCTCACAAGATTCTATTTAAACGAGATCTTTAAATTCAACAGCCGTTTGTCGAAGACTAATCTTTTATTTGTTTAAGGGGAATTTATTCAATATATTGAGTCCAAATTATATTGCATATTTTGTAACACTTATCTGATTATTTTTAAGCATTCTTCAGTACATGTTTTCCTCAATTACGGCATGAGATTTATACCATTATCCAAAGCTTTGCCAAATGCTACTTTTAATCGCAACACTAGCACCCTTTTAGTTTGAGGTTGTTACAAAGAAAAGTATTTGGTTGAATTACAGAAGTTAATAAAAAACGGGTAAAACTATTTAATAGATGTGGCAACTCGAATTGTATGTAGTAAGAGATCTATAATTTAACTGTGTGCATGTCGTCTTAGGTGTAAGGTGTAAGAGAAACCTTTCAAGAGGGCATTGTATATTAGTACAAATTTAATTTCCAATAGGTTCAATTCGCGTTGCTGGAAAGAGAAGATCATACAAAGCAGCACTGATTAGGAATACACACCAACTGCATAACCTCATTTGATTGTTATCACTTTTAGATTTATTCTTTCCTAAGAATTTTTGTGGTTGCAGCTGGTATCACACCTTTATTAAGAGACATTACACTCTCCTCTTAGAAAATTAAATAATCTTATTGTCTCTTGTTAAGATTATAAAGGAGCCTTTATTACGAGCACTGTCAAATATGCTCTTCGATTTTAATTTTCAAATATGATGTTCTCTCGCTCTTATTCCAATTAAACTTTTCCCTTATTCTTATCAGAAACGAAGAGCACTGAGGAATTATACTCTTCACTTGGATTTTTATCCGATTTTTCTCTTTTTCTTATTAGAAATGACGAAAGAACAAAGTTCGGGCATAAAAAAGCGTGAAAGAACATAGAAACATTTACCGTTCTTATTTAAATTTACGAAAATATATGTATATGATTGGATAGATATACAATTTTTTGTCTCCTTCCCTTCCTAAGTTTGGTTGGGACAACTTTTTTGGGTTGTGGTTTCAATTTGGGATCATATTAGGGTGACATAAATTCACTTGTTGTATGCAATTTTTACTTACGGTGATTTTTGGTTTACCAATTAATATCGTTGATTTGGTCCGAGTTGTATGAGGCTTTACGAGTAGAATGTGGGCAGTTTCTTCTGGTTTTAGTGATTCTGTTGTCGTATGTATGTAGCTTAGGTTATTTCGCTCCACCAGGTTTATATTTGCAATATCGCGGACTGTTTCACCTCAATTTCGCAATCATGATCTCCTGACTCATCAACGATTTTATGTGTTTTCAATAAATTTTAATCGCCACCAAGATGAAACACGCTTCAAATGTCTTAATAAAATTTTCGTAAATATTATTACTTTCAAATAACTTTAGAGCTTCTATTCGTTTGCCCCTTCTGTTCAGCTTGATACAAATTGTGATATTTCTTCTTCTACCTTCTGTAGTTGTTTCTCCCTGCTAGAGATTCGGGTAAGTAGGAGAGACGCAAAACGAGTAGCTGAAGAGCATTGTAATATTACTGTACAAATCCAATATACATATATTTTAAATAAAGGCAAATGCAGAGGAGGGAGTTTTGAGCCAATACCAAATATATTTGTTTTTTCGACTTTACAATATTTTTTTTAAAATTAATTTTTGTTATTATTTATTTTGTTTTTAAATAATAATCCACATACTCCGGATTCAAAGTAGGTTCGAAGGACCATGAATAAAGTTATGCGATTTTATAACTTTGAAGTTATGAAGATTTCTAACTTTAAGGGCAATTTTCAACACGAGATGTGCAAATGAAGAGTGTTAGATTTCTCGTATGAAATAAATGGAGGAGTAGAATCAGAGGGCAGATATCTACTTAAATGGAATTTGAGATTTAATTCTTTAAGTTCTGTATCAAGTATTTTATCAATAAAAAGCTAGGGGTTAACTCGTTATAAAACTTACAAATTTTATTAGTGAGACTGAAGACGGGGTGACTTCTTCTTTGCTGCTAACGTGTTTTGGAATAGAGAGCAAAAATACTGATTTTACGATCCATGTAGGTTCGGTTTTATACGAAAGAAGCAAAAAAGGAAATCAGTAAACTTCATAATTATTAATGTTTGTAAAATAGTGGGTGATCATTTACAATTCAGGGGTGGAATATCTTAAGTATAATTAACGACAATTTTGATAATTCACAATAGCTTACTTAAATTCATACTTTAAATTCAATGTGGGTAATATTTAAGATTAATCCATAGATGGTACAATATAAATAATTTTATTATATAATGAGGTAAATGCATTAAACAGATATTGAACTACATTTAAAATCAAGGAACAAATAAAGCTCGTTTAGAGCCAAGGTTGATATTTTTCCGATGCAGTTCATTAATTTCTTTTACTAGGTATACTAATAAACTTACAATAAGTTCAAAATATTCAAATTCAGTACAAAGTTCTACAGCATTCGCCCAAGGTAGATTAACGTATATGACAAAGCAGTTCAATGTTTTTACAAATAATCTAAAATTTGAACTTGCATTGAGAAAAACTTGTACGAGAACTTAATTTAAGTATACACTAGACTGAAAATGAGTAGAAATAGTCATATTCAAGTTAACAGTTCCGAAACTTTAGTTCAACAAGTTTTAGTCCAACACTTCTTCAAACCTAGTTTACACGTACCAACATGAATTCAATTTAACCAATAGCGCATTTTGCAATAGCGCCCTTGCTTGCTCAAAACACCTTATGGTCGGTTAATTTACAATATTTATTCGTCAACCATCGAAACAATTAATCACCAAAAAATATGAAGCCGGCGAAGAATGAGAAGGATGCAGATTAAAAGACACCATTTATATCCTATGGCAAGGAACATTAACTTTATGTAACTGCGAGATGTTGGCAATTTGTAAGCCAATGTAGCGCAATATTTACAAAAACCCGTATTTATGAATAACTTTTAGGAGCCATCATAATGATTCTGGGGTTATCACCGACAATTAAGCGCGGATGAAGTTTTTAAGAATAACATCCGAATGACTCCTTATTGTCACTATTGTATGGGGTGTTACAAAATCTGATATAAGTTTCAGAGTAGCAGTAACCCTTGAAAAGAGTTGTAATATGTTTATATGCGTTGCACAGTGGATATTATAAGGTGAATCCATCTCATAATTGATTTTTGCAAATGTTTGAAATTAACCATAAAACAAAATCTATCGTAAAGCTAAGATGTCAAGCAATAATTATTTGCAGAAATTATAGTTATTATGTCAACAGAAGTATTCGAAAATGGCGCCAGAACACACTACTTTAAACTTAAAAGATTTGGGGAAATAAAATTATACTATATTCAAGGGCATATTTTTAATAAAGGGTTTTTGAACAGAGACGCTACAAAAGTAAATCGATAGCAAACGACGCCATATTTTTTCCCGCTCCTTTGACATTTCTCTTCAGTAAGGTTTGCCATTTCATCATGGAAAGATATACGAGCCAACAACGAGTCGAAATTATTAAAATTTACTACCGAAATTTGGAGTCAGTGGCCTCAACTTTAAGAGCGCTACGTCCTATTTATGGTCGTCATAATCGTCCTGCCAGATCAACAATTGAGCGTCTAGTGGAAAAATTTGAATCCACAAGCACAGTACAAAATGTTCCCGTGCCAGTGAGACAAAGAAGTGCCCGTAGTGTCGAGAATATTGCTGCCGCTGAGGCTTCAGTTCAAGAAAGCCCAAATGTGTCTCTCACACGTCGTTCTCAAGCGTCGTTGTGGCGACTTTTGCGAAAAGATCAAATTGACGCAAGAACTGAAGCCGCTTGACCACCATAAGTGTCGTATGTTCGTGAATTGGGCTGAGCAACAACTTGAAAATGATTCGGATTTTCATCGGAAAATCATCTTCAGCGATGAGGCTCATTTCTGGCTGAATGGCTTCGTCAATAAGCAAAATATGCGTTATTGGTCAGACAGCAATCCACACGTAATCCATGAGTCATCATTGCATCCCGAAAAAATTACGGTTTGTTGCGGTTTATGGGCCGGCGGCGTCATTGGGATGTACTTCTTCCATGATGATCAAGACCGGCACATTACTGTCAATGCGAATCTCTACCGTTCAATGATAACCGAATATTTTTTGCCCCAATTGGATAATATGGACTTGGAGGACATGTGGTTCCAACAGGACGGCGCCACAAGCCACACAGCGAATTTATTGGAAACCAAGTTTGGTGATCGAAATGGCCCAGTCGATTGGCGGCCTCGGTCGTGCGATTTGACGCCGTTAGATAATTCCTGTGGGGCTACGTCAAGTCTATGGTCTATGCCAACAAGCCAGCGACGATTGAGAAACTTCGTACGAATATCGAACGTGAAATTGCAGCAGTATCGGCCGATTTATGCTTGAAAACCGTCGAAAATTGGGTTCAGCGTCTGGACTTCTGCAAGCGTGCCCTTGGTGGCCATGCAAAGGAAATCGAGTTCCATACATAATGGCATCGAACGTACTTTCACAGGAATAAAGAATTTAATTGGTATCTAAAACCGGTTTTGTTTTATTTAAAAACACTTTTGTAGCGCTCTTATCGAAAAACATGTTACTTATAATTATTTTTTTCAGGATTGTTATACCTTGTTGGAAAGGGTATCTTGTGTAGATTATATGTTTTTTATGAGTTTTGTACATATTGTTAGCAGATTTGAAATTTATTAATTTGAAATATATAACGTTTTTTGGCTCACCTACGCAACTTTGACTAGGATTTTAACTGTTGGCGCCGTTTGCCGCCGATCTAGTTTTAGCATCGAATTAAAGTTTAACTTATTATCTAAAACATATTTCAAAACTAGCTGCCTTTTCGTGCCTATAAACAAATGGCATGCAAAAATGTTCAGCAACTCAGAAATTTTCTTGCCAAACAAGACACAAATTTACGTGATTTGTCAAACAAAATCTCTTATGCCATATTCATAAATTTAAGTATTTTTATTAAACATTAATTTTGTAACTTTGTATTATAATTTTGAACTTAACCCGGTCGTTCAAGGCGGCCGGCATGTTAGCACCAATATGGCAACTCTCTCTTGTAATTATCATTTTTTGACATTCTTTCTTTCTTCTTTTCACCACGAAGACGTTTTTTTATGCTTTCGTCTAATTGTAATTATCAAGTTAAATCGGCGCAAATCCGCCGCATAATTTTTTGGTTTTTCACAAAAAACAACGGATTTAAAAATGAATAATTTTAAGTGGTCTATGCGCCTATTAATTCTTGCCTACATTGAAAGTGATAAGAATCTGTTAAGTGTTACTAAGTTTTTACGAAAAAACTACCAGTTCTCAGAAGAAAACATACAACTCATATTAAAAAATTTCAAAAATCGGTAATACCAAAGTTTAAAAAACGTTGGCAGAAGGCGAACAGAACTGTTAAAGTGTTTCTTCAAAGAATTGAAGATTGGTTAAATACTGCATTTTTTGTTACTTTGCCAGCAACAGCTAAATCTTTAAACTCTTTACAAAAACGAGGAAGACCATGCAGCTCTTATCAGATATCGTCGAAATCAACAAAAAACGTAAAAATACTTCCTTATGTAAAGATAATGGATTAGATCATCTTCATGATGCGTATACCCAAGGACTGCGGTCAAAAGTAGATGAAGCAAAAATTATTGAACTATTGAGGTCTGTTTCAAAAGCCAAAAAGAAGGAGGTTTTAAAAACTCTGGAAGAGTCTGAAATTACTGAAGCATTTGATGAATTGGTGGCATTGAGTGTGTATATTGATTTAAATTTAACAAAAGCTCAATACATGTATTTAAGAAATCCCTTTTTGGATAGAAATTTCCTTGTTTTTCCACCATACTATAAAATTCAGAAAGCAAAACGAAGTTGCTATCCACCTCCAGCATCAATGGAAATTACAAATACGTATGCTAAAATAAAATCTTTACAAGATCTACTTGATCACACAACAGCCAGGATTGTAATGATAGAGTCTGTGGAAATTAAAAATCTTCAAAGATTAACTCTGTACTGTAAATGGGGGTGTAATGGTTCGTCAGGTCAAAGTGAATATAAACAACAATTTCCCGAGGAATCTAACATAATTTCTGATGCTAATCTTTTCATTACTTCATTAATGCCTATTAAACTTATAGATGAAGATACTGGCTACACAGTTTGGCAAAATCCAGCTCTTACTTAGACCAAAGATGTTGTTGAGAATATTGAAACTCAAATAAAGTTATTGTCTCCATCTATAATTGTTAAAAATGAGCAGCAAGTCGAAGTTAAACATGAGCTATTTTTAACAATGATAGAGGAAAAATAGCTGAAGTTTTAACAAATACCCCTTCATGCTCAACTTGTACAATATGTAAAGCAACTCCAACACATATGAATGACTTGAAGAGAGTAGCTGCAAGACCTGTAAACGGAAATGCTTTTAAGTATGGTTTATCTACACTATATGCATGGATTAGATACATGGAACTGATTTTGCATATATCTTATAATTACCAGTTTCAAAAATGATCAGCAACAAAGGCAGATCATCAAAGAATAAAAAAGGAGAAAAAAGAGAGTGTACAAAAACGTTTTCGAGAAGAGCTAGGATTAAACATCGATAAACCACGGCATGCAAGTGGCAACAGCAACGATGGCAACACCGCGAGAAGGGTTTTTTCTAATTTTAAATTAACTGCTGAGATTACAGGTGTAGATGAAACACTTATAGAAAGATTTTACGTATTTCTTCAATCTTTGTCGTCTGGTTTACCTATAGACCCTAAACAATTTGGGGATTATGCACTGGAAACGGTCGTTCAAGGCGGCCGGCATGTTAGCACCAATATGGCAACTCTCTCTTGTAATTATCATTTTTTGACATTCTTTCTTTCTTCTTTTCACCACGAAGACGTTTTTTTATGCTTTCGTCTAATTGTAATTATCAAGTTAAATCGGCGCAAATCCGCCGCATAATTTTTTGGTTTTTCACAAAAAACAACGGATTTAAAAATGAATAATTTTAAGTGGTCTATGCGCCTATTAATTCTTGCCTACATTGAAAGTGATAAGAATCTGTTAAGTGTTACTAAGTTTTTACGAAAAAACTACCAGTTCTCAGAAGAAAACATACAACTCATATTAAAAAATTTCAAAAATCGGTAATACCAAAGTTTAAAAAACGTTGGCAGAAGGCGAACAGAACTGTTAAAGTGTTTCTTCAAAGAATTGAAGATTGGTTAAATACTGCATTTTTTGTTACTTTGCCAGCAACAGCTAAATCTTTAAACTCTTTACAAAAACGAGGAAGACCATGCAGCTCTTATCAGATATCGTCGAAATCAACAAAAAACGTAAAAATACTTCCTTATGTAAAGATAATGGATTAGATCATCTTCATGATGCGTATACCCAAGGACTGCGGTCAAAAGTAGATGAAGCAAAAATTATTGAACTATTGAGGTCTGTTTCAAAAGCCAAAAAGAAGGAGGTTTTAAAAACTCTGGAAGAGTCTGAAATTACTGAAGCATTTGATGAATTGGTGGCATTGAGTGTGTATATTGATTTAAATTTAACAAAAGCTCAATACATGTATTTAAGAAATCCCTTTTTGGATAGAAATTTCCTTGTTTTTCCACCATACTATAAAATTCAGAAAGCAAAACGAAGTTGCTATCCACCTCCAGCATCAATGGAAATTACAAATACGTATGCTAAAATAAAATCTTTACAAGATCTACTTGATCACACAACAGCCAGGATTGTAATGATAGAGTCTGTGGAAATTAAAAATCTTCAAAGATTAACTCTGTACTGTAAATGGGGGTGTAATGGTTCGTCAGGTCAAAGTGAATATAAACAACAATTTCCCGAGGAATCTAACATAATTTCTGATGCTAATCTTTTCATTACTTCATTAATGCCTATTAAACTTATAGATGAAGATACTGGCT
The DNA here is from genome assembly GCA_963931995.1 of Phaonia tiefii. NCBI lineage: Eukaryota > Metazoa > Arthropoda > Insecta > Diptera > Muscidae > Phaonia > Phaonia tiefii. The sequence goes on from OZ008367.1 coordinate 237,788,029, forward strand.
ACACAGTTTGGCAAAATCCAGCTCTTACTTAGACCAAAGATGTTGTTGAGAATATTGAAACTCAAATAAAGTTATTGTCTCCATCTATAATTGTTAAAAATGAGCAGCAAGTCGAAGTTAAACATGAGCTATTTTTAACAATGATAGAGGAAAAATAGCTGAAGTTTTAACAAATACCCCTTCATGCTCAACTTGTACAATATGTAAAGCAACTCCAACACATATGAATGACTTGAAGAGAGTAGCTGCAAGACCTGTAAACGGAAATGCTTTTAAGTATGGTTTATCTACACTATATGCATGGATTAGATACATGGAACTGATTTTGCATATATCTTATAATTACCAGTTTCAAAAATGATCAGCAACAAAGGCAGATCATCAAAGAATAAAAAAGGAGAAAAAAGAGAGTGTACAAAAACGTTTTCGAGAAGAGCTAGGATTAAACATCGATAAACCACGGCATGCAAGTGGCAACAGCAACGATGGCAACACCGCGAGAAGGGTTTTTTCTAATTTTAAATTAACTGCTGAGATTACAGGTGTAGATGAAACACTTATAGAAAGATTTTACGTATTTCTTCAATCTTTGTCGTCTGGTTTACCTATAGACCCTAAACAATTTGGGGATTATGCACTGGAAACGGGAAAATTATATGTTAAAAAATACAATTGGTATTACATGCCATCCTCAGTCCACAAAATTTTAATACATGGGGAAAGTATAATAAATCACTTCGCAGTATTGCCTATTGGGCAACTGTCGGAAGATGCCCAAGAATCACGTAATAAAGATTACAAACGATACCGCTTGCATCATTCTCGAAAGTGTTTACGATCTGCCACTAATGAAGACGTTTTTAATAGACTTCTGTATACCTCCGATCCATATGTGACAAGCATCAGAAAACCACCCGTAAAACTTATAAAAGATTTTCATGAAGACACTTTAAAACCTTCGATGTTTCCACATTTTATAAGTGATATAAATCTCATTTCTTAATAAATATAATAATCGTAACTTGACATATTTCGTAAAGTAATATTTTTGTTTATATTTTATTGTGTACCATGAATTAATCAGAATTAATACAGTAATCGTAACTTGACCTATTACTTAAAGTAATATTTTATTTAATATTTTATTGTTTACCATAAACTATAAATTTTTATTTTTTTTAATATTACATACACAAATACTTACATATGCTTATAATATATAATATACCATATAATAGTTTATAAAAAACCAAAAAAATATAAAATAAATAATTTATTTCATTGTTAATAATAATTATCAAACTATTTTGTACCAAAAACTTATTGAAATAATCAGCAAAATAAAAAATCGATACTTTAAACTGAAAGCATTTTTTAAGTATCTTACATTTAATACCAATGAAATTTTATTTAAACTCTACTGCAGCTGAACATATTTTTAACAAAAATTCAAAAAATTCAACCTTTGGCCCTTGTAAATATTGAGGCTTAAAAGTCTACGGACCGAAGGTTGCCGTTATACAAAAACTAAAAAAAAATCAAATATGTATTTTTAACCGTTCATAACTTTTTTTATTATGATTGAAAATACAAATTAAAGTTTAAAGTCGCACCTATTCAACAATCTTACAAAAATACTCATCCATTCAAAAGTTACAGATTTTTGATCCGAAAATGACCAAAATTTTCCACTGTGCGTTGGTGTCTTCCGCAGAATATCGACATTTTGGAATTTTTATTTTTGTTACTCAAATGTCGCACAAACAACTTTCCTCCCGCTTGGACTATTTTTCCTTTTTCTTAATATTTTGGTTTTGGAACGAAGTTTCTTATCGCACGTTGCGGGATGGAGGCTAAAAGAAAAAAATTAAACAACTTTTGGAACGAATTTCCTTATAGCACGTTCCGGATGCGAGCTAAATGAAAAAAATTTAACAAGTTTTTGTTAAAAACTTTATTACATCCCAGTATTATCAACTATATTGGGTACTTCTGCTTTGGTTTGTGTCTAAATTAACATATGGTGGGAAATTTCTTGTTTAATGGTAAGTTTTCTAGGTGGAGCGCCCGTAACCAATATCTATCTATAAGTAAGGGCGGATCAATATGTCCGTGACATATTTATTATTATTTTTCAACATAAACTCCAATGTTTCTATAATTTTTGTATCCCTTCCAAAAAATAGGATTTGGTTTGATTGACGGTTTTTTCCCGCAAAAAGTAATGTTTAACGAGCACTTTTTCACTTTTTTCCATTTTCAAAAAACACACTAGGTTGTATGTTTTGAACAGCTGTCAAACGCAAAGTAAATGACGGGACTTGCTCAAAAAAAATTGACAGTAGTGGTACTTGATGAGAGCAGTGTTGCATTTATATAACTACGAGCGAAGTTCGAAAAGTCACGGACTTATAGATCCGCCCTCTATATACATTAAAATCAGTTTGTGTTTGCATTTTTAGTACCGTATAGCCATAAAAACGGTTGGTCCGATCTGTTTGAAATATTCACAGAATGTAGCTGTGTGGTCGGTGGTGAAAATAGGGTATTTGAAGTGGTCATGGTCCACCCATTGGACCTATTTTTGAAAACGCAATATCTGCAGGCCTGTTTCAACAATCGCCTTGAAAATTTCTGTGGATGCATATGTCAGAAAAATTCGTGATCCAACCAAAAATGGGCGGGATCGGATGACTGGGCGTGGCAAACAACTTGAAACTTTATACGGCTGTATCTCACGAACTATCAGAGGTATGATTATGATATTTGGAATATAAGTTGTTTTTACAGTTCGAATTACAGCCGGGATGAAAGCGGGCGGTGCCACGCCCCCTTTTAAAAATCGGTCAGACGGCTTTTCGAATAGACCAATTGTTATGAAAATTTCACAATGAGTTACTGATGACCTGCTAACAGTCCTAGGCTATATTGGGAAGTGATTGGATAAAGGGGCGTGGCGCCGACCATACAACTTGAAATTTAAAATGGATGTATCTTATTAACTATCAGAGGTAAAAAGATCAGATTTGGTATATATGTAGTTGTTACAGTAAGGGTGGAAGTGGGCGGTCCACTTCCCCTTGTCAAAAATCGCTCTGACGGCTTTTCTAATATACCGATTGTTATGAAAATTTCACAATGTGGTACTGATGACCTGCTGATATTCCTTGGATGTACTTGGAAGTGGGCGGTGCCACTTCCCCTTGTCAAAACTCCCTCTGACGGCTTTTCTAATATACCGATTGTTATGAAAATTTCCCAATGTGGTACTGATGACCTGCTGATAGTCCTTGGATGTACTAGTGATTGCATAAAGGGGCGTGGCATCGCTCATACAATTTGAAATTTAAAATGGCTATATCTCATGAACTATTAGAGGTATGGAAATTAATTGAAAATTGTTGGTACAGTATGAATTAGAGCCGGGGTGAAAGTGGGCGGTACCATGCCCCCATTCAAAAAATTGTTCTGACAGCTTTACTAATAGACCGATTGGTATGAAAATTTCGCAATGTGGTACTGATGACCAGCGGATGGGCCTTAGGTATACTTGGTAATGATTAGATAAAGGGGGTGGCACCGCCCATACAACTTGAAATTTAAAATGGCTATATCTCATGAACTATCAGAGTTTTGAAGATGAGATTTGGTATATATGTTGTTGGTACAGTATGATTACACCCGCGGTGGAAGAGAGATGTGCCACGCACGTTTTAAAAGAAGCCGTTATAGCAGTCACAATAATAGTTTGATCGTCTTCAAAATTTCACAGTATGTTACAGTTGGCCTACAGATACGAACAGGCTATTCGGAAGAAAGTTGACAAAAAGGGTCGAGGTACCGCCCACACGTCCATATTTGACTATTAACTAAAGTATACTAAATCAAACAATTGTCCGTAGACCAGACACTTGAGAACATATTTCAGTGTATCTCAAAAAATATATGGCCGATTAGTTTTAAATAAATTTTTTAAAGTTCAATGCTTCTAACTTTAAAAAAAATATTTGAATCAAATCGGCCATATACCTTTTCAGATACAGTGAAATATGTTCACAACTGCTGGTGTACGGATAATTGTTTGATACAGTGTATGAATGTGAGGTGCGGTACATATACTGCTGATATGAAGCGAATTACTTTCTGGGGAAACCAAACCAGTCTGTGGCTTAAATTAGACACATCCGTGTTTTTCCCACGGACAATATATGTTGCATGTTCACGTGTGGGTAAACCTTCAGACTTATATATATTTGCACCAGATGACAAAACTAGAAATACTGTATATCCTAGAGCACTTGAATAAATAAAAAAAACAAAATTGTGCTTCATTAAAATTACAATTCAGGGATAGAGAAGCGAAACGGGTACAGCTATTATAGTATAATCAGAAGCTTTTTAAATAAATCAGCACACGATCGAAATATAAACATTCATTTTATTATTTACTTCATTTACTCATCCATTTTACTGAAAACATAATGGAACAAAATAATTTAGTTCACCCTTTGGCATTACAAAAACTTTGAAGGCAAACCGAAGTTTGCCGGGTTCAAGAAGTGTAGTATAAATTATAATATATGTATATATTATAAACTTTGTCAAAAAAATACCTCATCTCAAAGAAGTAGCTTAGCTTAAAAAAATACATTTTCTTACAAAAAGTACGTGTTCTTAAAAAAATATTTTTTTAATAAGTAGCTTCTCTTAAAAAGTAAATTTTCTTAAAACTAGCATTTTCTTAAGCTGCGTACAGACGATGCAAACAATTTGCAGCAAGTTGAGAATAACTTGCAGCGAATGTTTGCACAACTGTTCAGACCAATGCAAATATTGCATGAAAATTTCTTGCTTCAATCAGTTTTCGATTTGCATGAAAACTTTTGCATGATTGTTGCGTGCAATATATTGCTTTCGAGTTCACATTTGTTTTCAGTTTCTTTGTGCAAGACAATCAATAAAGACGTGTTTAAATTATGTCGGCTCAAAAATCACGAATTGCTGCAATTGCTGTATTAGCAATTGTAATTAAACGTAAAAAACAAAGAAGTTTGGACTCGGTAAAAAAACGAAAGTGCTGGTTGAGAGAGTGGATTTCGAAAAGAAATGAAAAAGGCGTTCATGCTAACCTTTTAAAAGAACTAGAAAATGAGGATGAAGCAAGCTATTTAAATTTTTTCCGGATGTCCCATTTGCTGGTAAAGGTTTCCGAGGTAGCTTGGCCACTCTTTTTTTTGTTTTACTCGGCGGAGCTCTTGCATATACGCAAATTATAAATTTTCGTTTTGATTTCTTCTTCACTTGAATTTAATTTTTTAGCAATTTCAATATACGCACTTTGTTTTTTATATTTGTTTTTATAGTCTGGTGAAGACACATCCCACAGGACGGAGTAACTCTCATACTCTTCTATTAATTTTTTCGTCAAATCCCGATCCCACATATTAATGATGTGTTCTTGTTTGCAGCAATAATACAACTGCTTGCAAACAGCGCATGCAAACAAATGCCGCAATCAAAAGTTCGGCAAAGTACCGTATTCAGACGACGAGCAACAAATATTGCGGCAAACAGTTATTGCAAACTTTGTTTTTGCAGCAAAATGTTTTCCTGACTGTTCATACACGCAAATTTGTTTGCAGCAATCAACTTGCTGCAAATTGTTTGCATCGTCTGTACGAAGCTTTAAAAAACTACCTTTTCGTTAAAGACTACATTTTTTGTGAAACAAAGAACTTTTCTTCAAATAAGTATCAACAAACAAAGTTGCCCATTGCATCCCATGAAGGGATGGGGGAGATCTTTCCACAATCACTGATAGGGAGTTAATTTGTGTGCACGCACCGACAGAGGATAAAGATGATGAGGTGAAAGAAACATTTTATGAGCGTCTGAAGGAAGTATATGAACGCTACCCTGACCACGACATTAAGATTATTCTAGCCGATTTTAATGACAAATTAGGAAAGGAAAGTGTCTTTTGACCAACCATCGGTAATAACAGTCTACATGATACCACCTCCGATAATGGAATAAGACTGATAGGCTTCGCCGCTGCAAAGAACATGGTAGTTAGCAGCACACGATACCAGCATAAGGACATACATAAGGCGACCTGGATATCTCCTGATCAGCGACCGAGGAACCAGATTGATCACTTGGTAATAGATGGCAGGCACTTTTCTAGTGTAATGGATGTACGTGTGATTCGAGGTGCCAATATCGACTCGGATCATTACCTGGTGGCTGCGAAAATTCCCACAAGACTGAGCAGGGCGAAAAACGTACGAAGCCGAACACAGGAAAAGCTGGATATTAACAAGCTACAAATACGGGAGATATCAACCTCTCTCTCCTGCTAGGGCAGAAAACCTCCCCTTCCGAAGACCAAGATGCGCTGAGGAAGCACATCTCCCTATCAAAAACCGCAGAAGTATAAGCCATGGTACGACGAAGAATGTGGCATTGCAACTGATGAAAAAGACGCTGCACATATGGCAACGAAACAGTCGGCTACAACGCGTGCTGCGAGTGAGCGGTACAAGAGGCTGACAAGGGAGAAAAACCAACTATTTGGGCGGAAAAATGGCAGTGGGAGTAGAGAGAGAGAGTGAAACAACAAAAATGTACAGGATGAATGGTGAATCCCGAAAGTTTTCCAGAGGGTAAGAGGATCGAATAACAGGCCTAATAATGGGCTGGCCTCCTGCAAGGACGATAATGGGAATCTGGTGGCTGATAAGCAGTGTGTGCTCATTCTTCCACTGAAGATCAGGAGGTAATGATAGGTGAAGGTAGTGTAGACTATTCACCACCCCCCCCCACCTTGCAGCCAAGATTAGAACGCCGATATGTGACAGACTAAAGCCACTTATTGAAAACCTGATTGGACCTTATCAGCGTGGTTTTAGACCAGGCAAGTCCAACGCCAAATCCTGGAAAGACCCACGAAAAGCAAATCGATACATATCACCTTTTTGTCGATTACAAAGCTGCTTTCGATAGCCCCATACGGGGAAAACTGTACACGAAACTGTAACATGAAAAGCCATATGTTGCTGGCGTATACTGACGACATAGACATCATTGGGCGAAATTTGCGAGAGGTTACTGCAGTATTTTCAAGAATCGAAAAGGAATCAGCGAAGGTGGGTCTTGCTGTTAATGAGGGCAAGACAAAATTGATGGTGTCAACGACTAGATAAACCTCTCGACTTGGTCCGAACTTGAACGTTGACAACCGATTTAATTTTGACATGGTCGATGAATTTGTCTACCTTGGATTCGCTGTGAACAAGGACAACAACGTCAGCCTGGAGATAAGTAAGAGGATTGTGCTTGCAAAGAGATGCCATTTTCGACTTCAGATAAGTACCTACTCTTAAAAATTTACCTATTCTTGAAAAGAGAACAATTCAATAAAAATTCATATTTCTTAAAAACAAAAAAACATTTCGTCAAAAAAATACCTTCTCTCAAAAAAAAACTTTTCTTCCAAAAATTTATTTTCCCAAAAGTACCTTTTCTTAAAACTAAAATAATAAATTTCCTTTTCGTTTCTTGAGATAAGTAGCCTATTTGAAAATAATAAAATTTTCTTAAAAAAGAACCTTTCCCAAAAAGGGTACCACTTCAATAAAAATTACCTGTTCTTTAAAAAAGGACTTCTTTGAAAAAAATTCATACTCTTATGGTTTTTGCTTACAAAAAGTACATCATCTTACAAATAACACCTTTTCTTAAAACAAAACCTTGGATTTTAATAAAAGAAGTACCTCTCTTTCAAAAAGGACCTTTTCGAGAAAATATAGTACATGTTCTTACAAAAACGACCTACTATTATACAAATAAATAAAACCTAACATTATACATTTTGTTTTAAAAAATACGTTCTATAAAAAAAATGCTTAAGAAAGTTTATAATTTTAGAAAAAGTATATTTTCTTAAAGATCTATTTAAATTATAGTATTATCGTATAACTGGCGCCTTATCGTATAACTGGCGCTTTGGGCGTGTTGGAACTGACTAGTACATAATACAGGGTGATTCAGGAAGTTCCCGACAAATTTCTCCAGCGTATTCCTTGGCTCATTTCATGAAGAAAAGTCCACTAGGACCATGTCCGAAAATGGAAGGTTGCGAAATGGCAGCGGGTTCAATATTTTCGGATTGGTGGTCGGAGGGTAGTAGGGTAAATTTGCTAACTTCTGAGCCAGTGGTCAGATTTTTTTGTTTTTGGGCTTGTTGGAAAGGTCTTTAAGAGGCCAATAAAAAAAGCAGAAAAAAGTCAAATCGCCGAGATACAGAGCTTTCGGAAAAAAATGGAAAAAAAATTCACTTAACCTCAATTTGCTCAGCCAGATGGCAGGTAACTTATGTTTTTTCTGTTGAAAGATAGCCAAACCTCTTACCTTTCCAAAATGACCTAAACGAAGCCCAGAGGTGTTACCGTTCCAAAGTTATGATCATTTTACTGAAATGCAAAAATGTTTGTTTTTGTTTTTGGAAGCGAAATAACAGCACACATTTATTTGTTTTTGTAAATTAACACGGTTAAGATTCTATTTTATTGAAATTTTTGGCTGAAGAATCAAACACATAAGGGGAAAAAACATTTGATGTTAAAGAAAGTTTTCAACATAAGTTACCTGCCATTTGGCTGAGCAAATTGAGGTTATGTGAATTTTTTTCCCGAAAACTCTGTATCTCGGCGATTCTGAAAGACCTCTTAACGACCTTTCCAACAAGCCCAAAAACAAAAAAATTCGACCACTGGCTCAGAAGTTAGCAACTTTACCCTACCTCCCACCACCAATCCGAAAATTTTTAACCCGCTGCCATTTCGCACCCTTGCATTTTCGGACATGGTCCTAGTGGACTTTGCTTCATGAAGGAATACGTATACGCCAAGCAATACGCTGGAAAAATTTGTCCGGAACTTCCTGAATCACCCTGTATATAACGAAAGAAACTTCGTTCCCACCGGGTCACAGTGGGCGATTGGGACTCGCTAGCGGCATTTAATTCAAATTTTCAAATTTGGAAAAGCGTTAATTTTTTTTCACAAATCGATAACAGATGCTTTGATTAGATTTTTGGCGGTTTTTTATAAGCTCTACGATCAGCTGATCATCAGCTGTGAGCTGTCAAACACAAAATATGTTTTAGCAAGTGCTTTACAATATTTTTTCTTTGTTGTGCGCATTGATTTCGAGCTCCTTGGAAATTTACAATTTTTACTTGTTTTATTAAAAGTGTGGGTTTTTATTAACTTCAAGGTATGTATTACATAAAAAATCAGTGTTTGTGACCGGTCTATAAATGTGTTGTTCATAAAACGTAGTGGTAATTAAGTGTATTAACAACTAGCCCGCACTAGCGTGCACCTGTCGTTCGTGGAGTAGAACTTACAAGATTCGCACGGATTAGGTTTAACTCTTTTTTTAGCTGGAAGTATGAGTCATTGTGCGTCCAAAAGGTGTAATATGAACTGCTATTACCTGCTAACCTTTAAATCATGGCACTTTTTAGGAACAATGTCGGTAGCAAAACGGGTACTTTTTTTAGTATGGCATGAAGAAGCGATCCCAACCAAGAAGTTTCTCACCATGGAAAACTTTGTATTTGGTACTGTTCTCAAAAACCTTAAATATACTCAGGACGAGCAGTACGAGATTGGCAAAAAGCTGCGAAATTTTACTAGTAAGCTTGTAGAAAAGTGGAAAAACTGTAGAAGAAATAAGGTTTTTTTTTGAAAACAAAAACCAGGAATGGATACTAGATACGCCGTTAGTATTGATTGAAAGATCATCTTCCGAAATTATTGGACGTCCACAAAAAGATATTTCGGAGTGTTGCAAAAAACGCAAGTTAAGAAATTGTCAGGCCTTACTGAAGATGTGCCATCAGAAGCATTGTTGGTAGCTGCAAGCTGCAGCTTGTATAAAGGTGGAAAACGTAGTGCTTCACAGGTGGTGTCAATGCTGGTGTTGAATTGGACTTATAAAGTTAATTTATAATCCAATGTGCAAATAAAAAGAGCGGACTGTATTTTCCGATAAATGTATTTGTTTTATTTTGTGATGCTGACAATTCAGTGACCAAAGCAGAAGTGATTTTTCGATTTTGAGTAAGTCATAACATACGTACGGATCATAACAACAACATGCGAAGACCCATAGCAGGTAGAAAATCGTACGATAGTTATTACTAGCGCTGTTGTTGTAATGATATTACACAAGACGGCTTGTGGTATAACAGTTAGTAGTTGTTACAAAACGCCAGTGACGTAGCAAACCAAATATTACATTTTAAATTGAGTGATATCTTAACAGATGTATGTACTGATGTCATCTACATTAATAACAATTAGATATTCCAAAACATACTGCCGCCCCTGAAACAAAGTTTCAGTTAGATGGGAGTAAAGCAATTTTAGTGATTGGACGTGTATAAGTAGTTTTCTCTGTCTTGATTGTTACAACCCGAACCTTGTTGTCATTGCCTGGATGAACTTGTATGATTCTACCAAGTAACCATTTAGTTTGAGGCAGATTTGGCTCCTTTATTACGACAATATCACCAACCTCGTAATTCCTTTGTTGGCACTGCCATTTCGGACGTTGTTGCAATGATGTGATATATTCAGAAGACCATCGTTTCCAAAACCCTTGTACCATCTGTTGTAGTAACTTCCAATGCTTTAATCTAGGTAAAGGTGAGGAGAGATAATTTGGTTCTGGAACTGATGTAAGAGGTTCACCTATAATGAAATGAGAAGGGGTTAGCGGATTCAAATCCAGGTCCGATATCGAACACAACGGTCTACTATTTAATATGGCTTCAATTTGTGTGAGCACTGTGTACATTTCTTCATATGTAAGCAGCGTTGTGCCTACCACTCTCTTTAGGTGAAGTTTTACTGATTTAACATTTGATTCCCAAATGCCACCAAAGTGTGGAGAAGATGGAGGTATAAAATGACACGTTGTTCCGTCATTTACTAGCGATGATAAAATATCGGAGTTTGTAGTTTCGTCTAGCAACATTTTATGCATTTCCGTTAATAAGCGATGCGCTCCATGAAAATTTGTTCCATTGTCGCTGTATAAATTACAGCATTTACCACGCCGTGATGTGAACCTTTTAAATGCAGCAATAAATGACTCTGAGCTGAGGTCACTCACTAGCTCCAAGTGAATTGCCTTGGTCGATAGACATATAAACAGAGATATAAAAGCTTTACAAACTCTTGGGCGTTAGCAATTTGTCATTTTAACTGGTAGGGGACCTGCAAAATCACATCCAGTATTGAAAAATGGTCTATATTGTTGAACTCGTTCTACTGGAAGATTTGCCATCAACTGTTGTGAAGTGTGACGTCGCTGCATGAAACAGCGTTTGCATTTGAATACAATTGAGCGAGCTAAATTTCTAGCTCCAAATATCCAAAATTGTTGGCGTAAAATTGCAAAGAGTTCAGACGCTCCAACATGCAGATGTTTAATGTGCAAATCTTGTGCGATAAGCTCAGCTATTCGGCCGTTAGGGATTATGATTGGATGCTTGATATTGTAAGGAACGAGTGATTCTTGAATTCGTCCTCCTACACGCAGAAGTCCTTCATTATCCAAAAATGGCGAGAGTTTCAAAAGGTTTGTATTTTTAGGGAAATTTCGATTTTCTTGAAGGCACCTTATAGTATCTGAGAATGATGACCTTTGTAGACAAACTAATAGTTTTGTTCGAGCTCTAATTATTTCCTGATAAGAAATAAAGTTCACGTTGGTAGTTCGATTAACGAACCTTAGAATATACGCTATTATTCGTAGAAGTCGGTACCAATGAGACGTTTTTTCAGCAAGTTTCAGAAGAATAGGGACCTCATCTGCTACTGCAATTAATGCAATTTTCCGCTTTTCCGTTGTCACTTCCTCAATGTCTTCGTTGATTTTGAATTTGCTTTTTGGCCATTCTAATTCTGTAAATCTTAACCACTGTGGTCCATTCCACCACAAATCATGGCTTAATAGCTCTAGAGGATACAGACCTCTCGAGGCACAATCGGCGGGATTATCCTTTGTGTTGACATAATTCCAAAATTTTCGAGGTATAATTGACAAAATTTCTTCAGTGCGATGGGAAACAAAAATTTTCCAGGTTCGCGGCGGCGATGAAAGCCAGTGCAATACAATTTCTGAATCGGTCCAGGCGTATAGCTTGGTAGTAACGATGTTGAGCGAAGTCTTTATGGAGTTATACAATCGGCATAATAGTGTTGCAGCACACAATTCCATTCTCGGAATTGATAGTGCCTTAATGGGTGCAACCTTCGTTTTTGCTGCTATTATGTTAATACTTCCATTTTGTCGAGAAACGCAGTATATGACTGCAGCATATGCAAGGGTAGATGCATCACAGAAGCCGTGTATTTCAAAATCTGAAAGTATATGAAGATGTCGAGGAATAGAAACATTTTCAAATTGATTAATTGAATCTTTTAGTCGAGTCCATTCTTGAGCTATTTGGTATGGTATTGGATCATCCCAAGAAATCTTCAATAACCATAATCTTTGCAACAATATTTTCATTAGAATGGTTGATGGAGCCAAAAATCCAAAAATATCAAAAATACTGGCAGTATCAGAGAGGATCTTGCGCTTTGTTATGGAATCAGAATATGATTTAATATTCACACGAAATGAGTAGGTGTCAGATATGGGATTCCAATAAAGTCCAAGTAGCTTAATATGTGAATCTAAGAAAGAATCACTATCGATTCTACCAGATTCCAAATATTCCATTGGAATTTTCTGTAGAAATTGACTCGAATTAGAACTCCACTTCCTAAGCATGAAACCGCCTGATTCTAATAGTGAAATTAACTCTTCCTTTGCATGCTGAAGATCTTGTTGTGACTCTGCACCAGTCATAACGTCATCCACATAAATGTTGTTCAGTATAATCGACGCTGCAATTGGAAATTTCGTTTCATTATCAATAGCTAGTTGTTGAAGTACACGTACAGACAAGAACGGTGCACATGATGTTCCATACGTCACTGTACATAAACGGTAATGTTGAATCGGACAGTTAGGATCACTTCTCCAAACCACACGTTGGTAGTCTTGATCTTTCTTTGACACCCAAATTTGTCGAAACATTTTCATTATATCAGCTGTAAAAACATACGAATATTTACGAAACCGAATTGATACGCCAAACAGATCTCTCTGTATAGATGGTCCAATTAAGAGAGTATCGTTCAATGTATGGCCTGATGAATCCTTGAAGGATCCATCAAACACCACCCTCAATTTGGTAGTGCTGCTGTCCGGCTTCAGTACACAGTGGTGTGGGAGATAGTATTGTGGTTGTTTGTCAATTTCGTCATCTGGAATCCTTTCCATATGCCCCAGCAATTCGTAATCTGTCATGAATTTTCTATAGAGTGTTTTCAATTCACTATTTTTATTAATACGATTTTCCATGGCACGTAATCTAGAAATAGCTCCTGATAAAGTATTTTCAAACTTGGGAGTTGCTGATTTAAAAGGTAGCTCAACAATATACTTTCCGTCTAATGCCTTGGAATATGTTGAGCGGAAATGAATTTCAGCAGGATCATCGTTCTCTGAAGGTTCAATACGTTTTTCACCAGGATATTGTTCAATCTCCCAAAATTTTTGAAGCATTTCGTCAATATTTGCAGACACCGTGTACGATTTTAATGTTGTGTTTCCAACCGGTGTATTAAATTGTCCAGAAATTATCCAACCAAATACTGAATTAATGGCAGATAATCCTGGAGGGTTTAGAATTATCTTACCATCCTTGAGAATGGACCAGACGACATCGGCTCCTAATAGAAGATCGACTGGGCCTACTACATTGAAATTTTGATCGGCTAAATGAAGCTCCGAGACTAATGTTTTGTTGGTTTCCAAAAAGTTGTAGTTTGGTATATCGGCAGTGATTTGATTAAGTATATAGGCATTTACAGAAACCATATCCAAGTTGAATGACGAGTAGACGTTGACTTTGACTTGTCCTTTTGTTACTCCTGCATTTGAAGAAGCAATCCCTTCAATTGACAATCGAGCATTTGTTCTCTTAAGTCCCAACAACTGGACACATGTTTCCGTAACAAATGACACTTGAGAACCTGAATCAATAAGTGTACGAATCTTGACAAAAATTCCAAATTGATTTTTCACACGAACGATAGCTGTAGGTAATACTACTTGCGATGGATGAGTTGAAACAATATGATTACTCAGTACTGTAGTTGCAGTTGAGCGAGGATGAAGCCTTGGATGAATTGTACCCCCATTAGTGCAGTCATGCGTTGTTCCTGGGAGTTCACATTGCCTTTGCGACTGATTTTGAGAAACTGATGCATCCCGAAGAGTAGAATTCGATTCCACTATTTTTCCGAGTGACATGTTGGACTTAAGAAAGTTGCGATTTGGTTTCCCAAGGTACCGATTGGAAGTGTTGGATGCTTCTTGTTCACTTGTAGAGTTCGACGAGTTTTGAGGCAGGAAGTGAACTAATGTATGGTGGCGACTGCTGCAGGTTCGACAACGAAATTTTGAACTGCAATTAGATGCGTTATGGCCAGTTTTCAGACAATTAAAGCATATAGCATTTTCCTTAATAAATTTGCGTCTATCTTCAATGTTAAGATTTTTGAAATCAGGGCACTGAAATACGTAATGTTGTTGTTTGCATTTAGCGCAGGGCACCGTTGAAGTGCGAGAAACATTTGATCGGACAGAAGATATCTTACCAGCTGGGGATGAACCCAACATTTCATTTGACTCGTTGTATGTGTATATTCTTTCCAGAAACTCTAAAAACTTGTAAATAGGGACATCCGAATTAGATCCTACCTCTTCTGACCATTGCAGTCTAGTTCCGGAATCAAGTTTTGAAAGTAATAAATATATCAGCCACGGATCTCTGTTATCCATACCTGTCGCTTTTAGACCTCTGAGACACTCATCAGCACCATCAATAATCTTACGAAGAGCCTTAGAACTTGTTGTGGACATCGATGGTAACTTTAGAAACGATTTTATATACGAATACGCACATAAATGAGGTCTATCAAATCTGCTCTCCAATTTGTCCCAAGCCTCCAAGTAGTGGTCTTCAGATATTGAAATGTTTTTGATAAGATCTGCAGCCTCGCCATCCAGGAAGGAAATCAAATAATAGAACTTTTGCGTTTTTGACAAATTTGCTTTTCTGTCTACTGAACCAAGGAATAAATCTCGAAATGTAACCCATTTGCTGTACTCACCGCCGAATTTTGGAATAAGAATTTTAGGCAATGCAACATCATTTTCCTTCGGAACAATGCTGCCCAATTGAGTCAGAAAATTCTTCTGCTGCCCAGCAAGTTTCTCCAAAGTATTCTGTGTGCTGTCTGACGGTTCTTTTACCACACGTATAGCTTTCAAAAGACATGAATATATATACAAATACTTAGCCTCATATACTTCGATTGATTCTCCGACTTCGACTTCTGTATTATTTGACTGATCTTGCTCCAATTCACACAACGCATCCTCAACCTCTACATACTGTTCCCAGTAGGATTTTACGGTCTCCAAACGAGTCTCCAAGTCCTCCAAGCTAGTATTTTCATCGATGGTGTTACAATAGGCATGACTGCGTGTAATACCGGATCGAAGTCTGTTTCGCTTTGCCTTCAAACTTTTGATTGTCGGCATTTTCCAAAAATATTCAGCGCATACGATAATTCTTTAAAAACTAAAGGTATCCGTTGGCGAAGAAGGACCAAAACTTTATGGTGTTGAATTGGACTTATAAAGTTAATTTATAATCCAATGTGCAAATAAAAAGAGCGGACTGTATTTTCCGATAAATGTATTTGTTTTATTTTGTGATGCTGACAATTCAGTGACCAAAGCAGAAGTGATTTTTCGATTTTGAGTAAGTCATAACATACGTACGGATCATAACAACAACATGCGAAGACCCATAGCAGGTAGAAAATCGTACGATAGTTATTACTAGCGCTGTTGTTGTAATGATATTACACAAGACGGCTTGTGGTATAACAGTTAGTAGTTGTTACAAAACGCCAGTGACGTAGCAAACCAAATATTACATTTTAAATTGAGTGATATCTTAACAGATGTATGTACTGATGTCATCTACATTAATA
This sequence comes from Phaonia tiefii, assembly GCA_963931995.1. Lineage (NCBI taxonomy): Eukaryota > Metazoa > Arthropoda > Insecta > Diptera > Muscidae > Phaonia > Phaonia tiefii. The sequence goes on from OZ008367.1 coordinate 237,804,228, forward strand.
ACAATTAGATATTCCAAAACAAATGCTAAACGCCGACGAAGAGTTTAGCGGTAAGATTTTGAAAACTATGAGTACCCCTATGCGTCTACCGACAAAATTTTCTGATGTAAAAGCACTGGCGCTATTTGTAGATGTTGGACATACCAAGTACACATGGAATTTGTCAAAGAGAGCCGCTAAAGGACAAAACGCCGATATATATCCATGCTACGACAAACTGCTTAGTAGACCATACGATTGCTAGGATTATTGAAGCACACCCAGAAAGTTTTCAAAACCATATTGAAAATAATAATAACACCCAATTAACTGCTACCTACAAATGGGGTTGTGATGGCAGCAGCGGCCATTCTACTTACAGGCAAAAATTTAATGACTTCGATGGAGACATGATAGATCAATATTTATTTTCAATTTGTATGGTACCATTGATAGTGCAGAAAGGACCGACAGTTTTATGGAAAAACAATCGGCCTTCTTCTACCCGATATTGTCGACCCATTAAATTACTTTGCGAGAAAGAATCGGCAGACTTGTCTCACAGAGAAATTCAAAACATTAACAGCCAAATATTAAATATTTTTCCAACATTTGTGAGTACCTTAAGAATTGATCACCAATTTCATATGACCATGCTTGATGGCAAAACGTTCAGTGTCATATCGGAATCGGCTTCGCAAACATGCGGAATCTGTAGCGCGACTCCCAAAAATATGAACGATCTAAATTTGGTGAAAAGCTTTCCTATTAAGGGAAACCTATTTGAATATGGCTTATCAAGTCTCCACGCATGGATTAGGTTTTTCGAGTGTGTTTTGCACATTGCATATAGAATACCAATACAAAAGTGGCAAGCTCGTGGTGCTGACAAGGATGTCGTTGAACAAAATAAAAGAAGTATTCAGCAGAAGCTAAGGGAAGAAATGCATTTGTTGGTGGATATACCAATGGCTGGTACTGGCAGCACGAACAACGGAAACACTGCAAGGAGGTTTTTCCGACAACCAAATTTGGCTGCTCGTATAACAGGAGTAAGCTATGATTTAATATATCGATTTAGCGTAGTCTTACGAGCATTGGCTTGTGGATACGACATAAATTCGGACGCATTCGGATCTTACGCATTGGAAACTGCCGACATTTTTGTTAAAGCATACTCCTGGTTTTACATGCCATCGTCTGTTCACAGAATTTTAATTCATGGAGCAGATATAATAAACCATTTTTCCCTTCCGATTGGTATGATGTCCGAGGAAGCTCTTGAAGCCAGGAACAAGGACTATCGAAACATACGCGAGAGCAATACAAGAAAAAATTCCAGGAAAAATACAATGGAAGATATCATAAATGCTTTATTAGTTTCGTCTGACCCTTTGATATCTTCATTGTCAAATGGGTCTTCAATTTCGTCTGCAAAAAATATTATTGTGGACGATGATGTTAAGAGCTTGCTTTTAATGAAGCATCTAGATATGCCTGATTCTGATTCCGAAGATAATTTTGATTTATAAAATTTGTTTATTGAAGTTAAAAAAAAAATTTTGAAATTAAAAAAAAATTAAAAAAAATTTTTAAAATTAAAAAAATAAATTTAAACAAAATTTTTTTTTCTTAAAAAATTCTATGACTTTTTTCTGAGCTGTGAAAAAAAACCGTCTTTAGATATCTTTTTTCGTTTAGAAGTTATTAATTAAATGCCGCTAACGAGGCCCAATCGCCCACTGAGAGGGTGTGCCCTGACACTTCTTGTAATTTGTTTTTCGTTTTTCCTTCTGGTCACGTCCTGTCATAAATTATATTAATAAAAAGTATTTTTCTTTAACATTTAATAAAATGGGAGAATGACCGCAAACAAATTTTTATATTGAAAACGCTTTCGTCCACGTTAGAGAAGGGAAACCGCCGATAATTTTTCCAACAACCACTGAAAACCCAGTGTTGTATTTGCAAAGCATGTTCGAAAAAAGTACCTACGAACATGCTTCGAAACAAACCCGGAATTTTTAGATGAATATGTATGTGAATGATTAGCAAAGCATGTGTTTTTCAAAAGTGAGCAGAAAAACTAGTTTATCGGCTAAAAGAAACGCACTAAAATGTGAAGTTTTGGGGAAACTTCATTGAGTATAAGTTGGACTAATTTGTACTTAAATTGAATCTATATGAACAAGAATCAAGTTCAAATTGAATAAGTATTAGTTCAAATGTTGGTTCCTTTATCTGAAAATCAATTCTGTCTTTCCTCAAAATAATTATGTACATGTTAAATATAAAATTTAATTTATATAAACTAAATATGAGTAAAAATATCCATCAAATCAAGTTAGAATGAAACAAATTTTAGTTTTTTGAACGGTATGGAGTTAATATTTTTTTTTCTTATTTTTACTAATTTTTTTCTCTAATATGTTCCGTTGTTATATGCAAAAATAAATATGATTAACATTAACATTTTGAAAAATAAATTATAAAGATATTTGTAACTCATAATATCATTTTAATATACTATAAATACTTACATATCAGGTTTCGAACAACTCCGAGGGGTCTGGCACCTTACAAATCGAAGATAACATATCTCGCCAACCACCTCGATCTTTAGCCTTATCTCTCCAGTTGGCAATACCAAGTGTACGCAGGGATTCGTCAACCTGATCCCTCCAGCTCAGTCTTGCTTACTTACTTATTCAGACTCGGACAACCCCGGGAAGTCAGGGACCGTACAAAACGAAGATAACATATTTCGCCAACCAGTTCGATCTTTTGCTTTATTTCTCCAGTTGGAAATACCAAGTGTACGCAGTGATTCGTCAACCTGATCCCTCCAACGGAGTCTTGGTCTTCCTATTATTCGCCTTCCTTCGAGTTCGGTTTCGGAAACCCTTCGTGCTGGTTCGTCTTCATCCATTCTACGGACATGGCCTAGCCAGCGCAATCGCGTTATTTTCATCCGCTTAACTATGTCAATGTCAGGATAAAGCTCATACAGCTCATGATTCATGCGTCGCCGATACTCGCCGTTGTGCACTAAAGGGCCATAAATCTTTCGGAGTATTTTTCTCTCGAAGACTCCTACAGATGCTTCGTCTGCTTGCGATACGACCCAGGATTCTGTGCCATAAAGCAAGACAGGTTTAATGAGAGTCTGGTACAGCTGGACTTTTGTTACTCGAGAGAGGGCTTTATCTCTAAAGTACTTGCTTAGCCCAAAATAACATCTATGCGCAAGCACAATTCTCCGCTTGATCTCAAGGCTGACATTGTTGTTTTTGTTTACGGTGGATCCGAGATCGTCCACTACGTCTAAGTTATAACAGTTATCAACGTTAACGCTTTTGTATAATCGCGTGGAGGCCCTGTTCGTTGAAACCATTAATTTGGCCTTGTCCTCATTTACCTTCAGAACCACTTTTTCTGACTCCTTCTCAATTCTCGAAAAAACCGCAGTAACTTCTCTAATTGTGTGCCCAATGATATTTATATCATCAGCATACGCGAGCAGCATGTGACTTTTGGTGCTGATGGTTTTATTCATGTTGACTGCAGCTTTTCTCATAATGATCCCCATTAAGATGTTAAAGAGATCGCACGATAGGGTGTCGCCTTTTCTGAGGCCTCGCTTAGTTTCGAAAGGTTCGGTAAGATCCTTAGTAACTTTCACTGGGGATTTGGTATTCGGCAACGTCATCCTGCAAAGGCGTATGGGTTTTGCAGGAATAATAACCTCAGACATTGCTTCATAGAGTTTCTCCCGTATCGGACTATCGAAGGCCGCTTTATAATTGATAATTAGATGATAGGTGTCGATTTGTTTTTCGCGTGTCTTTCCAGGATTTGGCGTAGCGTGAAAATCTGGTCAGTTGTCGATTTTCCAGGCCTAAAGCCACACTGGTATGGTCCACTCAGGTCAGCGATAATTGGTTTTAGTCTTTCGCACATTATACTTGATAGAACCTTATATGCTATGGATAAAAGGCTTATTCCACGGTAGTTGGCATAGATACTCGGGTCACCTTTTTTACGATTTTCGCTCTACTTAATCTTGTGCGAACCTTTGCTGCTAAGAGGTAGTTATCAGAATCGATGTTAGCTCCTCTGATCACTCGTACCACCATTACACTGGATGAGTGCCTTCCATCAATTATCATGTGATCAATTTGGTTCTTTGTTCTTTGATCAGGGGCTACCCAAGTAGACATGTGGATGTCTTTATGCTGGAATCTTGTACCACTAATTACTATGTTTTTGCCCCGGCAAAGTTAATCAGTCTCATAGCGTTGTCGGAACTGTCAGTATGTTGACTGAAATTACCAATAGTACTTTAGCATTAAAATCTCCTAGTACAAACGTAATGTCATGGCGCTCATACGCTTCCTCTATGCGCTCATAGAATATGTGTTTGGCATCATCATCTTATGTCGGGCATGCACACAAATTAGGAAAATATAAAAATATTTCGCTTTTTGCGGATTATGGCTATACGTTCACTCACAGGATTGAACCTAGAGACTAGGTGTTGCAGTCTTTTGCCAACTACAAATCCGCAACCAAATTCATGTTTTTTCTCAAGGCAACTGTAGCATATATCGCAGTTTCTTTTTCTTGTCCAACCATGTCCTGCCCATCGCATTTCCTGGATAGCGCTAATTTCAGCCGCATAACTTTCGAGGACATCTGCCAATTGGATGCTTGCAACGGATCTATATAGAGTTCTCATATTCCAGGTGCATATCCGTAAATCGTGGATATGTTTTCTCTTGCGTTCTTGTATTTTCACTGCCATTATGAACTATATACGATACAACTATATTTTAAAAATTGATTTTTGATTTTTTATAAATTGATAAAATAATAAATAAATGGATACATTGTACTTTGATTTTTGTTCGGTCAGATGCCGAAAGGTGGATTTTAATTGAATCCGTCGAGTATTTGAGCCCAGTTCAGCTTGATGTCGAAGAATCATCCTAGTGTCAGAAATAGAGCTACATTTTAAAATATAAGAGAAACATTAGTTTTGGAAAAGATGTATGTCGATTTAATCTTAAAAAATTGATAGCACACGTGGGTTGGTTGGTTAGTTGAAAAGGCTGCACGACAGCACGGTGTCTAGCACACTAGGCTAAAGAAGCCCATTGTGATACCTGCAGTTTCCTCCATAGCAACTATTGGCTAGTCGTCTAGCCAATTTGCCCTTTCAGTAAATTTGTCTATGAGACCTACAGGAATATCACGTAGGGCTACGGTGCTAACTAAATATGTACCGAATATCCTACTTCTCAGTCTTGCGAGAGCAGGGCAATCCAAGGGAAGGTGTTTCGTCGTTTCCTCGTCCTCTTCCATGAAGCATCTGCAGAGAGTGGAGTTTCTATGTCCCAATCTTAGGGCGTGTTTTCCTACAAGACAATGTCCCGTAAGTGTTCCTATCATTTTGGATAACCTGCGTCTCGGCAAGTTAAGTAGTTGCCTAGTCCTCTTCCTGTCCACCTGTGCCCAGAGGACCCTGGCTTGTTTGCAAGTTGAAGTAAGTCTCCACTTGTCCTTGAACATATTATCGGCCCACTGCCTGATCTGCAAACGGCAGGTAGAGATTGGCATACTAACACCATCTTTTGCCGGAAGAACCTGTGCCGTAGTGCCCTGTCTAGCTAACGCATCCGCTACGCAATTGCGTGGAATGTCGATGTGTCCCGGTACCCAGATGAGCCTGATATCAAAAGACTCTGCCATCACCCTAAGTGATGAGTGGCATTCTTTCACCGTCAGGGACGTAGCAAACATGGCTTCCAGGGATTTTATAGCAGCCTGGCTGTATGTGTAGATACATATTCTCCGGAGGGTTGCGACACTACTTTTCAGTAGTTCAGCAACCTCCAGTATGGCGGTAATTTCCGCCTGAAATACACTGCAGTGATCAGGCAGCTTGAAGGAGATATTGACATTTAGGTCCGGTGAATGGACCCCATATCCTACTTGCTCGTCCAACTTTGATCCATCCGTGAAAAATCTGATACTACTGGTATCCTCTTCCAGTGACTTTTCCCAGGTATTCCTGTTCGGAATAGAAGTCATTAGATTTGTCGCTGGTAGAAGGTAGTTGATACTGAAGTCCGTTTTTATGGGAATAGAGTTGATCCGGTGTGGTAATTCAGCTTGTGCGGAATGCCCCGATATCAAAAAGCCACAATCTCTGATTCTCACCAGGGATGTAGCGGCTGCCGATTCGGCCATGATATCAGAAGTACAAATATTCAGGATAGCACTAAGTGCAGTACCTGACGTCGTGCCCATTGCCCCACTAACGCTAATCAGTGCTTATCTTTGAATTTTCATCAAGGAATTCAGAATATATTTGTTTTGGAGGGACCTCCACCAAACTACGATGCCATAGAGAAGTATTGGTCTGACTATTGCCGTATAAATCCACATGGTGATCTTGGGAGACAGTCCCTAGCGCTTTCATATCGCCCCTTTACTGCAGTAAAGAGCAACAGGCGCCTTTTCACCCTCTCCACATTCAGTTTCCAAGACAGCTTTCTGTCAAGAATTATCCCCAGATACTTTACCTTTTCCGTCAACTGTAATTGCACCCCATTAACTGACGGTAGTTCAACAATAACAATATAAGCTCGGTTTTAAGTGGGTTAAGTGATAGTCCGTTGTTAGCTGTCCAGTTCGAAATCAGATTAGGTAGGCTGGTTGTACGAATGCTAAGTAAATTCAGGTTTCTACCCGTAGAATTGGTAGCAATATCATCGGCATAGGCAAAGACCTGGCATTCGGCCCTGTCCAATTCAAGAAGCAGTTCATTGACAGAAGTTAACCATAATAGTGGAGACAGAACTCCCCCCTGCGGTGTCCCCCTGTTAACGGTCCTAGCAATTGTAACACCACCCAATTCAGCTTTGACGGATCTATCCACCAGTAGCTTCCCAATTAGGCGTGTCACTAAGCTGTCGACTCCTGGATTCTGTAACGACCTAAGAATCGCCGAAGGTTGAATGTTATTGAAGGTTCCCTCGATGTCCAGGAAGGTCCCTAGAGCGAAGACCTTATTCATAAGAGAGTTTTCTATTATGCTGACTATAGAGCGGAGAGCCGTCTCAGTTGACCTGCCCCTGATATAGGCATGCTGGGAACTCGATAGTAGATTCTGTGGAAGATTATTTCGAACGTGAATGTCCAGTGACCTTTATAATTTGTCTTAAGAACAAAGGATGATTGACTGATTGGTCTAAAGTCCTTTGGTTTGACATGAGAGCATTTTCCCGCTTTCGGGACGAAAACCACTTTCGTTTGCTTCCAAATGGTAGGAATGACTCCCAGCGTAAGGCAGCCCCTGAAGATTGCCTCCAACCAACTAAAAGATAGGTATAGTGCCTCGTGTAGTCACGCGGGAATTATCCCGTCAGTTCCGGCTGATTTATAGGGCTTAAAGCGTCTAATGGCCCATATCAGATTCTTCCCGCCCTTGTCTTTACAGAAGGGGGCCCTGAACAATGTCCATTAGTTCCGTTTTTGACTTTTCGGAATTCCTTCTGTATGCATCAATTTTCTCACTCTCGCGCTTTCCCCACTACCGTTTCTTACGCCTAAAGAGACGGATTACCTCCTTTCTTTTCTCCCCATACCACTCAGTCGCAGCTCGCGTTGCAATTGACTGATGCATTGCCATGCGTGCAGCGGTCGTTTCATATGAAATGCGCTACTCTTCGTCGTACCATGGTTCGCTGCGAAGCGGTTTTTCAAACCCAAGTACGGTTGTTGCCAAGTACGGTATCCGGCAGAGTCGGATATGGGTTTCCACTGCGCTTCAGGATCTTCATCTGGAGGGGTGGGTTCTGTGCCAAAAGTTGCGGGAGCTTCCTTGAGTAGGATTTAATTGCAGCTTTCCGATTTCTAGCTTTCTCTGTGTCTGGTTTCGTACGATTTTCGCTCTACTTAATCTTGTGCGAACCTTTGTTGCTAAGAGGTAGTTATCAGAATCGATGTTAGCTCCTCTGATCACTCGTACCACCATTACACTGGATGAGTGCCTTCCATCAATTATCATGTGATCAATTTGGTTCTTTGTTCTTTGATCAGGGGCTACCCAAGTAGCCATGTGGATGTCTTTATGCTGGAATCTTGTACCACTAATTACTATGTTTTTGCCCCGGCAAAGTTAATCAGTCTCATAGCGATGTCGGAACTGTCAGTATGTTGACTGAAATTACCAATAGTACTTTAGCATAAAAATCTTCTAGTACAAACGTAATGTCATGGCGCTCATACGCTTCCTCTATGCGCTCATAGAATATGTCTTTGGCATCATCCTCTTATGTCGGGGCATGCACACAAATTAGGAAAATATAAAAATATTTAGCTTTTATGCGGATTATGGCTATACGTTCACTCTCAGGATTGAACCTAGAGACTAGATGTTGCAGTCTTTTGCCAACTACAAATCCGCAACCAAATTCATGTTTTTTCTCAAGGCAACTTTAGCATATATCGCAGTTTCGTTTTCTTGTCCAGCCATGTCCTACCCATCGCATTTCCTGGATAGCGCTAATTTCAGCCGCATAACTTTCGAGGACATCTGCCAATTGGATGCTTGCAACGGATCTATATAGAGTTCTCATATTCCAGGTGCATATCCGTAAATCGTGGATATGTTTTCTCTTGCGTTCTTGTATTTTCACTGCCATTATGAACTATATACGATACAACTATATTTTAAAAATTGATTTTTGATTTTTTTTTTGTACTTTGATTTTTGTTCGGTCAGATGCCGAAAGGTGGATTTTAATTGAATCCGTCGAGTATTTGAGCCCAGTTCAGCTTGATGTCGAAGAATCATCCTAGTGTCAGAAATAGAGCTACATTTTAAAATATAAGAGAAACATTAGTTTTGGAAAAGATGTATGTCGATTTAATCTTAAAAAATTGATAGTACACGTGGGTTGGTTGGTTAGTTGAAAAGGCTGCACGACAGCACGGTGTCTAGCACACTAGGCTAAAGAAGCCCATTGTGATACCTGCAGTTTCCTCCATAGCAACTATTGGCTAGTCGTCTAGCCAATTTGCCCTTTCAGTAAATTTGTCTATGAGACCTACAGGAATATCACGTAGGGCTACGGTGCTAACTAAATATGTACCGAATATCCTACTTCTCAGTCTTGCGAGAGCAGGGCAATCCAAGGGAAGGTGTTTCGTCGTTTCCTCGTCCTCTTCCATGAAGCATCTGCAGAGAGTGGAGTTTCTATGTCCCAATCTTAGGGCGTGTTTTCCTACAAGACAATGTCCCGTAAGTGTTCCTATCATTTTGGATAACCTGCGTCTCGGCAAGTTAAGTAGTTGCCTAGTCCTCTTCCTGTTCACCTGTGCCCAGAGGACCCTGGCTTGTTTGCAAGTTGAAGTAAGTCTCCACTTGTCCTTGAACATATTATCGGCCCACTGCCTGATCTGCAAACGGCAGGTAGAGATTGGCATACTAACACCATCTTTTGCCGGAAGAAACTGTGCCGTAGTGCCCTGTCTAGCTAACGCATCCGCTACGCAATTCCGTGGAATGTCGATGTGTCCCGGTACCCAGATGAGCCTGATATCAAAATACTCTGCCATCACCCTAAGTGATGAGTGGCATTCTTTCACCGTCAGGGACGTAGCAAACATGGCTTCCAGGGATTCATTTAGGTCCGGTGAATGGACCCCATATCCTACTTGCTCGTCCAACTTTGATCCATCCGTGATAAATCTGATACTACTGGTATCCTCTTCCAGTGACTTTCCCAGGTATTCCTGTTCGGAATAGAAGTCCTTAGATTTGTCGCTGGTAGAAGGTAGTTGATACTGAAGTCCGTTTTTATGGGAATAGAGTTGATCCGGTGTGGTAATTCAGCTTGTGCGGAATGCCCCGATATCAAAAAGCCACAATCTCTGATTCTCACCAGGGATGTAGCGGCTGCCGATTCGGCCATGATATCAGGAGTACAAATATTCAGGATAGCACTAAGTGCAGTACCTGACGTCGTTCCCATTAGCCCACTAACGCTAATCAGTGCTTATCTTTGAATTTTCATCAAGGAATTCAGAATATATTTGTTTTGGAGGAACCTCCACCAAACTACGATGCCATAGAGAAGTATTGGTCTGACTATTGCCGTATAAATCCACATGGTGATCTTAGGAGACGGTCCCTGGCGCTTTCATATCGCCCCTTTACTGCAGTAAAGAGCAACAGACGCCTTTTCACCCTCTCCTCCACATTCAGTTTCCAAGACAGCTTTCTGTCAAGAATTATCCCCAGATACTTTACCTTTTCCGTCAACTGTAATTGCACCCCATTAACTGACGGTAGTTCAACAATAACAATATAAGCTCGGTTTTAAGTGGGTTAAGTGATAGTCCGTTGTTAGCGGTCCAGTTCGAAATCAGATTAGGTAGGCTGGTTGTACGAATGCTAAGTAAATTAAGGTTTCTATCCGTAGAATTGGTAGCAATATCATCGGCATAGGCAAAGACCTGGCATTCGGGCCTGTCCAATTCAAGAAGCAGTTCATTGACAGAAGTTAACCATAATAGTGGAGACAGAACTCCCCCCTGCGGTGCCCCCTGGTAACGGTCCTAGCAATTGTAACACCACCCCATTCTGCTTTGACGGATCTATCCACCAGAAGCTTCCCAATTAGGCGTGTCACTAAGCTGTCGACTCCTGGATTCTGTAACGACCTAAGAATCGCCGAAGGTTGAATGTTATTGAAGGTTCCCTCGATGTCCAGGAAGGTCCCTAGAGCGAAGACCTTATTCATAAGAGAGTTTTCTATTATGCTGACTATATAGCGGAGAGCCGTCTCAGTTGACCTGCCCCTGATATAGGCATGCTGGGAACTCGATAGTAGATTCTGTGGAAGATTATTTCGAACGTGAATGTCCAGTGACCTTTATAATTTGTCTTAAGAACAAAGGATGATTGACTGATTGGTCTAAAGTCCTTTGGTTTGACATGAGAGCATTTTCCCGCTTTCGGGACGAAAACCACTTTCGTTTGCTTCCAAATGGTAGGAATGACTCCCAGCGTAAGGAAGCCCCTGAAGATTGCCCCCAACCAACTAAAAGATAGGTATAGTGCCTCGTGTAGTCACGCGGGAATTATCCCGTCAGTTCCGGCTGATTTATAGGGCTTAAAGCGTCTAATGGCCCATATCCGATTTTTTCCGTCCTTGTCTTTACAGAAGGGGGCCCTGAACAATGTCCATTAGTTCCGTTTTTGACTTTTCGGAATTCCTTCTGTATGTATCAATTTTCTCACTCTCGCGCTTTCCCCACTACCGTTTCTTACGCCTAAAGAGACGGTTTACCTCCTTTCTTTTCTCCCCATACCACTCAGTCGCAGCTCGCGTTGCAATTGACTGATGCATTGCCATGCGTGCAGCGGTCGTTTCATATGAAATGCGCTACTCTTCGTCGTACCATGGTTCGCTGCGAAGCGGTTTTTCAAACCCAAGTACGGTTGTTGCGGCAGTTTTTATAGAGTCGGAAATGGGTTTCCACTGCGCTTCAGGATCTTCATCTGGAGGGGTGGGTTCTGTGCCAAAAGTTGCGGGAGCTTCCTTGAGTAGGATTTAATTGCAGCTTTCCGATTTCTAGCTTTCTCTGTGTCTGGTTTCGTACGATTTTCGCTCTACTTAATCTTGTGCGAACCTTTGTTGCTAAGAGGTAGTTATCAGAATCGATGTTAGCTCCTCTGATCACTCGTACCACCATTACACTGGATGAGTGCCTTCCATCAATTATCATGTGATCAATTTGGTTCTTTGTTCTTTGATCAGGGGCTACCCAAGTAGCCATGTGGATGTCTTTATGCTGGAATCTTGTACCACTAATTACTATGTTTTTGCCCCGGCAAAGTTAATCAGTCTCATAGCGATGTCGGAACTGTCAGTATGTTGACTGAAATTACCAATAGTACTTTAGCATTAAAATCTTCTAGTACAAACGTAATGTCATGGCGCTCATACGCTTCCTCTATGCGCTCATAGAATATGTCTTTGGCATCATCCTCTTATGTCGGGGCATGCACACAAATTAGGAAAATATAAAAATATTTAGCTTTTATGCGGATTATGGCTATACGTTCACTCTCAGGATTGAACCTAGAGACTAGATGTTGCAGTCTTTTGCCAACTACAAATCCGCAACCAAATTCATGTTTTTTCTCAAGGCAACTTTAGCATATATCGCAGTTTCTTTTTCTTGTCCAGCCATGTCCTACCCATCGCATTTCCTGGATAGCGCTAATTTCAGCCGCATAACTTTCGAGGACATCTGCCAATTGGATGCTTGCAACGGATCTATATAGAGTTCTCATATTCCAGGTGCATATCCGTAAATCGTGGATATGTTTTCTCTTGCGTTCTTGTATTTTCACTGCCATTATGAACTATATACGATACAACTATATTTTAAAAATTGATTTTTGATTTTTTTTTTTTGTACTTTGATTTTTGTTCGGTCAGATGCCGAAAGGTGGATTTTAATTGAATCCGTCGAGTATTTGAGCCCAGTTCAGCTTGATGTCGAAGAATCATCCTAGTGTCAGAAATAGAGCTACATTTTAAAATATAAGAGAAACATTAGTTTTGGAAAAGATGTATGTCGATTTAATCTTAAAAAATTGATAGAACACGTGGGTTGGTTGGTTAGTTGAAAAGGCTGCACGACAGCACGGTGTCTAGCACACTAGGCTAAAGAAGCCCATTGTGATACCTGCAGTTTCCTCCATAGCAACTATTGGCTAGTCGTCTAGCCAATTTGCCCTTTCAGTAAATTTGTCTATGAGACCTACAGGAATATCACGTAGGGCTACGGTGCTAACTAAATATGTACCGAATATCCTACTTCTCAGTCTTGCGAGAGCAGGGCAATCCAAGGGAAGGTGTTTCGTCGTTTCCTCGTCCTCTTCCATGCAGCATCTGCAGAGAGTGGAGTTTCTATGTCCCAATCTTAGGGCGTGTTTTCCTACAAGACAATGTCCCGTAAGTGTTCCTATCATTTTGGATAACCTGCGTCTCGGCAAGTTAAGTAGTTGCCTAGTCCTCTTCCTGTCCACCTGTGCCCAGAGGACCCTGGCTTGTTTGCAAGTTGAAGTAAGTCTCCACTTGTCCTTGAACATATTATCGGCCCACTGCCTGATCTGCAAACGGCAGGTAGAGATTGGCATACTAACACCATCTTTTGCCGGAAGAACCTGTGCCGTAGTGCCCTGTCTAGCTAACGCATCCGCTACGCAATTGCCTGGAATGTCGATGTGTCCCGGTACCCAGATGAGCCTGATATCAAAATACTCTGCCATCACCCTAAGTGATGAGTGGCATTCTTTCACCGTCAGGGACGTAGCAAACATGGCTTCCAGGGATTTTATAGCACCCTGGCTGTATGTGTAGATACATATTCTCCGGAGGGTTGTGACACTACTTTTCAGTAGTTCAGCAACCTCCAGTATGGCGGTAATTTCCGCCTGAAATACACTGCAGGGATCAGGCAGCTTGAAGGAGATATTGACATTTAGGTCCGGTGAATGGACCCCATATCCTACTTGCTCGTCCAACTTTGATCCATCCGTGAAAAATCTGATACTACTGATATCCTCTTCCAGTGACTTTTCCCAGGTATTCCTGTTCGGAATAGAAGTCCTTAGATTTGTCGCTGGTAGAAGGTAGTTGATACAGAAGTCCGTTTCTATGGGAATAGAGTTGATCCGGTGTAGTAATTCAGCTTGTCCGGAATGCCCCGATATCAAAAAGCCACAATCTCTGATTCTCACCAGGGATGTGCGGCTGCCGATTCGGCCATGATATCAGGACTACAAATATTCAGCATAGCACTAAGTGCAGTACCTGACGTCGTGCCCATTGCCCCACTAACGCTAATCAGTGCTTATCTTTGAATTTCCATCAAGGAATTCAGAATATATTTGTTTTGGAGGGACCTCCACCAAACTATGATGCCATAGACAAGTATTGGTCTGACTATCGTCCCTTTACTGCAGTAAAGAGCAACAGGTGCCCTTTCACCCTCTCCTCCACATTCAGTTTCCAAGACAGGTTTCTGTCAAGAATTATCCCCAGATACTTTACCTTTTCCGTCAACTGTAATTGCACCCCATTAAGTGACGGTAGTTCAAATGCGGGTATTTTATATTTCCGAGAGAACAATATAAGCTCGGTTTTAAGTGGGTTAAGTGATAGTCCGTTGTTAGCGGTCCAGTTCGAAATCAGATTAGGTAGGCTGGTTGTACGAATGCTAAGTAAATTCAGGTTCCTACCCGTACAATTGATAGCAATATCATCGGCATAGGCAAAGTCCTGGCATTCGGCCCTGTCCAATTCAAGAAGCAGTTCATTGACAGAAGTTAACCATAACCATGATATAGGCATGCTGGGAACTCGATAGTAGATTCTGTGGAAGATTATTTCGAACGTGAATGTCCAGTGACCTTTATAATTTGTCTTAAGAACAAGAGTTTCCTTAGGCGCCCACGATAGGCATTCCAGTCCGTTTTCCTATAATTTGTAAAACCTTCCTTTTTCAGAGGTTCGATATTTATGTGGAACTGAGGATATCTAAGATCAGAAAATGAGTGGTCAGAAAGTACGCTCCAGTCGGATACAGTTACATAGTCGTAGCTCAGTGGTAAAGTTAGGTCTAGTACTTTCCTCCTAACCGAAGTTATGAAGGTCGGTTCCTCGCCTCTGTTACATATAGACAAGGTTTCGCTTATAATGAAATTAAAAAGGGACTCACCTCGATCATTGATGCTGGTACTCGCCCATATTGTGTGGTGCGCGTTGTCGTCGGCACGTATAATGACGCTACAATTCCGTCTTTTTGCCTCCGATACAATATCCCTGACGCATTTCGGAGGGGTTGGTTCAGTATGGTCGCGCGCCATGTACGATGAAACTAGCCAAATGTCCCGCTGTCAGGTTTCCTGCAATAAAAGAGCATTAAATTTATTTTTAATGAGTATGTAAGATCTGGGCCTTCCTGTGGTTGATAGGACGAAGGTCCTGTATCCACTGCTCCTGATCATTGACGGTCCATGGTTCTTGTATCAGGGTCACATCGGCTCCACCCTTCGCAAGATGGAGAATGAGGTTGGCAGATGCTGCCTTACTGCGATGAAGATTTATCTAGAGGACTTTCATCGTCAAGAGGATCATCAACTCCGGGTACCTCGATCACGGTCGTCTCGTGATCACCCTCGCTAGTGATGGACCCATCTCGGAGCCAGGCAGAGCGGATCCTTAGGTCAATGATGCAGCCACTGTCGTCGTCCATTAGTGCTTTCAGGATGCTTTCCAGCATTTACAGCTGTAACTTCCGACTTCGACTCGGCCAGTTTGCCACTCAGCGTATCCGCTTTGTATACCCTGAGGGGTACTCTCATGAACCCAAACCGACTTCGGTCTTTGGACTCCTCAAGGGGTTTTAGGGAATCCTGGTTCAGGACTAAAGCTACCTGCCGGGAGGTTCCTACAGGATCCTCAACCTTGACCACCTTCAAATCCTTTGCAGGAATGGAGGGATTGCAGTGGCTGATGATCTTTAGGATCTCCTGTGGGTCAGTAGGTGAGTTTGACGGAACCCAAACCCTAGCCCTTGGTCTAGAAGGTATATCCTTCCTATCCACGGCTTTGAGTTTGGCCCCCGGCCAAACCGCGTCTACTCGAATCTTAGCGGACTTATACAAACGCGCTGCTCGTTCATCAGAGCAGCCGATCAGTTTAATACTACCCTGGAACCATCCCGCGTCTTCGCAGATTGGTACAGGACCAGGGTTGGCGTTTACGATGTCCATGAACACCGTAAGAAGGGCTCCTTCTACAAGACGCCATTTATCGTTGGGGATACGTCCATCCTGGGAACCTTCAACAAAGACGCCAATGATTAGGCTGTCCTTCGCGACATCGCTAAAGGACCTGCCGAGCACTGGGTGGTTTTTATGCCTCTTAGATGAGGGACCCGGTTTAGTATCCACCTCCACTGAACGCTGTCTTTTATTAACAGCCAGTGGAGGCTTTGTCCCTACAGATTTGGAGCCCTCACAGACGCCCTTAGCCCCATCCAAGGTGTTTACCTGTGCAGGAGTGAGTGCGGCGACTGGTCGTGCAGAGAGTTGACTAACCCATCTAGTGGCCAGTCGAAGATCAGCTCTCCGCTTACGGGAGCGGCAGAGATTTTTAGTTTTCCCCGTAGTTGGGCAGTGTTGACCACCGCCCGCGTTATTCGCAGTTGCAGAGGCCCCCTTGCGTGTGACCGCAGAAGACTTACGAGCACTAGTGCTCGAGGAAGAGCCGCGAGGGTTAACACTCCGCCTTATGGGACAGAGTGTTCAGAGCCAGGCCGACCCAAAGAGGGGGTCATCTCAACCTCACCATTAGCACCAACTTAACGGTGACGGATTTCGAACGTTACTACAAGACTTGCCAGGTTTTAAGGAGGCGGAGACGAACGGTACCTTAACCACGAGCCATTTCGACAGAGTGTCACCTCTGCCTCCTCAGGTCGCCGAGCACAGGACGACAGTTCGGGAGCAGAAGATCAAACAGTTACGAAAATCGTGAACCAGGGTCGTAGTAGAGTCTGTGCCAAAGAGGAAGAAGATCATTTAGAGTTACCCAGGTTGCACCGCGAGGAGGCGATCTTCACTGCAACCCTGATAGCACACGTACTTTACAGAAATTACAATGATTCGTAGATGAATCGCCATAACTTTAAACGAGACATTGACAATATTATTTACGCGATCTTATAATACGAGTATCGTCAACGTTTTATTTCAATTTGTAACACAACAGAATAACGACAAATCGGAAACAGAGTATTACGTATTAATAAAAAGTAGTTAGAGATTTGTGAGACATTTCTTGTATGATAAATCGTATCTCAAACCTCTTATAACTTTGACGGAAGAAGTGTTGGAAAAGTTAAAATTTCGAACTCTTTTTGAATCAGGACTAACAGAGTTATGTACTGAATTCAATGACATTTTTGGCATCGAAACTGAACCAATAACTGCTAATAACTTCTACAGGCAAAAACTCAGACTAAATGATGAGACCCCAGAATATATATGAAAAATTACAGAATTCCGGAGTCCCAAAAGTCCGAAATAGATAAACAAGTCTTAAAACTGATCAAAGATGGCATAGTCGAGCCTTCTATTTCTGAATACAATAGCCCACTTCTTTTAGTTCCTAAAAAACCATTGCCAAACACTTCCGAGAAAAGATGGCGATTGGTAGTAGATTACCGTCAGGTTAATAAAAAATTGTTAGCTGATAAATTTCCACTTCCGAGAATAGAGGACATTCTTGATCAACTTGGTCGAGCAAAATATTTCTCTTGTATGGATTTAATATCTGGATTTCACCAGATAGAACTTGAGGAAAATTCACGGAATACATCGTCTTTTTCTACGAGCAACGGCTCATATCGCTATACGCGACTACCTTATGGTTTAAAACTAGCACCAAATTCATTTCAACGTATGACGGCCCTTGCATTTTCAGGTTTACAACCTTCTCAAGCTTTCTTATATATGGATGATTTAGTGGTAATCGGATGCTCTGAAAAACACATGTTCAAAAATTTGAGAGATGTCTTCCAATTATGTAGAGTACATAATTTAAAACTTAATCCAGAAAAGTGTTGTTTTTTTATGCATGAGGTAACATTTCTGGGTCATAAATGCAAAGATAAGGGAATTCTTCCTGATGACAGCAAATATGATGTCATTAAAAATTATCCAATGCAGATGGTGCAAGACGTTTCGTTGTATTTTGTAACTATTATAGGCGATTCATTAAAAATTTTTCTGACTACTCACGTCACATAACACGACTCTGCAAGAAGAAAGTTGTATTCGAGTGGACGTCGCAATGCAATAACGCATTTGAGTACCTAAAAAGTGAATTAATGAAACCAACTTTACTACAATAACCTGACTTTGGAAAAGAATTCTGTATTATAACAGATGCTAGCAAGTTTGCTTGCGGAGCGGTACTCACTCAGGAATACAATGGAATACAGCTTCCCGTTTCATACGCATCGAGAACTTTCACTAAGGGTGAAAGTAACAAATCTACTACGGAACAAGAGTTAGCGGCGATACACTGGGCAGTTAAACATTTCAGACCCTACGTCTACGCACGACATTTTATAGTTAGATGAGACCACAGACCACTTGTTTATTTATTTTCTATGCGGAATCCAAGTTCCAAACTCACACGTATGAGATGGGACTTGGGAGAATATGACTTCACTGTGGAGTACCTCAAGGGGAAAGACAATGAGCTTAAAGACATAAGCAACAACATTATGATGATAACTACAAGATCAGCAAAACGTCGGGAATATACGTGCGCGGGTAATACAAACAAATTGCAAGGACAATATGAAAAGCCCAAAGTCTATGAAGTCATTAATAATAATGACGTAAGAAAATTTGTCCAGATAAAATTTCTTTCCAACCACTGTTTACTTAAACATGGAAAGAAAGTAGTCTCCAAATTTAAGGTAAGTGACTTGTACTCCAATGGGAATATAGACTTAGGTAAATTTTTCCAAAGACTTGAATCAGAAGTCGGTGTGCATGGAAAGTCACGATTTAAAATGTCACTAAACGAGAGGATTTTCGAATCAGTCTCGATAATTGAATTTAAGGAAATGGGAAATAAAATTCTGAAAAGAATAGAAGTAGCGCTACTTTAAAAGGTGACAACAATAGACAAAAACGATAAGTCCAAGATTAGTGCAATCCTGACAAAATACCATGACGATCCAATAGAAGGAGGTCACACGGGGATTACACGTACCCTCATGAAAATAAGAAAATGCTACTATTGGCCGAAAATGACAAAGATACTAACAGATTACGTTAGAAATTTTATAAAATGCCAAAGGGCTAAATCTTTGACACACACCAGAACACCTATGACTATAACTCCAACACCGTCAACTGCGTTTGACATAGACATAGTGTTTATTGACACTATTGGACCCTTACCAAGGTCGGACAATGGAAATGAGTATGCGATAACGCTTATATGTGAACTTACAAAATATCTTGTCGCTATTCCAATTCCAGACAAAAGTGCTAAGACTGTCGCAAGGACAATTTTTTAAAATTTTGTACAGACTTATGGCCCTATCAAGACGTTCATCACGAACCAAGGTACGGAATACAAAAACGTTCTAATAACAGACATCTGCAAATATCTCAAAACCGATATATTGACATCGACAGCTTATCATCATCAGACTCTCGGGACAATAGTACGAAGTCATCGAACATTAAACGAGTACATCCGCTTATACATATCTGTTGACATTAATGACTGGGACGTTTGGTTAAAATATTTTCAGTACTGTTTCAACACCACACCGTCAACAGTCCACCAATACTGTCCATACGAATTAGTTTTCGGAAGATCACCTAGACAGTATATGAATATTGACAAAATGGAGAAAATAGATCCATTACAATCTAGATGATTATGCAAAGGAGGCAAAGTATAGGTTGGAAATAGCGCACAGGCGCGCCAAACAAATGGTAGAGAAAGCGAAGGAGAAACAGAAAATTAATTACGATAAGACATCTAATGATTTTCTAATAAGAGTAGAAGATTTAGTTTTATTGGAAAACGAAATAGGACATTAGTTACAGGACAAATATTTAGGTCCATATACAGTAATGGAGGTAAACGCTAACGATAATATAAAAATAAAAGATAATAAGGGAAAAACCATAATCGTACATAAGGATAGACTAAAGCTAGTAAGACACTAATAGCTAAATTAAAAAAACCAGGCCTGGTAACGTAATAAAATATAAGGTAATGTAATAAGACAAAAATAAAATTAAATTAATCAAGAAAATAAAATCTAATTTAATAAATATTACAAATAAAGTAACAAATACACTATATAATTAAGATATAAACTAACAAAAATGTCAATTGTTAGTCAATTTAGTATTATAATCTGGCAGAACAGGAACAACAAGAATGATCATACAATGCTGATAATATGATCATTCTTCCCGAAAGGGGAGGTGTAGTGTACGTGCGTATTCTTTTAGTCAATTTCCTAATACCCACACTTAAAGTTCATTACGAATGCATAAATACATGTTGTAAAGCAAAATCAGCCCGTTGACACATGTGGCTAATTTATAAATTCGCAGACACTAAATGCCTTACTCAGCTAGTTTCACTGTTTCCCACATTTGTATTCTTTTTCATACCTACGATGACGAGAACCTTTAACTGAGTATAATACTGTCCAGTATTAAGTATCATATTATTAATTCGCATAATGACAAATTCCATTCTCACCATTTGTGATAATGGTATACATATTATTCATTCTATGGGAATGAAAAATACACACGTACACTAACATAATTTTGACAACACATGTAAAATAATTTTGCCATAAATAAGTAAGCCAACAAATAAAGACGACTAATAATACAACTGAATTCAAGTGTTTTAAATACTACACAGTGAATAACACTGGAGAGTTATATAATACCGTAGCTTTAGACTAGCTTGTTTCCAAACGTCAGCTAATATGAATTATTTACCACGTAATCTTTATTAGCTCAGCATTATACCGTTTATAGCAGAAACTGAAAGTTGCAGGGATCATTGATTTCAGGGACGACAAAGTTTCTATTTGTGCCCATGTTCATTGAAAAATCAAAACACACTTTATGTGCTGAAATATGGGGGTTTTAATCAAAATACGTATGTGTAAGCAACTAAAAACATTTTTTTTGAATAACTAAACTTAGCATCGACTTTAAACTTCACAAATGAACGTTATTGTTAAATGTAGTAGTTCCCTGTAATCCGCGCGGATTTGTGTTTGATGTAGCTGGTGGTTTCGGAAATTCTTAATGGTTTCGCAATCAGCATTACTAATTTTTGAGCGTATAATTGGGTCTTCGAGTCCGCTTTTAAACGATTTGTGGTCGAGATCTTCCTAAGTGGCAGCAAAACGATTACAAATAGGCACTTCAGGCCCACTTGTTACGAAATGTTTGACTTCAAAAACGTGTTTCAATACGATTTCCAACATGTGATGGCGACATGGGAACTTGATTAATTTCCGTTCGAGTTTGTGCTGCAACAAAATGCATGTGCCAGTGTTTTGGCCTGGATTTGATGAAGTGGTATCGAAACCCATGGCGGAAACTTTATGAAAAATATCCTACTCATGAACGACCTTGGCTATATTTTCTCCTGTACCAGCAGGGACATTTAGATCATCCAAAAATTTGGATCTCCTTTCATAACTGGCGAGAATTGCGATTCGATAAATTTAGCTTCTGCCGAACAGGTCCGGCAACACTTTTCCGTTCCAGTGACTTACCAATGACTGTACGCTATTGATCTACGATTTAAAAATAAAGCAGAAATCGGTGAAAAATAACATTATTCGTATAAGCACGAATTAAATATAAGTTTAGAACTTAACTAAATTAGTTTTGCAATGAATTCTGGTTGAGCCTCCTCCGCTTCTCGCTTACGATATTCTTTTCGCAGCTCGTAGACCGATTGATCACAAGCTCACCAACAGAGGTCAGAGGCGTCACAGCATTATTCATGAAAGTTATTATATTATCTGCAAATGCTATCAAAATATGGACAGCATCTGAACAGCTAACTTTGGCCTTATCAAGTACTACAGTAAGACGAGGCGAGACCCAATGTTGTCGTCCTCTTGAACGTGTGGTTTGATCATAGGTATGCAGTTCGCATGCCGCATCCGTACCCATAATGTTATCATCGAATTCATAATCGTCTTCACTTCCAATATAAACTGTATAGAGTATTGCAAAATATCAGTTGATGATTCATGTTTTAAGGAATTCAAACAGTTCAATAATTTCACTTACAAGATTGATTGTTTAGATCTGAATATTTTCTCTTCCGCGATTCTTCTTTTTGCTTTAGTTGTTCTAATCGCTGTTCTCGTCCGTATAAGTTTTGGTCAACGGCTGTCATGCACCCTGGTCTTCCTTTCTGTCTTTGTCTTTGTCAAAACCTTTTTGTCTTCTTGTATACACATCTCATTCAGGGCGTTTTCACTAGCGATATTGAATAGATCGTCCATTGTTTCCTTGCAAATTTTCACCTTCGATTTTGTTGTATCCGATCTGCTGTTTGCACTGTGTTTGTGGACATTTCTTCAGTCGCTGTACATTTTATCTTGACATTAATATTTATCACGTATTGGTATGAACGCCTGTTGCCAAAAAATTATAGTTGCATCCACTGCTAGCATAGCACTTTCTTTTGCACAACTTTGTCTGGCAACATTTACAAACCGCATATTGTAAAATAAACTTGCAGTATCTGCCTGTTTGACGGCAGTTTGGCTCCAGGTATCAGGTGTGATACATGCCGAATTGATACCACAGAGCGCAATTTGTCACTAGGTCGAGTAACCAACATGGATGTAGTCGTTGGTAAATCCGACATCGAAACAACAATTTATATTTAATTATCCAGATATGGCTAACGTCCTACATATAGGATGGCACACTCAAAAAAAATATCCTAAATTTCAGTTTAAAGTGAACTAAAATTTAGTTCACATTATGTACCCAATTTTAGTTATCTTTTACTTAAAATTAAAAATTTATCTTAACTTGAGTAAATTTTGTAAAAATTACGTAAAAATTGTCAGAACTCATAATAAGAAAGTATATTTCGTTAAAAAAATTTCCTAGAATTGAGTGCTGGGTTATTTATATTGAGAAAAAATTTACTTAATTTAAGTAAATATTTCCTACATTTTAGTTTTTATAATACTAAATAGAAAATTGTATAGAAAAAATAATGTTTCGATCGCTGTGAACTGAGAGTAATTCAATAGCCTAAAATTAATATTATAGCTCTAATTGAATTGAGTACATATGTTGGATGGTTTGTAAGAGAATTATAATGCCTTAAAGTTAAAATATACCGAAAATAATAACGGCTGAACTTAACAATTTTAGTAATTTAAGAAACAAAAGTCTTAACTGCAGTACACGTGTCATTGCATTTAGAACGTGTTCAACTCGGCAAAAAATATTTATAAACTTTACAACAGTTAATTTTAAAAACTCTTTTGGAGTAAAAATTAACTTAAACTTACAAAAAAGGGAATGTAATGCAGGTAAAATTGAACTACAATTGAGATCATTTGACCTTAAAATAAGAAAGTAAAATAACATTAAAAATTAAATTAAAATGGATACAACAATATTTGAGTATATGATTTTTTGCAACCACAGTGAACAGAAGTAATAAATAATTTTCCTTAGTTTAAGTTCAAGGTTAACTAGAATTTAGTTCAATAAAGTGTACCTAATTCTAGTAAGACTTAACTTTAGATAAGAAAATTTAACATAATTTGTCGTGCACTATGTCCAATAAATACTTTACCTGATTAAAGAAAAATTTCCTATATTTTAGTTTAAAAAAATTGAATCGAAGTTCAAACCAACTTATATTAAGTATGAAGCACTTAGCGAAGACTTAGCGAGAACTTAGCGACGAGAATCATTTTCGATAAGTTTAAAAAAGAATCTTTTTCACATCGTTTACCGTTTTCAACCCTTATTCATATTTTTGAATAAAATGACTTATCGCTAAATTGCCGTTTTATTTGCAATTTAGCCAGCGACAATCGCTTTCTTGTAACCAAACCACGACTATTAAGTTCAACCGGCATTCCTAATTGAATAACGTGCTCCGGAAAAACAATGTTGCGTACACAATCAAAAACCGAATATCCTTATGTTAGTTTCAGAATGAACTTAAAATTCGTTCACAATATGTACTCAATTTAAGTTAATTTTTACTTCAAATAAGGAAATTGAACAAAATTCAACTCCATGATTTCTTGGATTATGTACAGTAAGTAAACACATTTCGAAATTAAAGACAAATATCCTAAATTTTACATCATTTCCCTTGCAGGAATTTTTTAGTTGATCTGTTTTTTTAAACTGACAATTTTCAAAATGTATTCAAGCTCTAGACCTTTTAATATAAAGCTTATTTATTAGCTTTATATTATTTTCGAAAAAGTCGAGCACCAAAAAATGTTCCAATGATAGATACTATGGCTGTCTGTATAGCTATTTCGGATTTTGCCAAGATCTTCACCAACAGACGTTTTCGGTCTGTTTTTGGTGAATTCATCAAAAATATATATCTAGAAACACTCATCATATTAAGGAGAATTCCTTTATACATACGTTTGAAGAATACGAAGCACTAACATTGGAACACTTTCATGCACAACCCTTTTTATCATGTCGAAAAACCATTGGTTTTAAACAGGCATGATTGTTTTTTTTGTCATTACAAAACAACAAAACAGAGGGTTGCCATCAACAATATTATTGTTTCAAGCTCTCGGTGCTCTTTGTCAACTTTCATCATTTCCCTTGCGGAAGTTTTTTAGTCGGTCTGCTTTTTAAACTTACAATTTGTTACGCGCGGGATATCAGGACTTATTCCAAAACATATATAAGATGTAAGATCACGAAAATATGGGCTCCAGGCATATAAATTATCGTTGTCTAGCTCTGCCAACAGTGGTCTGGTTCTCAACCCACTTCTTCGCCGCGTAAACATAAGAAAAAATTTCACTATTGTGCTTTGTCACTTTTCTTTTGGATAACAAATTTAGACAAACCTTCCAATTTAAATCAGTGTTACCAATCCTTTTTTTTTGTTTCAAAAATTCAAATAGTGTTAGATTTGCGTGGGTATGTTCAGCAATGGACCAATTTACCACTAGAACTTTGTCTTTTTCCTTATTTTTTTTCTGTCCTGTGACTTGTTATTCAAACTGCATTATGTTTCACTTATATTAAGCGCGACTGGGGTACTCTTTAAACCCTTTATACTGTGTACCGGTTTGCGGAACAGATATTCTAATCGTAAAACACATACACCACTTGCCACGACAGAAGTTTGCGAAAAAATGTTTGCTCCTTAGCCTTTGCTTCTTTTAGCAAGTAATTTTTTTTTATAATTATTTTCTTTGACTGCGACCGTCTTCTCACGCGAGTTTTTCTTTTTCTTATATATATATATATTTGTCGCGGACAAAATTTTAATATCTAGTGAGAATTTTGGTATCACCTTTACAATATATCCCTGAGCCAGATTTCAGTCAATCTTTGACTAAAAACAAAAATTCGCCGAGAATGCTATTACTTACTCTACCGGCGACTAATTTCCACGACTGTACTCTAGCAACTAATTCGCCAATTCTTTTTTCTATCCCTCCTTGGGTTCAATCACCCAATACTCGTAAATTATTGCACCGGCCATTTTAAATAACCGTTTTTTTTCAGTGGCATAATCTTTTGCAATAACACTATCGGTGTGAGACAAAGAAGGTATATGTATGTATGGGTGTGAAAATGAAGGATAGAAACGAGTGACAATTATGACTGGGTTGCCAAGTGTGCATATAACACCAATGCGGAAGGCACAAATATTGCTAAACTGCAACAAATTTATAACAACTTCAACAAATGTATAACCAATTTAAATCCCTAACAAAACTGCTTCGTTATGAGAAGGTTTCATTGATTAACGAACAGAAAAAAGGATACTTTCATCTTGGTGATACGAACGCTAAACATGTGGCACGACCCACGATAAGCCGGGCAATATTAAAAATCCGAATTTTATCTCCTTTTCCTCAAAAAAAAAAATAAGATTTGCAATAATCCCCACGACATGCCGATCAAAAAAAAATATATAGGTGGCGCGACCCACTAAAATCAAGGCATTTGAAAATAACAACTTCCAATTATTGTTTTAAAACTGATGCATGGTAACGACCTACGGGCTTTCTCTGTAGATCTTCTACATCGTACAAAGCATTTTCAATAATAGCAAGTATTCGGCCCTTAACATATTTCGGGTTAAACTTGGCGTTAAGACCTTTTTGGAAATTGCTGAGACTGTGATTTTTTCTGAAAATTTCCTGTCCAACACTGTATTTAGTGGGCTTAGTTCTGGTATTATATACCTTTGTCGCTTTCTCATGAGCTTTTTCGGGATTTTGAGAAATCTTTTCCCGTATATTGGACAATTTAACGGCTCTTTTCACAATGGTGTCATCAACTAACATATTAAGCTTTTCCAGAATTAAATATGTGAAACCATGCCAAATCATGTTCTGCCCAAACATGGCATAATATGGACCACAATTGATAGAAGTATGATAATCGCCTCGCAATGTCGCAAGGATGCGTGGTATACTATTATCCCAATTCAAATGGTGTGACTCCGATTTTAAATATAAACGTATTTTATAAATGATCTCCCTGTTTGCTCTTTCCGAAGAATTGACCTGGGGTGAATTTAAACCGGTGCGTATGTGCGAGATACCATATAATTTAAAAAATTCTTGCATTTCCCTGGAAATGAATTGCTTGGCATTGTCGCTGTGGACGTATTGCGGAACACCAAAAGTATTAAAAACTTGATTTTGAAAGAACTCGATAACGTTAATTGTAGTTGCTGATCTTAAAGACTTGAGAAATAACAATTTGGAAAAATGGTCTATGGCAACGAAAATGTATGAATTTTTCCCCTTTGAACACGGATACGGACCAAGGAAATAAATAAATGCGGACGGACAGTTATAAATGCTTCTCCCATAAGTGGACGTTGAATTTGATTGGTAGATTTTATGATTTTACAATCATCGCAATGAGCAACATAGCCTTTGACGTCACGTACCATGGAAGGCCAATAATATTTTTGACGTATTCTGGATAACGTTTTAAAGTACCCGCCGTGGCAACTAGATGCATGGCCTAGTTCAATTGCCTTTTCCGTTATGGACTTCGGGAGCCAAATCCTCCAAAGTCTCTCCTCTTCATTGTCAATACCTTGACGAAATTTTACCCTTTTCATGTCCTTTTTTTCATTATTAGTGTCCAACATGCCTTTATATTCGGGACAATCGAAATCTGCCTATGTCAAATCTATCTCAGGAAAACTGCTGCTCAATTCTATAGCGTCCAAATCAAAACGTGATAATGCATCAGGCACGACGTTAAGGGAGCCCTTTCTGTGTTCCATCTGGAAATCGAAACGCTGAAGTTTCAAACTCCAGCGCGCAAGTCTACCACCCAGATCACGTTGGCTCATGAGCCATTTTAAACTCGAGTGATCGGTAATTATATTGAACGGTCGCATTACAATAGTCGCAAAACACTAAAACTCAGTGACCGTGTAATTGCGTTGAGCACGGTTGAGCTTCTGTGAAATATAAGCTATGGGTCTTTCCCTTCCTTTATCGTCTATTTGATACAATACGCCACCGACACCTACTCGGGAAGCATCACACTGGATTATGAATTCCCTAGAAAAGTCAGGCTGCGCAAGAACAGAGGTAGAGCTTACAGCACTTTTAAGCTTTTCAAAACTAACTATAGCCTCACTTGTTAACAAAAATTTTCCTATTCCAAGTCGCAGACAATCTGTGAGCGGGCCAGCGATATCAGCAAAATTGTTGACAAATGATCGGTACCAGTTTGCCATGCCTACAAAACGGCGTACTTGCCGAGGGGTTTTTGGTTATGGAAAATCCATTATCGCCGAAACTTTGTCCGGGTCAACCTGTAAACAACCTTGACCAATGCGATAACCTAAGTATTTTATTTCCGCTTGACAAAACTTGCTTTTTTCGACGTTAATTGTCAGGCCTGCGTCCCTTAAACATTTCAACACATCCCGTAGAGTTTTAATATGATCTTCAAAGTTTCCACTACATACCAATAGGTAAGCGAGACGGTATACATTTATCCATCAGCCTGCTCATTGCTTGAGGACCATTACATAATCCGAATGGCATAACACGGTATTGGTAGAGTGGTCAACCAGGAACCGCAAAGGCTGTCTTTTCCTTCGAAGTTTCTGTCAACGGAATTTGGAAAATGGCGTCTTTCAAGTCTATACCGCTTATAAAATGCGTATGTTTTAATCTGCTGAGCAGGCCGTTGATATGAGGTAAGGGTAGGAATCCATTTGGTTATAGCATTTAGTTTCCGTGAGTCCAAGCAAAGGCGAGCTTTACCTGGTTTTCTCATATTTACCACCGGGAAACACCAAGGCGAGTTAGACTCTTCTATTACCCCCATTTCGAACAAACGATCAAGCTCTTTATTAATCTCAGCTTGTCTGGTAGGTGGCAACGGATAGTGTTTACACTTAATGGGTACTGAGTCAGCAGTGTCAATATCATGACTTAAAATATGTGTTCGACCTAAACCTAATTTTTCAAAAGCAGGAAATTCAGAAACGACGGAATCAAGGAGCATTTTCTGCTCGGCATCCAGTTTATGAAATAAAACGTTTTATTCTCTGGATTGTCTAACTCGACTGACTCTATAGCTGGTATGATGTTTGGGGCTATGGCGAATTTTTGCCAAAAATCCAAACCCAAATAAACTTTTTGGCAAGTGAGGGCACCACACGAAAGTCAATATTGCGCTTTACACCTTTATAGAACACGGGTAGGTTACAGTGGCCTAAAACATTATTTTTAGAACCATCAGCGGTCGAAATAAGCGATTTGAAAGATTTTAGTGAAATTTGGTTGCGCTCTAAGAAGGCCAGACTATCGTTGCCCAATACTGACACATTTTCAATTGCATATAAGTATTTTGGACACTGTCTTCCGAGAACAGGGACCTGGATTCATCTTCCTGTGGAAGACTACTCCTTTGATCTATTTTGAACTCGGGGTTTCAGCTTGGGAACGAGGGTCTCCGGTGGCCAACTCGCTCCGCTTCCGATTTCCCGGATGAAGATTTTTGCAATTGGGAGTTGAAACACCACGCTCACCACACTTATAACAAAAAAGTGATCTGGTCACCTCCGGACAGTAAATATATGACAAACAATTCCAGCATTTTATCCGGGAATAATCAGGTTTAACTGGACGGCGAGCAATTTGAAGAGCTTCTATTTGAGGAGCAGATTTTAAGTCCTTATCCTCTTCATCGTCTGCTGTTAATCTAAAGCATTGACTTGCCGATGTAAAGGTTTCGATGATAATACACCCTTATTCTCCTTAAGAACCTTTACCGCTTCCCTGGCAATATCTCTCAAGTTGTGCAAATCTGTAGGCCTTGAGCTAAAAACCATTAACCTCAATTAAGGCTTAATATTCTTCTGCAACATACTCATACGCCTGGTCTCTGAAAGAGATTCAGACATTTTAGAATTAATTCATTTCCATTAGGATATCATCATCTGTTTCGAGGGTTGCAAATTCCTTAGAGATCGCATGTTTTAGGAGACGATATGGAGGGTCATTATTTGTCTTAAAGAAATCCCAATACCAAGACTCAGCCTTCCCTGGCAAGAAAATTTTAAAGTTTGCCTCTAACAATTCGACAGGGCAACGAGTCCTTTGTACTAGTATGCCAATTCTAAAAAGAAAATCGTCAACATTTCCTGTGTCATCAAACTGTATCTTCCATTTTTCTAAATCAATTTTGCCTCCGTTATTTACAGAAAGTGCATCAACATGCTCGCTCGCATTTTGTTGAAGTACATTTGAAGGTCTTGGATCGCCTATGAGACGCATTGGAGTTTCTGACCGTTGTGAAAAATTTGACACAGTTGCTCTTAATGAGCTGCTTTCCCCTTGTAGATTAGCCTGTGTTTCCTGTATAGTTTGTAGAACTGTTATAATTGCATCATCTCGTGCAGCACTATCTATATTAGCCATTGCGTTCGCCATTCTTGTCGGAATTTGGCTTGTACCTTGAACAATGGGAAATCCTAGTAAAGTTGTGGTTTGACTGAAGGATGCAAACGAATCCAAGAAAGCGGTTACTGTTTCAGAATTAACATTAGGATTCGTTTCACCAAACAATTGTACGCGACTAGGAGCCGACTGTGCTGAATTTGCAGTACAATTATCAACTATAGAAACAGAATCTTCGCAATAAGATATAAGAATTTGTGCAATCCAAGAAAACTTTTACATGATTCGCGTCTGGCATTTATGTAATGCCTTTCGCTTTCCTTGGGCGCCATTTATGTTACGCGCGGGCTATCAGGACTTATTCCAAAACATATATAAGATGTAAGATCACGAAAATATGGGCTCCAGGCATATAAATTGTCGTTGGCTAGCTCTGCCAAAAGTGGTGTGGTTCTCAAACCAGTTCTACGCCGCGTAAAGATAAGAA
Organism: Phaonia tiefii; assembly: GCA_963931995.1. Lineage (NCBI taxonomy): Eukaryota > Metazoa > Arthropoda > Insecta > Diptera > Muscidae > Phaonia > Phaonia tiefii. The sequence goes on from OZ008367.1 coordinate 237,834,517, forward strand.
AAAAATGCCTCTAAAAAGCCACAATGAAATAATAGGGAAACAGTTGGATTATATAAAATAAATATGCCGACCAAAACAATCACAATTTAAGTGACCAGATGTTCATGTCACTCTGAGTACACTTTTCCCACCCTGACGTTCGTCGGAATCACACCAATGGCATCACAGGTAATCTATATTTGGCACGATGCCTCAAAAAAAATTTTTTTTAACCGCTGCCTACCCCATTTTCATACCCATCCCTTGCATGAATCTCTCAAAAGGCAAATTTAGTTAACTTTTGAATTCATGACACAGCAAGAATTCACAGTAACATCTAGAGAGAAATCGCACCAACAAATTCACTAAACACCCGAAATAAGGCCAGCGGTAAGTCCTCAGATTTCCATTTTTTATAATTGAAATACCATTGGTTCAATGACAGATCCCGTCATTCCACTCAATTCAGCCAAACCGCATCCATATTGGAGTCAAACTCGCGGGGAAGGCAGGCCTAAAAGGGATTCTACCCGTTCAGAAAACATTATAAAACGATCAAATGATTTTTAAGACAAAAAAATAACAAATAGATAACATCCTAAACGTAGACTTAATCGTGAAAAAATCAATCAATATGTTAATATTATACCAAATAGTATTGAAACGAAATCCAATTTTATAGTGTAAAATTTCAATAAAGTTTAAATTCGGTTTTGGCAAAAGAACACAAAGCAAGAGAAATAAGTGTTAAATAAAGTAGTGTTTGTGCTATTTTTGAAATCATTTAAAGTGTAAAATAAACTGTCGTTAAAGTAATATAAAGAAACAATTAAATAAATGTCTATATATCCAAAGTAGGATCAGAATTTTATTATACTTGTTTTGTTTCAGTTTGTTCTCTTAAATTTTGTGTAAATTTTATAAATCCATTGGGATTTCCAAGACCTCTTCCAGGCCTAGATTTTAAGTCGATATAAATTGAAGCTTTGTTTCTGTTTCGTTTTCTTACTTAATTATATAAAATTAGTTTGCATGAATATTAATGTGTAAAATTTCCCGCGGGGTTAATCCTTAACAAGAAAGATCATAATAAGATTATTTGCCCAGAGCTATTTTTAACAAGGGGGTAGGAATCTCTTTGATGGCGTGATAAATAGGTCAGAGTTAGGGATTGGTTTCTAGTTGGGAGTTATTAGTCCACTTGGATTGTGTCCTCTATATGGGACAATTAGTTTTCAATTTGTCAAATTGAATTTTATTCAATTTTGCTTCTGGTATGTACCAGTATTAGAATAATCCCCTAAATACATTTAGCCATGTAAGAGACAAAATTGTTAGACTAAGAGTTGATTTAATAAAACCTGTAAATGAATTTGAAATACTTTTGGTAGGGGTCATTGTACTATGGGTCATTGAGCATTAAGTAGAGGGTATTGTTAAATATGTGGTGAATTAGAACTCAAACTTAGATTAGATTTTCAAACTAGAAAAGATTGGGAGCACTCCTTGAAGTCGTCCACGGACCTTCCAACTAGGTCATGAACAGAATACTTGCCCATCTGCATATCGTTGAGGCACGTGCAATCTGCCACATTATACCGTCCTACATGTTGATCAGACCATGGGTACTCATATTCCGTATGTCAATTCTGGGGCCACCGGTACTTCTGACAATTCAGGGGGAACAAAGGCTGCTTTTCGTAATGCTCAGGCCTTTCAAAATGTCTTTTTTACACCATTCGGTTATTTGTGAATACAGATCGTGGTTGTTACCCATTAAGAGCACTACTTGACCCTGGGTCACAGGGAAGCTTGATTTCTGAGGACGCTGTCCAGTTATTGGGTATTCGTAAACTGAGGTCATATGTCAGGGTTGTGGGAGTCGATGAATGACGAGAAAACATCTCGAAATACTCCGTTGAAGTTGATTAATGGTCTAGGAAATTACGGCCAGTATTGACTTGGACGGCACTGGTATTGGGAAATATTTCATCGTATAGACCATGTTCGGGACAAATCTCCTTCCCTGGAATCGGAGTTGAAACCTCAGCTGATCCGCAATACTATAAAGCTGAAACCATTGATACGATCCTCGGGACGGACATCTGTTCTAAGATTAAAATACCTGCAGAATCATTTGTGCATTTTGGCTGGGTATTCTCTGGCTCGCGTAATTCGTGTGATGAAGATACTCTAAACTTCCATAACATCAATCTCGAGCGAGTTCTGATGTCATTTTGGAAACAAGAGGATATTGTTGACAAAAGAGAGCCTCCTAAGGAGGAGCTGGCTTGCGAGGACTTCTTCCATAAGACCACAATGACAACTCCCTCAGGCCGTTTTGTAGTTAGTTTGCCATTTAGATCTCTTCTAACTGACAACTCACTTCCGAGACTACATAACAATGTACTAAGAGCCTTTAAGCCACTAAATCAGTTCATTTTCAAAACGTTCACTGTTTGCTGAGGCTTATGGGAAATTCATGCGTCAGTCTTTGGGACATATGACCCGCATTGGTACATATCCTGCGGATGTTTGCCGGAACTCATATTTCTTGCCTCATCATGGTGTTTTCAAGGAAAATAGTACCACCACCAAATTAAAAGTCGTTTTTGATGGTAGTAGCCATTTACAGGGTCACAACTCTTTAACAACTTTCTTCTGGCCCAGCTTTACAGAAAGATTTACCTGGAATTATGACAAAATGGAGACGACATAAATATGCTTTTAGTGCAGATGTTGAGAAAATGTTCAGGCAAATTGAGGTCTGTCCAGAAGATCAACCTTTTCAACAAATATTGTGGCGTTATACTCTACCGGAGGAAACATCAAGTTATCAATTAAATACGGTGACGTATGGTACAACGTCGGCACCGTATCTTTCAATTCGGGTTCTGCAACAACTTGCAGAGAACTTTAAAGAACAGTTTCCGTTGGAATCCAAATTTTTAAAGGCCGATACGTACGTTGATGATGTTATTTCTGGCTCTGACACTTTAGAGAACGCTATTTCTTTGCACGATAATCTTTGTATGCTATTGAGGAAAGGTGGGTTTAACCTACGAAAGTGGGTAACAAATTCACCCGATTTGTTAAGGGCAATCCCTCAGGAGTTTAGAGAGACGTCTGCTACTCTTAATTTCGATCAGGATAGTGGTGTCAAAACGTTAGGTGTCCAATGGAATACTAGAAGCGATTCATTTTCATTTAGGGTAAACTTGGGTGATTCTTGTCGTCTTTCCAAATGAGCTAATCCATTGTGATAGCTGGGGGCATGGACCAACATTTCTAGAACACCAGCCTGATGCTTGGCGTCATAATTTTTCCAGTCTTCAAAGAGAGAGAATATCGAAGAAGAGAGAATATCTGGTATTTTTTCTCATTTGTCTACTAAAGTGACCTATCCCGAAGAGTTGCTGAAATTTTCAAAACTTTCTAAACTGCTAAGAACTAACTGTTTGAGATTCGTTCATAATTGACGGCTGCTTCTGTAAATAGGGCATTACTAGTTCTAGTGAAAACAACTCAGAAAATTTACTGATGAGATAAAGTGTTTAATTTCAAGGGGTCAATTCAAACGTACACCTTTGCTTAAGGTGTTACCATTCGTTGGCGATTCTGGTATTATGCGTGTTGGTGGACGTTTGCAACATGCCACTTTACCGTACGATGTTAAACACCCAATTATTTTATCCAAGTTAAATCCTCTCTCTAAGCTCATCATAGTCAATACCCATGGGAAAACTTTGGAAGGTGGAATCACAGTAACTATGTTTTATGTTAATAGAATTTTTGGATCGTATCTGGGAACCAGTTGGCGAAATCTGTGATACATAGTTGCATTTGTTGTTTTCAATATTCAGCAAATACTGCTGGGCAGATTATGGCGAATTTGCCAGCTGTACGCTTAAATGTAACACGACCTTTTTAACTCTCTGGTGTCGACTATGCTGGTCCCATCTCAATTAAAAATTCAACGTTCAGATCAGCAGTAATATCCAAGGGCTGCATTTGTCTTTTTATATTTGTGGCAAGAAGGGTTACCTGCACCGATATTTATTCAGACTGTGACAAATTTTGTAGGTGCTTCAAATAATAAAACCCAAAAGTCCTTACCTGAAGAAAAGTCCATTATCTTCTCTTGGCACACACTGGTACTTCATACCACCGGCCTCCCCTAATTTCGGTGGTCTTGGGAGGCAGGGGTTAAATCTGTAAAGTACCATCTGAAACGAATTATGCGTGACAGAACTCTTAGTTATGAGGAACTTTCTACTCTTCTGTCTCAAATAGAAAGTTGTCTCAATTCCCGATCTCTGTGTCCGTTGTCGTCCGACCATTCTGACCTTGATGCGCTCACACCTGCTCACTTTCTCATCGGTGAGCCCACTACCTGTATTCCCGAAGACAATTTATTGGGCAGTAATATCAATCATCTTACTCGCTGGAAGTCCATTGAAAAACTGAAACAACATTTCTGGAAAAGATGGTATTTGGAGTATCTCAATCGACTACAACCCGTCCCAAATGGCTTACGGCAAAGAAGGATGCCAAAATTGGAGACCTGGTTTTCATAGCGGATGAAAGGTGTGGCCCAGCACAATGGTTACTTGGTCGTATTCAAGAAGTTCACCCTGGCACAGACGAACATGTTCGCGTAGTTGCAGTCTTTGCAAAAAACAGACTGATAAAAAGAGCTATTACTAAAATATGTTTCTCCCACAGATGCTACTGCAAGCGATTCTACAGATTCAACGGAAAAGGCTGATGTGGAACATACTGTGAAGGATGGTGCCTGGTCCTACCCCATTGTGAGACGGAGCACAGCTGAGTCTAGGGACTACACCAATCGATGGGCCGTTCTTTATCTGCTATGTTCAAGAACTGCCGTTCTGTGGGGGGACAATGTTGGTATTATAGTGATCAGTCTGCCAACCCATCATTATCAACATCATCACAATTATTATAATCACAACTCTTAAAATGTTACAAGAAGGTTCTACTGTAATTTTGAATCTCTCATTATGTACATATCAAAAGGTTATTGAACTTTACTACTTTTGCTTTCCTAATTTCATATATATGTCCTCAGTTAGTCTATTTTTTCAAGTTCTTCGCTGCTCCTGTATGAACGCAATGAAAGACAAAATAACAATAACAAACAATAAAATAATATGTGCATATACATATGTAGGCTGCCAAACTTAGCGCCTGATCATTGTCTGCATGGTGCTCTTTTCTTTACTCATCGTTAAGTTCATGCTTTCTCGGTCGATACAAGACATACTTCAACCGATGAATACTTAACAGGTATATTTGTTGTTACCGTTGTTCTGTTATGTGCAAGTAGCAGAATTATATCTGCAGAGGAATTGTTTCTGCATCAACTCAAAGCTACATTTGTTACTGCCTATTCCATTTGGACAGCTGAGCGTACTACACGATTCCTTTTGTAAGATTCCTTGAATAAAGTATTATTAATCTGTCTGTTTACGTACAGCCCTTTGTTTCAATACCGATTTATGCGACTTTGGTTAAAAGACCAAAGAATCAAATTTTTGAAGTCTTTCCTTTGGGAATATATAATTGAACACCGGTTGCTAAGCTTCTATTGAGCTCACTACAATTAGGTGTAGGTAATATTAAGTTAAACTACTATAAGGTGGTTGTGTTTTAATTCACCCACATTGCTTACAATTCGCTACCTATATTTCATTATCATTTTTTTATTATTATCTTTTCCTTTTTTTTGTTTTTTAGTCTTCATTCAGTGATAAAGAAAATGTATTTCTTTTGCGTTCTATACATAAGTTAATAGTTTAATTGTCATATTTCAATAACATTTTTTATATTTTCTTTTGCTTTAAAAAATTATATTTTTAAATTTTCCAGCGGTTAAGTACGAGTGTAAGTCTCGTTAATTTTTAATTTTATTACTTTTCGTTTTCCACATTCGTTGATTTGCTTTACATTGAATTTGACAACCAATATATTTTGGTTTCGGTTTAAAATTTTGTTGTCTTTTCGCGATTCATTGATGGTCATAACGAGATGTCAGACAAGATACGATGAAATTATAATTCCCACATCGGGGGCTAACAACCCAGCGGCAAGTACCACTATCACATTGACTGGTACCCACGCGATACCACACGTACACCCAGCATCGAATACTCGTGCAGAATAACAAATTGCAGGAACGTCAGCTGAGTCGAATTTGTCACCCAGATCGGATGAAGAGTCGAGTCCAGCACCTCCTTACATTGTTTTGCCAGAACTAGTGAGGGATCTAGCTTTGGAAGAAGAAACAAATACTACGGTAGCAGCGGTAGTTCAGGGCATTATTGGGTCGTCGTTAGCGCTTTTAGCACGGATGATACCTAGGATTGTAGCTGAAACTACGCGAGTGTTAGCAGGGAGTTTGCCGTCTCCTAGTCCGATAATTCCGCTGCAGTCAAGTGTAGAGAACGCAGTGACGTCGTCAGCAGCAACCACCACAGTCGGAAACATCGGAGCAAGCAGCGCGTCAGTCACAACAGTGACGCCAGCGAGACCGTCGTCGCACTTTAGTACCCAAGAAGCATCGAATCTGGGGTATAACCCGATATTTACGGTGGTGTGTCATAATGTCAATTGACATAATGCCATTGACACATGTCATACTGTCAATTGACATAATGTCCATGGACATAATGTCAGTAAGAAAGTGTCATAAAGTCCATGGCCATTAACACACTTTTAAAAGTGTCATTATGTCCATGGACATTACGACACCTTTTACAACTTGAACATTTTTCTAATAACAGCGGCCCTTCACAATTTAACAAAAATATGGAAAACAGCGGTACTTTCTGAAGATTTGGCAAAAATTTAATATTGTGGACATTATGTCATCATAGTTTTGGAGATTATGGCACTTTAAAAGGTGGCTTTATGACACTTTTTAAGTGGCGTTATGTCCATGGACATTATGTCAATTGACATTATGACATGCCACCACATTCACTCAGCCCAACTACCATTTCAACGTGAACAGAGGCAGAGGTAGAGGTCAGAATTTCCCACCATCTCGATGGATGCAGCACTCGCAGAGTTGGATTTCTTTTTGCCACCAGCAGAGATGACCGGCCCAGGCAACCTGTCGGTGGTCCGACTTTTAACTATTCTGTGTTGGATATGAGGCCACCTTTTCAATCACTGCGTACGCATGCAGCACCGCCGGTTGTAAATCAGGCAACAGCAGTCAATACAGTCGCAGCAGGAATAGATTCGTCGACTTTTCCACCTGGACGAAGTTACAGATTTCGAGCCAAGAAGGCAACAGCATACTAGTACGCCACCACCACCGAGTCAGACGCATTCTTCAAGAAGGATGAACTTGGCTAAGTGGGGTATTAAATTTGATGGTACCGGTAAGAAGATGAATGTCCTGGCGTTTATCTTTAGAGCTAGAGTGATGAAAAGGGATTTCAACTGCCCAGAGGAGCAGTTCGTAAATACATTTCACCAACTGTTGGAGAACCCAGCTTTAGATTAGTTGGCTCAATATCAACATTATGAAAATGAATTACATATTCAAACTCAAATTTTAAATCGTCGTCACCAGCCCGCAGGAATCGTTTGAAGATTTTCTTAAATTCACCATAAGATTAAGGAATCAGCAAAAAACATCTTATGCTAAAAAAGATTTGATCGAAATAATCTGAGGAAATTTAAAAGGTCAACAGTTTGCCGGAGTTTAAACGCGAGGTAAAACGAGCCGAAACCTGGTGATTAATCAGAGGCAGCAGTACGCGCAACGGTAGCAGTATAATAATCGAGTACAGGAAGTTGATTTAGAGAACGAGAACTGGCCGCAAGACTGCCTAGAAGTCGACGTGCTACGTGCACAAAGCCCGTACACATGTTGGAATTGCGGACAAGCAGGCCGTGGTTGGGTAGAATGCAGAATGCCGAGAAAAATATTATAAGGAAACAGTCTGAGACACCCGCCTCGCACTGGGAGACGGGGCAAGAACTAGTACCAACCCAGTCCCAAATGTAACAGCAGACACAGGAGACGAACCAATTTCAATATTGGCAAAAAAGGATAGGGAGGCGAGCAGAAATATTGAACAGAAATGTAAACTGAGGGAGATAAGACCTTATTGGTGAAGTTCATAGGAAATTCATGAGAGCGCGCGAAAGTTATAAACGACGTAAGAAGTTGCGACGAGAAATCGCTTCAGCTACCCTTTTTGAGGGTAATGATAGTAGGCTTTATGCTAAGATTATTATTAACGGCCAAGTCATTGAAAGTTTGCTGGATAGTGGGGCCACAGTGACCTGCTTAGGCAAATGTTGTCTACAGTGCGTAGAAAAGACAGGCTTAGCGATACATTTTTTTCGGTCCATAATTAAAATGGCTGATGGCAGCGCCCAATTAAAACGAACGTAAACTTTAACAATATGACTCATAATGTAATGTTTTATCTAGTACCAACGCTGGAACACGAGTTGTGCCTGGGCATAGATTTTATGAGGAATTTCAACCTTATCGCTAATGTTGCAGATTTGACGACCAATGGTGTCAAGCTAGACGATTGCGATGAGGATCCGAAACCTGAGATGCATCAGTTGACGACATTTCAGCGGGATCAGTTAGAGGAAGTAATAAGAAGTTTCCCGTGCTATTCCAGTTTAGGTCTGGGTAAAACGCACCTGGAAACACAGACCATCAATACGCGTGAAGCTGTGCCTGTTAAGGACAGACATTACCCGGTATCCCCAGCTGTGCAGAAACTGATGTATGCGGAGCTGGACAGGATGCTTAACCTAGGTGTCATTGAAGTGACCGAGAGCCCATGGAGTCGTCCGGTTACACTTGTCCGCAAGGGCGACAAGAACCGTCTCGGTTTCGATGCTCGCAAGCTCAATGCACTAACGGTTAAGGATGCCTATGCATATAGAAGGATTGCTGAGCCGGTTGGGAGATACCCATTTCTTTTCCAGTGTAGACATGAGGGATGCTTTTTGGCAAATTCATTGGGACCAGGCTAGATGAAAGAAGACGGCTTGCACAGTGCCGGGGAGACCACTTTACCATTATACAGTCATGCCTTTCGGACTGTGTAATGCAACCCAAAGGTTATGCCGTCTAATGGCTAAACTGATCCCCTCAGCACTGAGAGACCCCGTCATCGTCTACTTCGACGATCTTTTGATTGTTTCACCCGATTTCCAAACCCACCTTGAGTTGTTAACTTGGGTATCAGAGTGTTTGTCTAGTGCTGCAAATTTTGTTCTCGTGAATTGCGCTATCTCGGATATATTGTTGGAGGTGGTCAAGTCAAGCCAGACACAGGCAAGTTTGACACCATAACACGGTACGAATATCCTAAAACGGCAAAGCAAGTCCGTAGTTTTATGGGAACCACTGGTTGGTACCGAAAATTTATAGCCAACTACCAGGTACTTTTATATTCAATGCGATGCGTCTGATTTTGGCACAGGGGCAGAGTTGTTCCAGAAGGACGATTCCGGAGGTGAACACCCCATTGCGTACTTTTCGCATAAGCTGACTTCGTCGCAACGGAATTATTCAGTGACCGAACGCGAATGTTTCACGGTGGTATTGGCGGTGCAAAAGTTCCGACCGTATGTCGAACTGTTGCCGTTCACGGTAATCACAGACCACAGCAGTCTGAAGTGGCTAATGGCTCATAAAGATCTGAGCGGTCGTCTAAATCATTGAAGTTTGGTTCTCCAAGGGTATGATTTTATCATAGAGTTAAAGTTACCGACGAGATAGTGTATAAGCGGACAAAATATTATGATGGAGTAGAGGCCAATGAAGACTTCTGTTGGAAAATCGAGGTCCCGCTGCAGTTAACAGCTGGAATCATAGATAAGACTCATAACCCACCACGAGCGGCACACGGAGGATTCGGCAAAATCCTTACTTCGAAGCGGGAGTATTTCTCTTGAGCATTCAAGTTAGTAGTTTCGTGAAGAATTGCCAAGTGTGCCGCGAGCCGAAACCGGCTAACGTAACTATGGGAAACGAGGTCATTTACGTAGACTTTCTAGGACCTACCGCGCTCTAGAGCAGGAAACAGCTACATCTTCATAGTGGTCGACCAGCTTACAAAATTTGTCTTTCTGAAAACAATGGCCAAAGCAAATAGTCGCAATGTTATGAAATTCTTGATTGCGGAAATTTTCCACAAGTTTGGCATGCCGGAGACAATGGTATCTGACAATGGTAAGCAGTTCGTTAACAAGAAGTTTGCAGATATGGTTAGGAATTTCGGAATTAAACATATCCGAACCGCAACTCATTCCCCTCAGGCAAATTCGTCTGAGCGGTAAATCAGTCTATATTGGCACGGGAACGGACCAGTCTGAATGGTACAAATATTTGTCTGACATCGAGTTTTCTTTGAGATCATCACATCACAGTTCCATCGGAGTTACACCGTACTTCTCACTCTTTCGTATGAATATGGTAGGGCATGGTAGTTTCTATTAAATAGCTCGCCGATTAAGGGATTTGAGATTAGATATTAGCCAGGCCAAGAAGATTACCGAAGAAATTTTCGGCAAAGCTATTTAAAAATAACTTCAATGCGAAATTTGCGCGGAAGTTCTTGAAGTGTAGGATAGTGCGTCCAGTAGTGAATAGCCTATACGAAGTTGAGGACCTACAGGGTCGCGCGTTAGGGATTTTCCACGGAAAAGATCTACAGCCACAATCGATTGGACGAGATTAATTTGGCTGAGTTTTTTTGATTTAAATGAAACGAGAACGTCGTTTACTTTCTTTTTATCGATATCTCTCGATGACGGAGAGGAAGCACTTTCTTTTATAAGATTTACGCTGTCTTTGGGTTAGGGGATAAATAGATGGACACAGGCCAATCCTATATATGTATCATGCTTATGATCAATCCGAGGGTCATACTGAACAGGTCAGGCCGACTCTCAATTACGGGGATATAGCAGGTTCTTTAACAAGCTCAACGCTGTCCTTGGTACGAGGGATAAAATGACAGAGACGCTTATTTCCTTTCTCAGTAGTTTAGTATTTCGACCTGTTCTCTGGTGATGTAATATTGAAGATAAGTGACTCCATATTCTAAGCCGCAGAGCTTTATTTCTGTTTGGGTCCATTTCAGCCATGGAATGCAGCGTTTGCCTGCCACCCTTGCGGTTCTGTAGAGCTTTATCCACCACCAACTGTGGGCACATTTACCACCATGAGTGTCTACGAGCAGCGCTGAACTCCAGCCATCGTTGTTCCTTGTGCCGAGAATCGCAAGCCGCTCCTCTGCGTTTGTACATGCAGCTCTCCCCCGATCGAGATGCCGCTTTCAACAGCCAGATGACTGCCGAAATGGAGAGCGTGAAAGTCCAGAAAAACCCCGACAGGGCACAAATTGGCCTGCGCCGAGTTACATGGTGCCCAAGGACAGTGCCAGATCATGGTCGAATTCTCTGAAGTTTTCACGAAGAAGCCTTATGAGTTTTGGTAAAAGCAGAAATTCTCTTTCGGCAACACCTGAAATGAGAGGGACAGTGGACATTCCAGCGAAACCGCAACACAACCCAACAAGGGGTATTATCCGGTGCAACTTTTTCCCTCGCATCCTTTAGCGACCATGTGTACCTACATTAACAAATTAACCCAACGGCGTTATATAGCCGGCGGTCAAACAACACCACCGATAGGGAACGTGTAACCCCACGACTAAGTTAGTTACATGTTCTCGTGTGCCCTCTGTGATCGGTGACGTGACAGTTAACTATTGGTATGCCAGATCGATGTAAGCGCAATTTGCGTTGGTATGTGTGTAAATTGCGTCATGCAAAATTGAATTTCATCAGCTAACAACCAAAGCAGCGAGCAAGGGCAAAATCATTCGAGAACCAGCGGTCTGGTCGAATAAACAAAAATTAAAGCAAGACGGAAAGTTAAAAAAACTAATACAGTTGTTTAAAAGATGATTGGGGAAATACACACTTTGCAAAGAAAAAAATAAAAAGAGTACGGCAATTAAGTAAAAACGGAAAGAAAAGAACCGGTGAGTAGATTTCCATCCACATTGAGCCGGATGGAAAATTACCCTAAAGAGCTAAATTAAACATTACTACATTACACAAACAGATCATCATCCAGATCAAGCGTAAATTGGGGAAAAACGAGTGTCCGTGGCACAAAAGTGTGGGAAACATAAATATAATAATAAACCGACGAATAATTTGTCCATTTCATAAGGACCGAGGGAGCTATCCTCCGATAACTCCGGTTGCCAGTTGTGCAACCTTCGGAAAGCTCACTGGAACCGGTAGAACTGTGGCTAGCACATCTCGCTATCAAATTACTCTAAAGGCGCCAAGCGGTTACTTCAGCAATTTTACGTGAGAGAATAGAAAAGAATAAAGAAAAACCACCACAGGCCTTCCAAATATGCGCTACCCTTATCAAGTGCTCACGCAAACAGCACAACAACATTTACGGCGGTAATAATAACAATTACAACAAACTCATCAGGCCACACAATTACAATAAAAAACGCACCAGGCCACATGTACAACTACATATACATCAGGCCACAGCATTACAAAAACACATATGTACATCAGGCCAAAGCAAGAATTCCCAGTCACATCTAGAGAGAAATCACACCAACAAATATTGTAAATACCCGAAATAAGGCCAGCGGTAAGTCCTCAGATTTCCATTTTTTAAAATTGGAATATCATCGGTTCAATGGTTAAAAAACGATCAAATGAATTTTAAGACAAAAAATTTTTGAATAGATATGAAAGTCATTAAAACGTGAGAATGAAAATGAATATATAGATATATAGAATATATGAAAATGAAGAATAGTGCGTACAATAAGTGAAATGATACGTTTTAGGGAATTGTTTAATTTATTTAAAAGAAAATAATTATCATTTAAATAAAGAATCAACTAACGAACGTGACATTTAATATTTGAATAAGCTAAAGTGTACAAAAAGTAAATTTAAGATCGTAGATTTAAATAAGAATAGGGTGATATCCACGGACATATTATACCAAATAGTATTGGAACGAAATCCCATTGTATAGTGTAAAATTGCAATAATGTTTAAATTCGGTTTTGACAAAAGGAAACAAAGCCACAGAAATAAGTGTTAAATAAAGTAGAACGGGCGTGTTTGGGCTATTTTTAAAATCATTTAATGTGTGAAATAAACAGTCGTTAAAGTAATATAAAGAAAAAATTAAATAAATTTCGACACATCCAAAATAGGATCAGAATTTAATTATACTTGGTTTGTTCCCTTAAATGTTGTTACATTTTATAAATCCATTCGGATTACCAAGACGAAGGCCTAGATTTTAAGTCGATATAAATTGAAGCTTTGTTTTAATTTTGTTTTCTTAATTAGTTATATAAAATAAGTTTGCAAGAATATTAATGGCTAAAATTTCCCGGGGGTTAATCCTCAACCAGAAAGGCCATCATAATAAGCTTATTTGCCCAGGGCTATTTTTATCAAGGGTGTAGAGATCTCTTTGACGGTGTTATAAATAGTCAGAGTTAGGGCTTGGTTTCTACAATTGGTTTTCAATTTGTCAAATTGAATTTTTTTTCTGGTATGTACCAGTATTAGTATAATCCCCTAAATACAATTAGCCATGTAAGAGACAAAACTGTTAGACTAAGAGTTGATTTACTAAAACCTGTAAATGACTTGAAATACTTTTGGTACCCAGATTATTTTAAAATGTGTCATTGAGCATTGAGTAGCGGGTATTGTTAAATATGTGGTGAATTATAACAAGACCTTATATAGTTGGAACATCCAACTATATGTCACAGAGGAGATAGTTCTCCTTAAAGGATGGGTAAAAAAGCCGGCACCGACAGTCCACCAGTCGTCCAACTCAATCGATACTTATCAACCGTCGTCAGATAAAGTTTTGTTTTTGTGAATCGGGATGTTAGGGTGTGAGTGTGGAGGGCTCTTCTTTTGTCCTATTTATTCCTCTCTCTCTGTGTTGTCCTTTCCAGTTTCCTCACCTTAAATTTTCTATAAGAGTGTGGATGGGTCATTGATACTCAGCTGACATGATTTATGTTTTTGGGACTGTGCTGTCAACCTCAGTTGTTCGACATGAACACTCCCCGTCCGGCGAGCTGTATCCGCGCAGTACGCCAGCATGTCAGCGCCGTCGACAGCCGAGGTGAACATTTTTAGAACATCAGTGCAGCGGTTACCATCGTGACACCCTATATGGGGCCTATGTACTGCTTGTAAAATATCAGTACGCACAAACCTCAAAATGGCGCCCAACGTGGGGCCTGAAATTCTCCTACGTACGGAGTTGCCAGGAATGGTCATGTGTACCTGGACTGGGACAGTCCACATTACAAAATGACGCCCAAAGTGGGTCCCGAAACATTGACACCCGAGTTTCGCAAGTAGAGTAAAGTTTTTGTTTTTTTGTTCACGGTTTGTATACTGTACGAGAGCCGTAAGTCCCGTTCAGGTTACACAAGAGTTCCTAACGCGTTGTGACGTGTCGGAGTACAATACACCTAGACCATATCAAACGTGAATATAGATTGCTGTCGCCTGATTACAGTGAAGACTTATCCGCACATGCCTCAGGTTGGCGAGTGGGTAATTGCGCACCAATAATCAACCACGGTGTATCATGAACGGCAATAGTTTTAGTTTTATTAATTAATATGGAAGCTAGTGTCTTCTGGTTTAGAAGGAGCTGGACCGTAGTCCCGTAATAGATTTATAAGTCGATCTCGCGTTGACGGCAGATTTCCCTAAATCAGGATATACAGACCAGCGACCTTAGGCTTATTGCATTTAGTTTAACCGGTTGATAAGCTTCTATTGAGTTCAATACAATTAGGTGTAGGTAATATTAAGCTAAACTTCTATAAGATGTTTGTGTTTTAATGCACCCACATTGCTTACAATTCGCTACCTATATTTCATTATCATTTTTTTATTATAATCTATTCTTTTTTTGCTTTTTAGTTTTCATTCATTGATAAAGAAAATGTATTTTTTTGCGTTCTCTACATAAGTTAATAGTTTTATTGCCAGATTTCAATAGCATTTGTTATATTTTCTTTTGCTTTAAAAAATTATATGTTTAAATTTTCCAGCGGTTAAGTACGAGTGCAAGTCTCGTTAATTTTTATTTTTATTTCTTTTCGTTTTCCATATTCGTTGATTTGCTTGACATTGAATTTGACAACCAATATATTTTGGTTTCGATTTAAAATTTTGTTGTCTTTTCGCGATTCATTGATGGTCATAACGAGATGTCAGACAAGAGACCTCGCGCAAACCAATAAAATGGAGGACGATCAAATTATAATTCCTACATAGGGGGCTAACTGACTGGAAAATTTGTGTAATTACTTTTGTTTTGCTTTCAATATTCGCTCAGCTGTTATCTGTCAAACAAAGCATTTGCCGCAGCAAGTGCATTCAAGGAATTTGGCGCCTAATTACTCAGTGCGTATTTTTGGTCACCTTAATGTCAATTGTTTATAAATTTTGAGCCTAAAAGTTTTAATTGAAAGACAAAGGTATATATTAACGAAAAAATAAATGTTGGTGACCTGTGTGTATCTACTTTAATAGTAGTGAACTGTAAAAGTTGGCATTTGTGATAGGGCGTTTAAAGTGTTCTATGCTATTGTTTCGTGGAGTGCAACTTTTCTGATCATGTTTGATCTAATTCTTTTTTTGTTTATTAATTTGGATTATTGTTGTTGTGAATCGTTGTTGTGACATGCCAGTTCGCGCAAGATAATTGGTTAATTAATTTTTTAGGCACAATGAATGTTTCCAAACGCACACATTTTTTTGTATTGGGACAATGAAAATATCCCAAGTAGAAAATTCTCGGCTCTGGAGGACCACGTATTTAACAATATAATAGACGAAACAGAATATGCTAAGGAGCAGTGCCGAGAAATAAAAAGAAAGTTGAGGAGCTTTATAAGCAAATTAGTGGAGAAGTGGAAGACCTACCGCAGAACATTATCGTATTTTGAAGAACGTAACAAAGAATGGTAGGACAGTGAAATAATATTAGTTGAGCCGACAAGTAGCACTTCTTGTGGGCGAATGTACCTCTAATACCCAAATCAAAACAGTTTCACAGATTGTAAATGACACTTCTAGCGATGAACTTTTGGTAGCGACGCGCGAAAATTTACGGAAAGCAGGAAAAAGAATCGCTTCAGTAGCGGTATCCATGGTACATTCTGATACCGCGGTCGCAGCAAAGATTAAATTTCAATTCAATTTATAAATTCATCTTTGTTAACATTTGTCTTTTAACATATTTACATAGTTTGAGATGTTATCTTAGATATTACTACAAATAAGGTTTTTATTTTATGTTATTTAATTTACGTAGAATTAGTTTATCTGTGACTTGTTACAAAGGAAAACTAGGATAAACCTTTATTTAAGTTTACAGTTAAAAGGAAAATTCAAATATTTAAGAAAAGCAAGAGTATAAAAATGGGTACGTTAAAGTAAGCACTTTATACAAAGGTTTTCATTTGGTAATTTAATGGGTAAATAAATATTACTTATAATTATAATTCAGTATTATAATTATAATTCCCTTATCAGTGTATAAGGAGAATTTATATTTCTCGTAAAGTAACTTTGGCTAAGTCTGTTCATAAATTCATGGATTCTCTGGTATCCACTTTTACTATGAAGGAGGTTTGTCGGATATCTCCAACGCTTATTATAAATTATTTTGAGACATTTATTCTGGATGATTTGTAACTTTTTGATATGTGTTTTTGCGGCTTTGAACCAGATAGGGCAAGCAAATGTCAACGTTGGTCGTATCACTGCTTTGTATAGTAGGTTTTTGTTTTTTAAGTTAAGGGAAGAACGATGATTTATTATTGGCCATAGGGATTTCAATATTTTAGAGCACTTTTTTCCAGTCTCATCGATGTGTTTGGCGAAGTTAAGCTTTTTGTCGAGCCGAACACCAGGATATTTTACTTCGTTAAGTATTGGGATCTCATCATTCCCAAATTTTATGTTTCTATTAGGGAGACGTTTGGGGGTCTAATTGAACGGGAAAATGATTGCTTGAGTCTTGGCTGCGTTCATTTTTATTTTACATTTATGAAAATATTTCTGACATCCAGTAATACTTTTCGCCATTTTTTTAAGAAGAGCTGAAGTGGGTTTTCCCGAAGTAATTAAGGCAGTGTCATCGGCATAGAAGGCAGTTTTAACATCACGTTACGCTGAAAAGTCAGAGGTGTACAAGGAGTATAACAGCGGTGAAAGTACGGATCCCTGTGGTAGTCCTGCTATTATCGATATTGGTTCAGAACGTCCTTCGTTTGAGTAAACCAAAAATTGTATTTCCTATAGAAAATCTAATGTTATTTTGCATAAGTATTTTGGGATTTCCAGCTGAATCATTTTGTAAACCATGCCTTGTTGGCAATTTGTGTCAAAAGCCTTTTCAACATCTAGTAGAATAAGCCCGGTAGAAATTTTTTTACACTTATTTTCATTAACCATATTCTTAATCCTGTTCACCTGATGTATACAACTGTGTTGTCTTTTAAATTCAAATTGTTCATCTAATAACAGGTTATTTTCTGTAATAAATTCATTTATTCTTTTGTATATAATTCTTTTATAAAGCTTGCCCAAGTTACTCAACAGGCTAATTGGTCTGTAGCTGTTAGGATCCGTCGTAGATTTATTTGGTTTTGGTACAGCTATCACTTTAGCTGTTTTAAAACGTTTGGGGAAATAATTCAATTTAATACAGCTATTAAACAACGTAACCAAAAGTTTAAGTGCATTAAGTGGCTACTTTTTTATTAATAAATTAGATATGTTGTCCAAACCTGGGGATTTAGAATTTTTCAGATCTTGAATTATCGCGCATAGATCATCAAAGTTAGTGAAGATTGCTGCGTCTGACGTTGTAGATTGCCTTTTTCAAGAATTGATTTTGGAATTTACTGATTTGTCAACCGAGTGTTTAAATGAGCATGTTAAGTTATTGGCAGTTTCAAAAGTGTCAGCTAGAAGTTGTGCTTTTTCCGTTTCATTTATTTTCTTATTGTCACCGATTTCTAAGAAGGGAATTTTCTTTTTATTTTTACCTCTTAGCTTTTGCCTTATGTTCCAAAATGCCTTATCGCCGGGTTTTATATAATAGTCTAGACCATTGTTCATTTCTTTCTAAACTAATTTTTTGATCTATGATATTACTGATTAGATTGATGCACTGCTTAAAAAAATTTGATTCAGTGTGTGAGACAGCATTTTCTCGTTTCCTGCCCAAATAACGTCTTGTCTTAATAAGTTTAACAATACTTTTTGAAAATACGTTTTTATTTTTATTGTGGCCTTTTGGTGTAGATTTATCACGTGCTTCTAAAATTAGGTTTATTATTTTGTTGAAATCATAATCGATCGATGACTTTTCGGAATAGCATTCAGTATTAATGTTTATTCTACCTTCAATAAATTGTTGGTAAAGTGTCCAGTTTGTTAATCTATAATCATAGAAACTGACATCTAGACTATGCCTAGAAGATTGATTTAATGTGCACAGGATTGGTCGATGATCAGAAGCCATTTCGCAATCTACAATATCAAGTGAAATATCAAAAAATTATGACTAAGTTGTAGATTAAAAAGCACATTACCGGCTGTATTTGATGTACGGCAGTTCCATGCCGAATGTTTTGCATTTAAGTCGCCCAATACAAGAAATTGTTTATCGTGCGATGTGAGCTTTAAGATGTCATCTTAAAATTCTTTGTTGTATTTTGGCGAATAAGTAGTTGTTATAATGACTTTCCTGTTGTTAATTATTACTTCAGCAGATAGATTTTCTATATGTTTCGTATTTGTTACATTTAGAATCTTGTGTTGAACATTTTTGCGGATAATAAGAGCAACGCCTCCACCTCTTGTTATTTCTCTATCGTGTCTATAGATGAAATAATTTCGCAAATAATATTTATGATTCTCATTTAAATGGGTTTCATTTAATGAAGCAATTTCTATATTTTAGCTCTCGAGTAAATATTCAAATTGTTTCATTTGTGAGAAGGCTGAAATGCCGGCGCATTACAGTGAATAAACTTAATTTGGTTTGGTTTTGCGTAAGCCATGAGCATATTTCACCATTGACATTACGACTTGAATTTGTTGTATCTTAGTTGAACACTGCTGTAAGTCATTGAGAGCTGAAAAAATATTGAAAAGTTCGTCGATGCTAAAGAGATCGTTATTTTCTCTTACGCATGAAGCATAGGAATTCCCATTAACATAGCTGCTTTGTTATGTTTGTTGTTGCTCGTCTATACTGGTCACCAAAGAAAAAAAATTTTTTAATCGTTTTCAATTTATCTATGTATACCCCGACGTTTCGCTGGGTATCCCACAGCTTCCTCAGGGAGATTTTATTTTGTTTAATCTATAACCCATAATAGAATTATTCACAATAGAACATACATTTATTAAAAATACCCACTTATAAATTTAGTACGACATTAAAATTTGCGCTAATTTTGTCCACGTCTTCTCTATTGTTCATTGTTGTATTTGCTTTTTGTCTTATTCGTAAACTTCCCAGTGTCAGTCGTCTGTTTAGTTAGTTTTTTATGTCCAATATTTTGGTTTTGTCAAAGTCAGGTGTGGTTGTGTGTTCCATCATATGTTTTGCGATGCCTGTTGTGTTTTTGTGCTTTTTGATGTCTGTTTCGTGTTCTGTAAGCCTTATGTTCAGTGATCGTTTTGTTTGCCCTATATAGATTTTGTTACATTGCTGGTGTCTATTGCGTTTGCATGGTATTTCATACACTACGTTCCACGTGTCCAGTTTCTCTACCTTGTCTTTGGCGTTTTTAAATAAGTGTTTTGATGTGTAGTTAGATTTATGAGCAAATGTTATGTTATTGTCTGGGATTATTTTGGGTAGGGAGTTGTTGTCCGTTAGGTTGTTTATATAGGGTATGCTAATGTATTTTTTGTCTACCGTGGAATTATTTGTTGATTTGTTTTTCCCCCTGTTCTTCTTCGGTGTAATTTTTCTGTAAATTAGGGTTTTAATTAAGTTTAAAGGATAGTCATTTTGTTGGCGGCTGTCCAACAAAAGCATCCGCATCCATACAAAAACAAATCCAGCATCTCGAGAAATGGCTACTAAAATGGAATATTAAAGTGAATTCTGACAAATCTAGTCACACAACTTTTTCAACAAGAAGAAAAGATTGTCCTCCAGTAAGCATACATGGTACAACTGTTCCACAGCAGAAAACCGTCAAATACCTGGGCATGACGTTAGACAGGCGGCTCACGTGGAAACCACACATCAAGGCAAAACAAAAGCAACTAAAAATTAAAAGTCGAAAATTATACTGGTTGTTAGGACCAAGATCTCAATTAAACTTAAACAATAAGCTTAGAATTTACAAAGCAATTCTTAAACCAATCTGGACTTATGGCATCCAACTATGGGGCACAGCAAAAAACTCCAACATTGATATCCTCGAAAGGTATCAATCCAAAACACTACGATTAATTACTAATGCGCCATGGTTTGTCACCAACAAGAACATTTGCAAAGATATAAACATGCTGACCGTCAAACAAGAAATTAGAAAACTTAGCGAAAGCTACTTACAACGACTACACAACCACCCAAACCCTTTAGCTTTCTCACTCCTAGACTGCAGTAATGAAACAAGAAGACTCAAGAGAAGACATGTTCTAGATTTACCATTTCAACATTAATAATTATTGTCAAATCTTTCATTGTCCTAAATATTGTAAATATGTAAAAAAAAAATATATTTTCTTTAAAATTATGCAGTTCACTGGAACTGCATAATGCCTGTTACTTAGTATTTAAGTAATCACGTTTGCTTATTGTCTGTAATAGATAGATTGTAAATAAAGATGTAAAAAAAAAAAAAAAAAACTTTTTTTTTAAATTTTTTTCTTAAATTTTTTTTCAAATTTGTGTCATCGCCACGAGTCTGCCTGCAAAGCTTCAGCTCGATTGGGGCACAGGAACAGGGCCAAAAATCGGTCCAAAGTTTGTTCTACAGGTGCGAAGTTTTTTCTACAAGTTAATAGGTATTTGAGAAATTCAGTAGAACCTGGAGAAATTAGATCATAGGGATCCAGTAGGAATGTTCCAAGGTACGAAAATAACAAAAATAGTTGTGCAGGAACAGGGCCAAAAATCGGTCCAAAGTTTGTTCTACAGGTGCGAAGTTTTTTCTACAAGTTAATAGGTATTTGAGAAATTTAGTAGAACCTGGAGAAATTAGATCATAGGGATCCAGTAGGAATGTTCCAAGGTACGAAAATAACAAAAATAGTTGTGAAAGGACTATACTAAGAAAAGCTGGAATAAACACGCAAGATCTAGAAATGGATAATAGGGGCAACCTAGTAAAACGTGACCAAGAGGAAATGCATGTTGCAATAGCAGCATTTCTGGAATCAATACATTCATATAAGAATTTCGATGAAACAACCCAGTGTACCAATTCTTCCGAATTCGGTCAGAATTATGACAGAAAGTCGGCAAAAGTTTCCGCGTCTGATGCCGACTTTCGTCAGAATTCTTACCGACATTTGTATTAGTGGCCGACAAGAACTCGGACCGACTTGTCTGGAAAAATTCGAAAGCTTTTGGCGACTATTCGGACAAAAGTCTGTCCGAATTCTGATGGGAAATTCGGAGGGAAGTCTCACATTTTGTCAGACAAACATCAGATAATTCTCATCTTTGTAGGACAAAAAATCAGATTAAGGTCAGACAATTCTAAGCTTTATCGGATAATTTATCCGAGAACGTGCAGACAATTTGTCCAATATGATACCTTTTTAACAAAGCAATAAGAGTGATTTGATGGCGTTTTGTATACATATTTATTGTTGTTATTATAAAATAAAATTGGGATCAAATTACACCGAGTTGCAAAAATGAGATTTTGTTTTGTTCTATGAACCAAATATAATTTTTCGGAGAGGGGAGAAAAATTAGAGAAATTTACACATACAAAAAATCTGAAGTGTACATGAAAATCGACGTTACACGTGTATTTTTATTTTTTCTCCCCTTTCCGAAAAAGTATATTTGGTTCATAGGACAGAATGTGTGTAACTTAGTGTTAAAGCAAATTCATTAACATGTGGAAAATTCAGTTTAGTAATTAAAGAGTTAAAAATAGTTAAGAAATTCTTCAATCTTCTTCAATAAAAAAAAATATATATATATAAACTAAATTATATATATATATTTATATATATATATTTGAGTTTTTTGTTGAGTCTGTCCTTAGACGAATTAAAATATGCCTTAATGTGGCCGTCTATTGTAGAGTTTGTTGGTTGTGGAATTTTTTTCGCCGCAACTTCTATTGAATAAATAAGAAAATATATACAAATGTATTACAGTTTCAAGCAATATAGAAAAAATGTAAGAGGGTACCTTTAAGTAGTTTTATCAAGTAGAAATCCTTCACCGAAATATCAGACCACGAAAATTTGGACGCAATTTTGTCATCAATAAATATTAGTTTTAAGTTTACAGTCAGGAATTTTCGAATGTCATCGCACGGTTGATTCCCGAACTTTTTTATCTGGAAATAAGAATTAATATTAATGAAACGAACAGTAATAACAGTAATACAAATAAACTAGTAAAAATATTAAACTTACAATTTGAAGGTCAAAGCTTAAAATATCATCTGGGGTTGACATTTCGGGTAAAAAAACGCTGAATTTATCTTTCGTAAACTCTTCATCCGTCGGTGGTGGTGCAATGGTTAGTGTGCGCGGCTCTTGTACATGAGATACTGGGTTCGAACCATGCTCTGACCACCTTCAAAAAAATTTCTTTCTGCAGCGTCACCGCGCATAGTGACGGCGACACTATCGAGTATATAGCCATGAAAAACCTTCTCAAAATACCGTTCGGAATCGGTGTGAATCTGTAGGTCCCAATCAGTGAGTGAAAACTGGAAAGCGCAGTGCTCAGTGATTGTGAGGAGTTCTCCTCGGTCCCTTCAAGGGATGTAATGGGAAACCATTTATTTATTTTATAAACTCTTCATCGTGGTATCAACGCTTGGGCGCAGGTGAATAAAGCCTTCGGCTAAATGGGACTGCAGTTTAAAAATTGCATCCATATTCTTCCTGTGGTCTTCGTCAATTTTTTTTATTTTGGTCGCTAATCAAAGTTATCGAATTTTTTGGCATCTAATTTTTTTCGCTACTGATTAACTTCACTTTAACTTTATTTCATCTACATACATATGTAATTACTTTATTGATTTTTTTTGCGCGCACAAAAAGCTGTTGACACTTCCAGACAAAGAACGCTAATAAGCCTGTCGCACAGTTCTCGGCAAAATTTTACGATATTGTGGAGAATTCGGCTGAAAGAAACAGATAATGTGCAAAACAAACGGTAAATTGTCGGCAGAGGCAGAACAACTCACTGCAGCACAAACTAGTTTACTTATTTACCATCAAATGACAAAATCACATGGCACAATAAAACATCAAAAAAAATAATAACGGAATCAAACACATAAAATTTCCTACCGAGAACAAACACAATATTAAATATCTAGGGGTGTACCGGGACAAATAGTTATATTTTTATGAACATATAAAGGAGATGGTGTCAAAGGCAAAGAAAGTTTTTTTTTATAAATTATACAGGCGTCTTTTTCATTCTAAACATGTAAATACCCGTGTCAAAAGTAGTACGTATCAAACGTTAATTCGCCCTGCCATAGCATATGGTTGTCCTATTCGGTTCAACGTATCGCCGGCGTTCATGGAAAAATTAAGGGTATTCGAAAGGAAATGGTTAACGGCCTGTACTGTAGATAGGGTCGGAAAAAAAACTTTGGGAGTCGCACCCTAGAATTAAAGATTAAGCCATAACAAATCCGGGACCACAAAACAAAATTTTCTTCGCGCACCCTAAATACGGCCGAATTGGCTATTTTTGTGCTGCGTCGTCATTTGAAGTCCGATTCGAACGAAATGAAAACCATTGTTTTTGTTTTCCCAATAGCTACATTTTCTTCATACACAACTTTTTACTGTGACGTCAATTTCTACCTGTAACTCCTTCTACAGCGTTTCTACCACCCTAAGCGGATAATTTTTATTATATAAATAAAGACATTTTAAAATAATGAAACTTTCTCTTTTACTGTACCCACTTTGTAGCTATTGTGAAAACAAAAACAATGGTTTTTATTTCGTTCGAATCGGACTTCAAATGACGACGCAGCACAAAAAAAAACAATTCGGCCGTATTTAAGGTGCGCGAAAATTTTTTTTTGAGGTCCCGAATTTTTTATGGCTTAATCTTTAATTCTAGGGTGCGACTGGCCCAACTTTTTTTTTTTGTATGGAGGCCGACCCTATCTACTGTACTGCTCCGTACAGAACAGCACAGTCAATACACAAAGTATATATCAAATAAGAACTTGTATATTAAGGCAAATGTAATTCGAATAGACAATTACATCATAAATCATAAGAAGCCATATACAACGTTGTACAATAATTTAATAATGACTATTTCAATGTCCTTGCAATTTTTTATAAAATTTCTACTTGGTAATATTAAAGTGTGAAAATTTTCCAAAATTTTTTATTTTTCTGAGAAGTTTTCATATAAATGGATGATATTGGTTTTCATCGAGTTTAAGGACCTAGACCTGTTTCAATGTCCTTGAAATGTTTTCTAAAATATCTACTTTATATTTACAATAATATCTGTGAATATTAAAGTGTGAAAATTTCCAAACTTTTCTAATTTTCTGACAGTTTTCATATATATGGCGGATATTGGTTTTCTTCGATTTTAGGCACCTAGTCCTGTTTCAATGTCCTTGACGTTTTTTATGAAATTTCTCCTTCGTATTTCCAACAACATACGTGAATATGAAGTGTGAAAGTTTTCCAATTTTTTTTTAATTTTCTGAGAAGTTTTCATATACAGGCTGTTCCAAAAACTTTCCGAAAAAATTAAACGCGCGATAGCTTGGATCAATACGAA
Source organism: Phaonia tiefii (assembly GCA_963931995.1). Taxonomy (NCBI): domain Eukaryota; kingdom Metazoa; phylum Arthropoda; class Insecta; order Diptera; family Muscidae; genus Phaonia; species Phaonia tiefii. Next base: position 237,859,622 of record OZ008367.1, read on the forward strand.
TATTTTTTGTTCTAACACCACCGTTCTAACGGCTACCGTTTTCGAGCTATAGCGTCTCAAAAAATAATGCATTTGTAAATGCATTTAATTCTTTTAAAACAACTTAGTTTTTTTAATCATTTTTATCTGAGTTAAGTGTTAAAAAAATTGTGAAATTTCATGCAATCATCTTAAACGCAAAATGAAGGACGCCTTTCAAACCGTTCAGGAGGAAATAACGCGGATGTTACTACAGCTGAAATTAGGCGACGATATGTAAAATGGACCAACGTACATGGCTCTCATTTTGAGCATTTGTAAAAAAATAAAGAAAAATTTTTTTTTCAACAATTAATTCAAAGAAAATTTATTTAAAAATTGAAAGTTGTTTTTAAAATTTAAGAAATGCATTCACAAATGCATTTATCTTTGAGATTCAATAACTCAAAGATGGTAGGGGTTAGAGCAGTGGTGCTAGATCAAAAATATTCATATTGATCCAAGCTATCGCGCGTTTAATTTTTTCGGAAAGTTTTTGGAACACCCTGTACATATATAGCGGCAATTCGTTTTCACCTATTTTAAAGAGCTTGTCTTTTTTCATGAAATTAAAAATTTTTTATTTTTATTAACCTTTGTGAACTTTTTCTGAAACGTACATTAAAAATGTTAAATTTCATCCTTTTTAAGGATCTCTTCACATATCAATGTCCTCAGTTTTAGATTACACATAACATCCATGAATGTCCTGAATTTTAGATTACACATAACATCCTGAATAACGTACTTAGAATTGACGTTAGAACTATTCAAATCGATTTGGTCTATTTTAACGTTGTACAGAAAAGTGGGCCAGCCATGGTGGGCCAACTTCACTTCGGTATATAAACTTCAGTGTGCCCATGTATGGTATGTACATATGTAAAACTATTATCTAACACATCTTTGAGTTTTTGCACTACCACGAAAATAATATTAATATTGCCGAACCCGAAGATCGTATTTCAGTCAATGAAAAATCATTGTCGTGTTTTTTCTATCGAGGCACAGACAACACAAACACAGTTTGGATGGCTTTTCAAAAATAAACTCGTTCAATTATAAAAAAACACACAACAATTTACAAGATTATATAAGAACTAGAAATTTTTTCGGGGGGTTTTTAACAAACAACCCCCCCCCCCCCCAACCCATGCGCAGGGGTCAAGGGGATATTTCCAAAGATAATTTAATTTAATTCACTTGCCGCGCAGAACAAAGTTCTAAAGATAGTTGGTATTAACTATCAAAGCCTGATAAACAAAATGGACGAAATCCGTTATACACTTACAAAATCAAATGTAGATGCACCATGTGCTTCTTAGACGAGGTTTCAGCCTGAGTTTAACAACTCCTTATTTGCAATAAATAGTTATGAATTATTTAGGGCAGATGGTGGTGACACGGTGGTGGTGTCGCTATTTGAAGTCTTCTCGCGAATAATGCTGAAAGCGACTTTTTTGGAAAAGTGTTTTTTCGTTGGTTCCTGTTCGAATTAATCTCCCAGATTATTTAAACGCAAAGCATTGTAAAAACAAACTCATTACTGACGTTTAAATTCATCTCAACGTGAAAAACGCTGCATTTAAAATCGTGTTACCATATCATTAGTTTTGAATATAAAACTTTAGTTCATTGTGAAAACGATAAAACAATTTAATTATATAAATCACTAGTATCGGTTAATTTGTTATTATCTGAGGGCCAATATGTGGGAGAATTGGGCTAATAATTGGGATGAAGTTAAGAGAGAGATGGTTAATTGATAAGAGTAGTTGCCGTCCCTTTGAAATTATAATACGAGAGCCGCTGTATGTTTAGTATTTTACTCGCCACATGTTAAGAATTTGTACCTACAGGTAATAAAAACGAGTCATACTACTCTTTCTTTATGGTGTCTTGCTTAAATAGCTACGTTCGTGGCCTGCATTTTGTAATCTGAGGGATAGCCTATCTCGGTGTGGATGGCTCGAATACAATACGACAGTACATACACGATTTAATGGATTATATACTCGTATCTTTGTTGTTGGGATTCAGCTTGAGATCAACTGTCTACAAATATTTCAAATATTGGTCACTTCATGGCCGAGTTCAAGAGGCTCATTTTTGAAGTATTCTATTTTTACCGAAGGATGCACATTTCTGAGACCAAATTTAAAAAGACGTTCTTCCTCGAGTTTGTAGGTACAGAAATCTGTTTTCTTTTTTTCATGCTCGGATACATTCCTTTTATAGATCTCTGAATTTTTTTAGATAATTTTCACCTCCGCAATCTTCTAAGATCAAACTGCTATTTCATTTAATAATTAAATGAGGGGATGAATATTGGAGACATTATCCACTACTTCAGTATTGGGGATATTCTGGGTTTTAAACTTCCTGGATAGGGGCAAAGCGGTTCCGAGCAGTGTTGCCAGAAGCCCCTAAAAAAGAGCTAAATGTTAAAAAATAGAGCAAAAATTAAAAAAAGAGCTAAATAAACAAAACATAAATAAATCTAATTTCAAACAAAAACTGGTGAAAAAAAATTCTAAAGACTCCAACCGAACCAAAAAAAAATGTTTAATTTATGATTGGAAACTCGGCTTCGAAAAACATAGGTTTCGTGGCAAATAAATACTATAATACATAAATATCAATTTTAAGGACTCTTTTTCATTCATTGTAGTCTAGTATTGCATTTCATGCAAACTCACAAATCTTGCACAAAACAAGCGATATGTCTTCAGAAACAATGTAATAATACTCAATAAAATGGCGAAACGCCAAGCTAATTTCGATTAATTAATATTTTACAACAAAAAAGTTTTAAATCTATAAATTGTTACGATTTTTTTGGAAACCTCAATGTAATAGTCTTGAGTACTACATCTTTGCAGGATTTAGCCATATCCATTTGCTTCAATTTGAGTACCTATACGCTAAAAAGTAAATGATTGCTTCTACATCCATTGAGTATCAAGGAAATTTTAGTGATCAGTGAGCCTGAAATTGTCCAAAAACTTTAAAATACTTCAAATATGCTTCGACGTTTCATCAGGTTTTATTCTGAAAGACGTTAAAAGGGTTATGAAATGAGAAAAGAGTTGGGTCACAAGTTATTCAAAAAAGAGCTAAAAAGCTCCTAGCAGCCAAAAAAGAGTTAAAACTTCACTAAAATAGCTCACTAAAATAGCTAAACTAGCAACACTGGTTTCAAGACGAGTTGTGTTTACTCAGCGAGTATGGACGCGTTATGGTGATTTCGATCTCCATTGCCATTATCTGGACTCTTTCAAGTCAGGTAGACCCATACAATTTTTTTAGGGTATTCTTGTTGCGCTAAACCGGCAATTACCTCTTCCATAAAATTTGCGTTGCTGCAGTTTGAAATGACAAAAAACTACGTTTTTTACTTTAAAATTTCTAGGAAACTGCAACATCTTTCTTAAAACATTTTGGCTCGCGTATTTTGGAAATACAAACCAATTATATAAAAATTTTCCAAAATGTGAAATTACATCTCGTTTCTAGTTCAGGTGCATTTCGGGAGGTTATGGGATTAATTGGATCCTTTGCATATACTGATACGACATACTCTCAATTGCCATCTGCCGCATTCAGATGAAATTTCTGTTTCGAAAACGCCATGCCGGACTAAACAATGTATGACATAAATTTTGAAATCTGCTGAAACCATAGAAGGAGGTGTAACTGCCGCTGTGCCGTGTAATCGCATTGAAATCACGCCAATTTTTGGATACAATGGTATTGCACTAATATCCATGGATTGATTTTATCGATAGAAAATGGATATAATTCGGAAGATTGGCGATTTTTTTTATCGATTCGTTCACAAACAGTTTGAAAGTGGTTCTACAAGTCACCAATTCAAAAAATGTCGTTCCGATTGTACTGATTACCAATACAAAAAACACATGCATCATTAAAAAATCCTCGACTCGAAAATATGAAGACCATATCGTCACCTAAAATGCAAAACAACAACAGCTTACTTCTGCAACTTGGAAATCTACGATTTTGTAGTTATGCGTTTAAGCCTGGTGTATTATATTCAACCAAAAAAATAAATTTATTTTTTGAGGGTTACGCCCTTGGGCTTCAGGTGACGATATGTGGAAAAAAATGGCTTAAAAGTGGTGACTCTTTTACGAAGAATAAAATTGGGCTACATAAATAATATATAACTAATTGTTTGAAAAGACGTTGTAGCAACTAAAGAGCTACATGACTGTTTTGATTGTCTACCTATTCAGGATGAAGCTAAAACAGAACTCTAATTGATAATACTACACCTAACGAACGAAACGAATATTTCCTCCATTCGATAAGAGGCACGCAGTCGAAACGAAACACACAATCTCAATAAATGAAAAGAAACTATAGTTGAGCGCGTAATTGTTCATCATTTTTCAAAATTATTATAGAAATAGTCGTATGATAGGATGTTTTGAATGTTTTGATTTTCGTTTCTAAAAGCAGGAGATGAAGGAAAATATTTTGTTTGTTTCGTTCCAAAAAGAAATACAAACACAACATGTACGTCTATAATTATATTAATTTTTTTTTTGGAGACACAGAGATTTTTTGTTTCCCTAAAATTGCAAAGTAGCCAATGCATATTGCAATCAAAACAAAAATCAAATTTTCATTTAATTTGCTTCTAAAATCAATATTTTCAGTTAAAACATTTTTGAAATAGTAGAACTCCATATATTTACAAACTTCATGGCAATCCATTTTTGGAATATCTTTCTTTGTCAAACGACAAACACAAATTAAATTTAACGCAAGAGCTTCATCTCTATCATATCCAGTGTTGCCAAGTATTGTCTGTAAAATGTCGCCAAATTTATTCAAATTCATTTTTTCAAAACCCCGCTAAATTATAAGAATATCGAAATAAAAAGCATTTTATTCACGAAACACATATGAATTCAATACATTTTTCGTTAAATGGTATTTACATTGACGAGAAAAATTGTAACAGGGTTGACTTCGTTTGGAAATAAATTTGAATCTATTAAATATTTGCAGTTTCCTAAATTTATTCGAGCTCAAGGCCTTTTAAAATAATATAAAGCCTATTTATTAGCTTTATATTATTTTCACATAAGTCGAGCACAAAAATGTTCCAATGATACCACGGCTGTCTGTATCGCTATATCGGATCTTACCAAGATCTTCATCACCAGACGTTTTTGGTATGTTTTCGGTGAACTCATCAAAAATTCATCTAGAAATACTCATCATATTAATGAGAATTACTTAAACATATGTTTGAAGAATACAAAGCTCTAACATTGGAACACTTTCATGCACAACTCTCTTGTCAAAAACCATTGGTTTTAAACAGGCATGATTTGTTTTGTCATTACAAAACAACAAAACACAGGATTGCCATCAACAATATTATTGTTTCAAGCTCGCGGTGCTCTTCGTCAACTTTCATCATTTCCCTTGCGGGAGTTTTACTCGGTCTGTTTTCTAAATTTACAATTTTCTAAATTTATTCAAGCTCAAGACCTTTTAATATAAATAAGCTTTATATTATTTAATAAGGTCTTGAATTGAACAAATTGATTAAAAAAATAATTCACTAATTCAATTTATTGTTCTCTTGTAAAGAAAAACTATTTTAGTTCTGTGTTGATATATACAAATTGAACAGTAAATATTGCAAAGTTAAACAAAAGTTAACATTTTGCACTCTGGTTTTATATTAATCTATTTGTTTTTTTTGGCTTTTTTTAATAACTTGTATACGGCGAAGCATGCTATTGCAAAATTTTGCCGACATTTCCTGGAATCACATCCCACATCTAGTTTACGGGTTTGAGAGCATCTGGGTATGTACTTGGCGAACTGAGATGTTATGTACCTCCAAAAGTTTTCGATAAGTTGTAAGTCCGGTGACTGCGCTGGCCATTTCAAAGTTGTAATTTGTTGACTGTTTAACCAATTTGTAACGATTTGGCCACAGGTTTTTTGTCGTTGTATTGCTGAAAAATCATTTGTCTCTACCATAGCAGCTGTCTTTTATTTTGTAGAATTGAAAGATACACTAAAAAATCATGTCCTAATTATGAGTTCAAAGTGAACTAAAATTTAGTTCACATTATTTACTCAATTTTAGTTAATTTTTAATTAAGATTTGGAATTTTTACTTAAGTTAAGGAAACTTTACTTGGCCGGAGTATCCGTAACAATTGTCTGAACTCATAATAAGAAAGTATATTTCCTTTAAAAAATTCTTAGAAGTGAGTACTAGGTTACTTATATTGAGGAAAAATATACTTAATTTAAGTAAATATTTCGTAGATTTTAGTTTATATAATACAAAATAGAAAATTTTATGGAAAAAAGAATGTTTTGATCGGTGTGAACTCAAAGTAATTCCAAATCCTAAAATTAAGTTTATAGTTGTACTTCAATCGAGTACATACGTTGGATGATTTGTAAGAGAATTATAATGCCTTTAAGTTAAAATATACTGAAAATAAGGACGGTTGAACTTGATCATTTTCTGAGTAATTTAGGAAACAACCAAAAAATGTGTATGAACTTTACGACAGTTTATTTTAAAAACTCTTTTGGAGTAAAAAGTAACTACAATTCATGAAAAAGGAAATGAGATTCAGTTAATGTTGAACTACAATTGAGATCATTTGACCTCAAAATAAGTAAATAGCATTAAAAGTGAACTTAAAATTGATACAACAATATTTGAGTATATGATGTTTTGCAACCAAAGTGAATAGAAGTAATAAACAATTTTCCTTAGTTTGAGTTCAGGGTAAACTAGAATTTAGTTAAATAAAGAGTACCTAATTCTAGTAAAACTAAACTTTAAATACGAAAATTTAACGTAATTGAGCTTTATTTTGCCGTGCATCATGTTCAATAAATACTTTTCCTGATTAAAGAAAAAATTTCTACATTTTAGTTCAAACCAATTTATTTGAACTTATATTTAAGTTCAAACTAACTTATATTAAGTTCAACCGACATTCCAAATTGAATAAAATGTTCCTGAAGAACAATGTCGCATACATACTCAAAAACCGCATATCCTAACGTGGATTTCAGAATGAACTTAAAATTAGTTCACAGTATGTACTCAATTCAAGTTAATTTTTCCTTCAAATAAGGAAATTTAACACATTTTAAGTTCATGTTTTCTTGGATTAGGTACAGCAAACACATTTCGTCATTAAAGAAAAATATCCTACATTTAAGTTAAAACATAATTGAGTTTTTCTATTTTTGCGTTCAAATTTACTTATATTAATCTCAAAAAGTTTTCCTAATTCAATAAAATGTTCCTAAACAACAATGTTACGATTACAGCATATCCTAAATTTGAGTTAAAATTGAACTTAAAACTAGTTCAGACTATGTACTCAGAACGAGTTAATTTTTACTAAAAATAATAATAATGTTGAGTGCATATGTATTATTCTACAGATATAGAAACCCCAATGTACGATATTATAGATATATAACTAGTCTATCACAGCTTCATATTTGTATAAGCAAGCTTTCCAAAATATGTTAAAACACATTTTGATGTTTTGTTTAAACGTGTCAAAACGAAAAATATTTATAATGGGTAAGTTCGACGAAATTTCTTTATTTCTTTTTTTTTATTAAACAATTTTTTTGATTAAAATAGAACAGTAAAATTTCTTCACCGAAGGCGTATTGGAACAGTGCTACTGGGATAAGTCGGATGACGAAAATATTATTGGAGCATTTCAAAGAAGGAAAAGATTATATGTAAGTAAAATGTTGAAGCAAGTTACACTAACAATTGGCAACCCAATCCATGAGCAGTTTCTCCACCAACAGACAGAATAACTATAAAGTATCGGCCTGTGGTACCTCTGGATGTCGATTGGAATCGAATTTGGGTCTGTATGACATTGTTCACACTCCCGGTGAAGCTGCCCATTTGTCTCACATTGAGCACCAATGGATTCATCGAAGCTGAACAAATGGCGGCAGCATTAAAAGGTGGTGATGTTGTAGTTCCCTCCGATGTGTTTTTAATATAAATGCTGGTACCATTAAGGATACTGCTAAGACCATTGCCTCGTAATATTCCAGGGCTGTGGTAGCCATCATTATGAATCCCGCCAACACCTATGTACCAATTGCTGCCGAAATTCTTAAGAAGACAAGTGTGCAAGACCCTACATGTCTATTTGGCGTTTCAACATTTTATCGTGTATGTGCTTCCATTGGTGAAGCTTTGAATGCTGATCCCCAAACTGTCAACATTCCCATGATTGGCGGTCACTCCGGCTTTGCTATTGTGCCTGTTTTGTTACAATGCCAACCCACTTTCAGTCCTTTGGGGTTTGGCAAGAGTGGCATTCAAGAAAATTTGGGTTTGCCAAGTTGAATGAGTATGAGAAGAAACTATTGGAAGCTGTCATTCCCGAATTTAAGAAATTCATCCTAAAGGGTGTTGGTTTTGGTGATGCCTAAATATTATTCCAAAAATCTGTTTGCATAAGACCAAATTAAATTCAATATTATCAACAGGCACAGCAAATGGGTTATTGGTCTAGTATATATTACGTCACCAAACTAGAAGAATATCGGTCGAGTACGATACACCAGCAAATGGAAATTTTGTGGCATACTTATAATTCAGCTATGGAGCCCAGAAACAGCTGCTGTTAGTCCTGCTGCAAGTCACTTCAGGAGGCGTATATTAACATATTCCAGCTGCATCAAAGAACATCTGTTTAAGTAGAATGTCGGCGCAATCAGTTTTCAACGACAATACTTACTTATCCGGTCTCGGACAACCCTGGGGGATCAGGGACCTTACAAAACGAAGATGACATATTTCGCCAACCAGTTCGATCTTTTGATCGAAGTTGGAAATACCAAGTGTACGCAGTGATTCGTCAACCTGATCCCTCCAACGGAGTCTTGGTCTTCCTATTATTCGCCTTCCTTCGAGTTCGGTTTCGGAAACCCTTCGTGCTGGTTCGTCTTCATCCATTCTACGGACATGGCCTAGCCAGCGCAATCGCGTTATTTTCATCCACTTAACTTTGTCAATGTCAGTATAAAGCTCATACAGCTCATCATTCATGCGTCGCCGATACTCGCCGTTGTGCACTAAAGGGCCATAAATCTTTCGGAGTATTTTTCTCTCGAAGACTCCTACAGATGCTTCGTCTGCTTGCGATATGACCCAGGATTCTGTACCATAAAGCAAGACAGGTTTAATGAGAGTCTGGTACAGCTGGACTTTTGTTACTCGAGAGAGGGCTTTATCTCTAAAGTACTTGCTTAGCCCAAAATAACATCTATGCGCAAGCACAAATCTCCGCTTGATCTCAAGGCTGACATTGTTGCGCTTGTTGTATAATCGCGTGGAGGCCCTGTTCGTTGAAACCATTAATTTGGTCTTGTCCTCATTTACCTCCAGAACCACTTTTTCTGACTCCTTCTCAATTCTCGAAAAAACCGCAGTAACTTCTCTAATTGTGTGCCCAATGATATTTATACCATCAGCATACGCGAGCAGCATGTGACTTTTGGTGCTGATGGTTTTATTCATGTTGACTGCAGCTTTTCTCATAATGATCCCCATTAAGATGTTAAAGAGATCGCACGATAGGGTGTCGCCTTTTCTGAGGCCTCGCTTAGTTTCGAAAGGTTCGGTAAGATCCTTAGTAACTTTCACTGGGGATTTGGTATTCGGCAACGTCATCCTGCAAAGGCGTATGGGTTTTGCAGGAATAATAACCTCAGACATTGCTTCATAGAGTTTCTCCCGTATCGGACTATCGAAGGCCGCTTTATAATTGATAATTAGATGATAGGTGTCGATTTGTTTTTCGCGTGTCTTTTCCAGGATTTGGCGTAGCGTGAAAATCTGGTCAGTTGTCGATTTTCCAGGCCTAAAGCCACACTGGTATGGTCCACTCAGGTCAGCGATAATTGGTTTTAGTCTTTCGCACATTATACTTGATAGAACCTTATATGCTATGGATAAAAGGCTTATTCCACGGTAGTTGGCATAGATACTCGGGTCACCTTTTTTAAATATGGGACATAGTACACTGAGAATCCAATTGCCGGGCATGCATTCGTATAACCAAATTTTGCTAATGAGCTGATGCATGCACCTTATCAGTTCACCACCGCCAGCCTTAAACAGTTCCGCCGGTAATCCATCGGCTCCTGCGGCTTTGTTGTTCTTAAGCCGGGCAAAAGCTGTTCTGACCTCGCCTCGGTTAGGAGGGGGCAATCGAGGTCGTCGTCTAAACTGTGATCGATTGTCTCGTCATTGAATATCTCAGGTACCAATAGCGCAGAGAAATTATCCCTCCATATTCCCAACATACTCTGCATATCTGCGATGATATTTCCGTCCTTGTCTTTACAGAAGGGGGCCCTGAACCATTAGTTCCGTTTTTGACTTTTCGGTATTCCTTCTGTATGTATCAATTTTCTCACTCTCGCGCTTTCTCCACTACCGTTTCTTACGCCTAAAGAGAAGGTTTACCTCCTTTCTTTTCTCCCTATACCACTCAGTCGCAGTTCGCGTAGAAATTGACTGATGCATTGCCATGCGTGTAGCGGTCTTTTCATATGAAATGCGCTACTCTTCGTCGTACCATGGTTCGCTGCGAAGCGGTTTTTCAAACCCAAGTACGGTTGTTGCAGCAGTTTTTATAGAGTCGGAAATGGGTTTCCACTGCGCTTCAGGATCTTCATCGGGAGGGGGTGGGTTCTGTGCCAAAAGTTGCGGGAGCTTCCTTGAGTAGGATTTAATTGCAGCTTTCCGATTTCTAGCTTTCTCTGTGTCTGGTTTCGTACGATTTTCGCTCTACTTAATCTTGTGCGAACCTTCGCTGCTAAGAGGTAGTTATCAGAATCGATGTTAGCTCCTCTGATCACTCGTACCACCATTACACTGGATGAGTGCCTTCCATCAATTATCATGTGATCAATTTGGTTCTTTGTTCTTTGATCAGGGGCTACCCAAGTAGACATGTGGATGTCTTTATGCTGGAATCTTGTACCACTAATTACTATGTTTTTGCCCCGGCAAAGTTAATCAGTCTCATAGCGTTGTCGGAACTGTCAGTATGTTGACTGAAATTACCAATAGTACTTTAGCATTAAAATCTCCTAGTACAAACGTAATGTCATGGCGCTCATACGCTTCCTCTATGCGCTCATAGAATATGTCTTTGGCATCATCATCTTATGTCGGGGCATGCACACAAATTAGGAAAATATAAAAATATTTCGCTTTTTGCGGATTATGGCTATACGTTCACTCACAGGATTGAACCTAGAGACTAGGTGTTGCAGTCTTTTGCCAACTACAAATCCGCAACCAAATTCATGTTTTTTCTCAAGGCAACTGTAGCATATATCGCAGTTTCTTTTTCTTGTCCAACCATGTCCTGCCCATCGCATTTCCTGGATAGCGCTAATTTCAGCCGCATAACTTTCGAGGACATCTGCCAATTGGATGCTTGCAACGGATCTATATAGAGTTTTCATATTCCAGGTGCATATCCGTAAATCGTGGATATGTTTTCTCTTGCGTTCTTGTATTTTCACTGCCATTATGAACTATATACGATACAACTATATTTTAAAAATTGATTTTTGATTTTTTATAAATTGATAAAATAATAAATAAATGGATACATTGTACTTTGATTTTTGTTCGGTCAGATGCCGAAAGGTGGATTTTAATTGAATCCGTCGAGTATTTCAGCCCAGTTCAGCTTGATGTCGAAGAATCATCCTAGTGTCAGAAATAGAGCTACATTTTAAAATATAAGAGAAACATTAGTTTTGGAAAAGATGTATGTTGATTTAATCTTAAAAATTGATAGCACACGTGGGTTGGTTGGTTAGTTGAAAAGGCTGCACGACAGCACGGTGTCTAGCACACTAGGCTAAAGAAGCCCATTGTGATACCTGCAGTTTCCTCCATAGCAACTATTGGCTAGTCGTCTAGCCAATTTGCCCTTTCAGTAAATTTGACTATGAGACCTACAGGAATATCATGTAGGGCTACGGTGCTAACTAAATATGTACCGAATATCCTACTTCTCAGTCTTGCGAGAGCAGGACAATCCAAGCTAAGGTGTTTCGTCGTTTCCTCGTCCTCTTCCATGCAGCATCTGCAGAGAGTGGAGTTTCTATGTCCCAATCTTAGGGCGTGTTTTCCTACAAGACAATGTCCCGTAAGTGTTCCTATCATTTTGGATAACCTGCGTCTCGGCAAGTTAAGTAGTTGCCTAGTCCTCTTCCTGTCCACCTGTGCCCAGAGGACCCTGGCTTGTTTGCAAGTTGAAGTAAGTCTCCACTTGTCCTTGAACATATTATCGGCCCACTGCCTGATCTGCAAACGACAGGTAGAGATTGGCATACTAACACCATCTTTTGCCGGAAGAACCTGTGCCGTAGTGCCCTGTCTAGCTAACGCATCCGCTACGCAATTGCCTGGAATGTCGATGTGTCCCGGTACCCAGATGAGCCTGATATCAATATACTCTGCCATCACCCTAAGTGATGAGTGGCATTCTTTCACCGTCAGGGACGTAGCAAACATGGCTTCCAGGGATTTTATAGCAGCCAGGCTGTATGTGTAGATACATATTCTCCGGAGGGTTGTGACACTACTTTTCAGTAGTTCAGCAACCTCCAGTATGACGGTAATTTCCGCCTGAAATACACTGCAGTGATCAGGCAGCTTGAAGGAGATATTGACATTTAGGTCCGGTGAATGGACCCCATATCCTACTTGCTCGTCCAACTTTGATCCATCCGTGATAAATCTGATACTACTGGTATCCTCTTCCAGTGACTTTTCCCAGGTATTCCTGTTCGGAATAGAAGTCCTTAGATTTGTCGCTGGTAGAAGGTAGTTGATACTGAAGTCAGTTTTTATGGGAATAGAGTTGAGCCGGTGTGGTAATTCAGCTTGTGCGGAATGCTCCGATATCAAAAAGCCACAATCTCTGATTCTCACCAGGGATGTAGGGGCTGCCGATTCGGCCATGATATCAGGAGTACAAATATTCAGGATAGCACTAAGTGCAGTACCTGACGTCGTGCCCATTGCCCCACTAACGCTAATCAGTGCTTATCTTTGAATTTTCATCAAGGAATTCAGAATATATTTGTTTTGGAGGGACCTCCACCAAACTACGATGCCATAGAGAAGTATTGGTCTGACTATTGCCGTATAAATCCACATGGTGATCTTAGGAGACAGTCCCTAGCGCTTTCATATCGCCCCTTTACTGCAGTAAAGAGCAACAGGCGCCTTTTCACCCTCTCCTCCACATTCAGTTTCCAAGACAGCTTTCTGTCAAGAATTATCCCCAGACACTTTACCTTTTCCGTCAACTGTAATTGCACCCCATTAACTGACGGTAGTTCAACAATAACAATATAAGCTCGGTTTTAAGTGGGTTAAGTGATAGTCCGTTGTTAGCGGTCCAGTTCGAAATCAGATTAGGTAGGCTGGTTGTACGAATGCTAAGTAAATTCAGGTTTCTACCCGTAGAATTGGTAGCAATATCATCGGCATAGGCAAAGTCCTGGCATTCGGCCCTGTCCAATTCAAGAAGCAGTTCATTGACAGAAGTTAACCATAATAGTGGAGACAGAACTCCCCCCTGCGGTGTCCCCCTGTTAACGGTCCTAGCAATTGTAACACCACCCCATTCAGCTTTGACGGATCTATCCACCGGAAGCTTCCCAATTAGGCGTGTCACTAAGCTGTCGACTCCTGGATTCTGTAACGACCTAAGAATCGCCGAAGGTTGAATGTTATTGAAGGTTCCCTCGATGTCCAGGAAGGTCCCTAGAGCGAAGACCTTATTCATAAGAGAGTTTTCTATTATGCTGACTATAGAGCGGAGAGCCGTCTCAGTTGACCTGCCCCTGATATAGGCATGCTGGGAACTCGATAGTAGATTCTGTGGAAGATTATTTCGAACGTGAATGTCCAGTGACCTTTATAATTTGTCTTAAGAACAAAGGATGATTGACTGATTGGTCTAAAGTCCTTTGGTTTGACATGAGAGCATTTTCCCGCTTTCGGGACGAAAACCACTTTCGTTTGCTTCCAAATGGTAGGAATGACTCCCAGCGTAAGGCAGCCCCTGAAGATTGCCTCCAACCAACTAAAAGATAGGTATAGTGCCTCGTGTAGTCACGCGGGAATTATCCCGTCAGTTCCGGCTGATTTATAGGGCTTAAAGCATTTAATGGCCCATATCAGATTCTTTCCCTCCTTGTCTTTACAGAAGGGGGCCCTGAACAATGTCCATTAGTTCCGTTTTTGACTTTTCGGAATTCCTTCTGTATGTATCAATTTTCTCACTCTCGCGCTTTCTCCACTACCGTTTCTTACGCCTAAAGAGACGGTTTACCTCCTTTCTTTTCTCCCCATACCACTCAGTCGCAGCTCGCGTTGCAATTGACTGATGCATTGCCATGCGTGCAGCGGTCTTTTCATATGAAATGCGCTACTCTTCGTCGTACCATGGTTCGCTGCGAAGCGGTTTTTCAAACCCAAGTACGGTTGTTGCGGCAGTTTTTATAGAGTCGGAAATGGGTTTCCACTGCGCTTCGGGATCTTCATCTGGAGGCGTGGGTTCTGTGCCAAAAGTTGCGGGAGCTTCCTTGAGTAGGATTTAATTGCAGCTTTCCGATTTCTAGCTTTCTCTGTGTCTGGTTTCGTACGATTTTCGCTCTACTTAATCTTGTGCGAACCTTTGCTGCTAAGAGGTAGTTATCAGAATCGATGTTAGCTCCTCTGATCACTCGTACCACCATTACACTGGCTGAGTGCCTTCCATCAATTATCATGTGATCAATTTGGTTCTTTGTTCTTTGATCAGGGGCTACCCAAGTAGCAATGTGGATGTCTTTATGCTGGAATCTTGTACCACTAATTACTATGTTTTTGCCCCGGCAAAGTTAATCAGTCTCATAGCGATGTCGGAACTGTCAGTATGTTGACTGAAATTACCAATAGTACTTTAGCATTAAAATCTCCTAGTACAAACGTAATGTCATGGCGCTCATACACTTCCTCTATGCGCTCATAGAATATGTCTTTGGCATCATCCTCTTATCCTTTGGCATCATCCTTACTTACTTACTTATCCGGTCTCGGACAACCCCGGGGGGTCAGGGACCTTACAGAACGAAGATAACATATTTCGCAAACCAGTTCGATCTTTTGCTTTATCTCTCCAGTAGGCAATACCAAGTGTACGCAGGGATTCGTCAACCTGATCCCTCCAGCGGAGTCTTGGTCTTCCTATTTTTCGTCTTCCTTCGAGTTCAGTTTCGAAAACCCTTCGCGCTGGTTCGTCTTCATCCATTCTACGGACATGGCCTAGCCAGCGCAATCGCGTTATTTTCATCCACTTAACTTTGTCAATGTCAGTATAAAGCTCATACAGCTCATCATTCATGCGTCGCCGATACTCGCCGTTGTGCACTAAAGGGCCATAAATCTTTCGGAGTATTTTTCTCTCGAAGACTCCTACAGATGCTTCGTCTGCTTGCGATATGACCCAGGATTCTGTACCATAAAGCAAGACAGGTTTAATGAGAGTCTGGTACAGCTGGACTTTTGTTACTCGAGAGAGGGCTTTATCTCTAAAGTACTTGCTTAGCCCAAAATAACATCTATGCGCAAGCACAAATCTCCGCTTGATCTCAAGGCTGACATTGTTGCGCTTGTTGTATAATCGCGTGGAGGCCCTGTTCGTTGAAACCATTAATTTGGTCTTGTCCTCATTTACCTCCAGAACCACTTTTTCTGACTCCTTCTCAATTCTCGAAAAAACCGCAGTAACTTCTCTAATTGTGTGCCCAATGATATTTATACCATCAGCATACGCGAGCAGCATGTGACTTTTGGTGCTGATGGTTTTATTCATGTTGACTGCAGCTTTTCTCATAATGATCCCCATTAAGATGTTAAAGAGATCGCACGATAGGGTGTCGCCTTTTCTGAGGCCTCGCTTAGTTTCGAAAGGTTCGGTAAGATCCTTAGTAACTTTCACTGGGGATTTGGTATTCGGCAACGTCATCCTGCAAAGGCGTATGGGTTTTGCAGGAATAATAACCTCAGACATTGCTTCATAGAGTTTCTCCCGTATCGGACTATCGAAGGCCGCTTTATAATTGATAATTAGATGATAGGTGTCGATTTGTTTTTCGCGTGTCTTTTCCAGGATTTGGCGTAGCGTGAAAATCTGGTCAGTTGTCGATTTTCCAGGCCTAAAGCCACACTGGTATGGTCCACTCAGGTCAGCGATAATTGGTTTTAGTCTTTCGCACATTATACTTGATAGAACCTTATATGCTATGGATAAAAGGCTTATTCCACGGTAGTTGGCATAGATACTCGGGTCACCTTTTTTAAATATGGGACATAGTACACTGAGAATCCAATTGCCGGGCATGCATTCGTATAACCAAATTTTGCTAATGAGCTGATGCATGCACCTTATCAGTTCACCACCGCCAGCCTTAAACAGTTCCGCCGGTAATCCATCGGCTCCTGCGGCTTTGTTGTTCTTAAGCCGGGCAAAAGCTGTTCTGACCTCGCCTCGGTTAGGAGGGGGCAATCGAGGTCGTCGTCTAAACTGTGATCGATTGTCTCGTCATTGAATATCTCAGGTACCAATAGCGCAGAGAAATTATCCCTCCATATTCCCAACATACTCTGCATATCTGCGATGATATTTCCGTCCTTGTCTTTACAGAAGGGGGCCCTGAACCATTAGTTCCGTTTTTGACTTTTCGGTATTCCTTCTGTATGTATCAATTTTCTCACTCTCGCGCTTTCTCCACTACCGTTTCTTACGCCTAAAGAGAAGGTTTACCTCCTTTCTTTTCTCCCTATACCACTCAGTCGCAGTTCGCGTAGAAATTGACTGATGCATTGCCATGCGTGTAGCGGTCTTTTCATATGAAATGCGCTACTCTTCGTCGTACCATGGTTCGCTGCGAAGCGGTTTTTCAAACCCAAGTACGGTTGTTGCAGCAGTTTTTATAGAGTCGGAAATGGGTTTCCACTGCGCTTCAGGATCTTCATCGGGAGGGGGTGGGTTCTGTGCCAAAAGTTGCGGGAGCTTCCTTGAGTAGGATTTAATTGCAGCTTTCCGATTTCTAGCTTTCTCTGTGTCTGGTTTCGTACGATTTTCGCTCTACTTAATCTTGTGCGAACCTTCGCTGCTAAGAGGTAGTTATCAGAATCGATGTTAGCTCCTCTGATCACTCGTACCACCATTACACTGGATGAGTGCCTTCCATCAATTATCATGTGATCAATTTGGTTCTTTGTTCTTTGATCAGGGGCTACCCAAGTAGACATGTGGATGTCTTTATGCTGGAATCTTGTACCACTAATTACTATGTTTTTGCCCCGGCAAAGTTAATCAGTCTCATAGCGTTGTCGGAACTGTCAGTATGTTGACTGAAATTACCAATAGTACTTTAGCATTAAAATCTCCTAGTACAAACGTAATGTCATGGCGCTCATACGCTTCCTCTATGCGCTCATAGAATATGTCTTTGGCATCATCATCTTATGTCGGGGCATGCACACAAATTAGGAAAATATAAAAATATTTCGCTTTTTGCGGATTATGGCTATACGTTCACTCACAGGATTGAACCTAGAGACTAGGTGTTGCAGTCTTTTGCCAACTACAAATCCGCAACCAAATTCATGTTTTTTCTCAAGGCAACTGTAGCATATATCGCAGTTTCTTTTTCTTGTCCAACCATGTCCTGCCCATCGCATTTCCTGGATAGCGCTAATTTCAGCCGCATAACTTTCGAGGACATCTGCCAATTGGATGCTTGCAACGGATCTATATAGAGTTTTCATATTCCAGGTGCATATCCGTAAATCGTGGATATGTTTTCTCTTGCGTTCTTGTATTTTCACTGCCATTATGAACTATATACGATACAACTATATTTTAAAAATTGATTTTTGATTTTTTATAAATTGATAAAATAATAAATAAATGGATACATTGTACTTTGATTTTTGTTCGGTCAGATGCCGAAAGGTGGATTTTAATTGAATCCGTCGAGTATTTCAGCCCAGTTCAGCTTGATGTCGAAGAATCATCCTAGTGTCAGAAATAGAGCTACATTTTAAAATATAAGAGAAACATTAGTTTTGGAAAAGATGTATGTTGATTTAATCTTAAAAATTGATAGCACACGTGGGTTGGTTGGTTAGTTGAAAAGGCTGCACGACAGCACGGTGTCTAGCACACTAGGCTAAAGAAGCCCATTGTGATACCTGCAGTTTCCTCCATAGCAACTATTGGCTAGTCGTCTAGCCAATTTGCCCTTTCAGTAAATTTGACTATGAGACCTACAGGAATATCATGTAGGGCTACGGTGCTAACTAAATATGTACCGAATATCCTACTTCTCAGTCTTGCGAGAGCAGGACAATCCAAGCTAAGGTGTTTCGTCGTTTCCTCGTCCTCTTCCATGCAGCATCTGCAGAGAGTGGAGTTTCTATGTCCCAATCTTAGGGCGTGTTTTCCTACAAGACAATGTCCCGTAAGTGTTCCTATCATTTTGGATAACCTGCGTCTCGGCAAGTTAAGTAGTTGCCTAGTCCTCTTCCTGTCCACCTGTGCCCAGAGGACCCTGGCTTGTTTGCAAGTTGAAGTAAGTCTCCACTTGTCCTTGAACATATTATCGGCCCACTGCCTGATCTGCAAACGACAGGTAGAGATTGGCATACTAACACCATCTTTTGCCGGAAGAACCTGTGCCGTAGTGCCCTGTCTAGCTAACGCATCCGCTACGCAATTGCCTGGAATGTCGATGTGTCCCGGTACCCAGATGAGCCTGATATCAATATACTCTGCCATCACCCTAAGTGATGAGTGGCATTCTTTCACCGTCAGGGACGTAGCAAACATGGCTTCCAGGGATTTTATAGCAGCCAGGCTGTATGTGTAGATACATATTCTCCGGAGGGTTGTGACACTACTTTTCAGTAGTTCAGCAACCTCCAGTATGACGGTAATTTCCGCCTGAAATACACTGCAGTGATCAGGCAGCTTGAAGGAGATATTGACATTTAGGTCCGGTGAATGGACCCCATATCCTACTTGCTCGTCCAACTTTGATCCATCCGTGATAAATCTGATACTACTGGTATCCTCTTCCAGTGACTTTTCCCAGGTATTCCTGTTCGGAATAGAAGTCCTTAGATTTGTCGCTGGTAGAAGGTAGTTGATACTGAAGTCAGTTTTTATGGGAATAGAGTTGAGCCGGTGTGGTAATTCAGCTTGTGCGGAATGCTCCGATATCAAAAAGCCACAATCTCTGATTCTCACCAGGGATGTAGGGGCTGCCGATTCGGCCATGATATCAGGAGTACAAATATTCAGGATAGCACTAAGTGCAGTACCTGACGTCGTGCCCATTGCCCCACTAACGCTAATCAGTGCTTATCTTTGAATTTTCATCAAGGAATTCAGAATATATTTGTTTTGGAGGGACCTCCACCAAACTACGATGCCATAGAGAAGTATTGGTCTGACTATTGCCGTATAAATCCACATGGTGATCTTAGGAGACAGTCCCTAGCGCTTTCATATCGCCCCTTTACTGCAGTAAAGAGCAACAGGCGCCTTTTCACCCTCTCCTCCACATTCAGTTTCCAAGACAGCTTTCTGTCAAGAATTATCCCCAGACACTTTACCTTTTCCGTCAACTGTAATTGCACCCCATTAACTGACGGTAGTTCAACAATAACAATATAAGCTCGGTTTTAAGTGGGTTAAGTGATAGTCCGTTGTTAGCGGTCCAGTTCGAAATCAGATTAGGTAGGCTGGTTGTACGAATGCTAAGTAAATTCAGGTTTCTACCCGTAGAATTGGTAGCAATATCATCGGCATAGGCAAAGTCCTGGCATTCGGCCCTGTCCAATTCAAGAAGCAGTTCATTGACAGAAGTTAACCATAATAGTGGAGACAGAACTCCCCCCTGCGGTGTCCCCCTGTTAACGGTCCTAGCAATTGTAACACCACCCCATTCAGCTTTGACGGATCTATCCACCGGAAGCTTCCCAATTAGGCGTGTCACTAAGCTGTCGACTCCTGGATTCTGTAACGACCTAAGAATCGCCGAAGGTTGAATGTTATTGAAGGTTCCCTCGATGTCCAGGAAGGTCCCTAGAGCGAAGACCTTATTCATAAGAGAGTTTTCTATTATGCTGACTATAGAGCGGAGAGCCGTCTCAGTTGACCTGCCCCTGATATAGGCATGCTGGGAACTCGATAGTAGATTCTGTGGAAGATTATTTCGAACGTGAATGTCCAGTGACCTTTATAATTTGTCTTAAGAACAAAGGATGATTGACTGATTGGTCTAAAGTCCTTTGGTTTGACATGAGAGCATTTTCCCGCTTTCGGGACGAAAACCACTTTCGTTTGCTTCCAAATGGTAGGAATGACTCCCAGCGTAAGGCAGCCCCTGAAGATTGCCTCCAACCAACTAAAAGATAGGTATAGTGCCTCGTGTAGTCACGCGGGAATTATCCCGTCAGTTCCGGCTGATTTATAGGGCTTAAAGCATTTAATGGCCCATATCAGATTCTTTCCCTCCTTGTCTTTACAGAAGGGGGCCCTGAACAATGTCCATTAGTTCCGTTTTTGACTTTTCGGAATTCCTTCTGTATGTATCAATTTTCTCACTCTCGCGCTTTCTCCACTACCGTTTCTTACGCCTAAAGAGACGGTTTACCTCCTTTCTTTTCTCCCCATACCACTCAGTCGCAGCTCGCGTTGCAATTGACTGATGCATTGCCATGCGTGCAGCGGTCTTTTCATATGAAATGCGCTACTCTTCGTCGTACCATGGTTCGCTGCGAAGCGGTTTTTCAAACCCAAGTACGGTTGTTGCGGCAGTTTTTATAGAGTCGGAAATGGGTTTCCACTGCGCTTCGGGATCTTCATCTGGAGGCGTGGGTTCTGTGCCAAAAGTTGCGGGAGCTTCCTTGAGTAGGATTTAATTGCAGCTTTCCGATTTCTAGCTTTCTCTGTGTCTGGTTTCGTACGATTTTCGCTCTACTTAATCTTGTGCGAACCTTTGCTGCTAAGAGGTAGTTATCAGAATCGATGTTAGCTCCTCTGATCACTCGTACCACCATTACACTGGCTGAGTGCCTTCCATCAATTATCATGTGATCAATTTGGTTCTTTGTTCTTTGATCAGGGGCTACCCAAGTAGCAATGTGGATGTCTTTATGCTGGAATCTTGTACCACTAATTACTATGTTTTTGCCCCGGCAAAGTTAATCAGTCTCATAGCGATGTCGGAACTGTCAGTATGTTGACTGAAATTACCAATAGTACTTTAGCATTAAAATCTCCTAGTACAAACGTAATGTCATGGCGCTCATACACTTCCTCTATGCGCTCATAGAATATGTCTTTGGCATCATCCTCTTATCCTTTGGCATCATCCTTACTTACTTACTTATCCGGTCTCGGACAACCCCGGGGGGTCAGGGACCTTACAGAACGAAGATAACATATTTCGCAAACCAGTTCGATCTTTTGCTTTATCTCTCCAGTAGGCAATACCAAGTGTACGCAGGGATTCGTCAACCTGATCCCTCCAGCGGAGTCTTGGTCTTCCTATTTTTCGTCTTCCTTCGAGTTCAGTTTCGAAAACCCTTCGCGCTGGTTCATCTTCATCCATTCTACTGACATGGCCTAGCCAGCGCAATCGCGTTATCTTGATCCGCTTAACTATGTCAATGTCAGGATAAAGCTCGTACAGCTCATGATTCATGCGTCGCCGATACTCGCTGTTGTGCACTATAGGGCCATAAATTTTTCGGAGTATTTTTCTCTCGAAGACTCCTACAGATGTTTCGTCTGCTTGCGATAGGACCCAGGATTCTGCGCCATACAGCAAGACAGGTTGAATGAGAGTCTGGTACAGCTGGACTTTTGTTACTCGAGAGAGGGCTTTATCTCTAAAGTGCTTGCTTAGCCCAAAATAACATCTATTCGCAAGCACAATTCTCCGCTTGATCTCAAGGCTGACGCTGTTATTTTTGTTCACGGCAGATCCGAGGTATATAATTTCGTCCACTACCTCGAAGTTATAACGGTTATCAACGTTCACGCTTTGGTCTAATCGCGTAGAGGCCCTGTTCGTTGAAACCATTAATTTTGTCTTGTCCTCATTTACCGTCAGACCCACTTTTGCTGACTCCTTCTCAATTCTCGAAAAAGCCGCAGTAACTTCTCTAATTGTGCGCCCAATGATATCTATATCATCAGCATACGCGAGCAGCATGTGACTTTTGCTGCTGATGGTTTTATTCATGTTGACTGCAGCTTTTCTTATAATGATCTCCATTAAGATGTTAAAGAGATCGCACGATAGGGTGACGCCTTGCCTGAGGCCTCGCTTAGTTTCGAAAGGTTCGGTAAGATCCTTACCAACTTTCACTGCGGATTTGGTGTTCGTCAAGGTCATCCTGCAAAGGCGTATCAGTTTTGCAGCAGTACCAAGCTCAGACATTGCTTCATAGAGTTTCTCCCGTATCGGACTATCGAAGGCTGCTTTATAATCGATAAATAGATGATAGGTGTCGATTTGTTTTTCGTGTGTCTTTTCCAGGATTTGGCGTAGCGTGAAAATCTGGTCAGTTGTCGATTTTCCAGGCCTAAAGCCACACTGGTATGGTCCAATCAGATCAGCGATAATTGGTTTTAGTCTTTCGCACATTATACTTGATAGAACCTTATATGCTATGGATAAAAGGCTTATTCCACGGTAGTTCGCACAGATACTCGGGTCACCTTTTTAAATATGGGACATAGTACACTGAGACTCCAATCGCCGGGCATGCATTCATCTAACCAAATTTTGCTAATGAGCTGAGCCAGCCTTAAACAGCTCCGCCGGTAAACCATCGGCACCTGCGGCTTTGTTGTTCTTAAGCCAGGCAATAGCTGTTCTGACCTCGTCTTGGTTAGGAGGGGGGCAATCGACGTCGTCGTCCATATTGTGATCGATTGTTCCATCGTCATTGGATATCTCAGGTACTAGTAGCGCGGAGAAATGCTTTCTCCATATTCCCAACATGCTCTGCACATTTGCGATGAGATTTC